>CM028383.1:63409906-63555008 GCA_013146195.2 Codonopsis lanceolata
GCATTAGATAAGTAGCGATTCGATGTTCAACAATGGCTCGGATGCAACCCAGCATATCTTCAGAGACCATGCAAAGATGTCCACGAATTTTGAGGAGGTCAATAAGTGCTACCCTTCGAGCCTTCAGTAGTCTGCCAATTTTGACTTCTTTGGTTTCATTGTTCAAATTCCAAATTGATGGTAGATAAGTCATCTCCGCCGGCCGCTAATTGATGCTTTTCTTGGTGCTTGACCGACTTTACGAGCTCAAGAAGATAACTCTTTATCTTGGGTCCATTTTATCAAATGACTCATTATTAATTAATGTGTCTTTAATGAAGGCGCAACTAAGGAATACACAAAGACATCAAGATTATCATTATTAGCAACCTGCATGGTTATTATTTACATTATTGAGGACCTCGGGCTGAGATCCTCAATTTTAGAGGTTGCATCAGTAGATGACCAATCCGTAAGTCTAAAGGAAGGATGGTGGGGAATAGTATATCCAAAACGGTCCACCAGATCCGCAGGCGTCAAGAAGCGGGCCTGGCCGTGGTATACCAATTCTCGCAAAGGCTTATTAGTAATAGACTCAAACTCGCAGGGAGTTTTTCATAGTCAGTGCCTCCATCTATCATTCCTAGAAAACTGTCTCCTAGACAGTTGTCATCTAATAGGGCCAAATCATAATCGTCTTGGTCTATATACCAAGTATTTTTAACTGTAATAGTCTTATATATAGAGCTACGGGGTTCCAGAGTAACCTGTTCCATTTTATCTCAAGGCAAGATCGACATCTTTGAAGATCTCCCAACCAGTGGTGTCTTTTCCCATTCTCGTCTAATCCTGTGGCTCAGTGAAACATGAGATAGACATCTCTGCTTCCCATTTCCTTACAAAATAACCATTTAGGTTTTTCTATATGGTTGGAGAGGAGGATACTTGTAAGGACGTTTTTCTCGTTCTGCCTTGCTTTTCTCACGTTTCTGTTTCATGACTGCGGCTATTTCAGCTGGCGTAGGTTTGTATCCTAGACCAAAGGGAGGGATACATTCCTTAAGTTCATCTTGGACCAGATCGCAGCGCCAAGATGGGCCTGGTCGTGGTATACCAATTTTTCCAAAGGCTTATCAAGAATAGACTCAAACTCGCCAGGAGCTTTTCATAGTCAGGCCTCCATCTATCATTCCTAAAACTGTCTCCTGCATAGCTTGTCATCTAATAGGCCGAGCATAATCGCCTTGGTCTATGTAACCAAGTATTTTCAACTGTAATAGTCTTATATGCAGTAGCTACGGGGTTCTAAAGTAACTGCTCCATTTTATCTCTGTGGCAAGACCGACATCTTCGAAGATCTCCCAACCGTGGTGTCTTTTCCCATTCTAGTCTAACTGTGGCTCAGAAACATGAGATAGACATTCTTTCCCCTTTCCTTACAAAATAACCATTTAGGGTTTTTCTATATGGTGGAGAGGAGGATACTTGTAAGGACGTTTTTCTCGCTCGCCTTGCTTTTCTCACGCTTTGTTTCATGATCAAGGCTATTTCACTGAGTAGGTTTGTATCCTAGACCAAAGGGAGGGATACATTCCTTAAGTTCATCTTGGACTAGATTAACAAGTCCCTGCTGATTTCTACCGAGACCCTGCACTGCATATAATTCATTTTTCGAAACATGTTTAAAGGGACCATGTTTCCTAGATATGTAGTTTTCTTTCCTCGGTAATGTCGCTGCCACATTCAATGGCGTTTGACCTCTAGCTTCGGGGATAACCTCAAAGCCACCGAGGAATATACCCGTGTCATCATGCTCTATCTCGAGGATGGGATGTCCCCCGCTTTTCCTTGTTTTCCACGATCTTGTCACCAAAATGATTACTATATGATCATCGTGGATAAACTTGACACGTTGATGCAAAGGAGGCTACCCCTTTTACCCCATGGATCCAAGGGCGTCCTAGTAACAAGCTGAAAGTAGCTGGTATGTCCAAAATTTTGAATTCTATCGGCATGGTTAGCGGCCCAATAGTCATCATTAAGGTGACCACCCCTAAGACACATCGACTAGTGTTGTCGTATGCCCTTACCGCTCATGATGAAGGAGCAAGCTCGATATTTTTGTTCCTGGCTGACCACGTTGTACTTATGGGACACACATTTAAAGAAGATCCATTATCTATCGAACCCTAGAACCCTTTTTTTCATGACCCACAAGTGATATGGAGAGCATCAATGTGGTTGGTTCCTTTTCTTGACGATCCGATCAAGAATATAATCACATATCCCAAAGTGTATGTTTCCAATCATTTGAGTGAGCTCATTTGGGAGGTTTCAATAGGGATGACCGCTTGACTCAAAGATTTAGCCTGTATCACTCAGTGAGTTTTGGAAGCACATAAGATGCCCCGATGGATATATTGGCTTGATTTTTCTTCATCCGAGCTAGGAAGGTGTCTTCCATATTCTTAGCCCCAAGATTCTGCTTCTTGATCTTTGCCGAAGTGGTCACCTCTTTCCTGGTTTGGTTGGTAGGCTCGGCCAGATCTAGTAAGGTGACTGACATCCCCATCGACCCAAGTGGCTTTTTCAATGTTACAGGTATTTTGGCTACCCAGGATAGTGTCCCAAGAGAGCATATTGCAACTAGGCTCTTTTATGGATGAAGATGGAGAGAAAGGAACAATGATATATGGTAAGGGGTGTTTATTTATCTCGAATTGGGTACACAATTTTTTTCACCCTACCAATCATATTGATTTGACGATGGGTTATTGACTATATTTGGTCTAGAGGAGGTTTCTCAATAACCTTATCACCTATCAGTCCCTCGGATAGCTGCTGGAGCACATAGCACTTGCTCCAAGGAGGTGACCACCGTGCATGATTCCACGTGTCGGGCAGGATTCTCCTGCCTATAGTTTTCTAAAGGCTTTAGCACGTGATTCCAACCATCAGTCCGTCGATCGTCCGAGCTAATTTCTTTTTTCCACCTTGCCGCAAACTCAAGACAAGTTTTTCCCTTTGGGTGCACGATTCAAGATCTCTTTTGTTTTGGGTAGTATTATCTTTGACCTTCTAAAACCTCCTCGCCTATTTGGTCCCAAGTACCCATGGTGCTATTGTCCGCTAGCATTAACTATTGCTTGGCAGCCTCCTATTAAGGTAAGATGGAAATTGGAATAGCTTCAAAGCTAGCCCTCTGAATGCATGCCAATGGAATAGGATTTAAGTGAGATATAGGATTGATCCATTCCCATCAAATTTTTCTATGTTTCGGTATTTTAATTGAAGGTAGTATTGTCAAGGTTGCAACTAACACCGCAGAAAATTCTCATTTGTTCTAAACTTTCAGCATCATATTTTTCGATTCTCCGGTCGTCCATTTTGGTGGAGGTGGAGTTGAGTTTTGGCATATGCCGGTAGGATTAGGGAAAGACTGGTTAATTTCTCGGCCGGGTATTTGATAAGGATTTTGGGTAAGATTTTGGGTTGATAAGGATTTTGGGTTGCATGATTGGGGGTAGATAAGGATTTTGGTAGATAAGGATTTGGGTTGGGTAAGGATTTTTGGTAGGCGGGTTATTGGTTTTTGGCGCCAGATCATTAAAAGGCAAATAGGTTGTTACTTGGCTCGGCCGATTATAGCTTCGGTCCATATGTGGGCTATTTTTGAGTGGATTGGTGATGGGAAAGAAAGATCATTTGATTTTGGCTGGGGAAGGATATGGAGGGTAGGCGCAGAAAGGATTAATATTTGGGTAATGGATTAGCGGGGATTTAAATTTGGGGTAATGGTGGTATTTGGTGGGTTGGTGTTTGGCCGAGGATTTGAGTTTGTAGGAAATGGGAAGTTGATGCTTCGAGGACCGCAGGGAACGAGGTTCCTCACCACGGGTTTGAAACTTTGTACCAAATTAGCCATCCTGCTCATTATGCGATCACTGCTCACCCGTATTTTGATCTAACCACTGCATATGCCTGAGTGGAGCTGCACTCCTGAGTGCCTGATCCGTACTCCACTACGGACGCTTCATTTTCTGCCATTTTGCTCAATTGCACTCCTCTCGCACCGATTCTCGATACTCTCTTCGATCCGATCTCAGGCCTATATCTCAGATCAACCGACCAAGATTATCTCCGCTTCTTTCCAAACTCTGGGCCGATTGAGGAAAAGGGGTTTCAAGGCATCGAAGGGCCGGCTGAAGGCTTTTTCTTTGGGAGTACGTGCCTTTATTAGTATTTTTTTATCATTATTTATTTTTCCTACAATGATCTGACAACACCCGCCTTGTTTTGACAGCCTCGTGACTATTCCCGAATAGTGGATTTTTTTCTGAGTATAGGACCCACGATTCCACTCGCTTTTCGACTTCCCAAGATCGATCGATCTCAGCGCTAGGGTCTATACTCTTCCGAGATCCACCATTCAAAATGGTCTAGTCGAACATCGAGGAAAATAATTAGTCGCCCCTCAAGGTATACTTTTATTCATATCTCTCACTTTTTTTTTCTTTTCCTCTTTTTTTTTACAGGGGCTGGCCAATGATTCAGAGATGTAAAAACCGATCGGTCCATGAAGTGTCTTGAGAATTTATATGCAATTTAACGCTATCGATGCAGGGGTAGGCTAGCCATGGTGTGTAGCTGGTGCCTCAGTATCCCCGAATCGTGCGCTCCTTTTTTGGGAACCGCACGCGGCTCGGGAGGACATCACTTTTCCATTCCATCCTCCCTTGCTTAGGGGAAGACGAAATTAAAAAATACGTAAAGAATGTTGTAAAAAAACGCGTTGAATACGCCTCGGTCACCTGAGTGAGCTTTGATCCATTATGAGAGCTTTGGATTTCTCCGTATCTCACTCTCCCTTGTTTAGGGGAAGACAATGCACATAAAATGCATCACCCTTTCCATTCTCATCGTCCCTTGTTTAGGGGAAAACGAAAAAGTGCAAAAAAAAAAAAAGATGTTGCGAGGGCACGTGGGAACACGTCCTGCCTCACTATGGACTTTTCGAAAATTGCCTTAGGTCATTATGAGTACCTGGGGTTTCCCCGTATCTCACCCTCCCTTGTTTAGGGGAAGACAAGGCACAGAAAATGCATCACCCTTTTCATTCATATCGTCCCTTGTTTAAGGGAAAACAGAAAAGTGCAAAAAAAGGATGTTGCAGGCCTCACTGTGATCAAAAATGTTTAAAACAGGGTCGTCATTTTTATTTTAAGGAGAAATAAAGAAAAACAAAAAATAACTAGAGTTTGTAAAAAAAAAAAATGGTTCGGATGCTAAGTTACGAGGTGAGAAGGTGTTAGGCACCCAACTCGCCCTTTCGGTCTCAAAAACAGTTTTTGGCTAAAATATGATTTTATTATATTTATCTAGCAAATGAAATAAAGCATTAAAAACAGATATATTTGTATTTACATTATTTACAGACTTACAGTCGCCTCCTTCCAATAATTACAAGGCAAAGACTTGTATAGGACCGTCTTACGGATCTAGGATCCGTAAGACGGAGCCCCATTTACAAATTCGGGGCTTAATAATAAAATCTGTTAGTAATAATCACAAAAACAAGCTAGCTGAGTTGGTGATAGGCGGAACTTGGAGGTTAAGCCGAAGGAGGTCTGCGGTTTGACACCCCCCAACTTCAACATTATGTTTTAATGCTCATTTCCTCTATTTACGGGTTAATAATTAAATCTGTTAATAAAAAACATAGTAAGTTGTTAGTAAAGTTGGTTGAAGGCGCCATCTTAAGGGTTTAGGGACTGATGGTTAGTGGTTCAAAACTCCATAGTTGCAATGTTTTGTTTTAATTCTCATTATTGAAAAGTTTTTCTATTTGTTTCAGTGCCCCTCCACTTTCAGTGTTTGTTAGCTTTGTTAGCCATCCGTTAGCATCAATTGCCTTGAGATACTTGACAGATCCTAACGGACTTTGACGAAATGCTAAATGACACATTTAAAACCAAAAGTGACACATTAAAAACACAAAAAGTGACACATTTTAATATTAAAAGTGACACTATAAATGAAAATTTATTATAATTTTTATTAAAATACAAAGTGACACTATTAATACTAAAAAGTGACACATTTAATACTAACAAGTGACACTCTTAATACAAAAAGTGACACTCTTAATACTAAAAAGTGACACTCTTAATACTAAAAATTGACACTCTTAATACAAAAAGTGACACATTTAATACTAAAAAGTGACACTCTTAATACTAAAAAGTGACACTCTTAATACTAAAAAGTGACACATTTAATACTAAAAAGTGACACTCTTCCTTAAATAATTTACCGGACCAAAATGAATCATCTCGTGTTTTAAGTTCATCTTCTACATGCCTAGATCTTGCTCCCTCTGTTACGAAGGGAAAGTCCAAAAAGAATTAAGGGAAGTATTGAAAAGGGCAAGAAAAAGACTACTGATTTTTCTGATTCCCATCAAGCCAAGTAATTTGGTTCCAAGACTCCTAATGCTCGATTATTTTAGATATATTTTCAGTAAATTTTGTAAGTTTGAGTAAGAAACATATACTTTACCTTGAAAAAGTTATGGTTTTGTGTTTTTAACGATTGACACTTGGGATTATATACATTTCTATAAATGAGAAGATATATTTCAGTAGTGTTCAATTGATTATTGCTGTTAAAATCACTAGTTCAAAAGTGACACACTTTAGTCCTAAAAGTAACACACTTCAAGCCTAAAAGTGACACTCTTATTTATACAAATTGTATGATTATAAAAATAAGTTGTTTTACCAAAAGTGACACACCTAATGCCTAAAAATGACACAATTAATACATAAAAGTGACATACTAAACGTGACACTTATGAATAAAAATTTAAAGATGAAAAGTGATTTTTTTACCAAAAGTGACACACGTAAAACTTAAAAGCGACACATTCTATATTTAAAAGTGACACTCTGATTTAAAGTAACTAAGTAAAACTTAATCAGACCTAAGGCAACAATTATCCAAAAGTGACACACTTTTGTTCTCAAAGTGACACACGTCAAGCCTAAAAGTAACACTGACACATCCCTTCTAATGAAACTTAAAAACAATAAAAACAATTCTAAGAGGTTTCGAACCTTAAACCAAACATGCTCATTCCAACAACTTATAAAATTCATGTGAACCATCTCACCATATTAATTTTTATCAACTTTTCTAACGTATTATTAATTTATTATGAACCGCAAATTTATAATTCTCATTAAAAAGAAATAAAACCAAATTACGTTGTTTAAGGGTTTTGAACCCGCGACCTGCAGTCAACCAAATCGTTAAAAATTACATCCGTCCAGCACGCCAAACTCATGATTGTGAATTTTATTAACATATTTAATTATTAACCCGCGAATTCTTAAATGGGGCTCCGTCTTACGGATAAGGATCTGTAAGACGGTCTTACAGGAGACCACCCCTAATTACAAATACATTTAAAAATATTTGACCATAATAATGGCTCATTTTAATGCTATTTTCAACATAGATCCGGGCAGCATAACAGCTTATATTTTTTACATTGGGCCGGAAGAAAATATTTTTTTTACATAAAAACTTTTAAAGGTTTACCTTTAAGAGCGTGAGGTGTGCTCGCTTTGTCCTTCTGGGAGAAGGAGTCTTTTTGCTGCTGCTGCGGTTCGAGCAGAATAACTGCTTCCGAAAGTTGTTTTCAGACACCGTAAAATGGGCAGACCAACTGCTTGTGTTTTTGCTGTTGTTTGCTTACTGCTGTCGGAAATCGGGCAGAGCAACTGCTTGCTTCTAGCGGATTTGGCCTTTAGATTCGGGCAAAGCAACTGCTCTTTTTGGGAATTTTGGACCGGGGGAATAGGGTGGAATCCTAGCTGGAGGGCTAAGACTCACTTTGACCAGTTGGTTTTGTGTTTGGAGGAGATTTGGCAGAGCTTCGAGGCTTATAGGAGGAAGGAACTCTCTCTATCTCACGATCGCTCTCTGCGGCGTAAAATAAACGCACAGCGTATAAGTGAGAAAATTTCTCCGCCCCCAAAACTGAAGCCGGGTACCTCTATTTATAGGTGAGAGGAGGGACATCGCTATCTTTAAAATTTCTTCTTTTTGCTTCATCGGCTTGTATCGCGCACTTGAGATCTTGTACTAATTCTCAAATCGTAAACACTGTTGAGGCTCTGGGCGCCGAACCCTCATGATCTGGGCACCGCGCCTACTTCCTTTGGTGGTGGCGCCTGGAGGCCTTTTTTAGCCTCCTTTTTGACACTCTGGCCCCTGCATTTCTCTGTTTTACGCATCATGCTTTGTCTTTTGCATTTTTAAACCCTGTAACTTAACATTTGTTAAGTTTTAACAGGTCTTGATATCGCATGTCATGTTACATACCAAGAGTGCGAAATTGGGGTGTCTCTGAGCCCCTCAACGATGGAGTTACACGGGTAACCCCGGCTTACAGAGTAAGCGAACATCGTTGATAAAAAATAAACTCCCTAATTTCGTGCAAATTTCAATGGGGAGTAATGCAACAGGTAGCAGTTATAATGCAGTAGTTTATAATACATACCAAACCTCACATATCCTAGACATATTTAGTCGGTTATAGCAGGTTATCGTAGTTTTTAAGCCGATATGCAAATTAAGTGCTCTGATGGTCGGACCTACCGAAGTAGGCTGCCTACGTATCCCTTAAAAAAAAGGAATCAGACCAAACGTAGTTCGGCCAGATGCAAAGAAACAACGCTGGGTGGAATGCCAAGATCAAACATCGTATCCTTAAAGGGTCGAACCCTTTGCCAAACATGATGGTGGGATAGATCGCCTCCTTAGGACAGGGTCCTTCGTCAGAGCACGATAGCCTTTTAACTGGCCCGGGGTCTCCGCCCCCTCGCAGAAAAGGCTGAGCAACAATCAGATCAAACATCGTATCCTCAAAGGGTCAAACCCTTTTCCAAACACGGTGGTGGGATAGATCACCTCCACAGGACAGGGTCCTTCATCGGAGCACGATAGCCTTTTAACTGGCCCCGGGTCTACGCCCCCTCGCAGAAAAGGCTGAACACAGATTCAAATTCTGATCATTCATCTCGGGGTTACGCCCCGCGAAGAGATGATCATATGCTACTCCTATAAAGCAGGAAAACATCGCATCCTCAGGCGTGGCTATCCTTCGTCGAATGTGATGGTGGAACACATCATGGGTCGATCATTCGTCTCGGGGTTACACCCCGCGAGGAGATGATCCTATGCTACTCCTATAAAGCAGGAAAACATCGCATCATCAGACGTGGCTATCCTTCGTCGAATACGATGGTGGAACACATCATGGGTTGATCATTCGTCTCGGGGTTACGCCCCGCGAGGAGATGATCCTATGCTACTCCTATAAAGCAGGAAAACATCGCATCCTCAGGCGTGGCTATCCTTCATCGAATGCGATGGTGGAACACATCATGGGTTGATCATTCGTCTCGGCGTTACGCCCCGCGAGGAGATGATCCTATGATACTCCTATAAAGCAGGAAAACATCGCATCCTTAGGCGTGGCTATCCTTCATCGAATGCAATGGTGGAACACATCATGGGTTGATCATTCGTCTTGGGGTTACGCCCCGTGAGGAGATGATCCTATGCTACTCCTATAAAGTAGGAAAACATCGCATCCTCAGGCGTGGCTATCCTTCATCGAATGCGATGGTGGAACACATCATGGGTTGATCATTCGTCTCGGGGTTACGCCCCACGAGGAGATGATCCTATGCTACTCCTATAAAGCAGGAAAACATCGCATCCTCAGGCGTGGATAACCTTCGTCGAATGCAATGGTGGAACACGTCATTTATGCAAATAAAGGGTAAAATACTTTACCTTTTCTTACCATTGCCTTTCTTTTGTTGATTTTCTTTGCATTTCTTTACGCTACTTTCCTTACATACATTGTACATTGCTTTTGCATTTTACATTCTTTGGATTTTCTCCTTTTGCTGCATTTCCAACTTTTGCTGGAGATTTTCTTTTGCTTGCCTTTTGCATTTCTCTCCTTTGCATTTTTATTTTCTTGCTGCGCTTTTTGTATTTTGTTTGCTTGCATTTTTTTTTCTTTCTTGCTGCGCTTTTTGCATTTATCTTTTTTCTTGCTTTGCTCGTTTTTTTTTTTTGCATTTTTTTCTTGCTCTTTGCATTTTTTCCTTTTTTCTTGCTCTTTCTTTTTTTTTTCCTATTGCTTGCACATTTTTTCTTTTGCTGAGAATTTTTTTCTTTCTTGCATTTTTTTTTCTCTTTTGTTTGCACATTTTTTCTTTTGCTGAGAATTTTACCTTTGTTGCTAATTTTTCTTTAATTGTTGTTGTTCCTCTTACTTTTCTAATCATTTTGCAACTGACCTGTTGGGGATGTGAGCTTTCTTTTGGTTTTGGATGGATGACAGTCAATTTTTGTTAATAAAGCTAACTTTGTTAATTTTTCGTTAAGCTTTAGGGGCCATTTTGCAACTTGGGAAACTTGAGGATTTAAGTGCTGAACTTTTGAACTTCGGAGGGGGGAAGATGAAACTTCTCCTTCCTTTCCCTCATAAGTGAATTACGAGAAATGGAAAGCAGAAGCAGCAGCTTCTTTCCTTCTTTCTTCTTCTTCGTCATTTCTTCTGCCTCCATTGCTGCCGACGGAGCTTATTTCTCTATTTCTTCTCCTTCTCTCGATTTTCTTCTGCTAATTTGCATGTTTTGCTTGATAGATGGCATCTTCTTCAAGATCTCGGAAAAGAAAGGCACCGATGTATCCGTATTCGGGCGAAGAAAGGAAGGAACTTCCTCCCTTGATCCGAAATCACGTCAAATGTTACTATTCGAAGGATGACTGGAGCAACCTTATTCGCGATCAGAACACGCATGTGTCTAATCTTCTGATTCCCACTGTAAGTTTCTTTTTCTCAAACCCATTTGAATGAATTCTCAAATCTACTAGATTTTTCTAATGTTTTGGACCTTTGGAGCATACATGTTCTTGCTAATGATGTTTATGCATGTAATTTATGTGCTAGAATGATGCAATTTGACAATTTATCCATAGCAAAATATGAAATTCATGTTATTTATTTTTGCGATGCATACTTTGAATAATTGGCACTATTTGACTCTGCGATGCATATTTCATATTATTGATGCAATTTCTACATGATGCATGTTTAGACTAAAAAATATATTTTTTATGATGCATGCCTATGCAATAGACTTTTTTTGGAACATGGTGCTTCTTCTTTTTTTTTTGATACATTTTCGGGCATATTTTTCGATGCATGTAAAATGTAACAGGAATAATTTATGCAATAATATTCACTTTTACGAATGCATATACTGTAGAGATATGATAAATGCAATGGAAAAATTTTCTTTTCAAATATTTGCGACATTTTATTTTTGCGAATGCTAAAATGCAATTATTTGGAAAATGAATGCAAATGATGAATTGCTAATACAAACATATATCATTTTATCGGAATGCAAATGTGACATAGAAAATTTTGCTAAAATGTTGCATGTGCATTATTCAATATGTGCAAAAAATGCAACATGTATTTATTTTTGAATGCAAAACACTTTTTTTTTCGAGTGTTTGTTTTTTTAAATGCAAAGATGCAATATATACTTTTTTATGGAATGCATTTATATATATATATATATATATATATATATATATATACATGCAAGAATGCAACATTTTTTTTAACGACATGCACATGAAATTAAATAAAAGATAAGAATTTTACCTTTCCCCTTCCTTTTTTCTGATGCTGACATGCTGCTGTTTTTTTTTAGATGCGTAGGACCCTGACTTGGATTCGGGCGAGTTGTGCCAATGTTTCGGACATTTATAACTTAATGCCCGAGGCGGCACGAGTTTTAATGGAGTCCTCCGGCTTCAGTGCGTTTTTGTGGGCTTTCCATCCCTTCCGCTGTTATTTGCCCATTTTCGATGTTTTGAGGGACTATTGGTGGGATACCACCCACACTTTCTATTTTAGCTGGGGGGGAGGCAACTTTGACCCCGTGCGATTTTGTTGCTATTACGGGCATCCCTACCAGCATCGGCAGGACTTTGGAGCCGGACTACACCCTCCGTCATCACCACGACGTGGTGGAAGATCTCTTGGGCTTTGTGCCCGAATATAAATCTGCTAATGAGATCTTTATTGGCATTGTGAGAAAATGACTTTTAGCAAACACCGGGCAGGTTGCGGAAGATGATAGCGAAGCCGTAGCTCACGTTGTCAGGGCATTCTTGTTCTTTTTCCTTGGGTCGTCGCTTTTCGCCAATTCGTCCACTTCTTTGAGGGTTTTCCTCCTGGGATGTTTGAGGGAATTAGACCATGTCATTGACTATGACTGGGGGCAGGCAGGCCTAGCCGAGCTTTACGCTTCTATGGATAGAGCTAGCCGCAACGATTCGCCGACTCTCAATGGCTTTGCTCCGGCTTGGGAGGTATCCTTTCTTTTTCCTGCTTTTGTCTTTTTCAGCATTTTTTTTTCATCATTTTTTTTTGCAGCATTTTTTCTTTTTTTGTTGATTTTTTTTTGCAGGTCTGGACTTACTCGGTTTTCCATTTCACACCGGGTCCATTTCATCATCGTGTTCACGAGCCACCTTATTTGGCGGAGTTTGTGAATGCTAATCGAGTTGGGCCGGATCGAGATGGCGATCGCTTGGATAAAGTGAGTGATGAGGCCCAAGTCACCAAGGAACCCAATGAAGAGGCCCAAGTCACCCAGGAACCAAATGATGAGGCCCAAATCATCAAGGAGCCGCCAACAATGCATGGACCAATAACAAGGGCTCGGGCTAGGAAAATTCAAAATGAAGTCCTCAATTTATCCCGAGAGACATTTGACTTAGAAGCCCAAATTATGGCACGCAAAGGAGGAGTCAAGGCGGGTCAAGGAAAATGGGTGAACGCTTTAATACTTGCGGATGAAGGAGGGTACAATGGGCTGAATTTGGGCGCCCCAAACAAGGCTTATGGCAGCAAAGAAGGAAGGATCTAGAAGACTTCTAGAAGGCTGATGACTCACCTTGTTATCTAGCTAAATGTCGCCGTAGAATAGAAACAAACAAGGAGAATATTCTCCATTTAGGCGCCTAGTCATAGGATTTGTTAGATCTTATCCTCTAGTTTGTTAGATCTTATCCTTTGTAGCTAGATCTTATCTATTTTTAGCCAATGGCAGCCTAGTTTTCATAGATATATATAGGGCTGTCCTTATCTATTGTAATCAGAATTTTATGAATGAAAAAAGTGTTAGTTTTCTTCCCAACCTTGTGTCTTCAAGGCTATTGAGCGATCGGGGGTTACCCGAGTACTCACGAACTTATCAATCGTCTCACCACAACGATTGTGGCGTTCTTCACTATCCTTTGATTGCTGGTTTTCGTCATACGAAGGTTGAGGGCTGATTACCCGTTGATTGTCGTGTGTGTGAACCCGAGGTCAAGGTTCCATCTTCATTCGCTGCCCAGCTCATTTTCTTCTCTTTGGTTGCTGTGTTTTATGAGTTCTTTCCCCTAGAAGGCTCATATCAGTGAGGTTGCGGGAGAGAATAGTTAGCTCGAGCGCAGGCACAGTGCATTTTCTTCCCTGGAGGGGCCTGGTGGGGCATTATATGATTACTCTAGAGATGAGCAGATGTCGAATTCTAATGGTATCTATCATGGTTGATTCGTTATATATGGGCAAATGGGTCAACCGCCAGCATTCTACGCTCTTGACATTCCCAGTGATGCCTCATATGCCCCCCCTTGGGTGGTTGCTCCAGATTTCTTGCCGAACAGGTATCAGTACCTGTCGAAATTGCTTATGCCTCCGAGTGATTTCTTATGGCATACGAGGATTTTCTGAGGACTATGCTCCATCCTTCCCCTCTTGTCCATGTGGTAGCCAGGCGTGCTTCTGACAGACTGAGGCCCTCTTTTCCGGCCCTTGACACGCAGCTAGAGTTTTTTGCACATGTCGATGCCTTTTCCACCTTCCGATATCATCGTAACGGAAGAATCGTGGAGGAAGTTCTTCCCGATTCAAACATCCCTGAGGAGTATCATGTCCCGGAGCAGGCTCGCATGATAAACATTTTCTTGCCCTCCTTTTTCCTTTTTTCTTTTGCATCATTTCATTTTTTTTCTTTTCATTTTTTTTAAAGACTGATATATATTTCTTTTGCTGTCTCAACATCTTTTCTTAGGTTAATATGTCGACATACAAGAGGCTGCTGTGAGGCTTTTTCAACATCAACAAGCTTTACCAGCGGCTTGTGAATGAATTTCCTGTCGGGGGAATGATGCAGTGTGGCAGACCAGGCGCTAGGATGACGACGATGATGATGATGATGCGCCAACGGATCGAGTCGTGCTCAGGCGAGAGGATGAGGGTATAGGATTGGCGGGTCCGGCCTCGAGTCATGGGTGGCAACCTTGAAAGGAGCAGATCTTCTCGTGCTCATTAGCTCCGTTTTCATGCACTTATTAGCTTTTGTTCTCTTTTTTTTTCTTGTACCAGATTTTGTACATATATATATATTTTTTATGCAATGCAAATATGATTTTATATGATGCAAGAATTTAAAATGCAGACTCAATATTTCATGCATAAAAGAAAGCTAGACCATTATCTAGGGGTAACGGCACACTGCAACTCATGAATGGAAATTTAGAAAAACATCCCTTCGGATTCAAAGCGGGCTTTTCTGGTATTCTGTGGGGAAAAAGAGGCAACCGCCTCATTCTGTGCTCTGCACGGGTTCTTTTGGTAATAATACTACTATAATTTTTAAATGTGACATATATTTCTTCTTTTGGTAATAGTAGTAGTATAATTTTTAAACTTTTAGTAATTATGATTTAAATGTTAGAATATAAAACCAACTTCATTTTCTAACAAATGTGGAATATATATATATATATATATATATATATATATATATATATATATATATATATATATATATATATATATACACACACACACACGCAAATATATAATATTGGTAATAATAGTAGAAGTCTTATAACCAACGTGAGATACATAATAATAATAATAGTAAAAGTTTTTTATTTTAACATTTTTGAAAGATACATCTATTATATTAATAATAATAGTAGAAGTATTTTATCTTAAAACTCTTAAAACCAACATTATTTTCTATCTAATATGGGATACATCTGTTCTATTGTTAGTAAAATAATTTTATCAACCAACTTTTAAACTAAAATAATTCTTTGTAACCAATGAGGAATAAATCATTTTTATTGGTAAGATTTTACTTATGGACTTTTAAAGTCAACATCAACTTCTAACAAATGTGAACATATATCTTCTTTTGTTAGTTTAGTAAAAGTCATTTATCTAAATATTTTTTAACTCAACATCAATTTTTAACCAATGTTTGTTACATCACTTTTATTAGTAATTATAATAGAGATTCATCTCACATTGGTTATAAATTAATATTAATTTTAGAAACCATTAAAGTACTCACATAATACTTGTTGAAAAATTAGTGTTTTTAATGAAAGAAATTGTACAACTTGAGGCACGAATTTATTTACGTGTCATTTGTTTGTTGACAAAGGTAATTGTGCAAATGTGTTCTACTCGGTTAGAGCATCAAAATGATATATTTATTTGTATAAATCGAGTTTTGGATTAATAAGATATCAAAGCTTAAAGTATAGTGTTAGAAGTAAGTCATTAGAGTAAAATAGTCACTCAATGTCAATATAATAAAATTCTCTCATATTGGTTAAGAAATAATGTGGTAGTAAAAGTCTTTCTATATAAGATTTTTATTATTATTAACAATTGAAAAGATTAATAGTAAATGATCAATATCACAATATTATATCAACTATTATTTTTAGCTAATTGCTAGAAAATGAAAAGTTTCAAGTCAAATGAAGTGGAGGCTTGATAATTCAACAATATCAAAAGTTGGGTGATGTGATATGTCTCTTCAATTGATAATAATGTAAAAATTATTCTATCTAAAGACTTTTATAATCAATATTTATTTCTAAATAATGTGAGATACATCTCTTTGTAACCAATGTGAGATATATTATCTATAAACATTTTAAACAAATATCACTTTCCTAACCAATGTGAATATAAATCTTTTCTATTGGTAATAAGTCTTTTGTAAAAAGACTTTTAATACATACATCACTCTCTAACCAATGTGAAATACATCTCATCATTTAGTAATAATAGTAAAAGTTTTTTATCTTAAAAAAATTTTAAACCAACATCTCTTTCTATATAATGAGATATATATTTTCTCTTCCCTTCTATTGATGATAAAAGTATATGTTTTTTTTATCTAAAAACTTTTTAAATCAACATCATTTTTTAAGCAATGTAGGATGTATCTCTTTTATTGGTAATAATAGTAATTTAAAACCACTATCAATTTATAGCAAATATGTGATATATCTCTTTTATTGGTAATAATAGTAATTTAAAACCAATATCAATTTATAGCAAATATGTGATATATCTCTTTTATTGCTAATAATAGTAAAAGTCTTTTATCTAATCTAAAATATCTAAAATAATTTAAAATCAACATCATTTTCTAACCAATGTAAGATATACATCTTTTATTGATAATAATGGTAGAAGTCTTATATCAAAAGACTTTGAAAACCAACGTCACTTTCTAACCAATGTATGATACATCTTTTCTATTGGTAATTAATAATAATATTTTTAAAACCAACATCAATTTCTAATCAATGTGAGATACATCTTTTCTATTTTTAATAATAGTAAAATATTTTATAACCAATGTGAGATACATTTATTGTAAAAGTGAAAGTATTTAGTCTAAAGACTTTAAAATCTAACTTTTCTTTTTAAATAATGTAATATACATCTCTTTTATTGTTAATAAGACTTTTGAAACCAACATTATTTTCTAACTAATGTGAGATATATCTCTTCTATTGTTAATAAAAGAATTTTATCTAAAAAAATTTAAACTAAAATAATTCTTTATAACCAATGAGGAATAAATCATTTTTATTGGTAAGATTTTGCCTAAGGACTAGCCAACATCAACTTCTAACAATTATGAACATATATATTCTTTTGTTAGTTTAGTAAAAATCATTTATTCTAAGTACTTTTTAAACCAACATCAATTTTCAACTAATGTTTGTTAAATCACATTTATTGGTAATTATAGTAAAGATGCATCTTACATTGATTATAAATTAATGTTGATTTTAGAAATCATTAAAGTACTCACCTAATACTTGTTGAAAAATTAGTATTTTTAGTGAAAGAAATTATGCAACTTGAGGCACGAATTTCTTTATGTGTCATTTGTTTGTTGATAAATGGAATTGTGTAAATGTGTTCTACTCGGTGAGAGCATCAAAATGATATATTTATTTGTCCAAATCGAATATTGGATGAATAAGATATCAAGGCTTAAAGTATGGTGTTAGAAGTAGGTCATTAGAGTAAAGTACTCACCCAATGTCAATCTAATAATATTATCTCACATTGGTTAATAAATGATATTGGTAGTAAAAATCTTTCTATAAAAGATTGTCACTATTATTAACAATATAAAAGATTAATAGTAAATGATTAATATCACAATATCATATTAACTATTATTTTTAGCTAATTGTTAGAAAATGAAAAGTCTCAAGTCAAGTGATGTGGAGGCTTAAGGATTCAACAATATCAAAAGTTGGGTGAGGTGGCACAACCATAGTGCTCATCACCAACTTTATATATATATATATATATATATATATATATATATATATATATATATATATATATATATATATATATATATATATATTTAATGTTCATTTTATAACTACTTTGAATCTAAAATTAAATTTCAAAATTTTAGATCTAAATTTAATGGACTTAGTTCAAAGTCACAAGGAAACTTACATTCCTAGTTAATTATCAAAGTCAATATTTTTCTTCGTTATGGCTGCAGATGACTTGAGATATTTTGTCTAAGGAATCATGATAATGAAAAATAATATGTTTTAATATTATATTTTAATGGATGTTTCTTTAGTTACAATTAGTGGTGGGTATTTGTGATTTTAATCCCTTCCCACGCCCCCTTTAGGAGAAAAAAAAAACAAAAAAAAATATATATATTTGTGATTTTAATTTGGTTGTGTGCATTTGTTGTCTCATAGTTGTGTTATAGTTTCACAGGCAAAATTGTAAATAATATAATTATATACCAACTTGTTTGGTTTAGTGTCCGGTTCATGAATTTTCCAAATGAAAATTATCGATGAATTACCAAAAAGTTTAGGATAAAATCAGTACTTTAGTCCAAGTTTTATCGATGAAATTGATAAAAGAATCCTCACCTTAGTACAAAAAGGAAAATAAAACATAATCAAGAGTTTTATATCTAACATGATTTGCATCCTATGTGGTGGTTTGAAAAGATTTCTTTCTACTTGAAACCTTAGTATGAAATCCTTCGTGTAATAGTTAAGCACCAAAAGTTTGTATACTTGTGTTAATCGAATTTCAATGACCATTGCAGTTTTGTTGGGTTGATATCACGAACCAAACTAAAATGGAAATATTCTACAGCAGATTCTGGGGCTAAATGAGGGTGATACGTAATTGCTAAAATTGGGTGGATTTCAGATGGACTTCAACTATTTATATTGTGTGCATTATATGGGTTTTAAAGTTGAATATTTGGATGTTTAATGCACTTTGCTATATAAATGTAGTCAAAAACCGTGATGTTTAAGTTCGTTCATATACATATTGTTGTATTGGTTACATCTTTTTATATTCCAATGAAATGCTAGGGACAATAAATATAGATATGGATATATAAATACATTAAATGTATCTAGATATTGAGATTTTGACTAAGTTAAGGTTGATCTATTTTTTAGTAAACAAATTGAGGCATGAAACAACCTTATTTAGCGGTTGAACAATATTTTAAGTAGATATAGAGAGAAGTTATTTTCACTATATTTTTTACTTATCCACTACATGATTAATTATTACTATAAACTATTGTATGTTTAAACAAAACTGCCCCTTTATTAGTTATTTGTCATTTGAAGTTGAACAATATTTTAAGTAGTTTCATATTACCCACTTAATTTTTAGCACATCAATGAACAATTTTTTTTTCATATGTTTTATTTTCTTAATAGATATTTTTTTATCATGCTTATGAAATTAATTCATCAAACTACTTATTTACCAAATTTAGATAATATGTGATACTTTATTACTATAGTAAAAGATAAATTTAATTTAAACAATATTTTTTATAAAAATAAATTCAATAATAAATTATGGTAGGCATTGAATTGATTTGTCAATTTTAATCAATTTAGAAACAATATTAAGAATCAATTGTTATTGGTTGACAAAAGGTATTAAGACTTTACAATATGACATCAACATATGATTTTACTATTGGATTGATTTTTTACAATTATATCTTTTAATTAAATCTAATTGTGATTTAAAAAAAAAATCAATAAGCGACAACCACATGTTGTCTCATAATTCAGTTGACAAAAAATATTTTTATAAGATTTGTTTCTTAATATGTAACATGACTTTGGCCATTAATTTTATTAATTAAACTTTAAAAGACTAAAGAAATAAATTTTTGTTGATCATGTGGACAGTAACCAAATATCATTTGATATTTTTTTTGGAATTAAAGAATTAAATAGGAAGGTAATTATGTGAATTAAAACGAGGTAATTTTGTCAAATACACATTTAATTGATGTAATAATTGGTAATGTAATGGATACGTAAAAATTGTAGTGAAAACAATCTTTCCTTAATATTTCGATTTACATAAAGTGACATTTTAATTTACACAATTTGAACTATAAATTGAATTTCTTCTAGGAATTATTTAGATGTTGCTTGTTGGAGATAATGACTGTTGATTCTCATTGTATTTTAGATTTTCATTTATTCATACATTACATTATGTTCTATACTTGGTGGCTAAATATTATGTGTACCAGTTAACGTGACAACTATGTATAGAACTTTGTCTTTAGAATAGTTAGTTAGACTTCGTAGCTTTCAATAGTCTTCATCAGCAAACTTCGGCAAGCCTTCAACGCCCCTCCAGCAGACATTGTCTGCTATGATCAGTTGTATGACGTGTTTGAAAGATAAAATAATTCAAGATATCAAACTCAGCATTATTATTAGATGATATTAATTTAGATATTCATTTTAGAATATCTGATTAAATCATATATCTCAAATTTAATTTCTTGAAGATATCTCCTTGTCGTGTCTTGATCCACTTGGAAGTCTTTTCCTCTTTGGTGATTACAGAATAGTGAGACATAGTGGATACATAGTCTAACACATCACTCTCTGAGGATACTGCAGACTGTACCAACTCTTACAGGTCTGAACCACTTTCTACTACAGTTGTATCTGTAGTACCTGCTTCGTTTCACTACTTGATCATACTTGGATAAAAAAAATTCAACCCAACAGCTCTTTGCAATAAAGGCTTCCAACCTAATCGAGTTGTTACTCTCTTCTTCTTCCACTACAGTCTCAAGGAATCTCTCACATAAATACGGTCATTAAAGAGTGAAGAACTTAATACTCTGAAACTACTACTCAACAACTTACAAGTTATTACTTTCTGTGCATTCAAGAGATCTTAAAAGATCAATGAAGTCCTCAACAAAAACAAAAGACTACTCAATCATTTTCATTTATTATCTTCTTAATTGTTGTTTACATTAACTGTTCTTCAGCACAGTGAATATTTTGTTTTCCATATATTCA
Source organism: Codonopsis lanceolata (assembly GCA_013146195.2). Lineage (NCBI taxonomy): Eukaryota > Viridiplantae > Streptophyta > Magnoliopsida > Asterales > Campanulaceae > Codonopsis > Codonopsis lanceolata. The sequence goes on from CM028383.1 coordinate 63,430,733, forward strand.
CTACCACCCACCAAACACAAGTCAAATATTTTGTACACGATCCATTAGTTATTATGTAATTGATCTAGTGAAAAACATAGTGCACTTTCATGGTGGTGGACGTGGTACTCTTTACAGTACAAACCATCTCAAAATTCATGTGTTCTTACTTCTTATTTGCTTAACTGTATTTATTGTTATTGATGAACTTTAGCTAACTTCCTTCCATCATCAAACTTAGAGAACTACCAAGTCTACTGGTAGTGCTTACCAGTAGACTTAGTTTGTATTCCTTATGAACATTTCTGTTGCTACAACCTTGCCTATAAGCTATTAGCATTCGCGAAAGGAATTTTCTTTAATTTTTTTTTAAGTGTAACTAGGCTATTTAACCCCCCACCCCTTCTAGCCTAGTATTGTGTCATTTGAGACTAACAATGACTTATAAGAAAGAAGAAGTAATTTGTACAATAATTCATTATTTATTGAGATTGAATCAAATATCAATGAACAAAAAGATGACTAGTCTAATTCATTTACATGGTTTGTTTTGTTGTTTATGATTCTTTTATGGACCTTTTTGGACATTCCATTACCTTTTTGACCTTTCATTATTTTACCTTTTTTAAGGGTAATAATCGGGCCGGTCCTTTTATAACATTTTCAGCTTCTAATGGACATGATTTTTAGTTTTTAAGACATTTTTAGGGCAAAATGACGAGTATTACTAATTGTGCATCATAAATCCAAAATTGTGCCTCGGGTTTTTCTGTATAGGAGGTCCATTTAGTGCATCACCAATCCAAAAAATTGCATCACGATTTACTAATTTCCAAATTGTGCATTGTAAATCCAAAATTGTCAATCAAGATTTCTGTATATGGGGTCCAATTGGTGCCTCACAAATTGCATCTTGATTTATTTTTGTATTTTAATCCAAATTGTGCATCGTAAATCAAAATTTATGCATTATCATTCCTAATCGACGCATCGTTGTTCCAAATATGTGCATCATGGTTAACAAATTCCAAAACAAATGACAAGAAGAAGAAAGAGAGGAGGTGTGTTTTATTATAATTTGTTTCCTACCATTCATTTATTTTGGCAAAAAGTCCTAAGATCTAGAGCTAACCTAATTCCTACGACCTTGTTGATCTCATTTAGAAATAGAATCAGACAAAGAGCTCTTAGTAGGGCTTGTTCACGAATGCCCTTTTAGAAGGAATCATGGGACAAAACAAGTGGAGGATACGAAGATCGGCCGACGAGAAACTTCTCTACAACAAGATCCTAATAGTCGATAAAGGGAGTGAGTGTATCAACCCATAAATTAAAGTATCATTCCCCTTTTCTTAGAAGGAATCTTCGAGGATCAATACTTCTTTAGGTATATGGATGGCTTTGGGATTGAGAGACAATGGGCGAATTGATGGTGGGTTTTTGCACTTAGATTACGAGGGGACTCAACTCACCGCCCGAATGATCTCTACTTGATCTGGGAAGCATTATCTCATAGTAAATATTAGAATTCAAACATATAACTAATATTACAGGAGAAGTGCTTCTGGGTTTTGACTATTCATTGAGCCACGCGATGGAACTGGACATTTTAGGAAGAATAATATGAAAGTGGACTTATGTGGCGATTAAAAAAAACGAGGTAGTAAATAGGTTAAAAATTCAGTAAATTGGACTGACCAACAATTTCCCCTTTTATTAACTACCCTTTTCACTAATTTCCCAAACAACCTACTATTATTTTCCCAATAAAGTATATTTTTTCCCATTATCATATTTGTTGCACAAAAAAAGAGATCATAAATGGTAAAAAGTATATGCATACACACATATTAAGTGTGTCATGATAGTTTGTTTGGTGTAATTGTACTCCATTATCATGAGTTTTTTATTCTTAAAAATATTATATTTTCACGCCCTTGCATAGTAGTCTCGTTATTCTCTTTATCATTCTCATACTTTTCATTCCAACCATTAAAAATTATAAAATATTATTAAAAAACGAAATCATGTTTCTTTATGCACCGTGTATTTTATTTCTTGGGGGAGGATACATAAATATCTAAACTAAAAAGCTCTCCATTGATATGTGATAACTTCACGTTGATTTTAATAACATTATGGAATAGTATGTACATTATTTTCTTGGGTGGGGCTATTTGGACACCCAAATCCTATAAACATACCCCCTAAATTTCCAAACTCCCTTTTTTACCCTTTAACTATAATCCTTCCCATTCCAAAACTCGTACCCCTCTCTCTCCAACCACCGTCCTCCCACCCACCCTCCATCACTGCCTCCTCCCTCCCTCCCTCCCATGGTTGAAATAGACATCGGACAACCATCCTTCATCCCCCACTCCGGCCAAGACAAATACAAACCCCATCATCTCTTTCTTTCTCATGTCCTCACGCTTCTCAAGCCTAGGGCTTGCAAGGACCAAAAGATTCTCCTTTCTTTCTACTATGCATTCATGGAAAGAAAAGGTAAGTCATACCCTCCTCCCTCTCTCTCTCTCTTTATCATCTCTTTTATTTTCAATTTCTAATTGTTCGGCCATGGTCCATTTTGAAATTTTTTAATCGCTCTAGTACCTTTTTTTTAACCGAAAAAATACATTTTTGGGAACGAAATGACTACGATACTCTTAATTAATCGAAGACGCGCTACAGAACACTTACTCAGGCATCACGTTGCATCAATTTAAATTACATATTCCAATTTTGCATTGCGTTGCATCAATTTAAATGATCTAATCCAATTTTGCATTGAGTTGCACCAAGTGAAGCACCCAATTGATGTATCGTGCTGCAAATATTGATGCATCACGTTGCAAAATCATAATGAACTAGACCTTCATGTACCTTCTTTCCAGTACACAATAAACAAACGATTCAAAATTAATGCATCTTTCTTTCATCCCAAATCCAAATCGATTCATCACGATTCACAAATTCATACGCACCTCAAGGAGAGTTACCTGAATCATACAGCAAAACACTAAGATCGTTGAGTAGGTTTGATGTATTAGAGACACCTCGTCCCAATGAATCAGTCCAAGCATGCACCTTGGTATGGTTAACCGCAACACGAGAATTGAGACGACCATAAACCTTGGTTTAAAAAGATTAACGCCACAATTGAGATGAAATACCTATTGATAAGTTAGGAGTTTGAATGCCATGGGTTTTCTCCGATAAGTTCGAAAGTTTCATAAAGAACAAAGAAAGCTAGAATAAACTCACAAATTTTATAATTGATCAAAGGTTATTTTTCCTACACAAGAAGGCCCATATTTATATGCTTAGTAATCCTTCTCAAAGCTGGAAATTCGTACCTAGTAAATAAGGAAACAATTGCATAAGAAACCCTAACTTAACAACCAAGAAAAGTTGTAGTTGGAGCAACGCCGCCTTATGTAAAGCAACGCGACCGCTTGGGTGTCGAACGCGGTCACCTTGCATAAGGTGACGCGACCACTTCATTATTTAGTCATGAAGTCTTAGAAGACTACACGAGTAGGAACGTGACCTTCTTCAATTGGCAGAACTCCCAATATTTGACGCGAGTAATGATGCGACCGCCTTGGCTATTCGTATGTTTAAGTCCGTTAAGCTTTTGCTAAAGCCTCCAAAGTCGATCTTCATGCCTTGTATCATATTGACCATCTTTCTATGGGTCTTCAAGGCTTGTTCCTTTATGTTCCAAAGCTTCATGAACTTCTAAAATATCATCCACATCATATATCCTTCCATTTGTAGAGTAACTATTGAGATAACCCCAATCTCCAATGAAACCATGACTCAATTTTGTATAGAATCCATGAATTTTCCAAGCATACTCAACACTTTTCAAGGTCTTCATTTGAACTCTTTTGCACTTGACTTTTCGAGCATTCATGAGTTTTTCATACTTGATCAACACTTGACTTTGACATAGACTTTAACTTTCTAGGATCACATCACAAAATGATGCATTGCGATTCAAAATTGATGCATCCAAATTCAAAAAGTGTCTCCAACAATGAAAATTTTCGATTCAGCATTCCATCGAACATTTTACATGCATAGCAAAACAAACACAAAAATAAATATATTTTCAATCATACACAAAAACACAATGAACAAGAAGAAAAGGGTTGAACAACAACAATAATATGAGATAAATAAGTAAAAGCGTGAGAAGTTAGAGTGATGAAGACACAACTATGTAGTAACCATCGTTATTCTCCATCACCCAACTCTCCACTTTCTTACCTCTTCATATTTTTTTTTGTGTTTTTGATCGACAAATTCAACGACGACGGAGAAGAAAAAGACGAAGAAAAAGAAGAAATTTACAGTGTTTTATGAGATTTAACATTATTGGAATAATTTCACGAAATTGGTTTTTCGATTACGTGTTATATAAATTTGATGTAATTTTCAACATAATTGATTGATGCATCAACACATACTCAACACTTTTCTAGGTCTTCATTTGAACTCTTTTGCATTTGACTTCTCAAGCATTCATGAGTTTCTTCATACTTGATCAACATTTGACTTTGACATAGACTTTAACTTTCTAGGATGACATCACAAAATGATGCATTGCGATTCAAAATTGATGCATCCAAATTCAAAAAGTGTCTCCAACAACAAAAAAATTATATTCAGCATTTCATCAAATATTTTACATGCATAGCAAAATAAATACAAAAGTAAATCCATTTTCAATCATACACAAAAACACAATGAATAAGAAGAAAAATAACAACAATAACAACAACAACAACAACAATATGAGATGAATAAGTAAAAGTGTGGGAAGTTAAAGTGATGAAGACACAGTTATGTAGTAATCATCGTTATTCTTCATCACCCAACTCCCCAATCTCTTACCTCTTCTTATTTTTTTTTTGCGTTTTGACCGACGAATTCAACAACGATGAAAAAGAAAAAAACGAAGAAAAAAAGAAATTTACAATGTTTTATAAGATTTAACATTATTGAAACAATTTACGAAAACGATCTTTTTCTTAAAAAAATCGGGAAAAAAATACTAAAAGGGTTATAAATTTAGAAAAGAGGTCCCACCCCCAATTTCTCCAAAATCTAAGCAACTAGTCAATGTAATTTATCAACATAATTGATTTACGAGCTTCAACATATTTTACAATAGGTAATATTAATGCATCAATAGTTGTACCGTACAAATCGCAAGTGTCAGTGTCAGGAGAGTTGATAAAAAGAGAGCTAGCTACTATTATCCATTAGGACATTTATTGTTTGTCGATTAGCCTTTCACCAATCGCAACTCCCAGCAGCAGCTTTTACCGTACGGCTGTTGCTTCTCGAGTACCCACGTCAGCTGGGCCCCACCATTTGATTGCCACGTGACCAAGACCAGTTTCACAAAACCGAACCCCCACTCTCCGTTTTCCCCTGGAAAAAAAAACAAAAAATCCCAAGCAATTTCTCTCTCTCTCTGCGTCCGGTGGTAAACTCGTTGCGAGCAGTGTCTACCGGAGGGAACTGAGTTAACTCGCATGACGACGCCAAGAACACGGTCGGGACGATCCACGTCCCTCCGTGACTCCGATAGTCGACTCACTGAGTCCGAAAAGATTGAAGGTGCCGGTAGCTGGGACGCCATTGAATGGACCAAGATCGATGTAATTTCATTTCCCCTAATCCCCTAGGGTTTCCTTTTTCCCTCCCCCCTAATTCAATCGAAAATTTTCTATTTGTATGCATTTTTTTAACCTTTTTTCTTCCACTCGTTTGTTTATAGTAATACTAATATTATTGTTTAATTTACTGTTTTTGAATTGGCAGCAGCCTGTAACAAGGCCTGTTCCTCATGCATTATTGGAATTCTTGCTCGAAGCTGAGCTCGTTGTTGCGGAGGTACTCCAACAATCTCGCCTTGAAAAATGCTACTATTCTTCTATACTTTATCAAACTATTGTTGAGTACTTAATTTGAGTAATTCATGTACTGTTTTTTGGGGGAATATCCTGGAAATTATGAAATTTTGGCGGCAGATTCAGATGTTCGTGTTTCCAATTTTTAATATATGATTTTAGTGAGGGTCTGAAGTCCCCGGAGATTCTGTGATGGCTTCACATGGTAATGAGTAATTACCAAATATTACTGGATTCTTGCGAGATTTTTGTGGCAAAGTTCTTGAATTTCAAAACTTGGTCTTAAAGATACTGATTTTAGTGGAATGTTATTTTGGTTAAACTCTATCACTTATAACTACAAGAATCAAGTTGCAAATTGTGATAAAAAGTATGATGAAACGGTTCGTTTTTGTTTTTCTTCCTGTTGATTATAAGAAATTAATAATCTGTGTCTTTCTTCTTTTGATTATTTTTTTACTTCTTTGGTCTTCCATAAATTTGTTTTGTGAAGTATCTAGAAAAGTGCAGGTGGAACGTTTAATGTACATAAAGAGTGGGTAGGGAGGTGGCTCTCTTTCAAAGACATGCGTCTAGGCAACTTGCGTACACATTATGCATATTCATTTTGTTTTTGTTTTTTGTTATTATTGAGTAACGCCTATCATGGAAGACCTTCACATCCACCTTGTACAAGTTAAATCATGGGAGCATCAATACACGATGCATAACGCCACACTACGTGTGAGAATTATATGCCTTTTCTCACTGTTCCTACATATAAAAAAGAAAAGAAAAGATCACACTGTTCCACTGGGCTAAAGCTAAACCCTCATTTGTTTTTCACCCTCAACCCTCCATGTTCATTTTATTTTGATAAATAAATATGGTAATATATATGAAAGCGTCAAAACAGGTGACGTGTCCTTAGACAATATACAACCAGCCTTATCTAGCCAACAAAAATATTATCCACAAACTCTACAAAAGGATTAGAGCCCTGCGAAACCGCCTCATCGCACCAAAAATGCATAGTCTAAATAATCGGATTTTTGATCCCCCCAAGCTCCTTTCCTCGCTCTCAAAAGCCCTAAGGTTTCTTTCTTTCCAAATGGACCAACAGACCGCCAACGGAGCAACTTCCCACAAACAGTTTTTTCTTTTGCACTTGTACAAAGGACATATTTGTGCTTCATGTTCATAAAGGACATATTTATGCTTCCTCATTATGCATGTTTGCATGGCCCTTAACTGGTGACTGTAGACAATTTTGCTGATTCACAAACTTGCTTTGGGGCATTTAAATATATTTCAGTATTTATTGGCTAAATTAGCTTAAGTGTATGGCAAGTTTGATTAGAATTGGGAGGGAAGCTGTTTGGCCAGGGGGAGGACTATTCCCATTGGTAATGTAAAGTAATAATGACACGGGATGAGTAATTTTGTAGTCATGCTTATCTAATTGTGCAATATGACATGGAATCAACATTAATAGGCTGCCACCATGTATATCTAAGATTTGAATTTTTTTCAAAACTAGTCGCAATCCAGAGTGATGCATCACGTTATATTGAACTTTTGAAATGTAATTGTAAAACAAAAGAATACACCATAATGACAGAAAACCATGAAAATTAAGCCCATCCTGCTAATGAGTTTTGGCTAAGAAAGATATATTGAGCAACTTTAATCATGCTGAGCAAAGAAATTATTATTTTTATTTTATATGTCAAGTGTATACTTACTAAGGGCCCAATGAGGTCGTAGCCTAGTGGTCGAGTTTGGGTATTTGGTAAAATATAAGTTCGATTCATGCAAGCTACATTCTCCTTGCTTTGTCCGGCTCTGTAGACGTGGGGCAGTTGGTGGGACGCAACAAGGGGTTTTATTTCCACACGTGGTCCAATGTGGCCGTGATGTGGAAGGAGTTTCCCCTTGGTTATCAAAAACAAACTTAATTGATTAGGGATTATACTCAATAAAAGCTTGGTATAGAACTGGTCAGAATTTAATTTTTACTACTTTCAGATATGATTTTGGAGCCCATATAAAGTGAGTGTAACCGTAAATAATACGATTCTGATTGATAATTTTATGACTTAAAAGTAATATATATTTTTTAATAAGTAAAAAAATAAAAAATTACCTTGGATTAAAAATATCCTTGCTCTTGGAAATGGGAAATGGGAAATGGGAAATGGGGATCACGAATTCTTGGTTCCTATATGTCTTCGAGTGTGTAGGTTGGCAGGAGTACCAACTACCAAGTGTTCTGGACATGCATGGCACTCATGTACGTCGAAGAAATGCCTTCCTTCAAATGAAAGATTTGAAATCTGAAGAGATTCGATCATATAAGAGATGTATGGAAATAACTAATAAGCTAAAGGCTAAAGTAAAGGAAGAAATGTAAATGAAAAGGGTGACAACAAATGTAGGGTTTGGGCTTGTCACCAGGCTGATTGAAGAAGGGAAAGCGTGAACTATGATTCATGGATACGGATATTGGACAAGTTATTATTCTTTGTGGGTGGGAGATACATAAGTATCAAAGCATATATGATGTAATTACAGCAAAAGAAATGACCATTTTCCAGTCTATGCTTTTGTGATTGTAATAATTGCAACTTTACTTGACTCTTTTTTTGACAAGTAAAGAGAACATACACAGAAAATGCCGAAACAGCGCATACGAAAATAAAACAAAATGGACCTTTTGTTTTCTCACTGCCTTTCCAAGGAAAAGGATCCACCTTTAGAGAACAGTTTGCAGTAGCAGAATTTCACATTAAATTCCACCTTAATTTTCACTTCCATTCTCCCCTACTTTCCAGCAACTGTGAATGTTACTTCTCAAAAAAATAAAGATAAAAAATTACAAAAATAAAAATACAACTAGTTATAGCATCTAACTCCCAATCGTGAAAATGTATCAAGAAATTTTTCTCTGGATATCTTACCTTCTTGAAAATGACATGAAAAGTTCAGTTCGTCTTTATTCTCTGCAATGACAAGTAGTTCAGAGAAGTCACTTGTAAGTTGTTTCACTGGACCACTCATCCCCCCCAGAATCGAGATCTAGAACCATCTTCAACTTGAAGTGAATATAACACTTATACTCACCATAATCTGTAGCTATCTTTGGATACCACAAATACTGGATTTTCTCATATTTGACACCCAACCCTTTGCTAAATAGTGCCCCTTTCAACCAATATCTTTAGAACAACTTGCCAAGCTTGGCTTCATTTAACCAGCACCATATCTTTGAAACCACCTTTTTTGGAATCACTTACCAAGCATGACTTCATTAAACCGACGCCATTTCCCCTACCATGACCCCCATCTTCCATGATGGAGCATACGAGTCAGGAGTCACAATAAAGATTTCCTCACCTCCGCTGAGCCTTCCAGTGGAAAGTCCCTCTCCTATTTTCCATTCTCTTGACCCAGAAGGTGGGACCAGAAACAGGTTAGGAAAGTTAGCTAGGTATATTTTATCAATGTAAGCAGTTGTCCTAGCGATTGAGTCAGCGTGACAGCCGATGACGAGCAGTTTGGTTAAGCTCTTTGGCTTATCAGACTTTGAGAAACATTCTCAATGTCATCTCTTGCGGTGGAGAAGAGGCAATGAGAAGTACTTGTTGGAGCCTGTGAAGCATGGATACAGATGTGGTCACAATCCAGAGAGGAGAGGGACTGCGAGAAACTTAAAGAGCAAACAATCCAGCTTTTGTACTTTTGGTGTCACGATGTGGTCTCACAGGGGCTAAGCCCCTCTGTAGAGCTTGTGTATAACATTTATGTAGGGATGTAGGGGATCATGGATTTTCTATCTTTGTAAATAGGACGTGTCACCTTTTTTTGGCGCCCTCTATATATTTATATACTCTTTACTTATCAAAAAAAAAAAAGTATAAGTACGAGACAGTATGTGTGTGGAAACATGTCAAAATCTAAAATATAGGATACAGATGCAGCAAGGATATGGTAATATTTGAAATATATGTGTGTGTGTCTGTGTGCACACATGGACATATATATTATAGTTCCATCTTTACATTCCTTTTATCAATTTGTGGATAAATGCATGATGGAAGGTTCTTTTGGATAAGCTTTAAATGTATCAGTACTTGACCCAGCCTATCTCACGAGTATGCGCTCCCGCACCCATTACGTATCCTGTACCTCCATGGAGTCCATTTTGGAGTATCCATGCTTCATACTTGGAGAAAATGGGTGGAGATCAATAATTTGTCCTCATCAAGTATGAGATCATTGTGACTCCCCAATCTGGTCTTCAGAATTCAGATGTAGAAATGTTTTCATATTCATATATGGAAACAAACAGAAATAAAATGACGTAATTGGTCAATATTACAGAATGTTTTATAGATGGGAAACACCAAAAGCAAGAGGGAAATTAACATGCCATGAGTCCTTAGTTAGGAGCTATAAGAAACATAGCTACCCAAGCACTCTAGGAAACCTTGCATCATTTTGTGCCGCAGATTTAATCCCAGAGTAAAGGATGCTCCCTTTTGCTGGGGTTAGTCATTCTATTATAACTTCATTGTTGAACTCTCTAACAAAATTTGTCCTTGTCTGGTTGCACCATGTCTACGAGTGTTCTTTTCGTTCCAGTCTCACTGTCTCAGCTCCTATATTGCATTAACCATCTCTCAGCGCAATTGGGGCTGTGTATCCTCTGACAGATGCTAGACTTTTCTTATGAACTTTTCCTGTGTTTCTCCAACTTATTCGCTACTCAAAAAGATATGGGTCAATGAGTACATAATTTTGTTGGATATTGTTTTAGGTTAATATTAGTATTGTTTTGCTGTTTCAGATCCTGATCTTATTTATGCATATCCTTACAAAGTATAGATAGTATATATACAAAAAATACAGTTTAATGTCTCAGCCGATCAGTGTCAAAGCCACATTATAGCCAAAAGGGGCCATGCCGCCATCACACCATGGCCCCTGCGGCGTTTCAAATATTCTACTTTACTATAGTAATGCATGAGTTATTGAGTGTGGTTATTTTTGGAAAACATTGTACCGTGGGCTGTGCCCCCTCCCCCCTAGAGTTTTTAATGTCAAAATTAATTTATAATTTCTTCCCTCCATACTTGGTAAAAGAAAATAAAAGTTACTTCATTGAATATTATTCATTTATTAGAAATAGCAATTAAGTTTTAAAAAATGAAATAATATTTTCTTATTATGTTTTTATCAAAAAAAATATTTTTTATTATGTACGCTAGCTAACTTATCAAAAATACAAAAAATATGTATGCTAACTATCATTTATTTACATGTGAAGGATTGTTAATCACTTAAAATAATATATTTGAGTATATATGACTCCTGGCTTCGCCACTGCAGCCGATACCTCTCTCCCATACTCAAATTTCCTTCATAGAGCATACAGAATGACCAACATCAGCTATGTCCACAATTGTTTTATGGATTGTGCATTTGAAGGAACTCCATAGGACTTGTCACAAAACATATAGGCAGCTGTATTTGATATCCTAGAGAAAAGAAAAATGAGCTAGATGGGTATTGCCAAGGGGTAAGGAGAAAATGACCAACTCCCAGGGAGCTATCTGAACAACTCAGGAATTTGTGATGATTTGGGATCACAAAGAGGTTTAGAACTTTCAGTATTTAAAGATATTAATAGTAACAACTATTATTAGGGTTATGTAAGTTTCTTCTCATATTTGAAACTCCTAGATGAGGCGCCTCTGTAATTAAGTTTAATTCTGAAGCTGTTTCTTTGTACCCCATGTGTTCCTAAAAGGAGTCCCCTTTGACCCCAAGGGGTGGGAGAGATGGCAACGACAGTCAGACAAAGATCTTGAGGTCCTTGGTTCCAATCCTCATACCAACAAGTGGTTACAAAAAAAATGGAGTCCCCTTTAACTAGCACACAAATTAAGAAAAGCAAATTGACTTCATTATAAGTGTTAAGCTTGATATACATTGTTAAGCCCCTATCTAATAGCTTAAGCCTTTAGATGAGTTGGTTATTTAACATGGTATCAGAGCTCTGGTTTGGCAAGGTCGTGGGTTTGAGTTATCCTGCTTGTATTTGTTATACGGAATGTTGTGAGTGCATGTTGTCACTTTGTTTACTTTGTGATACCCCTCTCGATGTGTGGACGGGTCACATGTGAGGGGGAGTGTTAAGCTTGATATACATTGTTAAGCCCCTTATCTAATAGCTTAAGCTTTTAGATGAGTTGGTTACTTAACAATAAGTAATTGTCGATTATTTACTTGCCAATTTTTTTACCCTTAAAAGTTTGAAAAGAAAGATGCTTTGTGGCTCCATTGCTTAATTGAGTTAAATCAAAGGGTACAATAGTAAAAGTAGTTACTCCTGAAAAGGAAAGATGCTTAGTGGAAATTTCTTTTGGAACATCTGGAAAGTAACAATGGACTCTTTCCCTTGTAACACACAAGAGTAATATTTGTCGGGTGTTGTTTAGATTTGTTCACTCTTACAAATGGACTGTTTCTAAAGTAAGTGCCATGGAGTCTTTATAAGATTTTGTTACCAAGTCTTTTGTTTTTATTTATGAATTTAAGATTTCTGTTAATTTGGTTATGCTTAGTAGAATATTGTCCGTCAGTTGTTGTCGTCAGCAAAAGAAGCAGCCAAGAAAATTAATGGACAAGCTTCTCTCTCTCTCACACACACACACACACACAGAGGTGCACACTTGATTTTTTCAGATAATTTTTATTGCTCATTTCATGTAAGATATTTGGCCATGGGTTTTCTTGGCATATGATGAGGCTTACTTAGTGATGAACTTGCTTCCAGGGGTATGGAGTGGTTCTTGTCAATACGGATGAAGCGGGTACCTTGTTTGTGACAAATTTTCGTCTTCTTTTTCTAGTAAGTGGTGCCTTTACTATTTTTTAAATGTTTTCATGTCCCTTGCACTTGGCAGTTCTATGAGTTTCCGCGTCTTTGATTCAAAAAGATTACATTGATGGACAGTATATATATAATATTTGATTAATAAATAGTGGACCTAATTTCGATGGGCAATATTCTAATGCATTTGACATATTGACATATTCCATGCGATATGTGATGGGGTATCGTAAGTAGCAGAGTGGCATTGTTGCCATGATCTACTGAGATTCAGCCCTTTGTCGCTCTGATTCGTCCTTAAAAAAAACTTATCAAAAATAAAATAAAATATTGGCTGCAGTGGACCTAATGTTGGAGGTTGTCGGTGTCATGTTATTCCTTTTTAGACTTTTTTGTTGCAAAAGCAAAAGAATATTAAAAATTTAAAATGCTTGAATTCTATTTTGAAGCAAGCAACATTTGCAATGTCTTGCCGGGTAAACCTGAGACCTTTGATTTATTCTATACTGGATATTACATGTAACTGTACAGTGAAAAAGGCAATCACAAAGAAGCAAATCTAGTTCTGTGCTAGTAAGAAATCACAATTTTAGATTAGCATGTGTATAACCACTTTCCATTTGAGATGCCTAGCTAGGCACAATATCAGACGATAAAGTTTATATGTTGAGAATTTCAATCAACTTATATATCACTCTTGAAATTTCTGATTCCTATGTCTGATATGCTTTTTCTATATAAGAGTGAAGGATCCAGGAATATTATTGCACTCGGAACGATACCATTGGCAACGATAGAGAAGTTCAACAAAATTGTAAGTGTTGCTTGCAGGATTGTTTCTTCATAGTTTGTGATTTTTAAGATGTTCATTACAACTTCTATATTTTAGATGCTAGATTGTCCATTAGAAGGAAACATATTAATGCAGCTATAGAATGATTGTGGACAGTGGAAAAGCCACATAGAGCCAACAGTTGTTACTTGTCCAGTTGTCCTTCTTTAGGTTTGAGGAATTATCATTTTACTGCCTCAAAAGATATGAAAATGACTTTTTACTAATACTATTAACACTTTTATCAGTTTTCACCCCCCTTTTTCTTGGGGAAAAAAACTATGTTGTAACTTTGACCCCCATTTGAGCCAAATTCATATAATAACTCGACCCCCTTCAAGCATGTCCTGAATTCGCGACTGTTGTGCACTTGTTGGTTTACTGAAATGTTCACAGTAAGTTTTGGGTTTTAAACGATAGGAAGAAGAAAAAAAGGAAAGAGTCAAAGATAAAGGGGCAGCAAAGAAAAAATGGAAAGGAAGTATCATCTAGTCGATTGGAAGAGGGTCTGCTCAAGTGTGAAGGATGGTGGATTGAGAGTAAAATAATTCAGGATGTTCAATAGAGCATTGATGGATAAGTGGTTATGGCGTTATTTAGTCGTCAGAAAAGCCTTGTGGTGGAAGGTGGTGGTTGGTAAGTATGGTGAGGGAAGTCACTGGTGGTTTCCAAAGGAAATCTCATCTTCTTTCGGATCTAGTGTTTGGAAAGAGATTAGGAGAGGGTGGGATCCATTTTATCGGTTGATTTTTTTTGAGATATTGTGAGGTTTTGGGTGGACAAATGGTGTGGTGAGATGGAGATGAGGAGAAGTTTTCATTGCGGTGAATCAAGAGGAAATGGTAAGCTCGTTCCTAGTGGTAACGGATGGTAGAGTTACTTGGAATCCTTTATTTTGTAGAGATTTGCAAGATTGGTAACTTGGTGAAATTGGCCAGCGAAAGGTTGTGTTCGCATTAGGTTCAAGTTCATGGCGAAGACAAAGTGTGTTGTGGGCGGGGACAAAGAACATGGAGTTTTCGGTGAAGTCTTTCTATGTAGCCTTGATTGGTCGTTGTCTCGTAGAGGTATTTCTTATCCTTGGAAGGCTATTTGTAAGTTGAAGGCTCCAAGTAGAGTGCCTTTTTTTGCTTGGGAGGCCATGTGGGAGGCTATTCTAACGGGAAAAAATCTGAGGGTAAGGAAGAGGATCTATGTCAATTGGGGCTTTATGTACAAAAAGGACGAGGAAAGAGTCAATCACTAGCTTCTGCATTGCCCTGTAGCATGGGAGTTGTGGAATTCTTTGTTTTGTCTAGTCAGTGTGGTTTGGGTTAAGCCAGGATCCATCAAAGATCTCTTCAGGGGTTGGTCTCTCTTTAAGAGAAGAAGTATTTTTACAGTTCCTCTGGTTATTTTCTGGAAAATATGGAAGGAACAAAATCAAAGGTTTTTTTTTTTTGATAATGTGGAGTTGGAACTTGTTAGGATCAAGGAGGACATATTTTGTACCCTTTGTCTCTGGTGCACTGAGACACATTTAAGTTCAGGGGATTTAGTGGTAGGATTAGTGGATAATTTATTGATTGTATAGCTCTTTTGTGTAGTATACTTCCTGTATACAAAGGACACGCCACCTGTTTTGGCGTTGTGATTAATATACTCCCTCCGTTTTCAAAATATTGTCTACTTTGATCCGGCACACCGTTTAAGAAAAAAGTAATTGACTGTATTATAAATATTGGTGAAATGTGTGGTTTCCTTTAATGCCCTTGAGTATGTGGCCATAATTAAAGTAGGTAGAAAAAGTAAGGGTAAAATGATAAAAGTGTTTTCCTAAAAGGGAAAGTTTTGAAAGAGGACAATTATTTAAGAACGGATGAAAAAGGAAAGGTGGATGATAATTTGAAAACGGAGGGAGTACTATTTTTTCATATCTTAACCACTTGATAAAAGGGTACAACATAACCTTGTGGTAGAAGAAACCAAGCTAAGGATAACAGTTTTGATAAGCCCTAGACTAACAACATGCATAGTTGTTTACAGTAAAGAATTTTAATTCTTTGCAGTACTATAAGGCTCTCATTTATATGTATTTTTTTTTAATTATCTTTCAAAGTTCCAGCACACTATTGGCAGTTGTGACGGGCTTTTATTAAAAGGAAAGCACAAATATAAGCTCCTGCAACTGGGTCTATAACTTAATTTTCTTTTTATATTTCTAGTCCAAATGCCCTACCGTTCACCACAAAATACCAAGATTGACGCAAAATGCTGGCAGCCTGGCACAGAACTTCCTTCAAAAATAGGACAATTAACATTTTGTGGAAGCATTATACCCTATACATCTTTGTATGTATCTAATTATCCATATGCATATACATAATAATTTAAATTTAGCAAGAGGAAATAAGCTGAGCTCTTTTTGACTCAACAAAGACCCAAGAGCATCAAGTTACTGCTTTATCAGAATATAAAGATTTTCCTATTCACTTCAACATATTACTTGTACTGATGCCAACTTTTCACCATGAAACACCAACATTGACCTGATGCATCATTGGCACGGTGACATAAAACTTACCTAACCACAAGGACAATGGCATTTTGTGGACACATGGCACCATGCGTGTGTGAGTATACATCTGTATACACACATTAATGTGCAAATTAACAGCCAGAATGGAAAAAAATGCTGAGTTCTTCTATATTCAACAATTACCCAAGATACGGATCATACAAGTTGCAAACCATACGAGAATATAATGATCTTTGACTTCTTTTTATTTCTATCTGAATCCATCAAATCTTGATGATGTTTTGGCCCTTGCTTTCTAAGAAAGTGAAAGTAAACTGTATTTTAATCCTCAACATGTCATGACGTGTCAATGCATGTAGGACAGGGTTCAACTTAATTTTATTTTTGAAGAAAAAACATTGAAACTCATTAGCATGTTCTGTGCTTGTTTCATGGCTGTCAGCATTTGAATGGTATCTGACTAGAATCTGCAAGTTACTTCTCTGGGGGGCTGTTTATTTCATTAATTCTAGTTAGTTGGAATTCCATTTTCCTGGCTTATTTAATTTGTTTCCTGTTTTATGAAAATGGAAAAAAATAATTTCATTGTGGATTTGACTGGCTTGTAGGTAAAAGAATAGGTTGTTTAATGCATTAGGGACTTGGTAGAGATCCTCATATTGCTAATGTTAATGTTATCGTGCTTGACTATCTATCTCGATTTTATTGTTTTCACTAATGACAATCTTTTTCCTGCAAGTGTAAGTCTTCCAGTTTTTTAATTTATTTGAAATTGACGCTGAATCTCAGATTTATCTATTTTGGCAATAGAAGTTGATCTTCATTAAACTATTTTGGTATGTAGGTCATTAAGCTTCCATCAGCTCCTCGACAGTCGGAGAAAACACCGTCGCGAAGACTTCTCCAGGTCATTGGTATGTAGTAATAAACAAAACCTTTCATCATTTTATTTTTATTTGTTTTTTATTAGTAAGAAATATATATAAACACATCGTCAAATCCGGTGGCACGTCCTTTGTATACAAGGAGTATACTCCGACAAAAGATTTACACAACAGAAAAACTTTCCATTATCTCTACAAAGTATCCCTTAACCTCGAGTACACCTACATGCACCAAAACAGAGAGTTTGATAAAGGTCCTCCTTCAATTTGATAATAATTAACTCCGCATTCTAAAAAATCCTTCGGTTTGTTTCCTTCCAGATGCTCCAGCAGATAATCAAGGGGGCTATATCCCAGACAACGTTCCTCATTCTGCACTTATATTGAGAACGTTTGAAAGGCTCAATTATGAATCTTGGCATGACCCAAGAGACATTAAAAAGATGTAACAGAAAATTACAAAGCTCCTTAGCTACGGTAGAGTGCAGAAGTACGTGATGAATACTCTCTTCGTCCTCATTACACATAAAACATCAGTTCACATCAACCCTCTTCCTTGCCCTCAAGTTGTCCTCGAGTAAGAATAGCCTCCAACGAAGCCTTGGAAGCAAAAAAAGCGTCTCTATTACAGCTTTTGATTTCCAAATCGCTTTCCAGGGGAAGAAATTTCGTAATCTATCAGTCAATTCCAAATTGTAAGATTACACCGAAAATGTCCTACTCTTTGTCTTCTTGTAGGGCTCTTCTAAAATTGGGATTCAAAGTGACTTTCCCCTTCGAAATCACAAGGGTTGAACTTACCCTCACTTTTCTATCCACCGTAGTATTATATAAAGTTATAAACTAGGAAACACTCTCCACAATTTTGGACCTCTACACTACTTATCCTAACAAATGCGGACATTTTCTCCATTTCCTACTTCAAGGGAGATAAAATGTTTGAAAGGCTCCCACCCTTTCCTAATCCCTTTCCACACACTCATCCCATAAGTTAAAGAAACCTCATTAGGAGACCAACAATGTCTCCCCTCCCCATATTTACCCACCACCACTTTCTTCCATTAGGCCTTTCCTTCAACTAATAACCTCTACAACCATTTGCCCATCAACGCACTACTGAACACCCCAAGATTTGTGATCCCTAAACCCCCTTCCCGTACACTAGAGCAAACCTTATCCCAAGCGACTAAATGATACTTCCGCTCTTCCATGCGTCCCTCCCACAAAAAGTCCCTTTCTAGCTTTCCTAATCTAGGGATTGCTCTTAATTAGTGTCAACTGATCGCCCTTCAAAAAACATTGTCCCCTTCTTCTTATCTTCATCTTCCTTTAGGAGCCACGTTTAAAAACACAGCTTGTTGGAATCCGGTGATAGAAAGATTTGAAGTGCGACTGGCGGGGTAGAAGCGACGACTATTATTTAAAGGGGGGGAACAAAGGTTGATCAAGAGTACCTTGTCTAGTTTGCCCACCTATTTCATGTTGGTGTTTGTTCTCCCATCTTTTATGGAAAAGAGACTAGAAAAACTTGTGAGGGAATTTTCTGTGGGGAGGCCCTATGGAGGAGTGTATGTATTATTTGGTCGATTGGGATATCGATGTTGCAATATGAGAGAAGGTGACTCGGGAATAAAAAATTTCAAGGTTTTCAATATTGCTTTATTGGGCATATGGCTTTGGAGATTCCTAGTAGAAAAAGAGACTGGAAAAAGTGGTGGAAGGTAAGTATGTTAAAGGTGACCACAGATGGTTCCCTAATGAGGTAGATACTCCATATCGGGTAGGTGTGTGGAAAGGGATCAAGAAGGGATGGTAGTCATTCAAGGGGTATATTACTTTTGAAATATGAAATGACTCCTCAATTAGATTTGGGGATGATAAGTGGTGTTGGGATACAGAAGTGTGGAGAGCCTTTCCCTCCTTGTTCAATATTGTCACCAATAAGGAAGCTTTTGTTGGCTTTATTCTACAAATTCAAGAAGATACAATAGTATGGAGCCCTTCTGTCACCAGCCTCAAGACTTGGAGGTAAAGTCTCTGGGTTTATTTTTCGAGCTTTGTATGCACAGAAGGTTCAAGGGTTCAAGGAAACATGGAAGACAAAGTGATTTGGGAGGTGATGAAAGACGATGTCATGATTGTATTTCATTTTTTCTATGCTTATAGGAGGTTTAAAAGGAGCCTCAATGCCACATTCATTGCGCTAATTCCGAAAAGATGTGGAGCGGAAGATATTAAAGATTTAGGCCTAAAAGTTTGACCGGAGGGGTGTATAAAATAATCACAAAGGTTCTGTGTTCGTTTGAAAAAAGTTTTAGGGAAGATTATTTCCAAGTCTCAGCATGCTTTTGTGGGAGGGCGGCAGATCACCAAGCGGTTTTGATTGCTAATGAGGTAGTAGACCCGAGAATTAGAACCGGGACGCTAGGCGTGATCCTGATTTTCAAACCGGATATTGTGAAGGGATATATGATCACGTTAATTGGGAGCTTTTAGATTATATGCTGACAAGGATGGGTTTTGGGAGACGTTGGAGGTATTTGGTCCGCTTTTGTATCTCAATGGTGGAATTCTCAGTGGTCAATGTGAAATTCTTGGTGTTGGTCAATGGGGAGCTCAATGAGGATTACGTTAAAGAGATCCTCTTTATCATATGCATGGAGGCCCTGAGCAAAATTATGGATGTTTCAGCAGTAAATGACTTGATTCGAGGTTTTGATGTGGGTAGAAGCTGAGGTTCGGAGGTGACTATTTCTCGGTTACTTTTTGCGGATGACACTTTGGTATTTTGTGAGGTGGATCATTCTCAGTTGGGTTATCTTATCTTCGCGTGGTGTTACTCTTCTTTCAAGCGACCTCGGGACTAAAAGTTAATAAAGTTAATATTCACAAGAGCTGAGTTTTTTTCTTTTCGAGATGTGACTAATATCGATTTGCTGGCAGGCTTTTTCGATTTCAAGGGGGTAAGGCTTCAGACCTCTTAGTTAGGTCATCCTCTTGGAACGAAGTTAGAACAAGATTTTCTGTGGAAAGTTCAATCGGTTGAGAGAAAGTATCATTTGATTAAGTGGGAGACGGTGTGCGCAGATATGAGAAATGGAGGCCTAGGGGTGAAGAAGGTTATGAATTTTAATTCTGAGCTAATGGGGAAATGGCTGTGGAGATATCTGGGGGAGAAAAATGTTTTATGGAAGAAAGTGGTGGTGGGTAAGTATGGGGTAGGGGACCACAAGTGGGTTTCCAATGAGGTTCAAATGTCTTATGGGGTGAGTGTTTGAAATGGGATTTATGAAGCGGTTGATTTCTTTTGAAATTGGTAATGGTGAATCGGTTAGTATTTGGAGGGACAGGGGTTTGGCGATATGGAGCTGAGTGGGGAAGGGTGTTAGAAAGAAATGGGATTTGATGAATAAGTTGATTTCTTTTGAAATTGGTAATGGTGAATTGGTTAGTTTTTGGAGTGACAAGTGGTGTGGCGATATGGAGCTGAAAAGAGCTTTTCCCTCTCCCTCGTTATTCAACATAGCAGGTAATAAGGAGGAGACGGTTAAAACAGTGTTACTAACCAAAGATGGAGCTGTTACATGGAATCCATTCTTTAGAAGAAATCCACAAGATTGGGAGATGTACTCCATGGGGTAGTTCTTTGAGCTCTTGTACAAGCACTAGGTGTACGGTATTGGGGAAGATAAAGCAGTGTGGGAAGGGGAGAAGTGCAAGGTTTTCTCGGTTAAATCTTTTTATCAGAAGTTGATGCGCACTAATAGCCTCTTTCCGTGGAAGAATATTTGGAAATCGAAGGCTCTAGCTAGGATGGTTTTTTTTTTTTTATGTGGGAAGCCGTCAATGGAGCTCTCTTAACTGAAGACAATCTGCGGATCAGGAATAAAATCTATGTTAATTGGTGCTTCTTGTGCAAGGCTGATGAGGAGAGTGTTAATTTTCTCCTGTTTTGAAGAACTTGTGGGATTTTGTCCTAAATCTGTTCCAGTTATATTGGGTATTGCCTAGATCAGTGAAGGAGTTGATGGTGAGCTGGTCATTATATAAGCAAGCATAGAAGGAAAAACTGTTTTTGGGATGCGGCTCTGGTGGTGTGCTGGTCTATATGGAGGGAGACAAACTGTGGATGTTTGAAAAATGTAGAGAGGAGTTGAAGGAGTCGATCTTATGGACTATTTTTTTGGTGTCACGAGTCGGTAGTGCAGGGTGGTAATCCCTTTGTAGAGTTTGTGGATGATATCTCTTTTGGTTAATCAGTTTCGGTTTGTATACTTCTTGTGTACATAGGACGCTTGCTTCACCTGGTTGACACCTTGTATTAATTCTAACTTTACTTGCCAAAAACGTAGAGAGACTTCTTTTCCTTGGAAAACTGTGTGGATATCTAAAGCCCAAATTAGAGTCACGTTTTCGGTTTGAAAAGCGATTAATGAGGCAATTCTGACCAGTGATAATATGCGACTTGGAAGAAGATCTATGTTAATTGGTGTTGCAAGTGTAAAGGTGATGGGGAGAGAGTTTTGATTAACTGTCCGGTGGCTAGAGAATTATGGAATTACTTGCTGAATTTATTCCAGCTCTCTTGGGTTATGCTGAGATCTCTGAAGGAGTTCTTTTTATGGTTGATCCATGTACAAGCAAAGGAGGAACAGCCTTGGTAGTTTGCTGGACTATTTGGATAGAAGGAAACCGAAGAGTTTTTGATAATGTGGAGAGTAGCATTGGTAGATTAAAGGAGACTATGCTCCAGGTTTTGTTATTTGCTATGTAGGGCCGTGTGTAGGAATATATTCCCTGTCTAACCAAAGAGCTCTAGCTCAACTAGTACTGCTCACCTCTCTTAACAGAGAGGTCGAGTGTTCAAGTTTTACTAGGGGCATTATTGCTCAAGTCTCACCAGAGGCACCGCTGTTCTAGCCGTATGGCACCATTGTTCTAGCCGTATGACACTGTTGCTCAAGCCTCACCGGAGGCACCATTATTTTAGCCGAATGGCACGATCTAAATACTTTGTAGCCTTTCAAGGCATTAATACTAATAATAATAAAATAAAAAAAAAAATATTCCCTGTCTGCGAAGGATGCTTCACCTGTTTTGACGCTTATTTATATATTGTCTTATCTATCAAAAAATATATATTATGATTATGTGAGCAGCTTGTGAGTAAAGTGATTCCTTTGTTCGCTAGTTGTAGGTCATATATGTAGTTATTTTTCTAGCCTCTCTTTGGGCTAAGGCGTTAGGGATGTTTAAGAGTTTGCATTTGACTGATATGTCTAGGGATTGGCGAGCAGCTCTTGGTGTGTTAAGCTAGTCTTCTTTGTTTTGTTGAGCTGTAATCTGTTGTAATGGTGGACATCTTTTTTTTTGATAAGTTAATGGTGGACATCTTACCACTCTTTTCTCGTTCATCTTCTAATATATGCTTCTCTATCAATATATATATATTTACATATATGTAAAACTCAGTTTGATGATCTTAATTTGTTTAAGTGAAAAATGCATACTTAGTTATTTCTGTTGTATTTGCAGGCAAAGATATGAGAATTACTGTATTCGCTTTTCGCCCTCGCACAAAGCAGGTCATTATGATAATCTCAGTTTTGCATATTCCAATTTTATATGGTCAATGCAATTCAAGTTACTATAATGGTATGCAAATTCAATCTGATAATGGGTGACATGACATCAATATTATAATGAAAGACCTTGATTTGGTGGATCCTCATTCTTGGGCAAGGCTTATCCACTTCCTGAAAAATGCTGTCATGATTTGTAGCAAGTATGGAAAAGCTTCCTTTTTGCACATTCTCTTTGATTTTAAGGTGTGACACACCGGACATATCCAAAATAAAGAGGGTCTGGGCAGGTTTCATCTTAAGCTAATAGGAAACAGAAAAGTTCTGTTAGTTTGCATTTGGAACTCGATAATCCTGCACTTTCTCCTTTGGCCTTCGAAGTTGTTCATTTTTCTTCCCTGATGCTCATGAGATGAAAGCTAATTTTTGAATTATATCCTGCCTGCTGGCTGCTGTTGTGAAGATACTCAGATTCTTTCTCCTTAGCCTGCTAAAGGTCCAATGGACCTCTTGTGGCACCTGATCAGGACATTTCTATAGAATGAAGTGGCATGATAAACCGTTTGTTTTTCTAAATGTGAAACAAATAACTGATCTCGGCATAGATTGCTGATTCTTTTAGGACATTTTGGTGGTCAAGACTCAATGCTTTGAATTAAAGTCCTCTTCATTTTGCTTTACTTGTTACGGTCCTGACGATATTGAACTATGTACAAACTTGCAAAGAAGTATCATGTCACTATATTACCTTTTTGGAATAAGTGAGTCATAATAAACCTTGTTCAAACCCACAAGGAAGTGATGTGTAAGTAGCATTCTGAGATTAATGAACTTGTTCAAACATTAAGGATGTATTCTGTAGCGCCTTCACCCCTTTTAAGAGTAAGATCTTGTTTAAATAAACTGTGTTCCGTCAAGGTACCATGTGTGACTGGGTTGCGCTTTAGGATATTAAAGCATGATATCTATTTGGGCCCTCTCTCTAATATCTTAAGCTTTATACGAGTTTATTACTGTCATGGTGTTAGAGCTCCGGTTTCAAAGGTCTTGGGTCTCGTGGCTTTCATTTGTTAACCCCACTTGGTGCAGCAGAAAGTTGTTTTTCAAAACGAAACAAGAACAAACCTAACTTTAGGGTGAAAACTAACTTAATTTAAGGAGGTGGGAGAGATCCAGATCCTTCCTTGGCCTTACTTAGTTCGTAGCTCTGGAACCAGGTCTGTGGAAGCAGATTTTGCGGTGGATGAAGGTTCGTGCAGTGGAGCTATGGATTTCTTGGAAAGATGCTTGGTGGGGAGAGTTGGAATTCTAGAATGTCCTAAGATTAGGGAAAACCACACCCCAAAATCCTATTTCTACACCCCACTTGCAAATATTACACAAATGCCATAAAGTGAAAAGACATAAAAACCGACCTCCTACGCTCTGATATTGTTCGATCATGGAGTGTTGAAATGCCCAAGATGGGTTCGGCCACCATGAGTCGAAATGGTTGAGGTTGGTTCGGCCACCATGACTCGATCACTCTCATTTGTGTTCGACCGGTGTGAGATGTCGAGATCAGAGATGGGATTTGTAGGTGGCCGGCGATGAAGAAGATGACCGGACTGAAGGGACGTAGAACGAAGGTGGGAAGACGAGGGATGCAGAACGAAGGGAGGAAGACGAACAGAGGTGGGAAGTCGTGGGACGCAGAACGGAGGGAGGAAGACAAACGCGAGGGACGCGAGGGATGCGGAACGCGAGGGAGACGAAGGTGTTCCCGGACTGAGGAGGAAGACGATGCAGAGAAATGTGGGAAGGGTAAAATTGGTAGTTTGGTGGGGGTGTAGAGTGAGATGTGGGAAAGGAATGGAGTGTATAAATAAATGGGGTGTAGAAATAAGGAATTGGGGTGTTGTTATCCCCACCCATGTCCTAAACCTGAAGTAAGTGAGATGCAACATTGGGTCGACCAGAGGTGGAAGACACCAGAGGGTGTGAGAGTTGTTGATATGCATGGTGTTTTCTTCCTTTTCGAGTTTCCCTCGAAAGTGGAAGCGAATCGGATTCGCAAAGAAAAGATCTGGAAGTTTAATTGGATGGAATTGTTCTTGGATTGCTGGAATCCTGCAGTTGGTTGTCATCGAGAAGATTCGGCTGTGGGTTAGGGTTCTAGGGCTGCCTCTCCATTTATGGGGAATGAGGGTGTATCATGAGCTTGGGAAGGCTTGTGGTGGGTACGTAAGTGTAGATGCTAACACAATTGTGAGAAAGGATCTGAGATGGGCGATAATTCGAGTGCAGTGCAGGGACAATATTCCGAGTACGGTGCGTATTAGAGTGGGGGAAAGGCTTTATATTGTCCCCATCTGAGTGGAGACAGCGACTGTCTGCAAATCGTGGTGGATGAACGACGGTGAAGGAGGTGAAGATTTTACTGGTAGGAAGAAAGATAGGGCGGAGAAGACAAGTGAGCCTCACGCGAGGGGGAGGGAGGCGAAACAAAAGTGGGCAGGGAAGTCACGTGGAGGCCGGATGGAAAAAGAGCCTGCAAGGAGGACGTGGGTCATCAGAAATTCAAAATTCCAAAACAATTCTTCAAATGGGTCGTTTCTAGTGGCAGTTCCTTTTTGGTCAATTTGGGCCAAGATCAGGGGGAAAACAACCGATTTAAGGGTGGGCTTGGTGAAAGTCCAACCGTGTTTAATATGAAAGATAAGAGGAAAGCAGTTCTCATAGGGGTGGGTCTGTTGATTGCCCAATTGTGTCTAACTTGAAAGATGGACTGAACACACAAGAAGGGGGGGTGGGTTGGGTACCTTAAGTGGCCCATTTCCTTCAGAATTTGAGGAGGACCAAGAAGCCCAGAAGGATGGATGGGCTGGTGGAGGAGGCAGTGTTGGAAAACGTTAACGCTCAGACAAGTGAGTCCGAAAAGCAGGATGCATTTACTCCTCTAATTGATGGTGTGTTAACGGATGTCGAATTGGAGAGCGAAGAAGAGATTGATAATGATGATGGTAGTATTAGTCACAGAGTAGAGGAAGGAATTGATGTGCTTAGAATTACAGGGGTTCCCTTGGACTCGAAGAAGCACGAAGTGAGCTTGTCGCCTGGATGTGGGTTCAGGAAGGTCAACTTAGGTGAAGAAGATGCGACTCAGTATATGGCTGTGAATCCAGAGGATTTAGTTCCAGTCATGGAGGAGTGTATGGAAAATTTGGAAGAACCCTTAAGTGTCACCTTTGACAGTGGTCTGAAGATATGCAAGGTTTTGAGTCGTTGAATGGACGCGAATGAAAAGGAAGATATTTCGTTGTGGGTTAAGTGGAGGGTGGAGGGTTTCAGGAAGCTGCTTGGGATATCATGCGCAGGTTATGAAGAAAAAATTCTGAATTTACTAAAGGAAATGGATAGAAGGCGGAAATCAGTGGGGAAGGAAAATAGTATTAGCAGCAAGAGGCCACGGTCAAGGAATAACAGGGAGCTCAAAAATTTGAGATGCAGTCTCAATTTTGATATTGTCAACGACAGGGGTGGGAAGGGTGAGGAATCAAATCTGAATGTTTAATTATGCATATACGTATTATTTCATGGAATGTTAGGGGTTTAAATGATGAGTTCGAAACGAGCCGTGCTAAGTGCAGTGATTCGTAAATGAAATCCTCAGGTAGTTTGTTTACAGGAGACTAAGGTGGTTCGTATGGACAGAAAAATGGTTATGAGTATTAGAGGTGATAGGTGGACGTGGTGGGAACATCTAGATGCTATTGGGTTGGCGGCTGGGGGTATCCTGGTTATGTGGGATTCTAGGGTGGTTTCCAGGAAGGATACAATGATTGGTTCTCACTTCTCACTCAGTTTCTTGCATTTTCGAGGGACTGGAAAATGATTTCACATGGGTTTTTACTGAGGTTTATGGTCCTTGTGCTGATTCGGTTCGACAAGGTTTATGAGATGAACTCAAAGCCGTATCTGCTAGGTGGAATCTTCCATGGTGCATTGGAGGAGATTTTAACGTTGCCAGATTTCCCAAAGAACATAAAGGGGCAAGAGTTTATACACAAGCTATGGTGGAGTTCAATGAGTTCTTAGATGATACGGAGTTGGTGGACCTTCCCTTAGAAGGTGGGGAATTTACGTGGTCTAGGAATAGTGAGGGGGCCCAATGCTCGAGGATAAATCACTTTTTAGTGTCATCTTCTAGGATGGAGAAGTTTGGGGGAATATCCCAATCTTGCCCTCCAAGGGTGTGTTCGGATCATGTTCCATTGCGTTTGGAATGTGGTGGGCTGAATAAAGAGAAATCTCCCTTTCAGTTTGAACTGATGTGGTTAGAAGAACCTGGATTTTTGGATTGGTTTAATGAGAAATGGGCAGCTTATGAAGTGGAGGGCAACCCTTGTTTTCGATTAGCCAAAAAGTTAAAGATGCTGAAGGAAGACTTGAAGAAGTGGAATAAGGAGACTGTTGGTAATGTAAGACTGAAGTTGGATAGATTGATGGAGGAGGTCAAGGAGCTGGATATTCAGGAAGGGTCAGGTGTTTGGAAGGATGAGGATTTGGCCAGACGGAAACTTCTTCAACTAGAAATTCGGAGGCTGCTTCGATGTGAAGAGATCTGTTGGAGGCAAAAAGCGCGCATCAAATGGTTGAAGGAAGGTGATAACAACACCAGATTCTTCCATCAGACTGCAAAGGCTCACAAACATGCAAACCAGATATCTAAGGTTCGTATTAATGCAGAACTGTTGGTTGAAGATTCTGATATTAGAGCTGGGATTGCAGACTTTTACAAGGGTTTATTTACGGAAGAAAACAATTGGCATCCACAACTGGAGGGCATGGAGGGCATTCAATTCAATCATCTTGATACAGAGAATCTGGAACTACCTTTCACTGAAGAAGCGGTTAAAGCAAGCAGCAGTGTTCAGGTTGAATTACAAGGCTCCGGGTCCGGATGGTTTTCCGATGGCCTTTTTTCAGCATTGCTGGGAATTGATTAAGGGGGATTTGATGGAGCTTTTGCTGTTTTTCTTCGAACATAAGAGATTTGAGAAAAGTCTCAATTCTACATTTATAACCCTTATCCCTAAACGTATCGGGGCCGAGGACTTAAGAGACTTTTTTTTTTGATAAGTAAAGAGTATATTAATAAGAACGTCAAAAAATGTGACGCATCCATAGTACACTAGAAGTATACAAAGCTCTAGAGCTTCTACCCACTAGAAATGTTATTTACAAACTCTACAAAAGTCATTTTCGAAGCCGGTGGATAGTTCGCAGCCTCTACACACCAAGAGAATAGAGTGCGAAGCAAAGATTTCTTCAAGACCGGAATAGACTTTTCCTCGTTGTCGAAAACCCGTTGGTTTCTCTCCCCAGATCACCCAACAAACTGCCAAAGGGGCAGCCTCCCAAATCCCGATGCACTGTTTCTGCGAATGCACCAACACCTCAACAAATGAGAAACTGAACTCGGCATCACCCAAGGCACTTTAAAAAGATTCAACAACAAACTCCACAGATCCGGCCGGCAATGAAGAAGCAGATGGTTCACGCTCTCTCGCCGCCTTACACATGAAACACTGCTCACTAAATAAATATTCCGCTTCAAGATTATCTACCGTTAGGATAGCTTCGTGCATAGCTTCCCATACAAAGAAGGCCACTCTCTTGGGCGCTACAGATTTCCACACCGCTTTCCAAGGAAAAAAATTCCGCTCACAATTCAATGACCTCAAGTAATTAGATTTAACCGTGAATACCGACCCTTACCGCCTCCCGATCACACTATCTTCTACCCTATCAATCTCTCGAGCCTGTAACAACTCAAGAAATCGCAGCAGCGGCTCCACCTCCCAATCATGAAAATTTCTCCTAAACTGGACTCCAAGTAGGTCTACCATCCTCCTTGACATCACCGAGCTAACCGAACAGCTCTTATCCCTAGTGACTTCAAACAACTCGAAAATCCACCTTCAGCCTTCCTCTCTCCGCACCATCTATCTTCCCAAAACCTAACTGTCTCTCCACTTCCCACCTCAAAGGCAAGAAACCTCTCAAAGGATCTCCACCCTTTCTAATGCCCTTCCACACCCCCACCCCAAAAGGCAAAACAACCTCCGCCGGAAACCACGCATGATCCCCCAAACCATGCTTACTCACCACCAATCTCCTCCACAATGCCTCCCTTTCCGTGAGATACCTCCACGCCCACTTTCCCAAAGAATGCCTCATTAAACACTTTAAGATTCCTAACCCCCAACCCTCCCTCTTGCATTCTAGTACAAACCTTATCCCATTTAACAAAATGGAATTTCCGCGCTCCTCCGACCGACCTTCCCATAAAAAATCTCTTTCCAATTTTTCGAGTCTATTCCTGATAGAGGCAGCATCACAAACAAAGAAAGGAAATAGGTCGGTAAATTTGAAAGAGTGTTCTTGACTAAAACCAACCGCCCCCTTGGAAAGCAATTGTTTCTTCCAACCCGCCAAGCGTGCTCGAACCGCTCTATAACCGAACCCACATAGCTTTGCTTCCGACCGGGCACCAATGGGAAGACCAAGGTATGAGGAAGGGAGAGTCGCGGTCTTGCACCCAAAAAAGCCGGCTAAGCTCCCAATGTCATTCACCACACCTACTGGAATAATCTCACTCTTGAGAATATTTACTCTGAGCCCCGAAACTGCTTGAAAAAACAGTAACACCATACGAAGATAACCCAGTTGAGCCTTCTCTGCCCCACAAAAAACCAAAGTGTCATCCGCAAAGAGCAAATGAGATACCTCCAACTCCGACTCCCCTCCCCTTCCCACCTTAAAACCGCTAATAAATCCCCCCTGGACTGCCTTGTCCATTAGTTTACTCAAAGCCTCCATCACAAGAATAAACAAAAAAACGGAGATAATGGATCACCCGGCGTAGGTCCCTCGAACTATGAAAAATCCGTAAGGTTCCTGCGTTGACCAAAACAGAAAAGCGAACCGAAGAGATGCAAAAGTGAATCCACCTCCTCCATTTATCCCCAAACCCCATTCTATCCATCATATAGATCACAAAGTCCCAGTTGACATGGTCGTATGCCTTCTCAATATCCAACTTACACAATAGACCCGAAACACCTTTTTTTAGTCTGTCGTCCACAACCTCATTAGCTAGAAGTGATGCATCCAGGATTTGCCTCTCCTTAACAAAAGCATGCTGAGACTCCGAGACAATCTTACCTATCACCTTCTTCAACCTCTGGGAAAGGACCCTCGCTAAGAGCTTGTAAAAACCCCCGACTAGACTAATGGGTCTATAGTCCTTCAAATCCGTCGCGCCTTTCTTCTTCGGAATCAATGAAATGAAAGCAGCATTAAGGCTCTTCTCAAAATGCGAATTGGTGTAGAAAAACTGAAAAACCTCCATAATGTCCCCTTGACCACCTCCCAACAATGTTGGAAAAAGGCCATAGAAAATCCATCCGAGCCAGAGCTTTATCACCACTCATAAGCCTTAACTCAGCCACCACCTCCTCCTCGGTGAAAGGACGCTCCAAAGAAACTGAATCTGCCTCCTCTAATCTTCCAAAAGTGACTCCGTCCAAATTAGGTCTCCAAGACCCGCAATCCTCATAAAGCCGTTGGTAGAAACCCGCTATACCACGCTTAATCTCTTCCCTCTCTTCCAGCTCTACACCGTCTATCTTGATTTTCTGAATTCGCTTAGCCACTCCTCGAATACTAGCCATTCTGTGGAAGAACTTTGTATTGCTGTCACCTTCTTTGAGCCACTGAACCCGAGATTTTTGTTTCCAGCTGATCTCTTCATTGATGAGTAAGCTGCTAACTCCTGCTTTAGCTCTATCTTGTGGGAATCCTCAGCCTCATCCAACGGCCTGCCCCTGCTTTTTCATCCAGCCTACCGATCTCCTCCGAAATAGCCTTAATTTTGATGTCCACCGCTCCATAGACGTCCCTATTCCACACTTTTAAATCTTCCTTTAATAACTTCAATTTCTAGCCAACTTGAAGCTCGGATCACCAACCACCATGTAAGAATTCCATCTATTCATCACCCAATCCTTGAACCCCTCTTCTCTTAACCACATGTTCTCAAATCGGAATGGAGATTTCCCTTTCGCAAAACCACCACATTCTAGCAGCAAAGGAACATGATCCGAGGAGACTCTAGGCAAACAAGACTGAATCGCACCATTGAAGCTTTCCTCCCAATCCCCTGAAATTCGAAATCTATCAATTCTTGAAAATTGATGACGGACTCCATCCTTGAACCAAGTAAATTCTCCTCCACCTAAAGCGAGATCCACCAACTCCATAAGATTAATGAAATCATTGAACTCCATCATCTCCTTAGAAAAGGCTCGCGAGCCAGAGCACTCATGCGGAAACCTCACTACATTGAAATCTCCACCTAAACACCACGGAACATCCCATTTAGATTTTGAAGCCTTTAACTCATCCCATAAATGTCTCCGATCAGGACCACTACAAGGCCCATATACTCCTGTGAATACCCACTCTCTGTCATTTTCCACATTTTTCAACAAACAAGAAACTGAGAAAACACCTATAAGAGAATCCACCTTTGATAGCACTCTACTATCCCACATAACTAGAACACCCCCCGCTGCCCCTACAGCCCCTAAATATTCCCATTCCACCCATCTCGTTCCCCATACACTATTAACGATCCTAACGTCGACTTTCTCCATTTTGGTTTCTTGGAAACAAACTAGATGTGGCTTCCACTTTCTCAATAAACCTTTAATCAAGTTTCTCTTACTTAAATCATTTAATCCCCGCACATTCCAAGATAAAATTTTAATATGCATAGCAACCAATTTTTTTCCTCCTCCTCCCCTCTCCTTCTTGCCCCTTTAACATCTCAAAGTTTAGGCTGCAGCATAGTTGCTTAAGCTCCCTCTTGCCTTTTTCCCGCGATTTGTTTAAACTCTTGCTGCTGCCTTCCCCAGACGATCTCCATTTCTTCTCTATGTCGAGCAGTAAATCCACAATTTTATCCTCAAAACCTGTGCCCGACGCACCAAGAATTTTCCCAAAGCTCTTTGCTCTCCGTTGAACCCAAACCGAAATATCATCATCTATTTCTCTGTCCGTGAGATACGCCATCTCGCACAATTCTTCAGGTCTGATTACTGCAAGAGGGGTACAGCACACTGGTGTATTATTCTCCTCATTTACAGAGTCTTCTAACTGGTCGCAAGGCAAACAACAACCATTCTCATTACTCGGATTTTCTGCTTCGAAATCTGGTGTAGTCTTGCCAGAATTGTTCTGGGTAATCACTGTTTTCATTGACACTGTATTCTCCCCATCGAAACCTCTGTCTTCAAACTCATTTGATCTCGCAGACCCTTGACGCAGACTTCTATCACTGATCTACTCCAAAAAATCCTTCGGTTCCTCTATACGAGAATGCCTCGTAGGCTGGGGAAGAGACTCCTCGCAGTTGACTCGACAACATTCCCCTTCATCACTTAAGCCCTCCCCAATTTCACTAACTCCCATCGCAGCAGCACCAGTCACGAAGTCCCTGTCTTCTTCCTGCCAGCTGCGAGTTGCCTCTGACTCAACTTCCTTACTCGTCTCCATGTGGTCCAAACCTCCAGCCTTTCCTAATTGTATTTCCTCGTCTAAAACAAAGAACGAAGGATAAGGCCCACTCAAACAGCCCACTCCACGATCAAGGTTTTCAACGACAATCGGATCATCAGCCACTTGGCCCAACCCAAAATTAGAAGGTCCAACTACATCTACTGAATCAGCCTTGATCCCACCAGCAACCCCACCAAGCTTACCCAGGTTAAAAACTTGATCTTCATTAACTGAATTGCCCCTAGACTGAATAGGGCTTTCAGATGTGCTGCTCCCAGATGCGTGCCCCACTGTCGGCACCTATCCCTTGTCTTTAGCCCAGAAAATTGCACCTAAGGCATCTGCATCAACCTCTTTCCCCTTCCTCCCGTCTCTCTCCCCTGTAGCGACGCCATTTGAGCTACGACCTGATTCATACTTTGAGTTCCGACCAGAGCACGTGTTGTCCCTGCCAATGCTGTGATTTTTGACTTTCCAAAACCCTTGGACTTGAGCTTCTCCCCTGTGAGCGTGAGAACCACTCGCCTTCCTCATCCCCCCTACTCCTCCACTGATATAAATCCCCCTCGAAGTATGGTAAGCTGCAGTCTCCACCCAGACTGGAATTTTGAATATGCTACACCCAACTCCAATGCGAACACAGGCCGGAATGTTGTTTGAATATGCTACACCCTACTCCAATGCGAGGACTTAAGAGACTTTAGACCGACTAGTCTCATAGGAGGGACGTGCAAAGATTTCTCAGTTAAATCCTTTTATCGAAAGATCTCGAGTAGCACTGGTTCGTTCCCGTGGAAGAGTGTGGAAGACTAAGGCCCCTACAAGGGTGGGTGTTTTTATGTGGGAAGCTGTAAATGAAGCTCTGCGACAACCTCCAGCGTCATGGTAAAAATTTCGTCA
Source organism: Codonopsis lanceolata (assembly GCA_013146195.2). Taxonomy (NCBI): domain Eukaryota; kingdom Viridiplantae; phylum Streptophyta; class Magnoliopsida; order Asterales; family Campanulaceae; genus Codonopsis; species Codonopsis lanceolata. The sequence goes on from CM028383.1 coordinate 63,463,838, forward strand.
ACATGTGCTGCCTGTGTAAAAGTGTTGGGGAAAGTGTCAACCATTTATTGCTGCACTGCCCTTTTACTTGGGACTTTGTGTTTAATTGTTTCAAAGTGGTGTGGGTGATGCCTAATTCAGTGAAAGAGATGATGAGATGTTGATCCCGGTATAAACGGAGGAGGAATTTTTTTATGGGAGGTGGCCCCGTCGGCGATTTGCTGGACCATATGGTTGGAAAGGAATGCTAGAGTTTTTGAGAATGCGGAGAGAAGCGTAGAAAAGATCAAGGAGATTATTATGCATACTATGCTCTTTTGGTGCCATGAGTCGATTTCTTTTGACGCAAACCCTTTTGTAGAGTTTGTGGATAACATAACATAATGTAATTATTACCGATGTATAGAGGACGTGCCACCTATTTTGACGCTCTCATATTTGTAACATTTTCTTACTTAACAAAAAAACAAACAAACTTAATTTAATAAACTCAGAAATAATGTTAGTGTAATCTTTTTCTGGAAACAAAAACCAAAGACTTAAATAGACTAGTTCTCAAGAATAAGAAACTAACTAGGACTAGAAACCTTAAAGCAAACCTAATAGAATAAGGGATCTGCTAAATAAAAAATAAAAGATAAAAGCAATTAATTAAGAGTCCTTAACCAACATGTGGTCCTCATCACCACTATTATTAGTGCACAAGTTGGCTTATATGTTTGGCTTATGATAAGCATAGTGATGCACTTTAGTCTAGCTTCTTTCCACATGTGGCCACACGGCCAGCCACAGTTGAGGGGGATTTTTTTTTAATAAGTAAAAAATCACGTGACGTGTCCTTGTACACAAGACTTATACAAAATCAAAAGAATAAGTTAGTCGAAAAACTATCCACCATATCAACAAAAGGGTTTCCTCCATTCGGGTCCGACTCTGAGCACTAATTACTAACAAGCTGTAAAACATTCTTCTTGATCTGATCTAAGTCCGCTTCTACGTTTTTCGAAAACTCTTTGATTCTTCTCCTTCCAAATACTCCACCAAATAGCCATCACAATGCCCCAAATGGTGTTTCTTCTTCTACTCTTATACAATGACCACCTTCGGAGCAGCTCTACTACAGATCTTGGCATAACCCATGAAACACCAACTAAAAGAAAAAAAGGAGCTCCATAACTCCTTCGCTACAGCGCAATGCAGCAATAAGTGATTGGTAGTCTCCTCATCTTATTTACACTTGCAGCAATAAGGGATGTTAAAATATGATATGCTTTGCTTAGTAATAGCTTTTGCGTTCAGAGGAGCTGGTCATGTAACTTAGGGAGAAGGTAGTTGTAGTAGTGGATTGTAATGAATCTCGCTGGCATTTATTGTTTAAACAGGATACTTCTTTAGAAACTCCTAGTTTTTTCTTCTGTTGATTTTCTTAGAGCTTGGATCTGTGTTCATATATTTGGTAAGCAGGATCCCTGATTTTCTTGGTCTGGTGAGCTTGTCCACTGCATATCCTTTGGTACAAGATTTTCCCTAGATGAGGGAAGAAAAAACGAAAAGCACATAGGTAAATTAAAGAACAAGAGGAATGGGTGAGAATGGATTTGTATTTGAAATTCTTGCTTCTACTTAGGTGGCATGCTTGATCACTCTATGCAGATGGCATGATTTACCCTTCTTTTTCTCTAAGAAGTAGATTAATGATTTGATCATGGTCAAGGGATAGAGTTTTTTCTCCTTGGATCGGGTAGAATGCTTCTTAATAGTGCTTGGCATGATTAGACATTTTAATTTAGATTGTCTGCTGATACTCTTCGTTGTGGAGATATTTTTCCATACTCGGTGTTTTCAGTATTGCTCACTTTGGCTATAACCATGTTCATACATTATCTAACATCCTTACCAATATCATAAACTCTTATAACTCATCCTCAACTGACTACTCCAGTTTTGCAACTTGAACTTCAGAATGAGAACAGTAATTAAGCTGTAGTAACTCCTATTTATATGGTTAATTGTTTATAGTACGTATATTGCAAATTGCCCCTCCCTGACGGTGTGGTTGATGTTGATAACTGTTGTTTTATAGAGACGTGGTGTTTTTGAGGCTTTACTGAGATGGACGAGGCCTGCAAGACTGTGGGATCTTTATGCTTTTGGTTCTGGACCTTCTAGATTCAGTAACAACAACCCTAAAGTGCGGCTAGTGAATGAATATTTCCGGCTCCTTGGCGTGGGATCACATTATTCACCAATTCGTACCATTGAAGATGGTTCTTTTACATTCTCTAATGATTGGTGGAGAATTAGTGATGTGAATGCCAATTATACCATGTGCCCGACTTATCCATTCGCTTTGCTAGTTCCAAAAAGAATTAGGTAAGGCATCGTTAGTTCATGGTTCCTTCCTCTGTGTATTAATGGTCTCAAGTCATTCTTTGTTATCCACTTCTGCCTTTTCTTTTTAGCTACAAAATCTTCTTTTTCTATCAGAAAGATAAATAAATTATTCTTATAGTTAGTGGTGGTTTTTTGTATACTTCCCGTGTATATAGGATGCGTCTCCTTTTTTGACGCTCGTTATATTTTATAATATTCTTACTTATAAAAAAAATAAAAAAATTATTGGTTCTTGTCTTTTAATTGGATCCGTGGATCAACTCACTCTGCATGTCTGCTGTTTTCAGTGATGAAGATGTGCGTCAAGCTTGTACTTTTCGTGCACGGTGTAGGTTGCCCGTAATATCATGGTGTGATAGTCGTATGTCTTGGATTCCCTCCTAGAAAATCTTACATAGCTTGACCTGCAGCCTATTTTCTATATCAATGCAAGATATGATGCATTATTAGGCCTCTTTTCAGTTTTTTTTTTTTGGAAGCAGTTGATGAGTTAACATTCTTGATTAATTTTGATAAATTTTAGGATCTGGAGCTGTTCTTGCACGGTCATCCCAACCATTGGTTGGTCTTATGATGAATATGAGAAGGTAACACTAAATTGATGGGTGCTCTTTTCTGTATCCTATTAAAGGAGGCCTCCCCCCACCCCTCTCAGTCTCTAAATTGATTGCAGATTGAAATTTGATTACTACAGTTTTGAGTCTCTTGATATACTTCTGGCATGGGGCACTTTTTACGTAACTCTTCTTCTCATTTTTATTCTGAAAAAAGTGTTCTTATTTCTTCGTTGCTGCCAATGCAGCAATGCTGATGAGAAGCTAGTTGCTGCGCTCTGCACTCAGATTGCTGGTGCAAAGGAACCGCGAAGGTAAATCTTCCCCCATCCTCTGCACCCCACCCCCACCCAAGAGGCACGTCCTCTTGTGCACTTGCCTTATCTTTAGTTTTAGTTATTTCGATTGATTCCTTTAAAGGTTTCCTTTTTATGTTTTATCTTTTTTTTAATGTTTTATTTTTCAGTTTTCTAAATTGATCTTGTATCAACCCTACTTTATTAAATGTTTCATTTTAGCTTTGGTCCCTTCCTCTTCATATTTCTGATGCCATAAGGTCCGTTGAGTTTGAGTTCAGTATAATCGTTCTTTTTGTTTCTTTTTTAACACTCTTTAGGAAGTTATATATTGCTGATGCAAGGCCTAGAAAAAATGCTTTAGCAAATGGGGCAATGGGAGGTGGTTCAGAGTCATCTTCTAATTATTTTCAATCTGAGGTCTGTCAAATGTTTAAGCTACAAATATTTTTCTTCTCATAGAATTCTCTTTTCTACCTTGCTAACAACATATTTCCTTAAAAATATTGTTCTTCAGATTGTATTCTTTGGGATAGACAATATCCATGCAATGAGGGATAGCCTTTCTCGCCTAAGAGACTACTTGGATACACACGGTACCACTTCGTCAGATGGAATGTCGTCCTTCTTGGTATGCTTCCCATAGCAGTCCTGCAATGAGATACTAATTATTTGCGATTTGTTAAGAAACTTTTAAACGTTTTGACTTCATGGGCTTGCAAGTACATTGGCTGGGATGACAACATTTCCTTTACCATCTTGTTCCTGTTACAATTCTTGTGAGATGAATTGTTGATCATGGACATGATTTATTTTTTTTGATAGATAAGTGTGGCCCTTTGGTATGGGGATTGGAAGCAAGGACCTCAAAGTCTTTGCTTGAGTGCCCTTGCTATCTCTCCCACCTTTGGGGTTAATGGACATGCTTTATTAGTGTCATGTTTTGTATAACCTGCTTTAGTGGTTCCCATACTGACTTGGACCATTCTTCCTTGTTCATATATACAAGTGCACACAAGATAGAGAAAGACATTGTTCCAGGTTAAAAGTTGGAGGACAATCAAAACATTTCTAAGGGCTCTCTCCTCATTCCAGACATTATAATATTGCACTAATGCGTTTGGTTTTACGATTTAACTGACAGAGACACGGTGGATCTACTTGGGGTGGAGGTAATCTCAGTAGTATGTCTGCTTCTGTATCGACCCTTGGTGACAGTGGTTGGTTAATACACGTTCAGAACGTCTTGGCTGGTTCTGCTTGGATTGCTGCACGTGTTGCTATGGAGTCTGCTTCTGTGCTTGTTCATTGCAGGTAGAAGTCATTTTATTACCACAATCTAGTAATCATTCTTTGATTGGGTGATATCTTTTCCATGTCTTATTGATATATTTATTATTGTTAAATTTCAGTTCTAAATTGATTTTGCATATGTTGCTCTAAAGAAGCTATTTAGTTCTACTCGTCAGTATTAGTAATTACCTTTACATGCGGATTTATGAGTATTTAGTTTTACTCTAATTGGTGTATGGTAAGATGCTATGTGTTACCCTCTTTTTCTGGGTTCAATTATACATATGTTTTCTCTTTTTCCTTTTTTACTTGTGCATATGCTTCTGACTGTTAAGGGATTTCTACTTCTCGAAAGGTGAGCTTTTATTTGGTCAAACTGTTGGTTATGGATAAGACAAGCCAATCTAGAGGCACCGACAACAAACTTGTTTGAGTTTTTCAGCGTTCCTCCTGAGCTAACTAACCTCAAGCAATTTGCATGCTTGTGCATATTTTGAATCTATTGAAGTCATGGAAATGAGTATCAATCCTTCCTCTTAATGAAACAAAATGTAATTCAAGTTAGAACCAACAAGTTCTTCATAACCTGAAACCTTTCATGTGAGAAGTTTTTGATTAATTTGATTGGGACTTGGGATATGTTATGGAATTGTTAAAAAAATGTTAAAAGTGTGAAAAGATGAAGCAAACAACCTTTGTTGTCCCAAAATGACTAATGTGAGCATTGGTTTTGTAAGATAGTTTCAAAACATTTTCATTGGGCTGAGCTTCAACTGCGTGTGCTCATGTACTTTCTTCAGTAGGTTTTTTTTATAAGGTGTTCTTTCTTCTCATTTCTCCATAATTGAATAATCTATTTTCTTATTTCTCTTTTCCTGCAATATGTTACTGGATCTTTCTCTTCCATCAGCTTCACATATTCTTATTTTGATAGACACTCGCTAGGTGGTTCAGAATGATTGATTTTAAGTGAAGAGTGGAATTGATGCATGAAACATACCAGTCCCGTATCCTCATGCTTGGTTCAGAAGAAAAAAGATGGGATATTTAACTAGTGGGGTTGCATCATGATGGTGTGTTGTCAAGATACCACTTCTTAAAGTTTTTATTTTGGTCAATCATAAGAGCTTTTAGTAGAACGATTAGTTATTGGTGTGAGGGAATCCATTATTCTTTAGTTGTCTTTTTAGGGTTTTGACCATGTACCCTATTCAAAAGAACTGGTTCACTATGACTAGCTTTTGAAGCATTCATTGAAATGGTTAGATTTGAAACACTGTGAACTCGGTGCATTTCTCTCGCTCAAATCATTGGTCTGATTCGGTTGTAAGTTTTTTATTTGTATAAATGTTGGGCAACGACAAAATGAGTGGACGTGAGAATGTTAAGAAGGATGTGCTAAATCAAGGAAAGACAAAATTCGTAATGAACAAATTCACAAGACAGTAAAAGTCGCCTTAATAGCATATAAGATGAGAGAAAATTGTTTAAGATGGTTTCGACACATACATTGTAGACTGTTAGTGCACAGTTAGGAAGTGGTGATATCAACATCCACCGTGCCAGAAGCACGGGAAAACCAAAACTAACATGGACATAGTCGTAAAGAAAGATATGAATGAGTGTCCTCTATGATGACCTTGCTTTGAACCGAGTTGAGTGGCGGAAAAGGATTCATGTAGTCCACCCCAAGTGATTGTGAGCTGAGTATAGTTTATATGATGTCAGGGATATGAGTCCAACAGTAGTTATTAGCCTTCACATGAAATTGTGTAAACATTGGAGATTTAAAAGTGCCAGAACAGTAACTCATTGATGGTATAATTAATGCAAATCCTTTATAATGTTATGGTTCTAGAAAGTTAAGATCTCGTGGAAATCTTTGTTTGGGATGATGTCTTAAATGCATGAAGCCTACTCCATCTATTGTTAACCTGGTGCAACTGTTGATCTGCTTAATGCAACTTTACTGTCTATTAGGCTTTTAGCTATCAAGCCTACCATTCTTCTTTGTTTCTGCTCTGCCCCTCAGACTGGGTTAAGATAATGCTGAAATTTTGTTTATCATGTTTACTCAGCAACATAAAACTATCTTTTGCAGTGATGGATGGGATAGAACAACTCAGCTAGTCTCGCTTGCTAGTTTATTGCTTGATCCATATTATCGGACATTTAAGGGATTTCAGGTATTATTGACTGGACACTAGTTCATCATGTGCATTTGGATGTTATTCTTCAAGAATATACTCAGACTTCTTTTCTTGTTAGCGTCAGATAATAATTCATTTTCTTATGGCTTTCAGTAATTGGGTTTAGTAATCAAAGTATGAACCTTCTTTTTTGTGCATAATGATAGACACTTAATATTTCTTGTAGGTGCTTGTGTGTCCTTGGTTAAAAATGTATCGGAAAAAATTGTCCTTCAAGCTGATACTAGTTTTATGTAACACAGAACATTCTTACTCTCTGTTTAGGATTCTTTCTTCATACATTCCTTTTGCTGCATATTGCTTACGGCTTAAGCCAGTTTGTCAGCCTATCAAACGTCGTAATTAGAGCTGACACTAATACCTTGTCTTGCACTTGTTCATAAGATTGTCGGGACCAGGATTGACATTTAATGATCTCATTGTGGAGTTTCTGTTCTTGCATTTACTTGAATATGCGCATGTGGCTTATATCTTTCATTTATATGCAGGCTCTTGTTGAAAAAGATTGGCTTGCATTTGGTCATCCATTTTCAGATCGTGCAGGAATGCCAACATTATCTGGAAGTGGTAGCATACCTTTTGAATTGTCCAGGCAGTCTTCAACTGGACATTTTCCAACATCCCCAATGCGCCAACCATCAGGATCATCTCAAGCTCCAGCCTCTCATGGACAAAGCAATTCTTCTCCGATATTCTTGCAGGTGCATCTAGCAGACAATAATTAACAGATGTTTTTAAGCAGTGTTAGGACCCTGCTCATTGTTCTTTGCATTAAAGTGTGTGCATGTGTAGGTTTTGGAATTCCATTATGCAAGGTACAACATTCTGAAGATCATATCATGATGTCATGTGCAAAAACGATCAATATATATAAATGCAGTCATTACAAACCATCCTATACTCCAGCTTGTGTTTCCTTTGGACGCTTCATCCCTTTCCTTAGAGCATTAGAGCTTTTGGTAACCTTTGTTCTGAAATGTCATCTTTGAGGATTTGTGGTGGATATGCTCTCAGAGAATAAGTAATGGTGCACACTGTGGTTAATACCATAGTCATCTAAGGCCCTGTTCTATGCTACAAGGACTCGGGTGCGGGTTCTTGTCTAGAAGTCGGATTCAGTAAAGGCTTGGATTTTAGGATAGGTGACTCCGCTTAAAAGGATCCATAAATAGGTTGCGGGCACTTGGACACAGCTAATGGCTTTATATGATTGATATAATTCCATCAGTTATGTTTTGATACTAAATTATAGAATAATGGATGTAAGTATGGGAATTGGTGAAATATAGTACGGTTTGGTATTCTATTCAAGAAGAGTTGAGAGTTTGACAGCTGATTATTTAAATTTCTAAGAAAATTTTACTGAAATCATAAGCTGTAGTGTCCGTTTACATCTTTAAGGATTCAACATAGATCCACACCCATGTCCACGCAAACAACGCGTGTGTGGCGAGTGAATGAAGAGCCCTTGTTACATAGCCTGTTTGTATAGTATTTTAAAAGACAGAAAACAGGAATCAGGGATCAAGAACAACAAATGGGAAATGGAAATGGAATCAAGCAGATTAGACTGGTTCTAAGTTCTTAAATGACAGGCTAAGAGGGAGAGTGTGGCTCGAGTTAACTAACCAACTTGAAGTTGAGGGTCTTAGGTAATTGCTTCAGATTGACCACACTTGTGTTCAAAGCAAATCCAAGCTTGTCCAACTCATTTGTAGAGCTTGGCAGAAGGTGGGTTTGCTTGGAGTATCAAACTCTCCTTTGTATTTTATATATTTTTGAAAATAATTTTACCTGCTTTTCATTTCTTATTATGACCCCAAGGGGTGGGAGAGATGGCAAGGGCACTCATGCAAAGACCTTGACATCCTTGGTTCCATTCCTGACACCAACAAGGGGTCACACTTACCTATCAAAATAAAAATAAAAATTGGCAATGCATGGAAAGCGAATGTATTGAGTATTTAAGTTTCTTTTTATATTTACTGATTATTATATTAATATTTCTTGTATTTTGAATTCATTTTGCAGTGGGTTGATTGTGTTTCACAATTGTTGCGAATGTACCCTATCGCTTTTGAGTTCTCTTCGGTATGTATTTATTTATAAATCTTCGTCTGAAACTTGTCTTGCTTGGGTTAAGCAGCCCTTCTTTTTTTTTTTTAGCTTCTTGTTGACTTTCTAATTTGGTGATGCAGGCTTTCCTAGTTGATTTCTTGGATAGCATGCTTTCTTGTCGTTTTGGAAACTTTTTGTGTAATAGGTATGTGAAAACATCAATTCCTGTTATCTGCAAGTATGTTTGAACTAAATTAGGATATTATTTCACAACCATTAAGTTTTATGGAGAGATTATTGTATGAGTATATTTGGTGTAGTACCAACATCAGAGTCTCTTGTGCACTAAACTGCAGGTGTTTGATTAGGCTTATATAATTCAAGTGTAGAGCAAAATAGTTGTTGAATTAGCTTGATTTGATAGACCATCATTTATTCTCTTAATAGGAAGAGATATTTCAAAGTTATAATGGTTTGGCGAGGTTGAATATCCATGGAAAGGAGAGCACTCCAAAAGTAGGGGTGTCCATTAGAGCCGTCAAAGCTAAACCGGACCAAGCGATTTGGTTTGGTTTCGTGGCTTATATGGTTCTGTGCAGTTTAAGTTTTTGAAAAACCGAGCGGTTCTGTTCCTCATTTGACTTGCCGAGCTAAGCTGAACCTAGCCGAACTATATTGAACCGAACCGCCAAGCCGAGCTGAACCATGAGATCAAATCGCGAAACCGAGTGGAATTATCATGGTTTGGTTCAATTCAGTTCGAGAATTTGAATTATTTTGTTCAGTTTGATATTTTGCGAACCGATGACTTGCAGCTCAGTTCAGCTCGTATTTTGTCCCAGATCGAACCGAGCTGAACCATTTACACCCTTGAATCCAAAAGGCATGGTATTCTAGTAAAGACAAAATACAAAAGATCCATGAGGCATGCTTGTATGTAAGTCTGGTGATGCTGCCTTGCCACCAATTTAACACGACGAACATGAGCCTTCTTGGAGCGAAGGAAATATGGTTGAACATGTTTTTGATATTTATTGGCTTTAGCATGCCTTGCCTAACTGTTCAATTCTGAATTTCAGTGAGAAGGAAAGAGAACAATGCAACATTTCAGAGGCCTGTGGTTGCATGTGGACATATTTGACAGATTTGCGTGTTTCAGAGGGAAACTCTCATGTGCACTACAATCTCTTTTATGATCCATCAAAACATGATGGTCCATTATTACCACCAGCTGCAGCTTTAGCCCCGACATTGTGGCCCCAATTCCATCTTCGGTGGGCATGCCCTTCAGAAGCACAAGCTGGAGAGGTCGAAGCCCAATGTAGAAACATGGCCAAAAAGTACTCCGAACTGCAGAAGGTAAATCATTCAACTTCCTTTATGCTGCAAACCCATGCAGCCCTATCTTCCAGGTAGTTGCCCGTAATCCAAATTGTTCAGTCTTGGTGAAATGCTTTGTCATGATGAAATGCATTAGTTTTGGCGGTTAATCCTTGCCGTGCTTTTTATATGAATATTATGCAAGCGAAGATGCTTTCCATTTGATGATTTCTCATTAAAATTTACAGACTTTTATAGTTCTCTAATTAGAGCATTGTTACTAGAACTATTCTGTTGATATTTCTGGAATATTATATTGACAGGCAAAGGAAGTGGCAGAATGGAGAGCCAGAGAGGTAACAGCTACCATGGAGTCCGTGGCTGCTGAGTTACGAAATGAGAAACAAGTCAGCAGCTCGGCCATGAATCTGGCCCAAAGGGCCAGCAAGGAAAGTGCAGCCATAAAGCGAGCAATACAATCGCTTGGTTGCAAAGTCCACTTTTCAGGAAGTGGTGATTGTACAGTTGGCATTGAAAGCAACCGAGCAGAAATACCTCCCAACACTATATATTCTCCTATAAAGAGCGAGGGGAGTGGGCAACATGATGAGAGATCTGATATGTCAGTCTCTATTACTGTTGTGGCTGATGATGATGACGACTCTGGAAACCCAATCACTCGGGTTTGTGAATCTTTGTGCCCATTACGTACACGAGATGGAGGATGTAGGTGGCCCGATGCCGGTTGTGCTCAACTTGGAAGCCAATTTGTCGGTTTGAAGGCAAACTTTGACGCATTTGATCATCTTTCTATTTATGACGGTTATTTCCAACCTGAGTGAAAACCTACTCCTATGTAGTATTGGCGCTAAGCGTATATAGCGCCGAAATTCAGTGTGGTATACAGTAGAGGAACTTTCCACATCACATGGAATTTTGTAGGTAAAGCTTTGCGGAGTAGAGATGACTTAGCATATCATACTGTCCTGAAGGAGAAGTTCAAACTGCATCCTAGAATTTTGGGATCAGTCCCGGAAGTGTACAGACAAAATATAAAGTTGGTCGTGGAACCATTTCAGTTTTGGGGAACTGGGAAGAAATAAGCGACATTTGTATTGGCAGAGCTGTCGCATTTGAGGTGGTTCAGGGCTTTGTACATTTTCATTTTTATTTTCTGATCGAGTTATAGTTATACTGACATTTATGCCCCTTTGGACTTAGGTTGTGTACAGATTCTTGACAGGCCGACTATTGTGGCCATGTTGAATACTTTCATGTACATGGATACTGGTCAAATAAAGTCTTGGATTCACCGAAATCCATTCAACTTACTTTTTAGCTGATCTATGTTTTCCATTCGGTCTTTGCTCTTCTTTTTTCTTTTTCTCTGATTGTATTTAAATTGTTCCATTACAACTACTGGACTTGACCAAATTTTAATTTGTAAGGACATTTTGCTACTGAATTCTACACTCATGGCAGTACCCTATGAGCTCCCAATCCTTTTTCTTTGTAGGTTGGATTTTCCTGCTCACCGGCTAGTTTTTAATCTTGAAGGGGCATTTCCGGTGCAAATGTTTCTACTGACAGTCGTCACTACAGAGCATCTTTCATGTTGGGTTGGTCAGAACTGTATATTTTATCAGAGAGAAGATTGTATAACAGAAAACGCAGATGATATATTTCTGTTAGTAATTGGATCATATGAGCTGCATTTTGTGTGTGGATGGGATGGTTCAGTTCCCTGTATAGCTTCTTGCTGTACCTTCATTATGGAGAAGAGAAGGCTACGGATGGAACACAACAAACCCTGCAGATTTTCTAACATTGAGGAAAACTATATCATAGAGCCTTTAAGCTTGATTCTGAATATTAGTTGCAAGATGGACAAGTCGCAAAGTTCGCAAGGAGCCGCTGAACCTAGTCATCAGTCTTTTACCATGTTGAGTCTTCCATAGAAACGCCTCCCAGCAGAATCTTTGACTTTCCATTTTCATTCCCCAACATGAGCCTTCATTCCCAATATCAGCTGAAGTTGCCATTATGTGGCTTAGTAGCTTGCATACAGATCATTTGGAACCTCGTGTATTTGAGCTTGCTGTCTCTGGTGTTTTGAGCTGTTAACTGGGCGAAACATTGGAAGATTTATTGTGTGTCCCAACTGTTCTGAATTAAATTGCAGAACGGAAAGTTCTGTTAGCACCATTGACATTTCATCCCATGTGTTCAAGCATAAGTGCCAAAGTTGTATGTTTCAACTTCTTCTGCTCCTTCATAAATTTCACAAGAGCAGTTACTGCCTCTTGACTTTCTTCTTCGTCTCTCTCCTGTCTGCAGGGTCTTTGACCTGATTATATACAAAAATAATGCTTTTACTTGTTGGCACTGTAAATCGAGCCAACATCAGTACAACAAGGTTTATAATCAGAACTTGCACTTAGTTACCAGCAACCCTACCCTCACAGCAAAGAGATAGTTTTAAGATGTGGTTTACTTCTTCCACGATAACAATTCGTATACAAGATATATATATATATACATATATGTCATCGCCTCGTTGAAGTATTTCCAGGTTCTGGTAAAATATGAATAATCTTGATGGCCAACAACTCGGTTCAGCCTACCTATACTAGTGATTACATGTGCCACCAAGGACATTGCAGTTCCAAAGGCTCCCAGGCACTGCCATTTTGTAATAGGCTGTTGCCAGCAAGAGTTGATATATCAAGGAGATCTCGTAAGATCTGTGGAGTGAATGTTGCATAATGCTATTATGGTTGCCTTCCTGTGGCAGATCGCAGTAGTTTACTTCTATTGCACAATCAGGAGCCCTGAAGAGAAGTTTGCATACTAGGACAGTCCTCCAATGTCACGTTTTGTAAGTTTGGGCATCTCAGATTACGGTTTCCCCAGCAGAAAATTCTGAGTTTCGGTAGATTTATCAGTTGAAGAGTGTGAAGTAAAGGAAACATGGGTTTGTCACCAGAATCTTCTTCTCGTTCTACGATCTTTTCCAGTGAATCACAGTGTATTATAGAGAGTTCTTCCAGATTCTGTAGCCTCGAAAGTAAACAAAACGGAGCAATTTTTAGCAAATTGTGACAATTTCTCACCTCCAGAAGTCTCAATTGACCAAGAGACTCGGCTGCAAGGCCTTTGTGCCATAACTCTCTTAAGCTTCCAAGGCTATCAATCCTCAGTTTCTCCAAGTTAGGAAATACAACCTGATTAACGACATCCATTCTCTAAATGAGATATTGATGTGATGCAAACATGATGGAATTTACAATCTCCAAATATTCAAATGCGCACATAGGATGCTATTGTTGTGGTTGATAAGGTACATTAAATAATAAATAGAAACAGTTGAATCTTTAGAACTCTGACTTTTCAGTTTCAGGATCCTGAAACTTAGAAATGAAGAAATGCAGGAGATGGATTTAGTGATGGAGAGAGACTGGTAGCGAGTTCAAAAGGGTCGGGCTTAAACATAGTTCAGTACTTCTGGTGAATCTTATTATAGGCAGTATTGTGAAGACCATAAAAAAATTCCGAGATCTAAATCGGGTGGTTTTTGGATAGGAAAGTTGAAGGAAAAAGCTAGGAACAGAACCAGATTATGAATAGAAAGTTTTATGACCAAATTTCATATTTAGTTACCAGTTACTGCTAATATAGAAAATACATGCAAGCGAAGTATACCTTGTTGCTGAAGAAGGATTGACTGGAGCTAAACAGGCTTCCATCAAGTGGTACTTCATCATTTGTCCTTGAAGAAAGGAAAGTGCTCATTTTAGAACAGTTCATGATCCGAAGATCTCTCAAGGATAGCCATTTTACTGTACAATTCCTCGTACAGAAACTAGCTAGATTTGGCAAATTTTCGAGTTCAAGGTTGTGTAGTCGAGGGAGCAGAACCAAATCAACTGGCTCTACGTTGCCTATATTCATTCCAACAATTTCTTTCACCAACCGACATGAATCTACCTTTAGTTTCTGGAGTTGCACTAGACCTTTGGCTACGGAAGATGAGATTACGTAGTTAAGACAGTCACATCTTGAAACTTCTATTGAGCATAAGCTTTGGAATCTATGAACTTCACGTAAATCCCTATCCCACCATATATTCCTCAACTTGGGTAGATTATGTAACCTCAGCTCGCTCAAGCTCGGGAGTGATACAGCAGCAGCAGCATCTTGCTCAGATACAGGGCCTTGGGGGACAAAGACCTCTTCCAATGAATCACACCCCGTTATATGGAACACTTTCAACCTCTGCAACCTTGGAAGCATATTGGTGGGACCTATATGAAGTAGCTGATTGCAGTTAGCTACTTCAAGAGCTAGTAGTTTAATGAAGCTCTCCTTCGGCAGTTGATTGTGCCATATCTCAGCTAAGCTATCCATGTCAGATAAATCTAATACCTTCAAGTTGGGCAATACCACCTACAATCATTCCATATCAGATAAAATGAATAAACCAGATAGAGTGCATGTACCAATATAATGAAGAGAAATCGGATGCAAGTGGGGAGATTCGAAGCCAAGACTCTTCAGAATCTGTATTCAAAACCAATTCAAGTCTTCCTATCCCTTTGAGTTGAAATGGTGACCTTACATAGTTTTAAAGTTTTCTTTCGCAAGTAATTAAGTTCAAGTCTTCCTGCTTGCTTCTAGTTTTCTCTGTTATATTAGCGCAATTGAAATTGTCTTATTATTGTACAGGTACATAGGTTTCTACTCATATGCACACACTATGTTGGGAGAAAATCGAAGTGCTTGCTTAACACTCCCTCATATTAATCCACCAAATTATCTGGATACTTTGGAAAGCAGCTGCAGTATTGTCTTAACTATAGCACTCCCTAACATGCGATCCCAACTGACAGACAAGTCCAGGTGCACCAAGATGTGCATACAAGATGGAACTTGACTGATATGAGAGACGAAAATGGCCAAACTTCAACCAAGACCATATTAGATGATAGCTCTATTACCATTTTCACTCACAAAATCATCTAGCACCTAAATTTTCTATTAAGTTGACGACGCATAAATCTTAGAGGGGCTCCCTAGCCATCAGTCCTCTAAAAGTTGTTAGATTGTGTAGATAAATGAAGTAGAAGGAAGTTCATACCTTTTCACTGAAAAGGGGTTGGATGATGGTTCCAAGGTTTTCCTCCTGATTAATTTCAGGAGTAAATGATTTCAGTTTGGGACAGCCCGTGATCTTCATTGTTTCCAAGGATGGGAACTCTAAACTTTGATTCCTTTGGCAACACCACGAGAGCTCTGGCAGATCTTCAAGCTCGACAGAGAGTAATTCAGGGAGCACAATGGTTGTAGTGCCCTCTTCATCTTCTTCTCGTTCATTTGCAAAGATCTCTTTCATCATCCCACATGAATGTATTTCTAGCTGTTGTAACTGAACAAGACCCTTCACAGCAGAAAGAGAGAAAAGATATCTCAGACCATCGCATCCATGGATATACAGCAAATTGAGGTTCCGCAAGCTTAAATGTCCGTGGTAGTCATTGTTCCACCACAGATGCTTCAATTGGGGTAAATCAGCCAAATGAAGGTCTCCAATGCAAGGTAGTACTACTAACGTTCCCTTCCTTTCATCATCAATGACAGAGACTTCCATTTCACATATCTCTTCCACTGAATCACACCAATGAACATAGAGTGTTTCTAAATTTTGCAAACGTTGTGGAAAATTGGATGGAAAAACTGTCTTCAGGCTGTTACAATGGAAAACGGTTAGAACCCTCAATCTGCAAAAGTTGTTATCAGTAAGCTGTCGATGCCATATCTCTTTCACATTGTCCAGTTCGCCTAGACTCAACTCCTCCAACGTGGGAAACATAACCTGCAAAAAGTGAACAAGCTTCGGTCGTTGCTATGTATGCTACAAAAATTATGGTAACTTAAAAAGAATTCAAAAACTATTCCGGGGTAAGAAGTTGATTACCTTTCTATTGAACAGAGGTTCCTGTGAAGAGGTCTCAAGACTGCCATCTGCAATCAAAATGATTTTTCTTTCTGGGGAGAAACCTTGGAGTTTTGGTAGAGACTCAAGCTTTAACGAATTTAACTTTGGTAGCACAATCTCATGCATACTTGCTGCAACTCCACCATCTTCTGAAAGTATTTCTTCGAGATTGTCACAATAGGTCACGTGTAGTTTTTGAAGCTGCGAAAAATCTCTGGCTGTGCGTTGTGAAAATAAATCTTTTAGTTCATGGCAATCGGAGACAAATACAGTCATTAGGTTGCCTAAGTTTGCATTTCCAGTGGGATCCTTCCACAATTTGGTTAGTTCTGGTAAGATGCTTAGCCTCAATTCACGAAGTTCACAAAAGGATTTCGGTGGGAGATGATCATGACATATCTCTTTCAGGTTGGCCATGGAAACAACCTTCAACTTTTCCAACATAGAAGATATGCTTGTGTCAATCAGATACTCGATCCCGCTATAACCATAAACCTCTAAACACTTCAAGTTTCCAAGATTTTCTTTTTTCAAGTCAGTGACCACATTCTGCAAGTCTTTCAGATAGTCTAAGATTGGGTAGTCGAAGATCAAATGTTGAGCTTCTTTCAACAATGCATTTATTCCACCATGTAGAGTAGTGTCTTGATCAAGTCTGAGTCTCAAAGTTTTGGAATATGAATTGCTGATCAACTCGCTCAAATCCCTCCCTAAGAAAATTTTGAATCTTAACAAGTCTTTAAAGACTACATCTTTAGGAAAAAGATTGACATCTGGTATGTGCATCTCTAAGGTTCTCAAGTAAGACAAACACTTCAACTCAGAAAGGGTTGCATTACTTGCTCCAACATCTTCACCTTCAAACCCCCAGTGTACAAAGCTGTTCATCATGTACAAGCATTCCAAACGAGACAAATTTGAGATCACACCAAATGGAATAACTTTTAGATTCTTACAATCAGTCAAATCTAAAAGTTTTAAGTGGGTAAGTTCTCTGGTTTCCCTAGGTAACTGCTCAATATCAGAGCCAATAAAGCTAAGAATTTCAAGGTTCTTCAGCTCCCCAATTAGTGACAAATCTCCCAACTTGCAATGCTCAATGCATAAAGTCAGGAGATTCTTTAAAGCAAGAAGTGATGATGGCATTGTAGTAATAGACACTTCACGCATGTGTACAACCTTGAGCTCTTTCATACCCTGAAAGAAATTATCTGAAAACTTCGTGAAACCATGGTAGGATTCCAGCCTCCACAATTGAAGTCTGGGACAATCCAAGCCATCAGGACATTCAACACGATCATTTGTCACCACTGACATTGCATAAGAATTGGTGAGTCTGTTACTGTTAGGCCATTCTACATATCCCGCATCTCCATTTTCCAGAAACACGAAATCACCCCTGGAAGCTACTGATATGACAAAGTCACGTGTAACATCATGGATTCTAAAAGACTCTTCCCCATCGCCATCCAACAATAAACAACAAGCTTTTAGGGTATCAATCAATGTATGTGCTCTATCTCTTGCTTCTTCTATTTTATGAACATTCTGAAATAACCTTAGTCCCATCCCATATCTCACCACATATTCGATCGGAATATCAGGATCCCTTTTAAACAAACTACAGAGCAAGAAGCAAGACTTGACTTCTTCATCCTCCAAAAAGTTAAAGCTCAACTCCAGTGACAAAGACACGTTTGAATGCATTCCTTTGATATTTTTTGGTGTTGAATGCTTTAGTTGATGGAGTGCATCACGCCAAGCATGTTTGTTCTTACCTCTCAGAGCCCGTGCAACTGTAACAATCGCAATAGGCAGGCCTGCACATCTTTTAGCTACCTTTGTCGCTATAGAATACACATCAGGCAAATTAACTGTATCATCAGCCATTTTCCTAAATAAATTCCAAGAATCTACTTCGGATAAGACATTGATACGGAAATTTCTCTGAGCATTCATTGTGGTGCATACATCTAGACTTCGAGATGTCAAAATAATTTTGCAGCCTTTATAAATATAACCTTGCGGTATTCCAATAGCCTGCAAATCAAGCGGTGCCCACATATCATCTAGTATTACTAGAGTACTTTTCACATGGTTTAGTCTTTCCCTTAACCGAGCCGCCCTTAAAAGTTCGTTCTCCTCCTTCAAGTTTAGTCCTAGCATTTCTGCAAAATCACTTTGAATTTTTCTTAAATTTGGCACGTGAGATATCACAACCATGACTATCTCATCAAAGAGCTTGTATTCCACTGCTTTCTTGGCAACTTCTTCCACAAGAGTGGTCTTTCCAATACCACCCATCCCATAGACCCCAACAATGCTGACACTGTCATCTTCCAATGCTTCCATAATTGCTTTAAAAGTTGGTTTTCTGGACTCGAAAACATCCAGATCTTGGCCAGATGAGGACCACAGTGGTGGTGGAGGTTTAGGACAAGAAATTTCATTAAACTTTCCATCACGCAGAAGCTCATCAACAACCATTGCTTTCTTCTTGGCTTTTCTACTAACTTGGTGGCGTGATTTCAAGTTGATGCATGACCCACTTAAGCACCTCTGGCTTCCATTGACTTCATGATTCAAAAACCTTTCAGATTCTTCAACTATCTCATCGACTCTTGTGAGCCAGTCCTTTACATCTGTCAAAACAAGCTCTCCATTCCTATCCGCTGCATCAGCTAGCTGCTTGATCCTAAATTGAACTTTTTCCAGATTCGGGATTTGACTTCTTAGACCACTGATGTTGCTATCATAGTCAATTATGTATCCAAATGGACGCCCAATCGGTATAACCACATACTCAACCATTTTTGCCACAACAGAAACAACAATGTCCACTGCAGTCATTTTAAAATTTTCAAGATTCTTTTTTTCTAGTTCTCTTTCTTGTTTTTTGTTCGATGATAAATCAGCCCCTCTTATTTTACCTCCAACAATCTATATAAAGCACAAAGAACCCATCTGCCCTCCAAAGACAATGAATAAACAGAATCAATTAGACAGGATACAGGAACAGCAAAATCAGTCAAATTTTCTTCTTAGAGATTTTCTTTTCTGGGTTTTTCTTTGGATGCTTTTAGTGCTGATTTGGTGAGCATTAATTCACGATTCCTTTACTCTACAAATACATACTAGGAGAATCAATAAAGAATCAAATAAAAACACAAAATGCCAACAACAACAATAAAAAGTGGGTTTTGTCAGCTCACCTTTCTAATTCTGCAACAGAATGTAGGGGCGGAGATGCACATTTGGACCACCAGATTAATGCTAAAAAGTGTTGAAAAAGAAATTGGTTTGCAGAAAGTAATGAACAAGTATGGAAGATTTTGAGAGGATGAAGCAAATTTTGAGCAGTGAGAATAACACAAGTGGCCAAGAGGTGTCTTGACTGGATTAGAATATCAAAGATCAAAACTTTGACTTTTGGACAACTTTCTTTAACCACTTTTTAGAAATGAGCAGGAAGATGCACCCGCTTGACTTTTCTAAGGGTTAATATCAGTTTTGATACCCTAACTTTACCCGTTTTTCAGTTTTCATACCCATTGTACACAGGCAATCAAATTAAAGCCAAACGTTTCCAAAATCGATCAATTTCAATCCAAATCGTTAACTGGTCGTTAGGAACTAACGGCTGACCTGCTATCCTACATTTGGAAACCGGCAACTGGCTTGGCAACTGATTAAATGTTGATTCCTATCAAACTTTATCACCACAATCACCCATCTACGCCCACCATATCCGACCAATCCCTTCCAAAGTCGTACCAGATCCAGCCTTCTTCGTCCTCCTGCCTAGCTTCGATCTCTCCTCTGATCAAAACCCCATTTCTCCATCTCACAGTAGCAGCGAGCTCGACTTCGTCGGGTGTCGCCATCTCCATTCGTCTCAAACGCAGATCCAGCCGTCATCTATCTCTCTTCTCCATCTCCGGCGTATCGCAGTCACAGCCGCCTGCTTCCTTCAATCTCACCCGACTTTATCTCCAGCTTCGCGACCAAGTCGTGGGTTCAGTTTCTATTCTGAGCCCTAGCTGCTGTCATCTTCAATCGCCTAGTCATCATAATCTAGTATGTAGACTTTGCAATCTAAAGTCATGCAATCTAAAGTTCTCCAAGAAATCGCCGACTCCAAAGGAAAAACTATTGCTTAGGTTTTGATCCAATTGGGGACGTCATAGACTTTGCCTTGGATTGAGATCCAAAGATCCCATGTTTGTTGTGGGTTTTGAGGTTTTTTGAAGTAATGTAGCTCTTGGGTTCAGCCATTAATGGGGGAAGAGGGGTTAAATTAGTTTTACATAGGATAGCAGGTCAGCCGTTAGTTCCTAACGACCAGTTAACGATTTGGATTGAAATTGATCGATTTTGGAAACGTTTAGCTTTAATTTGATTGCATGTGTACAATGGGTATGAAAACTGAAAAACGGGTAAAGTTAGGGTATCAAAACTGATAGTAACCCCTTTTCTAATATACATTTTCAGACGGCCGGCCAAAACTTACCCGCTTGACTTATTACAGTTACTAGATTTAAAGAGGTTTTCATCTCTCCCAAAATGTGTACTGAAACATGAACAATTTCCTTTGGAAGAATCTTTGAAGTGCCTCAGCAGTATAAAGGTTCTTGCACATACTTAAAAGACCAATTACTAAATTGTTCTTTTAGTAGAAAAGAAGAAGTTACTTTGAGCAGGTACAATGGTGTAAGAAAAATCAAATTTATAATCAAATGTAACTCATTAAAAACCAATTAATTAATCTATTAGATACTACCCATTTGATTTAAAATATAAAAATCTTTCCAATGGTGGCACAGAATCCAACATATTTACATAGCCACTGTTTTTATCTCCAACTACTTTATTTATTTCACCATCTTTATCTCTATTAATTTAATATATTCTTTCAATTTATAATAACAAATAAATTTGATATTGCATAAATAAATAATTTTGAAATTATATAAATAGTCATTATTAAAATAATATTTATTTATTATAATTTGAATAATATTTATTATAATTTGATAGTATTTATTTATAATATTATTAATTTAGTATAACCAGAATAATTCAATATTATTTATAATATAATAATATTATTGTTAAATAATATAATAATATTATCAATTTATTGTAAGTCGAATAATATTTATATTAATATTCATTAATAAATTTAAAAAAGTACAATAATTAAATTCATTAAATAAACAATTCAAAGAAAATCACAACAATATCCTAAAATAATACAACAACTATAATAAAAATTACTGATTACCAAAAAGTCTCCAAATATTTTCAATTAAATCATGCAATAGGCGACGATGTGATTCTTTATCTCGAACGGTACACCTTCGTTTAAGATATCTTGTGTTCTCGGGAATACGCTCGTTAAAATATTGTCATGCTAAGCTACTATCAGTAATGTCAGTCTGTTCATAGTCTAAAATATTTGGCAAGCGTGTGTAAGTATTTCATTTATCTTCGACGATCATATTATGTAGTATGATACATGTCTTCATAATTTTTCCTAGCGTACGTAAATACCTCCCACATAAGTGTTGGTCCTCGTCTAATAGCAAATCGTGCCTGCAATACCCTAAAGGCATGCTCAACATCCTTTCTTGCTGCTTCTTGGTGTTGAGCAAATAACTTATGTTTATCATTTTGCGGGAATGGACCGGATGAATATAGCCAATGGAGGATATATACAATCGGTTAAATAATAACCAAAGTTATACTAATTACCGTTAACAGTAAAGCCTACTGCCGGGGCTACACCATTATAATAAGTATCATTAAATACTGGAGATCGATCAAGGACATTTATATCATTACAAGTACTGGAGTGTCAAAGAAAGCATGTCATATCCACAAATCGTACGTAGGAAGCGACTGCTTCAAGAACTACGGTCGTGTTTCCATCCCCTCGGGCATGCTGACCTTGCCAAGTCACTGGGCAATTCTTCCATTCCCAATGCATGCAGCCTATGCTACCTAGCATACCAGGAAAACCATGTGTCTCCCCAACATGAAGCAAGCGTTGGAGGTCCTCTTCTGTTGGCTTTCGCAAGTATTGTTCTCCAAAAACATTAACCATACATTCAGAAAATTTCTTCAAGCATTCAATTGATGTGCTTTTTCCAATACGAATATGGTCATCACATGCATCACTGAACATTCTGTAAGCAAACATTCTTATAGCAGCAATGCATTTTTGTATTGGTGATAAACCAGGTCTTCCACATGCTTCAAATTGTTGTTGAAAATATGGACTATGAGCACCACGAGCTTCCACTACACGAAGGAAGACATGTCTTCACATCCGAAATATGGTGCAAAATTGTTGATCGGTGTATGTTGAATTCTCTGCAAAATAGTCTAAATACAGACGTTGATGGCCCTCAACACGATTTCTATCAATGTATATACGTTCACGAACTTCTCTTTCATCTTGTAGAGATCGTATTAGTTCTCTACAAATTTGACGATAGCGATGTCGACGACCATTAAGGTCAAATATATATTCATTCACACTTCGTTGAATGTCATTCTGTAAATCATCTTCATGTTCATTGTCAGTGTTTGAATTCCAACTAGAACTTGAAGAAGACATAATTTTTCTAAAGTGTGTGTTTGATTTTAAGTGTATTCGAACAGGTGATGGTTTCTTCAATTGCTAAACAAATGCATCATTAAACCAAATTTATAGAAAATCACGGGAGATGAGAAAAATCAATTGTCATTCAATTGAGTAAAAAATAAGCAATGTCTTGTCACAATCACCTTTGGGTGATAGTGACAAGACAGTGCCTTTTGTTTTTTGACTTAATTGCTAAAGAAAGATAGATATGGACAAGGAAATACCGTGAAACATGGATTTCCATCAATTTATGGATTTCTTGAAGATTTTTTTTTTCATTTTGTTTGGATAATGGTGACAACACATTGATTTATTTTGACAAAATTATCAAATTAAAGAAAACACAATACTGTAAAAGAAACATTTACATACATTTATAAATTTCTTCAATTGCTAAACAAATGCATCATTAGCCACATTTATAGAAAGTCACGGGAGTTGAGAAAATTCAATTGTCATTCAATTGAGTAAAAAAGAAGAAATGTCTTGTCACAATCACATCGTGAAACATGGATTTCCATCAATTTATGGATTTTTTGAAGATTTTGTTGTGTCTTTTTATTTGTTTGGATGATGGTGACAACACAATGGGTTATTTTGACAAATTAAAGAAAGCACAATACAATACAATACAATATGTTACAAACGTTGATAAAGTAACAGTACATTCAATATGTTACAGTACAATACAATATTTTAAAGTACAATACAAATTAAAGACAAAGTTAAAAAATATCATCTACTTAAACAGTGCACGATATAACCTTGTGTAATCATCATCTTCTTCAACTGATTTGTTTTCCATGTTTTTCAACACCTCCCATTGTTTGAGCATACGTTTCTTCATGGTCTCCTCCAGCTTTTCATGTTCAATAGTGAAATATCGCTCAATTTTCCCACTAAGCTCTAATTCGATACGGTTTGATTCATGTAAGTCTTCAAAAAAAAAATATGTATCCTTAGTTTTCCCTTATTTTTGAAGTTTTCTTTCCAGGAGGTCGAGTTGAATATGTCATTAAAGGTGTTTCAGTATTTGAGGAGTTTTGAATATCAAAAGCTTCATTTTGAGATCGTTTTGAGCCACTGCTTATTGAATTTTTTTGTTGCATGTTTTCCCACTTCAACATATTTTGCCTATGCTAAGGTTTTTGGAGAGATGACTAATTTCTTGGCATAGTGTCATGCTCTCCTTTATGGTTTGTTTTGGCTTCAAGACAACAATATTCATTTGGCTTCAGTTGAAATAGACTCCATAGTTCTTTTTGAATGTCTAGTTGGTTCGGCCTCTTCTCCTTGGCATTGCAGATACCTTATTAAGGCCATGAGTACCATCATTTCTTCTTTGCAGCTCTCCATATCCCACTGTTTAAGGGAAGCTAACTCGGTGGCTGATGCCTTGGCTAACTTGGGATGTGATGCAGATAGAGATCTCTCTTTTTCCTCCATGGAGCATCTGCCGAGAAAAATTCGGGGACTTGTTTCTCTGGACAAAGTGGGCACTCCTTATCTTAGGATTTCTTAATTTCTAGCATGTTTGTTTCCATTTTTTTGTTTAGTTTAATCTTTTGTGTAAGTTGTTTCCATTTCGAGGTCAGGCTCCTCCGTCCTCCCTCTTATAAGGGCAAGGCTGGTTGTCCCCCTCAAGTTTGTACCTTTTATTTAATTAATAAAATTTGCAGGGTGCCGCCCCTGTTTCCGTAAAACAAAAAACAAAAAAAAAACATATTTTGCCCACCACTTGGGGATGTTAACAAGGATTTGTCACACCTCTATTGACATAAAATGTTTCCCTTTATCAGCTTCATAAATAGTATGTGCCTTCATAATTACATCATGATCATTCCAGCCACTTTCTTTGCAAACTAATGCTTGATTAAAAGCACTGGAAAATTTTGAAACTGCCCTAGACAATTTCTGAAAATGATTCTTAATTTGACCCAAAGTTCTGATCATACCATTCCCACGATGCTCGTTGTAAGTGTTTGTCATTTTTTGTTAGAATTTTGCTAATGTTTGGTTTGTTCCAACGAAACTATCGGTAGTCACGTTCTCCCACGATTTACACAAGGTGACAGTCTCGTACGTCGCCCACCTAGTTCTTATTATTTTTCCACTCTGAGGAGTGGTTTCATCAACTATATCATCTTGAATATCAATCTCTTCTTCATTGTCCGGTTCTGGTTGTGTTGGAAAAAAAAAAGTATACTTGAACTACGGGACTACTCGGAGTATATTCAGATGAAGAACCACCTAGAACTCCCATGGGAAAATACTCTTGATTTAAGTGTGATTGTTATGTTGAAAAATGTGACAAATTTGAAAGTAATGGAGTATTCCACGGGAAAGTTTGTTGCGGTATCGACAATGACACATGGGGAAATATTGGTGTGTTTCCATACTGCATAAAGTTTAGGTATTCAAAATTCGGATGAACTCCAAATTTTGGAACATTTTGTGTTTCAGAAAAATTATGGTAATGTGATGGTTGGTTTTGTGGAGTGGGTTGATGATTTTGACGAAGAGAATGTTCATTTAGTGTATTCAAACGTTGATTATTTCGATTTTGAGGGTTTTTGCTTTGACGAGAAATCGGTCGTGAAGACATTGATGACAATGGCTGAAAATAAAACAAAATTAGTAACAAAAATTATACAATAATGATAACTAACATTACTTAATGATAATATTAATAATAATAATACCAACTAATAACAATAATAATGGTAATAATAATCAATTAAATGCAAAATTTAACAATTGTATTTAATAATCTCCAATAATAATTAAAATATTTAAGTAGTAAATAATAATATTAATAATAAATAATACGCAACTTAAAAATGGATTAATTAAAATTTTGAAATTTGGAGAGAAAGAGAAGAGAGAGAAACTTACAAATAAATTCAAATTTTGTCAAAAATTCATTTGGTATCCAAATGAGGCAAACCAAGTCATTATTTATAGATAAAAATGTGTACTTAAAAAAAACGTATTTTTAATGCCAAAATTTCCCTTAATCAGAAGATAATCAAAATCTTGGCCAACTGCCCGGGATGTGACACGTGTAAAGGCACTGTCAGTCCTATCAGCGACCTTTTTTTTATAATGAAAACCGGCCATTAAAACGGCGTCGTTTTGATGGCTTGAGGCTCAAAACGTTGGCGTTGCCCAGAGACTATTCTGAAGAAGTCATAATTTTCGGAGGTTCAACCGATAATTCTTTTGGTTTGAAATCAAATTAAGAAAAGTTTGTGATTTTTTTAGAACTTCCGTTGTGGCCCTTGATTTCTTGAAGATTGGGAGAAAACCCCCATTGTACTTGCTCTTATATGAATTTGAATAAACTACCTAGTGCTCTCACACTTACTCTCTACAATCTCTCTATACCTAGTGCCCTTCCTCTACTAGTGCTCTCTCTCAACTTTTTCTTCGTACATAATTTTTGCAATAGATCCTAATCACGATGATGACGTTTTAGTTCATTTTCATTTTACAAAAAATTATGTAATTTAGAGTGATTTATTTCTTCTACTTCTTTTTTTTAAAATAAACTTTTCAGGCTGAAAAACGGAGGGCTATCAAGAGATGCCTTCCAAAGGGAAGGTTGTCATCCATAGGCGGCTATAATAAAAAAAGTCACCAAGCTGATGTGTGTGCTCAAGGAGAAATTTTGGGCCTTTTTTTTTTTACCTGAAGGCCATCACCGTATGAGTTAGAGTGACCCTAAATGTTGCACCCACTTAAAAGTTTATAATTTAAATTACTGCCCTCTCTCTCATTAGAAGAAAATTTCCAACTTTTTTCTCACCATTTCTCTAACTTTTTCAAAAAAAAAAAATTGAAGGTTGCTAGGGCATGGCAACCCATGGAAGTTGCTAGGGCCTAGTGACATGACTCCATGGAAGTGGTTAGGGTATGGTGACCCGTCTTAAGGAGAGGTAAATGACCCAGACAGTTCTCTTCATTTAAAAAAATCATTTTTTGTTTAAATTCTTATATAATTTAAATTAATAAATAAAATATAATTCTTATGTTTAAATATATCTTTATAGAGTATTCTCAAATAGATTTTTGTTATTTTTAGAGTTTTCACATTAATTGTTGTTATTGTTTTACTGTTAATTGTCAACTATATATATGTGTGTGTGTGTGTTTACATTAATTTTTTATAGAAATATAATTTATTGTTATTTTTACGTATTTCATATAAACTTATTGTTAAAGAAATAGATCCAACATGTAAGCCAAATTAGGCCAATTTGAATTGTTAGCCCAATAGGTTACTTTTATTTTAGATATAAATATCTCTTGAAATAGTTTTAGAAATTAATTTTTCAATTCAATAACAAAATAAGTTTCTATTTCTCTCTCTCTCTCTCTCTCTCCTACTTGTGCACATTCTCTTCTTCTCTCCCTCACCTCCGGCCACCATCGTCAATGGTGGTGGTCTGACAGCCATCTTCAACCTTTTCTTCCTTTACCAAACTTGACATGGTATCAAAGCCTAAGATCTTCAAGACCTTCTTCCTCAATTCATCTCTTCTTCCGCAAATCATCTCTGTTTCAAAAAGGAAGAGAGATGAAAGTCGCCAGAGATTCAAGACCCCCAATCACAACTGGCTCCGTCCAAACTGGTGGTCGATCAATTAAAGAATTGGATGAAATTTCCGTGGTCGGAAGCAACTCATTCTCCGTTCCTAAGACGAAGAGTCCAGTTTATGTCTTTGGATGATTGTAAATTAGTCCCTCATTCTACAACGATGTCACTACTCTTACGTCGTTTCTGACAAAAACCTCGAATGGGCCGTGGCGATGAACAACCTTGTAACCATCAGTCAAGTAAATAACCGAAGGCGGCTCCGAATCGAAGCCGATCGTCTCCGTTGTAAACCTCTGCAACCAAAGCTTCTTGTTCAAGAACTCAAGAACAATTACATCAGGTACTTTGAACCGCTTTTTAGCATCCTTGGAAACTCATACACAAATCCATGTCTGGGTATTTCTCGAATCGCATTTACAAGATCTATGGTTGTTTGATTTCTTGTTGGGTTTTGTGAGTGCTCTTTGGGGAAGTGGGTTTTGTGATTTCTTGATCTGATGCATACCATTCTCCACAAATTTCTTCGTTTTCTTTCAGGAATTTGGTTGCCTTATTTCAAATACCAAATCAGCCCAAAGGGGCTTTGAGGCTTTCTGTGATAGTGGCTATAAGATCCAGTGTTAGACATTTGGTAATAGTGCTCTTGAGTTGTTATGCTGTGATGTATGGGCAATTATGATTAGATTATTATCGAGATATGATTAGTTTCAACAGGAGCTTGTCTTCAAATAGGAGGGCATCGAGTATTGGCAGCCTAAAACCTTCTTCATTTACAAGCCTTCAAGATATCTTTATCTCATGTTTACATCTAAAGTTCAATTCTCAGTTTTCAGAAATCAACAACATTGGATCAGCAACGCAATTTAAAAATAAACCTCATCTCTGCAAGGGGTCTTCAGAAACTCAATTTGATCACCAAGTTGGATGTCTATGTCGTCGTTGAAATCTCTAGCAGTCCCAAAGGCTCCAAACAGAAAACCAATGTTGACAAAGACGCGACGCCAACCCCAGTTGGACTTTCCCCATGAAATTCAGCGTTGATGATTCTGCCTTCCAGCAAAACCGGATGACACTCGTGATCAAGCCCAATTACGGCACTGCCCATAGAGGTAACCAATTGCAACACAATATGATTCAGGCCTAAAGTGGCACATTCAGCCCAAAGTGGCACATTTGATTCAGGCCCAAAGAGGCAATTTAGCCCAATCGAGGCACATTTTTTGTTAAAAGCCCAAAGTGGCACAATAACGTTCAAGCCCAAAGTGGCACAACAACATTCAGACACAAAGTGGCACAAAACTGATTCAGGCCCAAAGTGGCACATTTGCCAAAAGGCCCAAAGTGGCGCAAAACGAATGAGCCCATTTGAATTGTTAGCCCAATAGGTTACTTTTATTTTAGATATAAATATCTCTTATAATAGCTTTAGAAATTAATTTTTCAATTCAATAACAAAATCAGTTTCTATTTCTCCCTCTCTCTCTCCTGCTTGTGCGCATTCTCTTCTTATCTCCCTCATCTCCGGCCACCACCGTCAATGGTGGTGGTTCGGCAGCCATCTTCAACCTTTCTTCCTTCACCAAACTTGGCACTTACCGTAAAATGGGAATCTACATAAATGTTTTCATATAACAATTTATTGTAAGAGAGACAAAGAGAGAAGAAAAGTTGAGAGAGAGAGAGAGAGAGAGAGTGTGTGTGTGTGTGTGTGTGTGTGTGTTATTTCTACCATGGTGAAATGTTATTTCTTTTCCAAAAGGGCTATTCAGTAATTAAACTTTAAGTGGGTGAGATTTTTACTATTGTTAGGGAAAACTATATTACTATTGTTGGGTTTACCGCTACTTCTACAACTATTGTTGTAAATAAGCTTTAGTGAAGAGTAAAGTTGTCTTTCACTAGAACATATTTCACCTTCACCTATATCATGATGTGAAACAAGGAAGCTACTTTTGTTTTGACTAAACCAAAGGAGAAGACCAATTTGGAAAATTGTGGAAATTGGAAAATTTGATGGCTGATACATTTTCCAAAATATTTAATCACTTCACTTTCCTATGTTTTTTTTCAACCGTTAAAGTCTATTTTCGAAAAACTATTCGTAAAATGTCCAAATCGGCTCCTTCCATAGCTCTAGCCAACATTTGTTGTGGCAACGAGCCAAATCGACTTAACCAGTCAGGTCGCCCTGGTCGAAGGGACAACGCCACTTCATGGGGTTCGAGGGACCGCTACCGAAAGGTAAACTATTTTTCTGACTCCTTAAGTACGAAACTGAAATGGACCTGGGTTGAGTTTGATGATTTTTCAACAAGGTTCTAAAAATCGCTAGGCGTCAGATTAGCGTCTAGGGGCCTAGGCGGGGCGTAATCGAGGCCTATAAATTAAGACATAATTACATAAGTTCTTATTTTTTTTAATGTTAATTTCAAAAATATTCAATACTCAATAATTTAATAATCTCCAACATTTATATGAAATAAGATCAAAAGACATTTGTTAAAAAAAAAAGAGAAAAAGATCAAAATTTGTTTTCCCTTTATTCGCAAAGACAAATATCATGTGGGCCATCACCCTACCACATGATTACTTCCCCCATATGACTGACACCACAAACTTTTTAGTACCATCAGGTTCATCACTGTACAGTTGAAGTTGTAGACTCTCTACTTTTCGCCATTCTTCCATTTATCTCTCTCTCTCTCTCTTAGCTTTTAGTTTTTACTAGATTGATTTTCCTCGTTATTTCTCTGTAATATCAATTTATGATCTTCCTTCTCACTCTCTCTCTACCTCTCCCATCGGAACAAAACAACCATCAATGATCTATTAGAAGCTTCGAAGGTTCACAACAGAAAAGTCACTGCCCTCGTCTGCCGGAAATTGATCCATTTTGAACGAACCACCAACACATCCCTCATTCACCGCGAAAATGCATGGGATCTCCATCCATCGTATCCCTGCCTCTTTCCCCTCTGTCACCACCCTAGAGCTCTCGCTCCTCTTCCCTTGGGGTCACCCATTCCTCGAACACATCAGTCAGCGCCTACGGTGACTATGGCGCCTAATCGTTGATTTTCTTCTCTAGCGACTTTCTTGTCCGATTTGGTGAAAATTGCGGCGGGGTGTCGGCGTCTAATGTATAGGCGGCCGCTTAGGGTGACTTTTAGAACAACGTTTTTCAGTATGGACGAAGGCGGAGGATGAGGAAGAAGTGGATGACATGAAGGTTTGGTTCATTATAATTTTACAGCACAATGCATTAGTTGGGTGCTTCACTTGGTGTAGCGTGATGCATAAATTCAATTAGGAAATTTTAAAATTGATGCATCGCAGTGTAAAAATTTGGTGTAACGTGATGTAAAATTGGGTTAGGTAATTTAAATTGATACATCACGGTGCAAAAATTGATGCAGCGCGATGCACTAAGTGAGTGATCTGTAGTACGTCTTTGGCTCATTAAGGGTATCGCAGTCTTTTCGCCCATAAAAGTGATTTTTTCGGTTTAATAAAACTATGGTGGATTGTAACAAACTTTGAAAAAGAAACCGGACTGAATTTACCACATAGCAATGTCTTCAATTTCTCAAGGTCGAGTGTGCCTGGTCTCCTTCATTTAGAGCACCTATTTCTCAAAGTCTTCAAACGCTACAGTTCACTGTCTTTTTTTTAAACCGGTAAAAGGCATTCTTAGGGGCGAAAAGAGACTACGATACCCTTAATTAACCAAAGGCGTGATACAGATCACTCACTCAGTGCATCACACTGCATCAATATTTACACCGCGATGCATCAATTTAATTACCTAATCCACTTTTGTATCGCACTGTATCAATTTTTGCACTATGATGCATCATTCTCTAATCCAATTTGGCACTGTGATCCATCAATTTTAATTACCTAATCCAATTTTGCGTTGCACTGTAAAAATTGATGCATCGCGTTGCAAAATTACAACCTTCATATCCTCCGTCTTCTTCTTCATTCTCATTCGTCATAAGCCTTCTTATTCTTTTTCCTCCACCTCATCCGTTGTTGGAATATGCCTGCTGAAACAAGACATATTCATTTACATATTCTAAATGTCTTGATTTTGCTTGTTCCCATTATTGCATGTTCTAACAAGTGACTAAAAGGGCTGTGTGCCGGTTAATGTGGCAACTTGTTGAACATTGCATAGGTCTTAGACTAAGAGAGTCTGAGTCTTAGTCCTACTCTAACATGATGACCTCAGTAGAACAGTTACTCTAGTATACCAACACCAGCAAACTTGCTACAAGATGATAGCTTCTTCAAGATATCATACCAGCAGACTTGCTATGGGTTGATAGTTCATTCCTCAAGTATGTCAACCAGCAGACCTCTCTACTGGAATATAATATCAGTAAAGGAACATCAAACCAGCAGACCTTCAACCTTCTTGGACTGCACGTGTGAACTATAGTGGAATCATTGCAGATGTTTAGAAACGACAAAAAACTCAACCTTCTCCAAAAGTCAACTTACGGAAGCATCTTGACATCTCACAAACCTACAAGATCTGGTTGGATTTTATTCAACAGATATTCCCCTCTACATTTGGTATTCAAATTCAAATGTATCTACTTTATTAGAACATCAAATGTCTGTGTACTATTCCGTCAGACCAACACAACAGTGACACATCAACTCAGTCTAACTTCTGGATAACTTTTTTCAGAGATAGATCTTCCAGAATATCTTTATCCTACACTCTATAAGATTTACTCTTATCCAACGATCACTCCAACGGCTAAAGATTTCGAAGACAGTCTTAACGAATCTATAGTTTTTCGTCTATTAAAGAAACATCTTCTCCCTTCTTCAACAAGAGAGACAAAGATCGATCAAAAGAAAGATCTCAACGATCACTATGGAAAACACAAACCTCTACAAAACACATTATGTGGATTGTAAAGAAGAAAAGTTAGAAGAAAGGAAGAGTGATCTGAAAAGCTACAACGATATGATAGAGAACAGTGCCTTAATCGAAAAAACCTCTTTTTTTTATTTGAGCTCTTTGATCTTCTTCAAAGAACCCAGTCTCTATAGCACTTCAAAAATCCAATCATTTGGTAGAGACCAAGCACTCCAGATTCCGTTGAAGATAAATCCCCAAAGATGTTCAAGGAAGATGAAGAGCTGGTTGTATGCATTGCATTCATACCAGCAGACTTGTATTCCATTGCAAGGGTTGTTGGTTGTGCAACAATAGGTCATCATAGGGAGTCGAGTGCTTTGTACTCAGTTGCTCAGAAATACCTTATTTGAGCAATCCATAAAATTGTTTTCTCATGTCGCATCTCCTTGACTCCACATGTTCCTGACTTGTTCATGAAACTCTGAGAAATGAGTTTTTGAGTGGGGATGGAATCTAGAGGATGAAAGTAGATGGCTAGGTTAGAGAGTCTAGGTTGATGTATTAAGCATGTTTGCCTTTGAGCAAACATCTGCTGAATTTGCAATATATTATACATTCATCAAACTCAACTATAATCTCTCTTTCTAGTTCTTAAAAGATTTTATTTAACTAAAGTTATCTATTCTGATACTCATATATCTTGCATCTGAAGAAGTGTTAAAGTACGTTGTTGCTCTAAACATATATTTGTGTACAACTGCTTAAACCTTCTAAGATAAATGTGTTTAGCCACAACCTTTCCGCTGCCAAACCTTTTTATAAGCTAACAGTTTATCTCCAATCTGTTAGCAGAGTTCATTACTCTGCTATGAACAAGTCTGCTGCCAAGTACAAACAGTTGACATGTCTCATCTCAAGATTGTCTTATCACTTAGAAGTGTTTCACCCATATTCATAAATGAATGGTGAGATAATTTTAAAGTGGTTAAATAGGCTATTCAGCCCCTCTAGCTTATTTGAGCACATCCATAGGACCATCATCCACCTTCATCTCTACTTAAAAATCCTCCAACCCAGCATAAGTACAATACAATTTCATACTTAATGAATTGGAAACATTGTTTGGTTGCACAACAATTGTAATTTTTGACCTCCAAAGTGTTGGCTGGAGCTGTAGAAGAAAACGATTTGGTCATTTTAGAAATAAAATTTTGAAAATAGACTTTAGCGATTGAAAAAGAAATTGAGGGACTGTAACGAAAAAATATTTGGGAAAGAGTACTAGTCCAAAAAACAAAGCTTACCATTTTCACTACTTGGCCGGAGAGAGAAAAAAAAAATTAGACTCAGTTTTGGGAGAATTAGTTTTAAAAAAAATTGAATTTTGTTATAATATGGGCAATGGTAGTTTGGTAATTTGTGCCTTTAAGTTGATGATAGGTTTAGCACCTTAGTGTGCGACTTTTAACACCACTTTTTTTAAGAAAATAAAAAATTGGTGAATCTAATTTGTTTATATATTGAATCATTGTTACCTTTTAGGAGTGATGTTTAAACATGTTTTGTTGTCATTGCATGGTCAAAAAAAGACGAATCAAATGCACGAGGCTCTTGCCCTTGTGGGGTGAAGAGTTTAATGAACACAATGTTATCCCTGCAATGGAGGTTGTGTTATGTATGTCATTGTACAGTTCAACGGTGTAACTAAAACGTCTCAATCAAATATGTCCATGCGGTTCCAAAAACTAAAACCGGCATCGAACCGAAACCATTAAAAACACGGTTCGGTTTCAGTTTCGGTTTCTATATTTGTAAAACTGTGAACAACCAGTTTAACGGTTATTATTAAAAAAAAAATTTGGTCGTTTTGTATGATCCAATGGCCCAGATTTGATAAAAAAATCAAAGATTTCAAACCGGAACAGACAATTTGAAATCGTAACCTTAAATCAGGGTAACATGGTTCAATTTCTGTTTGGGGTTGACGATTCACAGAACTGAAACCGGCGGTTCTGAACCTTTGGACATGTCTAACTTCAGTGTAATTTGTTAGGGAGAAATTCAGGCTGGTCCCCTCTAAATACTTTTTAACTGCGTTACACCCCTATATATATATTTTTTGTAATCGGAAATAGGCACTTCATACATCATGATATACAATTGATGCATCGCGATGCATAAAGTGTCTTTTTCCAGTTACGAAAGAATATAAGAGTATAAAGTAGTTGATTTTTTTAAAAAAATGGACCGACTCGCAATTTTTGCATAAGAAATGACCAGTAACAATTCATGTACCAATATACTGAAGTGGAAGAAAATATTCAGTAGCTCTAGGCCAATGGAAAACAATCATTTTTTTCATTTACATGAGATGAGCAGACCTTGAAGTATGCTGCTCATCACAAGCCCTCATGCTTAATAAATTTTTCAGCAAAATATGAACATGATCTTCCCTCGATTCTCACTTGATGCGGCTGAGCTGAGGCATTCAGAAATTAGATTAAGTCTTGATATCATGTTACCAAATTTAAAGGATGATTTGAAGTACGTATTCATCTTTGAGTAGGTCTCTTATAAGACCGTCTTACAGATCTTAATTTGTAAGACGGAGCTCCACTCTCTTATAGCTCAACTTACAAATACACGGTGGGTCAGGTAATGAGGATCCGTCTTACAAAAAATATATGTAAGACAGTCTTACATAAGTTTTTTCCTTCATCTTTGATGGCGTTCAGTTGAGTGGTGAGTTGCGACATTCATAAAAGTTGCTGGGCAAAAGATGATCCATGGTTGGTGACGAGAACACAAGATCTTCTTACATAAGTTACGCGGTGCATGAAACCTTGACCCAACACCCCCAATTAGACGTGAACCTCGGTATTGTGATTGACGCTAGAATTGGGTTTGAATATATACCTATTGATAGGTTTGAAACAATTACCAACACACAAATGATTGAATCAAAATCACTCAAAACGACGTGCACATTGAGAGAAAAAGGATAAATTACAAATATCCCCTTCATCTAAAGGTCAAGTTTGAATTGCCCACCTAAAGTTATAGCAATATGCCCCTCAACTATATATTTTTTTAAATTGCACCTTCTGTTCAAACACCGCCGTTTAGGTTGACATAATTTTTCTATATATGACTCACATAATCATCTTTATGTATTATTTGTATCATAATATTTTCAAAATAAGGATTAATAATTATTTACCTATAAGGGTAAAACAATCAATTGAAACACTCAAAGAAAATTATGGTAAAATTATCTAAAGATAGTCACATGAGTCTCATGTGGATATTTTATGTCAACTCAAATGGTCACGTCTAAACAGAAGTTACAATTAAAGAAAATGTTGTAGTTGAGGGGGTATATTGTTTTAATTAGTAGTTGATGGGGGCAATTTCAACCCATCCATGCTATGGGGGATTATTTGCAATTTACTATTAATTCAATTATCAAACTCAACCTAAAATGCATATCGCACCTTTGCCTTTTGATTTACTCTTAATTAATTGAATATGCAATACCAAATGTGGACGTTTTTCATTAGCATTCAATTAATTGAAAAATAATTATCTATATTATAATAAAACTTAGTAGTTAACTACTGGTCAGGATTCATTTTTAACAAACATAACTATTGGTCATGATTAAATCTTTTGAAAAGTTAACTACTGACCAGCATTTATTTTTACCAAACATAACTACTGGCAAGGATTAACTCTCATTATCGTCCTAATTGGTTCCCTAATTAATTATGACATTTGTCATCCTATATTAGTTGTTTTCATACATTCAAGAGATATTGTTAGATTTTGTGAATCTTGGTAACAATATATGAAATATATGTAAATCATTAACGCCTAACGGTAAATTATTTCCTTTCTTTTTTTGTTCCTTTAATTTGATTTATTTATTTTGTTGATTATGTACTTTCTTTAATTTAAATTAAGTATCTCTTAATTGCAATTGGCCAGTAAATAGAAGGGAAAGACAATGAAACCTTAGGTAGCATTGAGGAGAACGTACACAAAAAAATTCAAGGGGTTGAAGAAATGAATAAAGTAAAATAATAATATAGTAATAGTTATTTGAAAACTTTGATTTATAATTCCTCAAACCCAAAATAAGTTTCTTCTTCTCTTTTGGTTGTTTAATTTTATGTGTTTAGTAAATATATTTTTCTTAATTTTCTACTTTGTCTTTCCCTTCTGTTTAAACTTTATAAATAACTTTTGTACACCTACTAGCTAAATAACATATAGTAGCATAATATAGTTATTTGGTTAAATGTAAATATTAGACAAAGTCATTGCATCTCGCATTTCAAACTCAGTCATTGTTGTGAAACAAAAGCTTCTAGAAGAAGTTTAAGTTGTCGTTATTGAGAAAAAACAATACAATATTGTTTCTACATGTCAAATTTATTTTTTTCTTTAACATTGATTTGATTGGTTTTGCTAATCTTGCTAGGAACACGGGTATGGATGCAATTTTTTTCTTTATAAGATCTCACTCGCTCGATTCATGGAGATATCATTATAGATACCCAAGGTTTACCTCATATTTAATTTTTTAGTTTTTATTTGTTGTTAGTATTTTCTTTTCGATGTCAAGCTCCTCCGTCCTCCCTCCTATAAGGGTAAGGCTGGTTTTCCCTCAATTTGTAATTTTATTTATATTAATAAAATCTAGCATGGTACCGCCCATGTTTCCCTAAAAAAAATTACAAAACTAACGTTTAATTTTTTTTTCCAATGTTGGATGATCATATTGTTTTAAATGATTACCGAGAGATGTTCATTTTAAATTGATTATTTTGAATACCGATATCGTTTCATACTGACGCCGTGCCAATGTGCCATAGGCACGTGCACAAAATCTACTTAGAAACTATTTGAATTAGGGTGGGGCTATATATATCTCATCTTCTACTATTTATATTTCATTTCCTGCAATGTATAGTATAAGGTATAACACCTCAATAAATAAATAAAACGAGTGAAGAGTAGAAAGTAGGGTACATATAACCCCACCCTTTAAATTATTTGGGTCATGTAAAAATAACGGTGATTTTTTGTGCATTCTTTCTTTGTTTTTTAATTGAATAGTCATTTAAAAATTGTGTTGCAAAAAATATATGCTTTCCAACATTATATTGTTGGAAGTTGTTGAGACTTGAGAGTGTGTTATACCCAACTTCAATCCCTTCTTTACCAGATAGATTGAAATCTTTATTTTATGGGATATACTCTTTCCATTCCGGACAAAAAATCACCATTTAAAAGTCAAAAAACTTTAGAAAAATAACACTTTTTGTAACTCGTTACTAATAAAACGACACTTTAATGCCTTAATTTTTAAAAATTAACTCTTTAAGTGCAATATCCAAAATTGAAAATATTAAACTCTTTGTCAGAAACGGAGGGTAACAAACTTGACTATTTATTAAAGTAATATTTATTTATTAAAACGCCACAGAAAATAAAATAAAATTAAAGATTACGAGAGCTTCAAAGATAGAGGTGAGTACTTCCTACGGTGGGGGGGCTTGGGATAAACAAGACACCAATCCAATCATCGTTCAACATAAATTAATCACCGTTTCCTGAACTAGTTCTAATCGACAGATACTAAAATTACTAAAAATAGAATACATTACAACCTAATACAACAATTTACAAGAGAAGTAAAGCCCAGAAGCAGCCAGATCCTCCTTTATCACACATCATCATGAAACACTTCTTCCCTTCTTAGTACGTTGGTATACTCTATCAATTTAGCTCGACACGCCTTGTTGATCGATCAAGGTGCCAACATGCTCTCCGCACAAGGCTTTTGCAACGTTACCAGGCTCGAGCAGATTGAATATCACAACTATTACGAGAGAAGAGCATAAACATATAAGATTGTTTCAACCACCAGGAAGAAATATAAATTTATCATCAGCAGATTCAGTAAACCAACCTGGGATTCCATTCTCTTCGCAGTACTGTATTGCCATTGCATCCATAGCTGTGACGTCTTTAATAACCACCTCCCTGAAGGAAATGTGACGCTTTGTTGTGTTTTTGTGACGGGATCTGCTATCATAGATGCCGTTTGTATTTGTACCTTTGAGGACAGCATCTGCATTGACTGAGCATAAACAAAAATGTTGTCACATTTCACATCCAGATAAAGTCTCCGTTTTACAAATTGAAGTTTTTTTATATACATAAGTGTGACCCTTGTTGGTATGAGGATTGGAACCAAGAACCTCAAGGTCTTTGCCAAGTGCCCTTGCCATATCTCCCACCCCTTGTGAGGTTGGTCCAATGAAGAAATATAGCATGGAAATGAAGTACTAGTACAAAAATTTGGAATTAGAAACAAAGAGTTTTCCCATTAAAAAATTGGGAATAAGAAAGATGGAGAAACAGAAAAGACTCAATAATTTAAGGATCAATGAAGACTAGCTTAAATGAGACCAATGGATCACGTGCACAATTAATAACTGCATTATATTATGGCCAAGGATCAATTAATAACCGCATTATATGGACCAAGGTTGCCTAAAAGCCATCTTGAACAACCCGAGGACAAGTAACCCAAGAGAAGGGTAATACTCCTGAAAGACCCAGGACAGCACGGTTTGGAAGTGTTAACCAGAGTAGGGGATATTGAGTGGGGGATGTGGTGGACTCAACAAGGAGGTATGGAGAGCTAAACAAAGAGGCTCTGATGATGACAATCCAGTAGTAACCAAAGGGAATGTGGAATAACTATGTCGAAGGGTGTACCAAAGAAAATGTGGAATAACTATGTCGAAGGCACCCTCGAAGTTGGTTTAGAAAACAAAAGCCCCTTTTGCATAGGAGGCTAACAACGAAGCCATTCTAACAGGAGACAACTTGCAGACTCACCATAAATTTTCCGTGATTTGGTGGGTGCTTCATGTGTAAGGGGAGTGGAGAGAGTGTAAATCACTATCTGCTTCACTGCCTGGTGGCAGCAGAGTAGTGGAACTTAATGTTCAAACTTTTTAATCCCTTGTGGGTGATGCCAAGATCAATCAAAGAGCTTTTCCTTTGTTGGTCACTGTTGAAATAGTGTTTGGGATGCAGCTCCTCTGGGTGCGTGCTGGACTATCTGGAGGGAGAGAGATCGTGGGGCTTTTGATAACGAGGAAGGGACCATGGAATATTTGAAGAAAGCTTTGCTTCACACTTAGTATTTTTGGTCCACATAGACAACGGAGCCTTCCTTCTATACCTTTTAATTCTTTTGAAGAATTTGCGAATAGTTTTTCCATTGATTAGGCTTTTTAGTTTTTCCTATCTAGAGTATACTTCTATGTACACAGGACGTGTCACATGTTTTGATGCCTTTTGGATATATATGTGTGTGTGCGTGTATATAAAGGAAAATAACTAAACTCTCTTTGCTTAGTTGGGTGTGCTTAAATGAATGAAAAGAAGAAGGGGAGAGGGGTGGGGGTAATGCAAATGGTGCAAGAGGATTAGTTTCTTAAAGTAATAATGTTATGCAGAATTAACATAGATAACCATTTCAAAAACCCTAATAAAAAATTACACATGTGGCTAATCAGATTTTGAGTTAAGGTGTTGGGTGTGCTTAAATGAATGAAAAAGAAGGGGACAGGGGGGGGGTTATGCAAATGGTGCAAGAGGATTAGTTTCTTAAAGTAATAATGTTATGCAGAATTAACATAGATACCCATTTCAAAAACCCTAATAAAAAATTACACATGGCTAATCAGAGTTTAGTTAAGGTGTTTAATATTTCCTTTTGTATTTTTGCAATTTGGTTTGAGTTTGATTTCCACATTATACAGGGTATGCCTCATTTTTTACAGAGAGGGGCTGTGCAATTCCAATCTCATGGCGAAGGTATATCCTTGCAAAGCAACACAAGTAGGTTCCAAATCCTTCTTTGATTCAGTGGACAAACATCCACCTAAATTGATTGTGGCTTTGCAATATTTTCACAACTGTTCAAGGTGAGAAATAATAAAAAAAACACCGAATTATTTCATTAAAAGTTATGGTAGTTGAGGTGAAAACTTTACTTCTTTTACTCATATGGTACACATCTACTAATGTTGGTAAAAGTTCATTCACATTTTATGTTTATTAACTTGTAGTAGGGGATATGCATCAATAGTTTGTGTGATTTCAGTAAATCCTCATCACTTATTTATACTGTTGCTTGTGTAGAGTTTTGCTTTAGAGTTACGAGTATTTATGTTGATTTCATTTTGGCATAAAATTGTTGTTATTGCAGTACCGCCATCCTAATGCATTCTAAAGACTTCCCTCTTTCCTATTAAGTCCCACCCTTCTCAGTAAATGGATGCATTGAAATCGGAACAAGAATGTGTATCGAGTCCAGGTTAGTCTTTAACAGCATGGGGTATATCGGTACAGCAAAGGGTGTCGAGTCCGGGTTAGTCAGCATAGGGAATGTAGGTATATTACCGACAGTTTTAATAGGTCCTGGAGCAGCACCCCACCCCAAGGTCTGAAGGCTTCTAAATTTTCCCTCTAATATTCTAAAAACAGAACATATCACCGAAAGAAAAGAGCACATCAACCCTAAAGGATAAAAGTTAAGGAAGTACTCTCAGCGGCTCTTAAAGCTGCGCCTGTATCAGTTGTAAAGAGGGGATTCCCAGTGCCAGCACCAATGCCACCAAAAATGACAACTCTTCCTTTTTCAAGATGACGCATAGCACGTAGCCTGTTATATGGTTCAGCAACCTCTGGTATTGCAAAAGCACTCTGCACACGAGTTTGAATACCCAACTTCTCTAAAGCGGACTGAAGCAGAAGAGAATTCATAACTGTTGCCATCATGCTGAAAAATTAGTAATGCATGATCATTGATCAGTGACATGATAGGAGTAAAAACACAAACATTAAACTGTTTCATCCCTTAACATGTCAGTTACCAATAAAAACGTAGAGAAAGAAAGGAGCTTCTTAGACATATATACCCAAAAAGGAAAAGAGAAAAAAAAAGGAAACTGTTGCGATGAGAATCTTTTAGGTAATAGAGCTTCACAGTATAAATGTATAAAACAGGTGTTGAGACAAAAGAAACTCATTCCATTTGAACTCCAACATTCAAGAAATGGTGCGGACAGCGGAATCATGCATTCTTAATTACCTTTTTGTCATCCACCCAGGGATGTTCAAGTACAGCCACACAGGCATGAATTTTGTCCGCACAAACCCGTGAGGTAGAAATTAAATCCTAATATTCAAACGACAAGAAAATTCTGTCGTTTAAATAGAAAAGAAGAAACAAGAATAGCAGTACCCATCAAAAGGATTTAGTAGTCTATTATAGACATCATCCCCTTGGGACCATACCAAGGGCCAGCTGGAGCAAACACAGTATGCCAACAACTCAAACTGACAATTTCTATATCCCATGCATTCCTGCATTTTTTTTTAAAAAATAATAAAAAAATTTACACCAAAAAGGTTGGAGGGGTCATTGACCTTACCCCAACCTTAATATTATTATTTGCCTTGAAAGGCTACAAAGTATATAAGATAGTGCCATTCGGCTGGGACAATGATGCCTCTAGTGAGGCTTGAACACCCAACCTCTCCGTTAAGAAAAGTGAACACATACAGAAGTGAAAGTGAGTACCAAAACCTACACCAGTGGAACAACTTACCCAATTTGGTATGCTGTAGGTCTATCTAGATCAGTTGACGAAACCCACGAGTCTCCACAAAAAAAGTTACGACCCCCAAAGACAATAGCCACCTAGAAGATCAGAAGTAAACAACTTTCATGTTGTAACAGCCCATGGAATCAGTTTTAAAAACCCAAAATAGCGTGCATCACAGATAGAAACAATAGATACAGGGGTAACTACCTCTACACCTTGGCGGCTCGCTTTTGCTACTTCGTCAGCAAGCTGCAACGCCACCTACTAGTAAAAGGATCATAATCAGCATACAGATTCTATTTTGAATGCAGATGCATCTTATGACTCATCCATTTCATATCCAACAATGAAGAAACTAAAATAGGGAGAAAAACTCGCACCTTTGGGTCAATACTGTCATCAGTTCCAGCCAATGCTGTTCCACTAACTTTAAAGATCACCCTCCGCCATTTTGGGCTATGTGCTGATTTAGATTTCATGTTGTTTGCAGTGGGGGAAGTACCGAAGGTAAGTCTGTCAAGAAGAAAATATACAATTACAGAAATGTTATGATGATAAAATCTATAATATCCGTCAATTAACATATATCATCAATAAGAGTTCTAGTTGTAAAATCTTACTCCCTATTCCTAAAAAAGAGTCTTGTTTGATGGCACAGAGCTTAAGAAAATCAACAGAAGAAGCAAGTAAATCAAGGGTAAAATGGTACCCGTAACACGTCCCAAAAAGGAACGATTACAGAGTTGACACATATTCTGGGACGGCCTAAAAAGGAATAATGGATTTTTTCGTTGAAATGGAAGGAGTATTTGATACGCACCTAACTAGCTGTAAAATTGTTTCCACAAGTCCAGGAGTTGTTTGTAAAGATTGGAAGACATTTTTTTTTTGATAAGTAAGATTGGAAGACATTTGGAAGTTGGGGGGGTTAATGTGCCAATTCCGGAAAGTTCACAGGACTCTATCTGGTTAGGCGTGATCACGCCTAACGCAATGTTAGCTTCTGCCGCTGCAGCGCCCCCGCACCAAAAACGTACATCCTCACATCGCACCATGAGCAGCTGTCTGTTTTTAATGTTCTGTTTCCTTAATAAATTAAGGTTAACTTAGGACACATTTTAGGGTTTAATTTCAGTATTTTTAGGGTTTGTAAACCTATATGTAGCCATATAGAACTCTTAAACATTGTTTTATTTAACTTGGATGATTATTACTGAATTCAAGATTTCTTCATAGAAATTGTGTGTGAATCCTTCTTGAGTGTTCTGGATTGAAAATGTGTGGTCCATGCATTCGCGGATTCGATGTTGCATCCAAATTAGACTTATCAATTGGAAATTCATCCCAATTGTGGCGTCCTTCAAAATACCAACGTTCGTGTCATCTCATGGGCGTTGGGTCCCGGTGTCATTCAACATCAAACCTTTCTAGGAGATCTTGGGGTGCGACAAACATCGCATCAGTATTATTTAGCATACCTTTAACACCAATTTAGAAACATAAAATGGTCATCCACTATGATCATTGTGGAATTCCCTGTGTGTGCATGTAAAAGAAAAACTCATCTAATATTGAACACTTAGAAAGAACAATGTGGAGACAGAGGTCACTCTGCTTAAAAGCTCTTATGAAGGTATCCGTTAGCGTACTACTAAAATTTTGACAAATGAAGCTAGAACTTTAAACAAACATGATTAGCACAATGAGGACAGAAAGTAACGGGCGAGTTATTGCGCAACAAT
The DNA here is from genome assembly GCA_013146195.2 of Codonopsis lanceolata. NCBI lineage: Eukaryota > Viridiplantae > Streptophyta > Magnoliopsida > Asterales > Campanulaceae > Codonopsis > Codonopsis lanceolata. The sequence continues at coordinate 63,507,505 of CM028383.1, forward strand.
TTCAAACAAAAGGGACAAAAGACTATGTGCTTATTCCAACCTGTCCATTCATAGTTGATTAGTTGATTAAAAAACTCTTGGGTTACAGCTCCACTCAAGAAAAAATGATTGTCTATGAACTGTCTTATATATATATATATATATATATTTATGTGAAATAAGATGCTAGACAACAATCTACTTAGTAATCAGGTGGACCAACAGCTACTACATTAACTTAATCAGATTGAAACACATCTTGGCTTGCCGAAAACGACCCTCTCGATATGGATTAGAAGAAAAAAGAGAACTCTTTGCAATAGTCAAAGAAATCAAAAAGTAAGGAAGGTCAAACTAGAGACTAGAGTGAGTGCAAGTTCATTGGCAAGACATAGTTAAACCTTCAAGTACACCCTGAACCTCTTCCTGGTCAGTCAACCAGACAATTGCAGCAATGTCATCACATAGAAGCAATTGTTAACAGATAATGGTAAATGGAAAGCAACAAGGTCTGTTTCTTTTGTACCATCAAATTAGTAGCAAGTCTTTTGACACCCAGTAAAATATCCCGAACTGCAACACTTCTACATAGCCACCCCTTTTTGCAATAGTCAAAGAAATCAAAAAGTAAAGGAAGGTCAAACTAGAGAGAGGACAAGTGTATTGGCAAGACATAGTTAAGCATTCAAGTACACCCTGAAACTCTTCATGGTTAATTAACCAGACAGTTGCAACAACGTAATCACGTAGAAGCAATTGTTAACAGATATTGGCCAAAGGAAAGCAACAAGGTCTGTTTCCTTCGTACTTTCCAATTAGTAGCAAGTCTTTCGACACCCCATGATAATATCCCGAACTGCAAAACTTCTATATAGCCAATCCTCCTTTTCAGCTTAAAACACCAGATAAATTTTATGTTGGTAGCTAGCTAGGACACCTGTCGAAGTTAGTGTGTTCGGAAGTGTCATCGCTTCAAGACATTGCATAACCTTATAGAGATGGGTAATATTTGAATACACAACACGTACTTGAACACTTGCAAATGAAACATTAAGCTGAAATTGGAAATTTTACAAGTGACAAATAGAAACTCTGCAGTTTATGGTTTCCAGGAAATCTGTATTCAGTAATCAGTGGCATAAATGAACTAAAAAGTCTTCAAAATCAATAAGACATTTCAACTGTTGGTTATGACCAAGCTGACAATGGCTGGCCAATGATCAAATAGTAAGAGTAAGGCTCTGAGCTAACTCTCGTCCTGCTAATTGAAGTTCTTATCTTCCACTGAAGAAAAGCTATACTTGATACAAGGAGAAATATTGACTGCATGCAGAAATATTGACTGCATGCATCTTATCCTTGAAATACCCTCAACGGCCTCAGGAAAAAAATTCAAGATCTCAAATAATCTTGACCAATAAACAGCCAATATAAAGTAACTAGCAGTGGTAACAACAAGATCACTTTACCCCCAAAAAAAAAGGAAAAAAAAATTACAATATTTATATGGTAACGAAACAAATCTCACTGTACATTGGCTCACCAGTTGGCAAGTTTTGAAGTACATCAAATGAAGCTCACACACACACACAAACATATGAAGAAAAGCAGCTTTCACATTGCTCATACAGAGTTGGTTTTAGTATGTCTTAGAACCAGCAAAGTAGGTAAAAGCAAAAACTCCCTCGTTTTCAAAAAACTCCCTCATGTAAAGTTAAATATAACCATAAGAACATATTCACCATGTAAATAAATTTTTAAAGAATGATTTCTCCTTTCAAGGAAGACTATGCACTATCAAGCAATCTTCACTTCACTAATGATTAAACCCAGCAACACTTCCAATTCTTATTCCGACTTCTCAAAATTCAACTAATCATTGAATTTATCAAGCTAATGTTAATATACTTAACGCACCAATTCGACAATAAACTTACAAGAAGCTAATTAAACAATTCCAATCATTCTTCCACTAAGAGTAACAGGTAAAATCAATGAACGAAGTTAGCAAGCAAGAGGAAATAACAAATCATATGGATTATTGAGTACATGACACCGTACCTCGCAGATCGCCTTAGTGACAGATTGGAGTTTCCACCAGCTGGCCTAGTATCCTCATCGGATACGCTCTTGGGGGTTGGTGGCACATCACCAACAATTGCCTCGAGTTTCTTGAACCAATTCCATCGGCTGGTAGTTACACCAGTTTTCTCCATTCTTTGAATCTCAGTTTTATACCTTTTCTTCAGATTATCAATCTTGTTCTTGCACTGCTCGACACTCTTAGTCGAATTTTTCTCGGCAGCTCCGGCCACTAGCTCCGCCACCACTTTCCAATCTTGTCCGCGTAAATTACTCCGATTCAGCGCAATGTACTTCTCCAAGTACGTATCAAGGAGGATCGCGACCTCAGACTCGGTCCACTCCTCCCGCTCCTTCCGGCCATCGCCGCCGGCGCTGGAGTTTTCGTGTTTTTGCTTCTTGTTACTGATGTTGATAGAGTTTCCTTTTCCCGTTAGGAGTGATGGTGTTGGATTTGCTCGGTTCGGGGGCTTCCTCGGCAGCCACCTCCACCACCTCAGTCGCGGCCGGGATTGCGTCAATGGGTTCGATGTAGAAAGCGACGATTTTGGAAACGTCGGCAGTGTCTCCTCCTTCAGCTGTGGGTTCGTCAACGACCATAGGGGTTTCGCCGTCATCTGTAGCCATGGAAGCGGAAAGGAGGGAGGGAGGGAAGAGACTAGGGTTAGGGTTTCGACTGAGGGGTGAGAGGAGGAGAGTGTGACGGAGGGGAAGGAAGGAGGTAGACGACGTTAGGTGTGGTGTGACGGATCGTTGAGTTAATGGTCATTAAATTATTAACGGGAGCGTTACTACTATTACGTGGACCGTCACGATTTGTAACGCTTCCGTCAAAATGGGTTGTTCTTCTCGTTTTGTGTTATTTTTGGAATTAATGCCAGATGCCTCCCCTATGGTTAGGGTTAATTGCTGTGCCGTCAGGTTTTGGGAACTAAATTAGGCCGAGTTGGATTGGAGGGCAGGAATCGGGAAAGGATTAAATTCATATCCACCGTTTCATGTTTCAAAGGCCTCTTTATGTAAAAAAAAATTGGTAAAAACTTGTAGAAATTTTAAGTCGGTGAACTTTTCAAAGTTTTCAATCGTCTTCGTCACGTATTTTTTTTAATTGGAAAATGTGGGGAAAAAAGACTTTATGCACTCAACGAGCCTGGGCGCGTTATGGAAATGCATCATGGTACATCGATTTTTGCACTGCTATAAATTAATTTAAATTGAATAAATTATAATTACAAAATCTAATTTATGCATCGCGATGAATCATTTTTTGTACCGTGATACATAAATTTTAATTACCAAATACAATTTACATCGCGTTGCACCAACTTTTAAGTATTGCATCAATTCAAGCAACCAACAGATGTATCGCGATGCAAACTGGGTTCGAATACATCTTGTTCGTCTTCTTCCTCCCCCGCCTCCTCTATTGTAAGTCATCTTTTGTATCCATTGTTTTCGTTCTTACTAAAAATCATTCAACTCAGTTCAGATCCATTATAGTATCTTACTTAATGATTCAAAAAAAAATCATCCCCGTTTCGATGCGCAATAATGGTGATTTTCAAATCCAATGTATTTGTCAGAACTGTTGAAAAAGACAATGACATTTTTATAATAATATTTCGAAAAATGAATTTTTACGGTTGAAAAAAAAAACGATAGACCGGAGAGGTTACAAACTTTAGAAAGGGACCGACCAAAATTTCATAATAAGAACTTAGATTTTTTGTAAAATGGATCTTCGTTACCTAACTCACGGTGTGTTGATGGGTTGAAACGTGAGAGACTGAGACTCCATTTTACGAATTAAGATTCGTTAGATGATCTTACATGATACTTACTCAAAAAGATTATACACCATATATGGATGAAAAAAATTAATTTATCAAGAAAATGGGTTACATAACTTGGTTTTGTATTTTTTGTATTTTATTTTCTCAATTTTTGTTTCATTGGCTTTTTCTCTATCTCTCCTACTTCGATCGAAGTACAAAATGAAATCCCAAACCATAAATACGTTATTAAACCATTCACACACCCAAAAGTACTTTTTTTTTCATAATTTGGTTGAGAATGAAATAATGTCAAATAATACATTAACATTCTTAATATATACTCCCTCCTTTCCTATTTTATTAGACATATAATTTTATTTTTACTAGATTTTGTGTCTGTGTTTATGGTATGACATTAGTATGAGACGGTGTCAATATTCAAAATAATTAATTTAAAATAAACACTTCTCGGTAATCAATTAAAACAATATGATTATCCAATAGTAGAAAAAAAATTAAAAGTTAGTTTTGTAATTTTTTTAAGGAAACAGGGGCGGTATGCTGCTAGATTTTAACAAACTTGAGGGGGACAACCAAATACGGAGAATGTAAGGAAAATGATACAAAGTATAAGAAGGCAAATGTAAGAATTAAGTTAGATATCTCCTATATTGTTATCAGAATCACAAAATCTAGCAATATATTGGCCAATAGTTAATTTTTTAGAAAAACTTAATCATGGCTAGTAGTTATGTTTTTCAAAAATGAATCCTGACCAACAGTTAACTTTTTAAAAAAACTAAGTTTAATTATAATTATTTTTATTTTTAGGTTTAAATCATAATTTGGTTATCCTACTTTCCCACTTTTTACAATATGATGACTCTACAATTTTTTTTTCAATTTAATTATTGTATTTGGTAACATATAACACATTCATCACTCCATCCAATATTTTGGATGAAAAACTTAAAACAATTGTAGAAACCCGAAAATACCTTTTAGCTTAAAATGCAATTTGGTCACTCTACTTTCTCATTTCTTGCAATAACGTGTCTCCAATATGTTGAAACACAGATCGTCCCCACAAATGAAAAGGGAGACCTAAAACCCTAGTCCAAACTTTTTTCAGCGGATTTCCTTCTTCGTAGGCACCGTCTCTCCAAGAGCAACACCTCTTGTTGAAACTTCCAATTATTTTCGAGTAAAATCCTACTTGGTTCCTTCTTAGACGTGAATTCGAACAAAAATAGGACATCGTTGATTGCCGACACTCGAATTCCACTACTATTTTTCATTTTGTGTCCACCCAAGCATGCAACTCCATTTGCAAACGTACCCAGCAACTTTGTTTCCCAACTCTTCTGACCAGGCATCTATATCCAGATAGGTCATTGCATCCTCGCACGACTCATCCTCTACTATGAAATCCGCCCCAGACCCTTTCGAAAGTTGTTGAACTCGGATAGAGAGGTCTGGCCAAGGGGGCGATCCTTGTTATCTCAACAAATGAAGAAGTTGATTTCGAGGCTCAACCTTTCCTTTCATGTCGAAACTCCTTACATTACTCCTACACTTTGTGTTGACGTTTTTAGATTGAGCAAACCTTCGAATATTTTTAGTGATCATGTCCCAGTCGCTCTCCTTTGCTATAGCTGGGATAAAAATCTTTGAGGATCTACCTCTACCTTTGGCGGAGATACACAGGTAAAAACCATCCTCGTTTCTCCTCTTTTCGAGAAAAACCTCACGCCATTTCCCCGATAATTTCTTCCAAAAGACTTCTATACCCGAAGTGGCTTTCTCCAACCATAAACAAATCCAGAGAATTTCGACATAAGAGAACACTGCTGCATGAACTCTTCCTCTACTTTTTTCCATCCACCGAAAAAGCACACCACTATCCTCTTGGTTGCAAATCACATCAAACGACTTCAATCTTGCTTGAAAGGATGTTTTATCCATTTGAATCCTTCACCCTTCTCTTTCTCTCTCTCTCTCTCTCTCTCTCTCTCTCTGTGTGTGTGTGTGTGTGTGTGTGTGTGTGTTTAATATTTAATTTTTCAGACAACCAAGAGGCAAAGTCTCTCTTTCACTGTTCTAAAATATTCAGATTTGAAATCTTCTTTTTAAAATACAATATGATGCACATGGTGGAATGAAGGGTGAAAAATGGTTACATTAGAAAGGGATTGAAAATTTGAAATTTCTTTATTTTTTGTAGAGAGTCACCTTATTGCAAAAGTGAGGAAGTAAGATGACCAAATTGCGATTAAGCCAAAACAATTTGATTTTGTTCCAAGAGTATTTTAGTATTTTAAGCATTTCTATCCAACATTACGGACGGAAATAACTTGAGTGACCTTATTGAATGTCAAAATCAGGTATAATGACTAAATTGAAAAGAAAAATAATTGTAAAGTCACTGTATTACAAAAAGTGTGAAAGTATGGTGACCAAATTTTAATTTAAGCCTTATTTTTAAAATCATACTCCTAAAACATGTGTAATTTGTAGTACTAAGAAAATATTACGAATTACATGTTTTGTAATTTTTAATATATATATATATATATATACACACACACACATATTAAATCTTCATTTGAAAAATAATTATTTGCTTTTAAAAGGTCAAAATATAACAATAATTTTTTTTTTTTTTTTTCACATTTATCCTCTTGGTGACTCGAACTCACGACTTATTAGACATGTGTGAAACATTTTATCACTACGTTGTGCTTTATTATCATATAACAATAATTTAAGGACGAGGGAATCAAACAAAAATAAAATAAAATGAGTTTGATAATATGTGCCTAAAAACATGTTTTAAACATGTAGATATAATATGTTCTATCTCTATGACCGGGTTGCAACATTCATTCTCATAGGGTCGTTATAGAAAGAAAAAAAATACTATAAATAAGTGTTTGATATGTGCTCTAATTTTGTCATATAAAAAATGAAATGGAAGAAAACATATAAATCCCTCGTTTATACTATTTTAAATGTTTCACTTAAAAAATTACTTTCATATATCAAGCCTACAATACTTATAATATTTTAACTTTATCCTTAGTATTTAATACTACATCCGTTTCGGACAAAGAGCTAGTATTCGTTTGAAAGTCAAACTTTTATAAAAAAAAATGACACTTTTAGTAGGTTATTAATAATAAAATGACACTTTTAAACCTTAGGTTTCGTTTGGTAGCCAGGATTAAAGCCAGATAGGATTAATAAACCGAGTTATCTGATGTTTAGTACGCAATAGGTGGTCGGAACTAATAACACGAGTTATCCGGATAAAGTAATTATCCCCTCACTAATAATACCAAGGGGGAGGGTGGTATTATTAGCGCCCTCGTTAAAAAAAAAAGGGGATTAATATTTGTAATCTCAAAACTACCCCTGATATACAAGTGAGGATTAATAGCTAGAGAACTAATAGTGCTGGGATTAATAATACTGATTATTCTTATCCGACTACCAAACAAGCCCTTAATTTTTAAAGTTGACTCTTTAAAAGCATTTCCAATGCTACTCTGGATGTGAAAGAAATTAGATGTTACCTAGGAGCAAGGTTCTAAAAATCGTTAGGCGGCCGCTAGGCGGCACACTAGCGCCTAGGGGACTAGTCGAGACATAATCGGGGCCTAGGCGGGGCCTAGAATTAAGGCATAATTATCATTTTTTTTGATAATTTACATCAAAGATAAAAAACATTGAATACAAATTTAATTTTTTAATATTTGTCATTTTATCAAACACTTGTCTATATTTGTAAAATGAACAAAAATATACAAACATACCATTAATCTCAATCTCAACAACTCAAAAGCAATAAACCAGCCAAGTTTAGAACAAAAAATAAAAAAAGATATTACTCCAGTTTGCCCCCCATTACCTCTCTCTCTCTGCCTCACCATTACCACTCCCCCTTCCTTCTCTAGTTCGTCCTCCCTTCATTCTCTGGTCACCGCATGCCACAAAATCAAAGTTACAAAAATAAATTAAGGTCGGCGAGGTTTGGCGTAGAGGCCGACTTGGTCGATTAGGCGGCGACTAAGAAAGTCGCGATGGTAGAGAGGGGCCTAGCGCCTAGGCGGAGCTAGGCGGAGAGTTTTAGAACACTGCCTAGGAGTTACTCTTTTTGAAAGAAAAAATCTCTCAACTGCAAATGTAGATGATGAATGTGGATATATGATGTGACAATCAAATTTGTTCACGTTGTGGATAACAATGTCAATTTTTCACATTCTATTTAAGGGTGTAGAGACATCCAAGTCATCATTATTATTTTTAAAAATTCTTTCTATTGGTTGTTCTTTTTTTTTTTTGGTCAAATATTATTTTATTGGTTAGATGCATGTCACGTAAGATTAAATCCACATTTACATTGAAGAGATCGATTTTGATTGAATGTGAATGAAGAGAGAAAACTTGACGCATATGATTAAGGGTGTTAAGTACACATAGCCATGTAGGATCAAATCCACGATTGCATTGATGATACTGTAAGTGAAATATTTCAAAATGAAATAACGGACTCTTTGCCCGGAACGGAAGCAGTATTAACATTTTGATTATTCTCAACCATTATTGTAATTATGGCTAACTCTAATGTTAGTTATTGTTAGCAATTTGACTTGTGACCCGATTATTTACTTCCACTCGCATGGACCGTAACCAATTTATATATAATGGCAGAAGCATATAACTCTCATATTTATAGCAGTTTCCCGCATATACTTACTTTCTAAAAATAGATCCATAATCAACAACATTTACTTAACATTTAATGTTTTATATAGATAAATACATAAATTCATAATTTATTATTAGTCAAAAGCTATTTACATTCTCACCACTTTTTGCATTATATCCCTTCAAATTTTCATCCATGTATATATATACTTATTAGTAAACCTTCAAAAGTACGTAGTTTCTAAAATTTTGAAAGATACATCTAATTTAATCCATTATACATTTTCACAGTACTTCTTTTTACCGAAAATGATATGGCCTTTGTACCATTGAAAAATCTACAATCTTTATAACATTTCAAGATAAAAATTGACTAAATATAAAAATATATAGATAGTACTATATTATAAGAGCACCTCGTGTTAAACACTTCTATTTAGTAATATCTATATATTTTTACCTATATTAAATAGAAGTGTTTATATATATATATATATATATATATATATATATATATATATATATATATATATATATATATATATATATATATATATATATATTGAAAAGTGTACAAAACTCTACAATTGACTAAAGATAAAAATATAAATGGTCTTTGAATTGATACATTCAATTAATGATATTGATATTGTAAAGTTTCAATACCAAAACAAAAATAACTTAAACTAAATAGAAGTAATTCCTATTTTGGAAAGTACATTTTTGTGGGTACTTTCAAAAAATAGGCACGGGGAAGCGGGATGAGGTAAACTTTTTACATTGCAATGAATTTTTTGATTTGAGAATTTGGAAATATCGATAAGAGTTCATTGCATAGTAGTGTCTTTTAGGTTGTTTAATGGACTTGATTTTTTTTTATTTGAGTTAAATTTGGGTCAGTCTACAAAGCACAGTTTTAAAGTTCTTTAATTTCTTATTTTTAATAAAAAAAATAATACTTTTGAAGCTAAATATATACTATAATACCCTAAATAAATCAAACACGCGTCCAAAAAAGATACGTCATGCATTATAATCTAAAATCATGCATCGCAATGCACAAATAATATGCAATGACAATTAACATGTACAAAAGTCGAAGTCAATCACTAACGCATGTATGATTGTTTTTGAAGAATCCAATTTTATTATGTCGCAGTTTCAAGGGTAGCAAACCGTCCAGATCGATACTGATATGCGATGAAGATGAAAAGTCAACCAATAAAACAATAAATGTTGTATATTAGAAAAAATTTCAAAATTTATAATGTTTTTGTTTAAGTACTATACTCTATTATTACAGATAGCTTTGTCGGTTTATAATTGTTTGTGTCTTGTATATGTCCCGTGTACAAGGATGTGTCTCTTTGACGATTTTTCTATTTAATATACTTTATATATATATATATATATATATATATATATATATATATTCTAATTAAGTAGCTTTTTATTATTTACTCTTTTGATTTTGTTTTTGCTATTTATTTGTTTATGTATAGTTTAGTTGAAAAAATATATGACTTGCGTTTAATGCACAGGTACAAAAACTAGTTATATTATTAAAGGTTAATTAATTTCCTAATCCGAAGGGGTTTGGGATTGACTTAACTTAACCTACAAGAAACAGGACTTCTTGTACAATAATATAAATAGGGCAACTAAAAGGATAAATTTCTAACATTATTACACGCCTAAAGGAAGAACACGTCTTCCCTTTTGGCCGCCCCTTTTACTCTCTTTCTCCTATATTTTATCTCACAAAATACTCACTGTAACCTAACCATTGAGAGGCTTGGATTTGTGGTGTGAGCCAGAGTTTGATATTCGTGCTACGTGATATCAATCCGACGATAAAGAATTGCAGGATTATTGATCGTGACATACGAAAATCGTAACTCAAGCAGAAAGTTTTCCACTTTACTCAAAGTTCAAGTTTGCACGAGGTAACTCATGATTAGTTGTAGATAACGAACTTGTGGTATATAACCTTCAGTTATATACTCCCTCCGTTCTCGGCAAAGAGTCCCCGTTTGAAAATCAAATTTTTTTAAAGAAAATGACACTTCTCATTAGTCATAAAATGACATTTAATGCCTTAATTTTTTAAAGTGAACTCTTTAAGTGAAATATCCTAAAATTGAATAGTGAACTCTTTGCCCGAAAAAGATGGAATATCTCTTAATTATTAGGCTTTTCAAATATGAGTAAGTCTCCTGTAAGACCGTCTTACGGATCTTTATTCGTAAGACGGAGCTATACTCTCTTACAGTTCAACTCACCAACACACGGTGAGTCGGATAAGGAAGATCCGTCTTACAAAAATGATCTGTAAGACTATCATACCTAAGTTTTTGCCTTCAAATATTGACTTTTGGCAAATACTTGTGTAGGACGGTCTTACGGATACTAAATCCATAAGACGAAACCCTATTTAGAAATTAACAGGTCATAATAAATAAATAATATGTTATAAAAAATCATAAAAATGAATTAGTTAAGGTGGTTCATAGTGACACACTTTAGGTTTGGATGGAAATTAGTACACTAGTCTTTGGTTCAAAACCCACCCAGTGTTGATTTTAAGTTTTATTGGCGAGATGTGTCATTTTGCTCCAGTGTCCTGTACTTTCAAGATTTGCTGCCGAAATTCTTATATTTCTTACACCTTATAGTTTAATCATTTGTCAGCTCCGTTAGCCATCCCCCAGTGTTGTTTTTAAGTTTTACTGGTGAGATGTGTCATTTTGCTTCGGTGCCCCTGTACTTTCAAGGTTTACCACCGAAATTCTCATGTTTCCCACGCCTTACACTTTAATCATTTGTCAGCTCCGTTAGCCATCCATTAGTATCAATTGCCTTGGGATACTTGACGGACCCTAATGTACTTTAACGAAATGATAAATGACACATTTAAAGTCAAACGTGACACATTGAAAAGACAAAAGTGACACATTGAAAAGACAAAAGTGACACATTTTAAGGTTGAAAGTGACACTACAAATGGAAATTTATTATAATTCTCATGGCGAGATGTGTCATTTTGCTCCCGTGCTCTTGCAGTTTCAAGGTTTGCCGCCGAAATTCTTATGTTTCTCACGCCTTACAGTTTAATCATTTGTCAGCTCCGTTAGTCATCTGTTAGCATCAATTGCCTTGGGATACTTGACGGTCCCTAATGGACTTTAACGAAATGCTAAATGACACATTTAAAGCCAAACGTGGCACATTGAAAAGACAAAAGTGACACATTTTAAGGTTGAAAGTGACACTATAAAGGGAAATTTATTATAATTTGTATTGAAATACAAAGTAATACTCTTAATACTAAAAAATGACACTCTTAAGACTAAAAAGTGACATATTTAATAGGGTTGTGCAGGATTTTTTCGGAACCGGACCAAACCAATCAAAACTGAACCAGACCAATACTTGGGTTTGGTCCTGGATCTGAATTTTCATAAAATTGGACATTTGGGTTAGTCCTGGTTCTCAAACTAAAAAACACGGAACCGGACCGTACCGACCCAATATGTTGTTTATATATATATATATATATATATAAATTCATAATACTTTCTTTGTTCTACTTTTTAATTGGTACTCTTTGATTCTTTTGTTTCCACCGGTTTGTTATGCTATGAGTTTATGAGTTCGACATTTTTAATTGTTGAATATACTTTTATTGAAGGTTTTTTAATTTTTTTATGAAGTTTCGTTCTTAAAATTTTTATTATGTATTTGTATTAAACAATGAAAAAGTAAAAAATCATAGTATTGGTCCGGTCCTGATTTTCATACATCTTTGATTGGTTCTGGACCGGACCAATATTTTGGTTCTCATACATATTGGGTTGGTTCCGATTCTAAATTTTTTAAACCAAACTATTGGTCTGATTCCGGTTTTCTCTTTTTTTTCCAAAAAATTGGACCGAACTGGATCATGCTCACCCATAATATTTAATACTAAAAAGTGATACTCTTAATACTAAAAAGTGACACATTTAATACTAAAAAGTAACACATTTAATATTAAAAAGTGTCACTTTAAAACTAACATTGAATGCCAAAAGTAACACATTTAATAATATAACGTGATTTTTTTCAATGCTAAAAAGTGACACTTTTAAGGTCAATAACGAAGATTTTTATTTATAAGGCAAAATGACATTTGTAAGGTCAAAAGTAACACATTTAATGCTAAAAAGTGACACTTTTAATGTTATAAAGTAACACTTTAATGTCAAACATAATGATTTTTATTTATAAAAAAATGAGACACTTTTCAAAGTGAAAGTAACACATTTAAAACTAAAAATGATACATTTAAGACTAAAAAGTAACACTTTCTTAGGAAAAAAAATATAATTTTCATTAAAAATAGAAAGTGACACTTCTAAGGCCAAAAGTGACACGTTTTATAATATAAAGTGACATTGTTAAGTAACACTCTGCATATATAAACATAAGGGGTAGTGCTGTAATTTTCAAAAACTAAATGATTGTATTGAGATTTCTGAATTTTACCTCATTTAACCTAGATAGATCCGTCTTACGAATAAGGATCCGTAAGACCGTCTTACAGGAGACCACCTCTTGACTTTTTGAGTGGAACAGAAGACAATATTAGATTTTGATTCCGCAACTCCACTTATATCATCCAAAACGAAGCTTTTAGTAACATTCATCCTTACATTAGTGCTAATATTTTATCGAATAGGAGTATTAATCTTCTTCTTTTTAATCTCATGCTGTGAGTTTTCTTTTTGATACGACGAGAATAGGATTTGGCACAAAAAAAAAAAAACAATTCAAGGCCATAAGAAGGAATAAAAATAAATAAGAGAGGAAAATAGATCTCTGTTACTCCTTTTGTTCCAATAGTCTTCATATTTCATTTGGAAACATCTCCTAATAAGATTTTTCTTTTCTATTTACTAAAAAAAATTAAGCAATTTATATGTTATATATTTATTGATGCGCGTCTTTAAGGCTTAGTTGTACTTCCTTCCTTCTTGAGTCTTGATCAAGTCTAGTTTGAATGTGTCACCCGAGGCCCTATCATGGGCTTTCTCCCTCCTCGGAATGCGTTGAGGCACAACAGTTGAAATAGGGTGAAACATTGTTTTGGTATAGGCTATGTGAGCGGCAAGGCAAACTATGAATACTCTCAAAATAACAGGGGTTATGGTCCTCCAATGAGACGATGGGGGTAAGCTTCATCATCGAATGGGAAATAACTCGGGATCACTACCTACCACATCCTAGTCGCCGTATCAATAAATATAATCAGTGAGACCACAATGAAATATTTCAAAGGCATTAAAAGAAAAATTAGGTATAGTCAAATAATTTCAAAAAATTCATGTAAAGCCAAGAGGGGATACTTATTTTGGGACGAATGCAATATTTGATTTTTTAAAAATATTTATTTTATTCTTTACTTGTCCACATGGGCAAGGGTCTCACTCTCACATGTGTCTCGGCAATAAATTTCAACTTTCAAGAGACTCCATCTATTTTTTGAAAGTTTGTTCGTTTATGCGAGTCTATTGATGTTGGAATTCTTCTTCATCGTCAGTCTCCCCCTCCTCTCCATTCGTTCACTGATGCTGACTAGGCGGGAAACAAAAATGACTACACTTCCACCAGTGTGTACATTGTCTACCTTGGAAGCAACTCGATATCATGGAGCTCCAAGAAACAACACACTGGTGTTCTGATGTAATCTCATCCAAGAGCTCAACTCCAAAGTATTCAAGAATGCTCTAAATGGTTCAATTTAAATGTGTCGGATTCAAGCTCAATTTTCACCTCAAGAGAACTCAAGAAGTCTTGCTCATTTAATCCGATTTGATGACAAAGACTAGGCCCTAGTCTTGGTGGATTAAAGGATGTGGATTTAGGCCACTCCTCTCCATGATTTTCAGCCCACTTTATTGATTTATTTTATTATTTAATTTCAACACATTTATAGTTTGTATTTAAGTATAAGTTTTGTTTATTTTTTAGTTATTCTTATGAGTTGCATGCCCATTTGATTTACTTAACTTATGTTATTCTTTTGTTTCAATTTCAGGCTAGTAAATCAAGGCGTGGTCAAACTCTAGAAACACAACAAATAAGGCAGAATGGAAGTGCAAAGTGGAGTCTCATGGTGATAGGACTTTGGCCCGATGAAAGAACACATTTTAGACCAAAATCAAGCCCAAATTCAGCCATTACAAGTCACCAAAGGAAGGAATCCGAATTTTCGATATTATTCATGAAGATTCCATGGTCAAGATAAAGTTGGTGCATCCATCTTGGTCAAATTCATTCAAGCCATTTTGAATACATGAACTTGGAGAGTTGAAGAGTCTTTGATAGCTTATCATGATAAGTAGTAGCATGTATTATATAAGTTGTAAAACTTATCGCTTACATCATGAATGACATCATGTACCTTGTTTTCTCCACCACCTTAGCCTATAAATAGGCCTCTCATGTAAGCCTTGAAGATCGGAGATTTGGAATGATAGTTGTGTGAGTTTGTTCAACTCTTTTTGTTCTTTAAGAACTTAAACTTATCAAGTGTAGTCTTCTACTACTTGTGGTGTCTTCCTAGCTTATCAACCAACCTTGGTGTAATTGGTTGTGGCGCTTCTAAACCAAGTATCCTATCTCTTTAGGTAGGGGTGCAGTTTCTACACCAACAAAACGACTTGTCTTAGAACGATCTCTGTTAAGGTAATTTCTTTCCTTCTCTTTTGGTAGAAATTACATCATGTTCGCTTCTCGACTAAAGCTGAATACCGAGCTGTGGCCGCCATTGCTGCTGAAGTCCGCTGGATTGTATCTCTCCTCGGCGAGCTCGGTATCACATCCTCAACTCAACCTGTCATTTACTTTAATATGGGTGCCACTAGGTTATGCTCCAATCCAATCTTCCATACTCTTATGAAGCATGTGGCTCTGGATTTTTAATTCATTCGGCAACAGGTTCAAGACGGGCTCTTACGGGTTTCTCAGGTCTCCTCGGCTAACCAATTGGCTGATATCCTTACCAAGTCGCTTGCTCACCAGCGCTTTCAGCAATTACTTCACAAGATTGGTCTCTCCTCTCGGACATCCATCTTGCGGGGGCATATTATAGAATAATATTGTAATTATTATTTAGTAGTAACTACCGTATATAGTTCATTTCTCTGTATAGTTCTTTCCTTATTATAACTAATTATTTGTATAGGTTTCTTGTACCCTACTCCTTGTGTAACCCTAATTGTAACTGAGTCCAGATCTTCTGTACCACTTGTGTGTACCACTGGTGTACCACTTTTCATCTCAATCATTGGTTAAGATGTAATGGTTAGGATGCAATGGTTGAGATGCAATGTGTTATACCAATGGTACACACAAGTGGTACAAGAGATCTAGACTCATTGTAACTTCCTATATAAATAGATGATTCTATCAATGGAAAGATTATGTCATTATTCATAATTATTGTGTGTTTTTACATTATATATATTGGTGTAATGTGTGGTTTCCTTTAATGTTCCATCTATTATTTTAGAGCGAGTAATAATAGATGAGGTACCAGTAGTAGCGGGCACATGAACTGGTGCAACAAGCACGAGATTGTCCTCAGCCAGGTTACAAGGTGCCGAGGATAATGTAGCGGGCATGGTGTTATCCTCTGTCATGGGGTATGGTACCGAGGATGGGCTAGCAGTAGGCATAGAGCTGTCGTCGGGCAGGTTGCTTGGAGACGAGGAGGGTTGAGCAGTATGCACAAGGATGGTAGCGAACACTGGATTGTTTGGGCGAGGTTGATGTGTGGGGGAGCTGAGATCGACTAAGTTCTGGTTAGTGTTAGGAGCAACTGGCATGGAGGCATTGGAACGGGTAGCAGATGGTGTGTATGAATCCGGGAACAGTTCATGTGGAGGCAACCAAGTGGCTCGAGTGGAGTCATCAGGGCAATTAAGGTGGTGTGAGAACCCCGTTTCAAACTTGCCCTCGCTATTGAAAAGCGAGTGATCTCAAAACTTAAGCGCGTGGAATACGCTTGGCCTCATTGTGGACTCAAATGTGTATTTACAGAGTCGTCACCTCTATATTAAGGATAACAGAGAAAAACCAAAAATACCAGAATATAAGGGTTCGGAGACTAAGATACGTGTTGGGAAGTGGTTAAGCACTCAACTCGTCCTTTCGGTCTCAAAATGGGTTTTTGCTAAAAATGTTTCTTTTTACATATTTAATTGAGAGATAAACATTTATATATATTTATATGTATAAATGACAAAAAATATAAAAGAAAGTCTTGTACCATATTTACATATAAATTGTAACAAAAGCATTTGAAAATAAAAGACTTTTTTAGACCATAATAATGACTATTTGACGATCATAATAAAACTAACCCATTAACTTATCTATATTATATATTAAAAAAAAAAGAAATAACTTAATTAAACAAGGAGAAAATAATAACTTTAGTACCTACCTCTTGAAGTGTGAGTGTGCTCGCTTTGTCCTCTTCGGGAGAGAAAGTTTTTTTCACGTCTTACTCTGGCGGCGTAACTGTTGTATTTGGTAACTAGCTTTGGGCGGCGTAACTGCTATGTTTGTGGCTTTTTGTGACCGACTTTGGGTAGCGTAACGACATGGTATGTTAATTGATCGGCTCGCCGGGGCGAGGATGGAAGCTCGGATGAAGGCTTGCGGGGCAGGGAAGGCTTTCTTGGGCGAGGAGACTAGGATGCTCGCTTGGGCAAGGAGACTAAGAGGGCTTGCTGGGGAACTTTGAAGGAAAGAGAGCGAGATTATAATTGTTGGTCCAAAATGATGCTCAAATAGGCTATAGGGGGGGTGAATAGCCTATGATGCCATTTAAAAGTTTTCTTATATTTACAATTAAAGCGTAGGTTTTAATAGCATAGGCAGTTAACATCTTGAGCATGTCTGCTGGTTGTACTCAACAGCAGACTTGCTCTTAGCAAAGTTTTGAACTCTGCTGGTGAACTACCTGTAAATCAAAAGCATGTTTGAAAGAGTTTAAGCATCGGAAATAGTTAGGCTTAGATTTAGGGAAGTCTTAAGTGGATGTACACGAATATGATCAAAACAACAACACACTTAATCCTTCTTCCAAATGGTGACTTAGGAAATCATTAGAGAATAGTTTTTCAAAGGATAAATCAGTTTATAAAAGCTCATAGAGAGAAATAGACTGAAAGATAAATTATTTGAAAGAACATTTGAATTTATTCAAAGATAAATTACAGATTACATCAGCCTAGACACTCTATGTAAAGTTTCTGTCCTCGTCCTTTCAAATCTTAATCTTTATTTAATCATTCATAGACAAATTATTAAGTAAATAGGGCAATAGGAGACGAGAATGAGAAACAGATATGAGAAGACATTTTCAAAGGTCGTTCAGATAAAAATTATCTGAATGATTAAGTGCATAGCACTCGGGCTTCTATGATGATTGATTATTGCACAATCAACAACATTTTTATGTGAATACAAATCTAAAGATATGAATGCAATATTTACAGACATCTCTTCATCTTCCTTGGGCACTATCTGAAATCTATCTTCAAATCGATCCAAGAGCTTGACCTCTAGCTTTAGGGAAAAAGTCCTGAAGCTTCAGCTAAAGGCTGAGTTCTTCGAAGAATGGTGAAGAACTCAAATCAAGAATTGGGTTCTTGACCAAGACACCGATCTCTGTCTATTGAAGTTTCTGATCTTTCTCTTCTTCTTCAATGTTTTTCTTCCTAGCAATCCACATAGAGTGTTTTACTAAGGTCTGGGTAAGCTCACTGCAATCTTCTGTGAAGATCTGAGATGCGTTGGTGAAGATGATCTCTTGTAGATCTCACTACTTCTTTGGCATTCTTGTTGCAGGTGCCTTCGAATCACTTGTTGATTCGATGTGTGTCTTATTCTACTTGTTGAATAAGAGGGAAGATTTCTTTTATAGACCGAAGTCAATTTGATCGTTGAGAGATGAAGATGGATTTACTATCCGTTAAAGATAATGTCGTTGTTGAAGACTGTCGGATAGAGATGTTGTTCACTGGATCTTTGACTGTTGGGTAAAAGCTTTGTCTTCCAGATCCTGAACTAGTTGCCCGTCAGACTGTATTGATAAGTCTCTGAAAAGTGAATCTAAATCATAATGCACTGTCAGGAGGTCTGTCCAATAAAATAGATTCTTTTGACTTTTCCAAACCACGTGAGTGAGAGTGAGAGAGAGAGAGTCTTGCAGCTTGAACTATTTCAGGCTTCATAAAGATTTGAATTGCTTTTGAAGCTTGGCATATTTGTCTTGTCTTGATCATCTGCAGTCTTGTCTCTCTGTAGCACGTGCAGAGCCAAGTCTGCTGGTGAGATGTTCAATTCTGATGAATGAGCCTTTTGTAGGAAAATACTGCTGGTTATGCTGTGAACATTCAAACCGTAGCAAGTCTGCTGGTAACAGGTCTTCAAGGTATTTTCGTGATACACATGATAAGTTTGCTGGTGACGAATCCTTTGAGAAACTTTGACACTACAGCACGTCTGCTGGTGATGAATCTTCAAGGTGTCATTTAGTGCATATGACAAGTCTGCTGGTGACCATTCTTACGAAAGCCTTGATGCTACAGCAAGTTTGTTGGTGCTGGTGCATATGAAGTGCCGGTCTGTCAATCATCATTAAGAAGGTAGGACTAGATTAGGACAACCTAACCTAAGACCTATGTGTTGTCAAACAAGCTGCCACACTAACCGGTACGCAGACCTTTTAGCCACTTGTTATGACACATGGTAATGGGAACAAGTAAATCAAAATATTCAAAATATGCAAAGTGATAAGTTATTTATCAAGAAACATATTCCAACAATAATTTTGCAGGGTAAGGAGGCAGTGAAGGTGTCTGGGCATGGCTTCAGCAGGGGGAAATTCTGTGTTGAAATGAGGGAGGAGAAGCTTGTATTTATAGGCGAAGAGGGATGAGAGTTCGTTGAAGAAGGTGACTTCGGGACGAAGGAAAGGAAGACAAAAAAGTGAATTTTGGCGTCGCGCATGTAGATTTGGGCGTGACGGCCACAATTGCATGCGCGGCACCCCGACTTGTTTTCCTTTACAAAAAATTTCCATTTTCCCCCTGCTAGTTATCTTTCGTCCTTTTGAGTCCCTCCAAGTTCCTTTTGACGTTTTGATCACTTGAAATGTATAAAAAGTAACTTTTTAGTCATTTTTTACTTGTAATAATATTTTATAGGATATTGCAAAGTAGGGGTACGAATTTGGGGTGTCTATAGGTGGGTGTCGAGGTTGGTCATGGGAAAAGTGGACTCGACGAACCAAACATGACGCGAGATGAACAAGTTGGTTGTCCTCAAATCATAACAAAGATAGGCACTCTGAGTGAGCAAGTAACCTATGAATAGGGGTGGCAATTCGTGTTATCGTGTTGTGTTCGTGCCTCATTATCGTGTTTTCATATTATCTATCTTATTTGATCATAAATATAACAATAAATATTAATTTGAATATATTAACAATTTCGTGTCTTTAGGTATCGTGTTTAGTGTTGTGTAGTCGTGTCGTCTTTGGGCTTATCGTGCCATTTGTCTTTGTAATCGTGTTTTATAATCGTGTCGTGATGGTTCGTGCTATCGTGTCATGCCAGGCATTGCCACCCCTACCTATGAAGACTCAAGGAATGGAGCGAGAAACAAGTTTATGAGCGGAGTATGGACAGAGCCAAGGGTAGCAAAGGAAACCCAAAGTACGAAGTTTGGTGTAGTTAAGGGGAAACCCGAACAGTTTTTGATATGGTGAAATCTGTTTGAGAGTGGGTGTGGGTAGTCGATTTATGAGGTAGGTCATTGTTTGAAAGGAAAACGACCAGAAGAAGAGATGCTTTAGAGAGGAGAGAGAAGCCAGTCTCAACAATGTGACGGTGGCGACGTTCTAAGAATCCATTGTGTTCCGGGGTGTGGGGAGGTGAGGTGAGATGGGAGATACTGTTAGCAGACATGTAGGTAGCCAAGCCAGTGACACGGGCAAGTCCGGTGCACTCTCCACCATTGTTCGAGTAAATAGTGACAATGGTCGTTTTGAAATAGTTTTCGACCAGGGCTTTAAAATGGGGAAAGATAATGGCTACATCAGACTTGTATTTAAGAGGGTAGAGCCATATGTATTGTGTAAAGTGATCAACAAAGATCACATAATACTTGAACCCATCAACAGATTGTAGAGGGAGGCCCAGACATCAGAGTAAATGATTTGGAGCGGGTAGGTAGACACAATACTACAGTGAGAGAAATGAATTGTATGACTTTTATTGCATAAACAATCATTACAATGTGTTTGTTTAATGCAAGTGGTGTCTAATGCTAAACCAAAACTAGATAAAATCTAACGTTGGACGGGTTCAGAAGGATGACTAAGCTAATGATGCCAGTCTTGGTGAGAGATTTTAGAGCCTATACAAGCAAAGGGGTGAGGGAGGGGGCTATGGTCGATAATTCATACCCTCCATCTTTAGATTGCTCGGTCAGCAGTATGCTCCCTGTCAGTAGATCCTTCACATGAAAAGAAGATGGTAAAAACTCAATAGATGTGTTATTTGAGATGCAAAATTGAGATATGGATATGAGGTTTTGTTTCATGTTAGGAACAAAGAGAACATTATGCAAGACAAATGTGTGTGATGGTGTGTTAAGAGAAGAGGAACCAGTTTTCAAAATAGTTAACCATGTACCATCACCAATGACCATGTCATCAGTGCCTGTGTAGGTGGAGTGTAGGGAGAGATTCCCAAGGTCACCAGTGACATGGTGAGAATCACCATTATCAAGAAGCCAGCTCGGTGTCCCTATGTCCGCTGTGGTTGCTGAGTGTGCCCGTGGTTGCCACTTGGATCCGCTTGCAGAGTTATGACCAGCGGGATGGGGCGTGGTGGTGACCAGTTAATAGTTGCGGCAGCGAGCAATCGTGTGTCCCTGTTGGCGACAACCTTCACATTTTCCAAGATAAGGTTGATGTGGCCGAGGAGCTGATGTCGAGGACTGCGAGAAGGGTTGACGAGGTTGCAATAGTAATTTTCAAGCTTGCACAGCTGGTTGCCGAGCAGACGAGCTTTTGGTCGTCAAGGCAGCAGGGTTGGCCGAAGTAAGATGCGAGAAGGACGCGGACTGGGACTACCTGAGGAGCAGCTTGCAGTTGATGAGTTTTTCATGAAGCTCATCAAACGAGATAGGAGGGTCTCGTCCTTCGACCACATTAACAACATGGTAGTAGTCATCGTCTAAGCCCGGTAAGATGATCTCAATGAGATCCTAGTGGTCTAAGGGTTTGCCAATGGTAGCGAGCTCATCATATCGACTCTTGATAGACTGCATGTAGTGTGAGATCGTCAATCGCCTTTGGAGGCTTGCTTAAAGGAGTTTTTGATCTGCTTAATATGGCCGCGAAAGGGGCGAGCATATGTGTGAGCCAGTGTTTCCATGCAGCGCGAGTGGTGGCGGCTTGTTGGATTAAAGGAACCAATGAAGCATAGAGAAAGCTGACAAGGGCATCAAATAGGAGTTTGTCTTGTCGGATCCAAGGTTGGTAGTTGGGGTTGGGTGTTGGACCAGCCTTGGATGTTTCAACATCCTTGGAGAGGATGGTGGGAGGCGAACAAGGGTGTGAGCCATCTACAAACTTGTAGAGGTCATACCTAATAAGGGTTGCCTCGACTTGGAGTTTCCAAGCTATGTAGTTGGTGGATGTGAGTTTGGTGATGTTTTGGTGGGATATGTTTGTGAGTTGGAAGGTTTGAGTTTGTAACACCCGGGAATTGCATATTTTATTAATTGTGCAATAGGTAGGATTAGCATAATTAATTACGTGCTACGTGTTATGTTTAATGTGTTTATGTGTTTTGTGTTGTGGACTTGGGTAATTGCCCTACGAGAGTCCATTTGAGCTCAAGATATATTGGACTTGATGTGTGACGTGTTTGAAGTCCATATTAGACTTTGGTTATGTTAATTATGATTTATAACGTTGGAATAGGAAATGACACGTTAAAGTTAGAAAATAATTATTTTCGGCTAAATTGACTCGAAATGTATCATACGTTACGTGTTTCTTTTTATATTGTTAAAATATATTTTTATTTTGAACTTGACTAATTAATAATGATTAGTTAATGTTTACATTGAGTTTAGTTGGTGATCAATTTGTTTGACACTTTAAAATAATGACCAATTAATGATCATCACATGTTTGACCGTTTAACCATTGTTTGGCGTAAGTTGGATGATTGATATTGCTGGAGGAAATAATTTCCTTCATTCATTTTCCTTGGGGGGACTATACCACCCCTTTTCCTCATTTAAACAACAAGTGAACAACAAGTTACTCATTTTCTGTCTTTTTTCGCATCCGTCTGTCTTCTGTGAGTGAGTTTGAGGGTTTGAGCTTTCAAGCTCGATTTGTTAACGAAAAATTACATGTCTTTAATTCCGACTCCGCAGGGGTGTTCTATATGTTGAGGGCTACATTTACACCCGAATATTTTGTGTTTTCATCGATATTTTTCGGTAGAGGTAAGTTACTATCCCCTTCTCTTTATATGTAATAATTGCATACATGAATTGTGGGCTACTCTCATATGATCTGTTTTGAATATAGAGTATAAATAATTTAGTTATGAATTATTATTAATTTTAACTGGTTAATGTGTTGAATGGTTTTAAACCATTATTATGATGAGTAATACGTCGGTGAGATTATGTTGGGATGAATCCTACAAGTTGCGGTGATGCCTGAAATTTATAAATATTAAACAAATGACTCAACGGAGTCGATTTAGAGACAATAAAATATAATGAGTGACGTACTCGATTCTTACGATAATAGGGAATACTTTGGTGTAGTTTATGATATGTAAAATATTATGCTTAAGTGTTTATTTACAGGCAATTAAACATGCTTGTATGTGCGTTGAGCCCCCGTACTTGGGACTCGATGGTTGTCTTTAATTACAAGTAAACAACTACTTGTGCTTCACATGGAGTCCAATTGGCATATGTGGTTGTGTCGACAATGGGACGACAATAGTCTTTACGAGAGTTAAATCTCGTGATCGCTACGGGTCGTTGCATGGGTCTCTCCCTTGTTATTGGTCGTGACAATGATGTAGCCTTGTTAAAGCAATTCGCATGACAAACATAAGGTTAGACTCTGGGTAACGAGACTTCTGGTTAAGTCCCAAGTTCATTGGTTCTAGATACTATTGGGTTCAGACATGGTTCAGCATGTGACCAGACATGTATCAGTGCGTGTACCACGGCAGCAACACAGCTATGGTATTTGAGTTACAAGCCGAGACAGAAAGCTCACCTACAGTTGTATATCCTAATTATGTGTTTAATTACGTTTAGTCAATGTGCATTATAACATGATCAATGTGATATGTGCCAGTATATGTACATCAATACTTGATTTACATATGTATTTATAACATGTGCATAACAACATGCCATGTAGTTGCATATAGTAACTTACTGAGTTATCACTCACCCCGTTCCCTTTATTTGTTTTCCTTAGATCTCAGCCAGGCAGGGAGTTCGAGGTGAGGTCAACGAGACACACGTGTGCAGCAGGTTGTCTTTTGTTATGCAACTCCATAGGAGTTTGTATTTTTATAGTGCGAGGATGGGTTGTTGTTATGTAGAGTTATATAAGCACTACTTTGGGTACTTTGACGTTACTGGTCTTATACTATCTTTTGATGCCGGAGTTTAACTTCGTGCATGTGTATTATATTACCCTAATTGGTTGGTTGTGGTGTTTATATTAATCGCAGCAGTGACTATGTTTTATCAGGTGATTTTATTAGTCTATTATTAGTGGGGGCTCTGCACGTGTTTTATTGTTTTATATGTTTGTTCGACGCTCGACTCGAGGTTCATATAGAGATTGTGGATCGGGTCGGGTCGTCGCAGTGTTAGGTCGTCGGGGTTTTGAATTGTGAGGGCATGGTTGGCAACCATGTTAGCAAGCTTGTGAGGGCGACGACGGTGGACAAGTTGCACACGACTGAGAGGGTTTAGGAGCAAAGCTATGATATCATGTACAAACACACAATAATTATAAATAATGACATAGTTTTTTCATTGATTGAATCACATATTTATATAGGGAGTTACAATTAAGGTTACACAAGGAGTAGGGTACAAGAAACCTATACAAAGAATGAGTTATAATAAGGAAAGAATTATAAATGGAAATGAACTATATACGGTAGTTACCACTAAATAATAGTTACAATATTATTCTCTAATATTCTCCAACCGTTTTTAAATTATCGTCCACCTTTTATTTTTCGTCTGTTCTTAAACAATTGTCCTCTTTCAAAACTTTCCCTTTTAAGAAAACACTTTTAGCATTTTACCCTTACTTTTTCTGCCTACTTTAATTATAACCACATACTCAAGGGTATTAAAGGAAACCATATATTTCATCATTATTTATAATACAATCAATTATTCTTTTCTTAAACAATGTATCAGATCAAAGTAGATAATTTTTTTGAAAACGATGGGAGTATAATATAGTCAATTATTTTTTTAAACGGTGTGCCCAGTAAAAAATGACAATTATTTGAAAACGGAGGGAGTATGATGATCACCAAACAAAAATAGATTTTCCAATAAACAAAGTGTAAAATTATGCACAAAAGTTACTACATGTGTCTCTAATATTACTTAGAAATCACACTTTTACTATTAAAAAATTTCTTTTTTTGTGTGGGGGGATAATATATTATTTTTACTACAAAAAATGTTCAATTAAGGATTTTATAGGTGTTATATTAAGTGTGCCCCTTAAGAAATCATACTTTTCAGTTGAAGATATTACCTTTAAATTTTAATGAGTGTACTTTTACTATCAGAATTTTTCATCGATTACTTTACTTTTACCTTTATAAAATTTTAAGAATTAATCTTAGTTTTGCACTAAAACTAAACAAAACTTATTTTTTTGATCATTTTAGTAGCACATATACATATTAATGCGTTTGTCCACATACAAAGCATTACAAATCACACTGGCCGTGATAGGTGTCAAAGGCAAAATATTTAAACTTATACAAAAATGGATACCCATTTTCGGACAAAGAATTTTTTAAAAAATAAATACTCATTTTAGGATGGAGAGGATAAATTTTTTATGCATATATTAATGGAGTAGGTCTCCTGTAAGATCGTCTTGTTAATCTTAATTCGTAAGATAGAGTCCCACCCTCTCACAGCTCAACTGACCAATACACGGTAGGCCATGTAAAGAAGATCTGTCTTACAAAAAATATCTGTAATACCATCTTACACAAGTGTTTGTCATATTAATGTGACATCTTAGGATTTATCCCATTCGGTGACTTGTGAACTCTACTATAATTTAAAATTTAAGCTCCTATTAAATGTCTTATTAATTTTTATATAAAATTTAATACTTATTTGATGAATCTAGTATTATTGCTTTGTAAATATGAATGGTTTTCGAGATTTTTCCAATGAATAGGAAGATGAACACTGAACGGTGCACCCCTTTCTAATTTTGAACAAATCAATTAAGAATTTTAATTAATTTCTTTTTAGTCTTTTATGATTTGTTCCAAACCACATTCATTAGTCTCCATTCACAATATTGAGCAGGTCGTTGGCCTTATTAATTTATACCCGCTTGAACACAAAAAAAAATATGGTGACCTTGTCTTGTCGTGTCGTGTCTGGGGTGCCGAAAGTGACGTCATGTCGGGGTCGCCAGAGTCGTGTCCCGGCGGTGACCGTCGCAGTAGGATGTCTGACTTGTAATATCTGCAAAATGAAGCACCGTGAGTGAGTGGCAGTATCCACCAAATCCTTCAGTGTGATAATCAATGTATGTTGTGTATGATAGAGAAAGATAAATGGAAGGAGTGTGTGTAAATCGTGAGAGAGCGAAAAGGAGGCTGCTTCTTTTTGCCTTGTTGGGAGAAAAAAGAGGCCGATCTTTGAAGTAGGAAGTTTTATCCTTTATATACATGTTGGGCTTTAATATGTTATTGGGCTTGGGCCCTTCTTTGGATACGGGTTCGGGTCTCCTTTCGGGTACAGGCTTGGCCCAATCTTCTAAGTATAATTTTAGAGTACTCTTTTGGGCTATTTTTTCGAGCCCATTATTTTGGTGCACATAAGTAGTCCCCCACTCCTTATCCATCGTGGTAGACGTAGATGGTAAGGAGTACAATCTGCTCGTAGTTCTTTCTTGTGACGTGAAGGGTTTTGAGATTTTGCTTTGAATTCCCAGAGAGTTTATGTAGTTGACTTTTGAATCTTGGCGGGGAACCTTTGTATATAATTGATCCTTGATTGGAAAAGATGTTCAGATGTGATTCATCCTCGGCATAAGGCCATAACGTTATTTATCATCGGTATGACAAGGATTTTCAAGAAAATCGAGCCATAAGGCCATAATAAGATTTTTCCTCGGCGTGACGAGGATCTTCATGAAAACCGAGCCATAAGGCCATAATAAGATCTCTCCTCGGCGTGCGAGGATGTAATAGATATGTGAGGGGTATTAGGAGCCCAATCTCTCATCGGATTTTTTTTTTGTAATAAGTATTTCGCCTTCTACGAAGGTTTTACTTTTATGTTTATGCAATGATGAATGGAGGATGCACGTTTTTAGCAACTTTACGATGTATGCTTGTCTATATGTACTTATATGCGTATATGAAATGTTCATGTGGATGCAGTAAGTATAAGAGGCAATAAGATCCCAATCTCTACTCGGCGTCCCGAGGAGGCACTAGGTGTAAGACGTACTAGGGCCCAGTTCTTCCTCGGTGTGGGAGGATTTTAGATGGGCACTAGAGCCTTGTTCTTCCTCATCGTGAGAGGATTTTAGATGGGCACTAAGGCCTAGTTCTTCCTCGGCGTACAAGGGTAATATGAAGCTCAGGCCAAGCGTAGTAGCAATGCTGATGTAAAGGCATGACAAGACGCTCAGGAAGAAGCATAACTAACTCAAGCACGAGAATAGTGTGAAGCTCATGTTCAGCGTAACTATGATGCTGCATGTTATCAAGCTCAATGGTAGCGTAATGTGACGACCCGACCCGGACCCCAATGCGAGATCCCGAATCGCGCCGTCCAAATAGACAAGATAAACACACAAGCATGCGCAAGTAGGTTTACGAAATTCATGTGGCGCAACATGGCATACGAATAACAACTCGACTACAATTGGCCGGAAAACAACTTAAATTAAACAAGTCATCGGCGACGTTACAGCCGGAACCCAACAACTACTCCTACAATTAACACATGCTTATAAAACCTCAACGGCCACAACATGCCGGAGACAACAACAACAATAATACTTTAACAAGCTTTAGCGGAAGAAACTGTGATGAACCATACACATATAAACAAGCTCGACTTATAGTCGGCGTACCAAAAGATTACAAGTATCAAATATTTAAGTTACTACAACAACAAAACCCCAAGCCAAGTCTACATGACTTGCTTCCCAACGTCCTTTCCAAAATAAAAGATTAACCAGTTAAAGTCCAAAAGAGCAACCTCGCTCACAACGTCCAAGCGAATACGTGAGTCTAGCGTGGGACGTCTCCTCGGCTTTGATCTAAGGAAAACAAAGCAAACACATAGGGTAAGTCGAAAGACTTAGTAAGTTACCAAAATATGCATGTTCATGTTATAGAATGACATTTATCACAATTATGGCACGTAATCATCATTTAACACTTAGCACATTATTCACATAAGTGCGTAAAGTAAATCATACAAGTAGGATATGATAGTCACGGCCGCTTCGTAGCTCCTGCAATAAACTTTATTATACTTTATCGTGCAACATCGATGCTCTGTGAATGCATCGACTTTTATCGAGTACCACTCGATCTAGATAGCAAGCCAATGCGGCACTTAACTGATACGGCAAAGGGGCTACTTCCCCATTGCGGCCAACAATGGAGGTGTGTGTGAAGTCCTAGGTGCGGCGATCCATAGCGAGCACGAATCCCATAATTCGTGAAGGCGATGCATCGTCCCACCCTGACTTTGATAAACAAACCAATTAATGCCAGCTGGACTCAATGTGATGCACAAGTAGATATTTACTTGACTAAACCAATCAAAGACCGAATTCGACAAGAGCGAACTCGACCAACCAAGTAGGGTATTAATCTCTACTATAAAATCATATCAAGGCAATTAAATTGCACAAAACCATCCTTTCATAACAACTTGTTATAAACAATCAAACCAAGCTCATACTTGAGTAAACTAAATCAAATGGTGTCCAAACTTCGTAGGGATTGAAACTAGAGTTCAACATGTTCAATTATTCCCTAGAGTCGACTCCGTTGAGTCTTTGCTCTAAATTCCCAAATTTGGAGAAATTGAAGCTATATGCTTCATAACCCAACCTAGGTCATTTCTAGGTTCAACAAGGTATTAAATTCACCAAGGCAATGCAAAGTGATTCATGTATATCATAGAGTTCATTTCATAGGATAGAACACATACAACATAACAACGTATAATGTAGGCTCCATTTAGGGCATTCTCATATGAACAAACTTCCAACAACAAATAATATACATGTCTCTAACATGTTCAAGACCTCAATTAACATGATGAAAGAGTAATTAAAACTCCCAAAGGCAAGAAATCCACCTAGACATGCTTCTAGCAAAATCATACATTCAAAATTCAAATGGAAAGCATAGGAAGCAACTATGTGCCCTCATTGACCTCACACATCATAAACTTTGTTTCCTTAGGGTCAATGAGAACTAAAATGAAGAAGAGTAACTTACCTAGCTTGAGTGAAAACTCAAGAGAATCCAAATCCAAACGGTGAAGTCGTTCCTTTCGTCGCACACGTCAAGAATCCGAAGTTTGGCGGCAATCGAACGGTGGAATCCTTGTGGATCGGAGGAAGAAGATGAAGCTAGGGCTCAAAACTCAAGCCCCCAACTCTCTCTCTCTCTAACTTGAAAGAATAGGATGAACAAATGAAAGACTTACTGAAAATTTGGCTAAGGCTTGGTATTTATACCTCCCAAATAAGAAGGGTACAAGAGGTATTTCTCAAATGCAATTAGTAAAAGTTAGGGAGTTAACAAGCACTAATCCAACCTAGATTAACCTCTAATTAGTGTTAGGACTTGATTAGGACTAAGTGTGAGGGGTTAGGAAGGGTTTAGAGGGGGTTTAATGAGGGTAGGATAGGCATTTCACGTCACAACTCAAAACAGGGGAAAATCCCGTAATTGCAGATCCAGCAGGTGAGGCGGGCGCCTCACCCAGGCCCATGCGGCCGCCTCAACCACTGAGGCTACTCCCATGTTCAGTCCATTTTGCAATTGCTCCCTGTATTTGAGGCGGGCGCCTCGCAAGGTCCCATGCGGCCGCCTCGGCTCCAGAACCTCTAGAACTTGGTCTAAACTAGTCCTAAATGATCCCAAACTTATGGGCAATCATTCTAAGGTCTAACCCTACTCAAAACGAGTCGGAAACACACCCGAACAACTCCCGGAACAAGATAGAACAAGGCGCGAACCACGCGACGAATGATCAACGAATCAAACTACAATCAAACACCATTCAAACTAGGATAACTTGGACATGAAAGAGACTTGTTTCAACATGGTTAAGACCTGAATATAAAGCCAAGAACTCAACGAACACTTAAATCGCATTTACCTAAATAGAAGCAAATACGAGCAACGAGGGGAATCGCTAAGGCCAAAATCAAAACGATCGAACCGGCGATTCAACAAACAAACTTACGTGATTCTAAACATGTTAAGAACTTCTAGAATGATCTATGAATGATTCTAAGACGTTTATAAACTAGGTAAACATGATCGCAATCTACAAGAAAACAAGATGACAAGCATACAAAAGCACATGCAAGATTATGGGGCGTTACACTCTCCCCTCCTTTAGGAATTTAGTCCCTAAATTCTTACCAAGTTCATCAAACAAATGTGGATGCTTCTCGCGCATCTCCGCTTCCGTTTCCCAAGTCGCTTCTTCGATGTTGTGGTTTCTCCAAAGAACTTTAACTAAGGGAATCTTCTTGGTTCGTAGCACTTGCTCTTTGGTATCCAAAATCTTCACGGGCTTTTCAACATAAGACATATCTGGCTCAAATGTTATCTCCTCATACTCAAGTACATGGGTATCATCTTTCAAATATTTTCGTAACATGGAAACATGGAATACATTATGAGTCTCCGAAAGTGATGGTGGCAATGCAATGCGATACGCTAAAGACCCAACTCTCTCAAGAATCTCGAACGGGCCAATGTACCTCGGTGTAAGCTTCCCTTTCTTGCCGAATCTCTTCGTACCTTTCCTCGGTGTCACTTTCAAGAACACGTAATCTCCCACTTGGAACTCAAGATCTCGTCTTCGATTATCCGCATAACTCTTTTGTCGACTTTGAGCGGTGCGCAAACGATCTCTAATCAACTTCACGCTCTCAACCGACTGTTGCACTAACTCGGAACCCCAAAGTTTCGCCTCTCCAACTTCATCCCAACAAATTGGTGATCTACACTTACGCCCATACAAAGCTTCATACGGCGCCATCTTGATACTCGGTAGTCCTGTTATTATACGCAAACTTCGGCTAAAGGTAAATGAGAATCCCAAATTTCCTTGAAATCCACGGCACAAGCTCGAAGCATGTCCTCCAAAATCTGAATCAATCGCTCTGACCATCCGCTTATGGATGAAAAAGTCGCATCGAAGTCCAATTTGGTCCCCAAAGCTTCCCGCAAGCGCTTGCCAAAATCGGATGTGAACCTCGGATCTCTATCGGATACAATACTCACCGACGCCATGAAGTCTCACGATCTCCTCGAATATACAAAGTCGCTAACCGAAGTCAACGAATAAGTGATAGCTATCGGAATTAAGTGCGGACTTAGTCAATCTGCCGACTATAACCCAAACCGCATTAAATCCTCTTCAAGCGCTGCAACCCCGTCACAAAATCCATAGTAATGAACTCCTCATTTCCATTCAGAATCTCCTGGTGTAGAAGTCCCGCAGCTCTCGATGCTCGGCTTTAACTCGCCGACAAGTCAAACACCTTGACACATACTCCGCAATTTCCCTCTTCATGCCTTTCCACCAAAATTGTCGTTTCAAGTCTAAGTACATCTTCGTGCTCCCCGGGTGAATGGTATACCTCGATTTATGAGCCTCATCAAGAACAAACCTCTTCACTTCATCATTAGCAGGAACACAAATTCTGCCTCGAAAAGTCAAAGTACCCTCACTATTAATCACAAAATCAGGCGATACATTCTCACCAACCCATCAATAATTTTCTTCAATTCTGATCATTTCTTGTGCTTCTTTAATCTTTCCAAACAAATCGGTGTAGCACGAACATTCGCGTAAAATTACTCCTCTATCAAAAACACTAGGACCCCAATCTCGCAAGTCCTCCAACATCTTCCATTCTCTAACCATCATACAAGACATGTGAACCTTCCTACTCAAGGCATCCGCTACCACATTTGCCTTCCCTGATGATATAAAATAGTGCAATCATGATCTTTTAATTTCTCCATCCATCTTCTTTGCCTCATGTTCAACTCCTTTTGAGAGAATAAATACTTCAAACTTTTATGGTCGGTGAAGATCTCAAATTTAGCCCCATACAAGTAGTGTTTCCATTTATGCAATGCGAAGATAATCGCAGCCAACTCCAAATCGTGTGTCGGGTAATTCTGCTCATGAATAGACAACTTCCTCGACGCATAGGCGATAACTCTACCATTCTGCATCAACACACAACCCAAACCTTCCTTAGAAGCATCGCTATAAATCACAAAATTATCTCCTCAGGCAAAGCCAAAATAGGTGCCGACGTCAACCGCTTCTTAAGCTCTTGAAAACTAGCTTCACATTTCTCGCTCCAAACAAAAGGCACATTCTTTTGCGTCCATAGGAGTCACGATCCGAGAAAATCCCTCAATAAACCTCCAGTAATAACCCGCTGCACTCCAAGAAACTCCGAACCTCAGAACCGAACTAGGTCTCTTCCAATTGTCACCGCTTCAACCTTAGAAGGATCAACGGCTACTCCGGCGCTAGAAATAATATGCCCCAAGAAGGACACTTCCTCAAGCCAAAAGGCACATTTACTAAACTTTGCATAAAGCTGTTTCTCCCGAAGAATAGACACGACAATCCTCAAGTGTTTCTCATGCTCCTCCCGAGATTTCGAATACACTAAGATATCATCAATGAAGACTACCACAAAGCAATCAAGATAACTATGGAAGACACGGTTCATTAAGTCCATAAATACCGCTGGTGCATTCGTCAACCCAAACGGCATCACCACGAATTCAAAGTGCCCATATCTAGTGCGAAAAGTCTTCTTGAATGTCTTCCTCTCTAACCTTCAATTGGTAGTAACCCCATCTCAAATCAAGCTTAGAATAAACGATAGACCCTTGCAATTGGTCAAAAAGATCATCAATGTGGGGTAGTGGGTATTTGTTCTTAATGGTCATCTTATTCAATTCGCGATAATCTATGCATAACCGCAAACTCCCATCTTTCTTTCTCACAAATAGGACCGGTGCGCCCCAAGGCGACACACATGGTTTAATAAAACCAATCTCTAGGAGTTCTCGCAACCGAAGTTTTCAACTCTCTAAGCTCATGGCGCCATCCTATACGGTGCCTTAGAAATCGGTGAAGTCCCTGAACGAGCTCGATACAAAACTCTAGTTCTCTATCTAGGCAAGATAGCATGGTCGGTAGAAAACACATCGGGAAACTCACATACTACCGGAACCTCCTCTAAACTCGGCGAAGACCTCTTCTTATCAACAACGCAGGCAAGATAACCCGTACACCCTTGAGACAACAATTTTCTAGCCCTTAGTGCAGAAATGAAATGCAAGTCATTCGACGCTTGATCACCCACAAACGTAAATTCAGCACACCCTAAGGCATATAAAAAGTAACCCTCTTCCTATGGCCAACTATAGCATGATAAGTACATAACCAGTCCATGCCAAGAATCACATCAAAATCACGTATAGGGAGAACTACCAAGTCCGCATGCAAAGTGTGGTCACCCACCAAAACATCACAAGATCTAAACACTTCAGACGCGAGCATATATTCCCCGAGCGGGGTAGACACTTCAAGCAAGTATGGTAAAGATTGAGGCAATACGCAAAGATTCTCAACAAAGTGCGAAGCAACATAAGAATGCGAAGACCCTAGATCTATGAGAATTCGAGCCTTATGATCAAATATAGAAAGAATACCTCCTATCACCGCCAGACCCCGAACCTCGCCGATCAAGCGCAAACACACGGCCCCGAACCTTCTGGTTTACCATCCACATCTCTCTTAGCCCTGCATCGCGCCCTGGCGCCACCCGACCGACTAGCCTTAAACTTCTTGGACAGCCCTTCATGTGAGTTCCATCTCGCAATAGAAACACTTCCCATTTTTCCCCAAAGACCTATCACCGTGTGCCTGACCTCGGCGTAACAACAAATCATAGCTTCACTACGCGACCCTTGCTGCCCTTGAGTAGAAGAAGTGTTGTTGCCCTGCTTCCCTGTCTGTGGCCTACCTTGGCCTCCACCTCTCCTATCTCTGTTTCCTTGGTATCCCCTTCTGCCACCTGAATTATTCCCCTGATTAGTGTTCTGTGTAGTCTGTCGTGCATTACCCGAGTTACTCTTGACTCGGTGCTCCTCAATATCTTGCTCAACCTCATAAGCTCTATCAATCCAAATCCGATAATCAGTGAGCTTAAGTGCTAGAATATGCTTCCTAAATTCAGTCCTCAACCCTTTAACGAACTTATGTGTCCTTCGTGCTTTAGTAGGAATCAAATACGTGCAATAACGGCTCAACTCAGTGAACTTCGCGGAATACTCCGCCACAGTCATGGTACCTTGCTCAAGATTATAGAATTCTTTCTCCCTTTGGTTGCGAACCACATCCGACGTATTCCTCCTTAAATTCCTCTCGAAAATTAGCCCAAGTGATAGGGACTTGTTGCATCTCCCAACTTTCCTTCAACACATTCCACCAATGCTCGGCGGCTCCCTTAAACTTAAACGTCGTTAGCCTGACTTTCTCTTCATCAGTACACTCCAACATAGATAATATCTTGCTCATCTCTTCCATCCACAACTCAGCCTCCCTAGGGTTTGGCTCCCGAGAAATGCACTAGGCTTCAACTTAAGGAATTTCTCTAGGAGAGTGTTGTCCCCCTCGGTGGTGGTATAACATCCTCCCTGTCGAGGTGGTGGTGGTACTCCCCCCTTGACCTCCCGGCCCGCCCCGTAAAGCCATCAACCTACTTGTAACTCCGCCATATCCGACCCACCGATTCTCGGCGGCGGCAGTACCTCAACTTCGGTTCTGACCTCTCCTGGGCCTACCTCTACCGCGGCCATTTCCATTCCTATGGTTATCCATCGAACCCCTACAAGAATTCACTCGACGTTAGAATCATCACACAAATAACCAACCCACCTAGGCCATGGAACCTATCCCGATGCGATGCCTAACCTATAGCTCGATACCAATCGTGACGACCCTGACCCCAATGCGAGATCCCGAATCGCGCCCAAATAGACAAGATAAACACACAAGCATGCGCAAGTAGGTTTACGAAATTCATGTGGCGCAACATTGCATACGAATAACAACTCGGCTACACTTGGCCTAAAACAACTTAAATTAAACAAGTCATCGGCGACGCATTACTGAACCCAACAACTACTCCTACAATTAACACATGCTTATAAAACCTCAACGGCCACAACATGCCGGAGACAACAACAACATTAATACTTTAACAAGCTTTAGCGGAAGAAACTGTGATGAACCATACACATATAAACAAGCTCGACTTATAGTCGGCGCAAAAAGATTACAAGTATCAAATATTTAAGTTACTACAACAACAAAACCCCAAGCCAAGTCTACATGACTTGCTTCCCAACGCCCTTTCCAAAATAAAAGATTAACCAAATGTCCAAAAGAGCAACCTCGCCACAACGCCCAAGCGAATACGTGAGTCTAGCGTGGACGCCTCGGCTTTGATCTAAGGAAAACAAAGCAAACACATAGGGTAAGTCGAAAGACTTAGTAAGTTACCAAAATATGCATGTTCATGTTATAGAATGACATTTATCACAATTATGGCACGTAATCATCATTTAACACTTAGCACCTTATTCACATAAGTGCGTAAAGTAAATCATACAAGTAGGATATGATAGTCACGGCCGCTTCGTAGCTCCTGCAATAAACTTTATTATACTTTATCGTGCAACATCGATGCTCTGTGAATGCATCGACTTTTATCGAGTACCACTCGATCTAGATAGCAAGCCAATGCGGCACTTAACCGATACTGAAAGGGGCTACTTCCCCATGCGGCCAACAATGGAGGTGTGTGTGAAGTCTAGGTGCGGCGATCCATAGCGAGCACGAATCCCATAATTCGTGAAGGCGATGCATCGTCCCACCCTGAGTTTGATAAACAAACCAATTAATGCCACTGGACTCAATGTGATGCACAAGTAGATATTTACTTGACTAAACCAATCAAAGACCGAATTCGACAAGAGCGAACTCGACCAACCAAGTAGGGTATTAATCTCTACTATAAAATCATATCAAGGCAATTAAATTGCACAAAACCATCCTTTCATAACAACTTGTTATAAACAATCAAACCAAGCTCATACTTGAGTAAACTAAATCAAATGGTGTCCAAACTTCAGAGGGATTGAAACTAGAGTTCAACATGTTCAATTATTCCCTAGAGTCGAATTCTGAGTCTTTGCTCTAAATTCCCAAATTTGGAGAAATTGAAGCTATATGTTTCATAACCCAACCTAGGTCATTTCTAGGTTCAACAAGGTATTAAATTCACCAAGGCAATGCAAAGTGATTCATGTATATCATAGAGTTCATTTCATAGGATAGAACACATACAACATAACAACGTATAATGTAGGCTCCATTTAGGGCATTCTCATATGAACAAACTTCCAACAACAAATAATATACATGTCTCTAACATGTTCAAGACCTCAATTAACATGATGAAAGAGTAATTAAAACTCCCAAAGGCAAGAAATCCACCTAGACATGCTTCTAGCAAAATCATACATTCAAAATTCAAATGGAAAGCATAGGAAGCAACTATGTGCCCTCATTGACCTCACACATCATAAACTTTGTTTCCTTAGGGTCAATGAGAACTAAAATGAAGAAGAGTAACTTACCTAGCTTGAGTGAAAACTCAAGAGAATCCAAATCCAAACGGTGAAGTCGTTCCTTTCGTCGCACACGTCAAGAATCCGAAGTTTGGCGGCAATCGAACGGTGGAATCCTTGTGGATCGGAGGAAGAAGATGAAGCTAGGGCTCAAAACTCAAGCCCCCAACTCTCTCTCTCTCTAACTTGAAAGAATAGGATGAACAAATGAAAGACTTACTGAAAATTTGGCTAAGGCTTGGTATTTATACCTCCCAAATAAGAAGGGTACAAGAGGTATTTCTCAAATGCAATTAGTAAAAGTTAGGGAGTTAACAAGCACTAATCCAACCTAGATTAACCTCTAATTAGTGTTAGGACTTGATTAGGACTAAGTGTGAGGGGTTAGGAAGGGTTTAGAGGGGGTTTAATGAGGGTAGGATAGGCATTTCACGTCACAACTCAAAACAGGGGAAAATCCCGTAATTGCAGATCCAGCAGGAGGCGGGCGCCTCACCAAAGTTCATGCGCCGCCTCAACCACCGAGGCTACTCCCATGTTCACCCATTTTGCAATTGCTCCCTCAGATTTGAGGCGGGCGCCGGGCGCCGCAAGGTCCCATGCGGCCGCCTCGGCTCCGAACCTCTAGAACTTGGTCTAAACTAGTCCTAAATGATCCCAAACTTATGGGCAATCATTCTAAGGTCTAACCCTACTCAAAACCAGTCGGAAACACACCGAACAACTCCCTGAACAAGATAGAACAAGGCGCGAACCACGCGATTTAATGATCAACGAATCAAACTACAATCAAACACCATTCAAACTAGGATAACTTGGACATGAAAGAGACTTGTTTCAACATGGTTAAGACCTGAATATAAAGCCAAGAACTCAACGAACACTTCGCGACCTAAATAGAAGCAAATACGAGCAACGAGGGGAATCGCTAAGGCCAAAATCAAAACGATCGAACCGGCGATTCAACAAACAAACTTACGTGATTCTAAACATGTTAAGAACTTCTAGAATGATCTATGAATGATTCTAAGACGTTTATAAACTAGGTAAACATGATCGCAATCTACAAGAAAACAAGATGACAAGCATATAAAAGCACATGCAAGATTATGGGGCGTTACACGTAATGTATCGATCCTCAACAATAATATAAAGCTCATGCTGAGAGCATCGACGATGCCAAGCTGGAGCGAGATATACAGCT
Organism: Codonopsis lanceolata; assembly: GCA_013146195.2. Classification (NCBI taxonomy): domain Eukaryota; kingdom Viridiplantae; phylum Streptophyta; class Magnoliopsida; order Asterales; family Campanulaceae; genus Codonopsis; species Codonopsis lanceolata. The sequence goes on from CM028383.1 coordinate 63,545,610, forward strand.
CATGCCGAGCATAGCCGGAAATGTTGATGAACAAGAATGATGGGACGCTCGGGAGCGTAATGTGCTCAACACTAATAGAAGCTCGTGCCAAGAGTAACTGCGTTGCCGAGCTGGGGTACAATATAAACCTCATGCCGAGCGTAGCCACAAATACTGATGAAAAAGCACGAAGGGACGCTCAAGGAGCATAATGTACTAGGTAATAATATAAGCTCGGTCTCGGCTGCAATATGAAGCTCAAGTGGGTGCATAATGGACTTGGCACGAGTATGATATGTAGCTCAAGAAGGAGTGTGATATATCGGGGGGCAAGCATATCATGAAGCTCAGCAAGGACACTAGAGTAATATAAAGCTAAACCACGGGTAAACTCGATCAGGGAGCATAAGCGTAGGAAGGCGCAGTGTACTACTCGATCGTGAGTAATCTCGAGGTGGGAGGAAAATATGAAGCTCAGCCGCGAGTAAGCTCGAATAGGGAGCGTAAACGCATGAAGGCGCAGTGTATTACTCAATCGTGAGCAAACTTGAGCGGGGAACATAAGCGCAGGTAGGCGTAGTGTACTACTCGACCGCAAGTAAACTCTAGCGGGAGGACAATATGAAGCTCAGTCGCGAGTAAGCTCGAACAGGGAGCGTAAGCGTAGAAAGACATAATGTACTATTGAACCATAAGTAAACTCGAGCGGGAGGACAATATGAGGCTAAGCCGCGAGTAAGCTCGAATGGGGAGCATAAGCGCAGGTAGGTGCGGTGTACTATTCAACTGTGAGTAAACTCGAGCAGGAGGACGATATGAAACTCAGTCGTGTTTAAGCTCAAGGGGGGAGCATAAGCGCAAGTAGGCGCGGTGTACTACTCAACCGCAAGTAAACTCGAGCGGGAAGACAATATGAAGCTCAGTCGTGTTTAAGCTCGAGCGGGGAGCATAAACGAATGTAGGTGCGGTGTACTACTCAACTGCGAGTAAAGTCGAGCGGGAGGACAATATGGATCTTAGCTGCGAGTAAGCTTGAACGGGAAGCATAAGCGCAGGTAGCACAAGCGTAGCTTGCTCGGGCATGAGAAATAATAAAATGAAGCTCGGGTACTTACGCGAGCATAGCGTGTGCGGGCACGAGAATTATAATCTAAGGCTCAGGCTCTAGCGCGGGCATAATCTGAAACTCAAGCTCTGGCACAAGCGTAGCATGCTCGGGCATGAGAAATAATAATATGAAGATACTAAATAATAGTATATATCATCACTAATAATACGGGTCACTGGCCTACGGCCAATATGAAAAATGCCATGAAATTAGCTATAATGACCTCTGCCATATAAACAAAGATGCTGTAGGAGCTCATTAGTGGTAGTGGTCGTAGTAGCCCCCCACTTCTTGAGCGTAGGAGTGTATTCGTAGATCGAGATGTAATAAAGAGCTATGTTTGTTTGATGCTTTAGTAGCAGTCCCCTAGTTAACGATTGTTATTAACGGAAAAGGTGGGCGTATGGCCTAAAATGTGATCTCAGCGAGGCGAGGTAGGCATGTAACCTAGTAAATAATCATGCAATAGTTTGTAGACGAACAACTAGTGTTATTGCTCGTGGTTGCCGAGGCTATGCCCGTTTGTATTTTGTACCTGAAAGTTTCAGGAGCATCTTTGTACAGGTAAAAATCATGTTTTGTCACAAATATTTTAGTCTTACAAATCATTGTGGCGACACATTGTGCTAACAGATGATAGGTAGACTTAGGATGTTATCATATAATATCATCAAATAGTTGCGTACAATAAATCATACTCGTCGTACAATTTCAGTCGTCATATAATTTTAGCTCGTCATATAATTTTAGCTCTGCATACAACTTTAGCTCATCACATAATTTTAGCTCGGCATGTAATTTTATTTTAGTTCGTCATAAAATTTTAGCTCGACATACAACTTCAACTCGTCACATAATTTTAGCTCGTCATATAATTTTTGCTCGTCATATAATTTTAGTTCGACATATAATTATAGACTACTAGTCCATATCTCGCTCATTCCATACATTAGCTTTGTGTATTTATTTATTATCAGACGGTCAACATCCTCTTCTTTTTTATATGTTTATTAATATATTATTGTAACATGCTTATTGAATGATAAAAGAATATGAAATATAGGTGTATCTGTGTATGCCACTGGCCCACTGTGCCGAAATGCATTAGGATTTTTTTATTTTTTATTATTATTTTATACTCTATATTGAATGAAAATTTTCCCATATATTACTTGAAATCAGAATCATGCGACTTACTTGCATGTAGCATGTGATGTAGTGGGTTTGCATTTCAAAGAAATCAGGTAATCTTGCCAGAGGCGGTTTTGGAAATAGTGCACCTATGTAAAGTGATGATGAATGCGGTTCCAATTTGACCACAAGTGCAGCAGATCGAGAATGGCGCATGGCCGGTGAGTAAAGCAACAGTGATGCTTCCAGCCACTTTCAGCGGTGCGTGAATGAACGTGGATGCTCCATTTGGGCCGATTCAGGTGGCGTTGGACTCGTCTGGTCCAGGCGCACCCACCTGACGTGTTCATTTTCCAGTTTGTGCCCTTATTAATCGCTCAGTTCGCACTGAAAGTTGGTAATGCGTTGTTTTCAGATTGTGGCTGCAATGGTGGTTTTTGGTAGCTTCTGGAGGCGTTTCCAGCCTTGGATGGAAGCGATTCCGACGGCTTAGACTCGCCTGGTCGAGTCACCGCCAATGGTGCTGTTGGTTTTCAGTTTTAGCATCGGAATGTGACGTTTCTGTTAGGCAGAAGAGCTGCTGGCGTGTCATTGGTGGTCTCCTCCTTCGACAATTTTGGGTAGTGCATGGAGGAGCATTAGAACTCGATTGACGGCAATTTTGGTGGCCTTGGATTCGTGCAGTCATGGAGCACCACCTGGTGGTTTTTGTTTTATGTTTCGTTTTCTCCGCCCAATGGACAGCATGCATGTTTGTGTTCGTCAATGGTGTTCCGGCACCCTTAGAATGGAGTTCCGTCGAGGCTGACGGAGTAAGTGACTAGAGAAGGACGAAATGTAGTCGTTTCCCGATAACGAAACCAAACTAAACATGCCAAAAATATGGTGACCTTGTCGTGTCGTGTCCAAGGTGCCGAAAGTGATGTCACGTCGGGGTTGATGGAATCGAGGTCCGGCGGTGGTCGTCGCGGTAAAATATCTGACTTGTAATGTCTGTAAAATGAAGCGTCGTGAGTGAGTAGGGGTGTCCCACAAACCCTCCGGTGTGATAATCAGTGTATATTGTGTATGATAGAGAAAAAGAGAAATGGAGGGAGAGTGTAAACCGTGAGAGAGAGAGAGAGAGAGAGAGAGAAAATGAGGTTGCTCCTTTTTGCCTTGTTGGGAGAAAAAAGAGGTCGATGTTTGAAGGGGAAGTTTCCTCCTTTATGTACATGTTGGGCTTTAGGATGTTATTGGGCTTGGCCCTTCTTTGGATACGGGTTCGGGTCTTCTTTTAGGTACGAGCTTGGCCCAATTTTCTAGAGTACTTTTTTTAACTATTTTTTCAAATCCATTATTTTGGTGCACATCACCCGTGAGAGTCGATTGTGAAATATCTCACTAAAAGAATTCCTCCACACACACAAAAAAAAAAAAAAAAAAACTTTGATGATGAAGCCACAAGCAAATCAACTATTTCAAGGCCGAGGGAACTAAGATTTTATTCTCCGTCATGACTTAGGGACTTTAATTTGTAATTTTTGGCTTTTTTCTTACCATCCCTACCAATTTTTAACAAGGTCCCACTAATTTTCTCTCTTTCTCTTTAAAAAAATCTCAAAATTGTGAAGTTGAATGTTCCCTTACTCCAACAAATAAAACTCCAAAGTACTCTTTAACACTAAACTCAAGCCCTTCTCTCAAATCCCCATTCTCTTTATATTGATGACGCTGTCTTTGTACTCGTGTTTGTGATACAGTGTTAAAATAAGATCAAATTAATGTATGTTCGAAGTTTTGTACGAGTTGTATTCAATTAATTTTGTTTTTTTAAAAGTGATTCAATTAATATTATTAGTGCTCGTTTGTTGCAGCTTTTTAGAGTGACTTTTGACTTTTAGCTTAAAATAAGTCATATTTAAAATGTTTGTATTAGCTTATAAGCTAAAAGTTAATAAGTTATGTACAACACATTTTCTGCATTAAAAAACCAAAGCCAAAAAACTAAAATTTTAAGCTTTTTTAGTTTATTGAAAACACAAAGACAACTATTCATTAATAAACTTTTGATTATTACAATTATACCATTTTTTTCATAAATACATAAAAAAAGCTATGAATACTAATTTCAATATTTTTTTTAAAAATAAACATTTAATGCATAATAAGGAATATTATAAATTATTTATTCATTTTGTTTTAGGGTAAACATTTTCAAACTCCACATATTTTACTACTCACATTAAAAATTAGCAAGTAAATAATAAAAGTTAAAATAAAAGACTACACATGCTAATGGTGTAGGAGTGTAAATAAATATGATGCTGATAATCTGTCCTAAAACTCAAGTTGGCGAAAACAACTTGAATGGCTTGAAAATAAAAACGAAAATTACATAAAACAACAAGGTGTTGTCTAAACTCTCTTCAAACAACAATAAAATCACACAAAAATAACAATATGATAGATTGGCGGGATGTGTGTAGATGGTAGGCTCACCGGATAGGATTCGCTCTCCTAACATAAAGAAACTTTTGTGAAATTTCTCCCTAATCTTTAAGAAATAAAGAACACGTGATATTGTGAACAAAACCTTGTTCGTTTTCCATTACTTTTCTCAATTACATAATCTGAAAATTACATGAAATAGAATCCTATTTATACCTAGAAAATAAACCCTAATTCAAAGGAAAGTGAAAACCAAACTTCTATGTCCTTAAGAGATTCTAATTACAATTAAAAAAAGAAAACAATTAATTAAATCCTAGTCCTTTAAGGACTTATTACCAAAAACGGAAAAAACATAAATTACTTAATTTTAGCGAATCCTTCTCGAACAAGGATTGCTTTGGCTGTCCCTCTTGAAGCCAATGCAGCTGCCCTCTTTTCTCTTTCCTTGTATGCCATTTCTTGAGCCCTACATAACTTCCAAGCGATCTTCCATTCCACCCACGGGCTGCCCCAAGTAGTTGCCTCCCATGCAAGCCCTTCCCAAGCCGAGGCCCTCTTGTTAGTTATGTCACCTGGTGCCTTGTAAATAACCTAAACAGCCCAAGCTTGCCCAAACCTTAGACAACCCCTTTTCGGATGAGCCGTGTACCCGCGCCCTTGTTGCATTCCCTTAGCCTGACAACCAGCCCCGAGCCCGGTAGTCTCCTTTGTAAAACCCCAACAACCCGTACCCCTTCCATGTTTTAAACTTGTCCGTTGATAGTTCATTTGGGCAGCCTTGCCATTGCATGTTAAGCACTCCATAATTGCCTTCAATCTAGCCCTTATGCTCCATTTCTTGTTCAACCCGACAACCTCCATTTGTTTATCCTTCCACTTATGATAATTCATCCATGGGTCTATAACCCCACTTACATGTATTTGACTCCCGTGCACGACCCATATTCCTTGCAAACCATGTCCCATAATTAGTCTCAAAACAGCCCCTTTGTGCCTCATGGCACAATCCACACCATGCTCCATTTGCTTAGTCCCTACCCTTAAGGTAACTCCTCCACTTATCTCCATCAAAATATTAATTAAATATTATCTTATGTTGAGTTTTTTTAGGATAAAGGTTACACTTTTTCCCTTAATTACAGACTAATTGATTTGAAAATTAGGGTTTAAGATCAATTTGTTGTAAATAAATAATTTTTAGTTTATTTAACAAATATACTAATAAGTCATTTTTCATCAACTGCAAAAAACAACTTATCATAAAATCAGTCATAAGTCATTCAATCAACAGCCTAAGCTGTTAGTTACCAGCCACAAGTCACGACAAACAAACCCTTAGTAATTACCTCTTACAAAACTTTGAGCATACTTTGACGATACCAACACCGTTCTATCCTTTATATAGGAAGGGGCATAAATCCATAGATACGACTATACGAGCAATTCCCGCAATCTGAAATATTCCAAATGGTTAACCGTACTAAATTAAACCCAAGCCCTTCTCTCCACCCCTTATTGAGGGGTTTCAATAGGTATCAAGAATAACAGTTACATCCCTCAAGTCTAGTACAGTTTATACTTCACCTCCCTTAGTTTTAAACATAATTCATTAACTCCAAAAACTCCTTATGGAGCGGAAATGGATTGAAGATCGTACCACTGGCTAGGTAACCAAGATCACCAGAAGGACAATTGGCTAGAATGAACACCGCAAAGCGGAAATGGAATGAAGATCATAGCCACTGACCAGATAACCAAGACGACCAGAAGGACATTTGGCTACAAGATTTCTGGAGCCAAACAAAATTAGAGTCTGAGCATAAGGTTTGACTTCTGCATATTGCATCAGAAGCAACCATTTCACAACTAAAATTTGTCACCTCCATTATGCTCCTAGCAGTTGCACCCTTGAGCCTCCCGATTCTTAAACCTAACAAACTCTATATTTCTTTTGGGTATGCGGGAAGACGGACCGCAGGGGGGGGGGGGGTACTTGGTAACCGGAGATGCAAAAATTAAAACAGGCATTCACAAATTTGAGGACAATGGATGCCAAAACCAAACATTGGACTGAAAATTTGACAAACATATATTCACCAAACATCCATGTTTACACAGGGCTAGTTGAAAGTACTTGGTCGATTTCTGATATTTCACAGGAGAACTCTAAACATCAGCGCGATGACTAATCACGGGTTTGCAGGTGGATCTTCGCTGGATGGCTCATCTGATGGCTTCTTCTTCTTTGCCCTGCGCTCTTTCCATCTTGCAAGAGCCCACCTCAAAATGAAAAAACCTCCAATTGCGTAAACCTGAAAGCCATGAGATTACGTGGTCAGAAAGTATAATGAAGGCATATCCTGCAGCAAGCTTCACTGGAGGACCAGTACATACTTTCCTTTCCATCCACATTAAAACTCTCAAGCGGAGTCAAGCTTACCAACTTTGTTACCCCATAAATCCAAGCAATATTGGCCACAAACTTATCTGTCAGTCATGAGAGAGAGAGAGAATGAAAACAAAATAGCCACACATTACTGAGGTTAAAACCATATACTCCCTCCGTCCCTAAATTATCGTCTTGGTGAACTTGGCTCATGGTTTAAGAAAACACATTTGACTAGATTTTTAATATTAGTTTGATGTGTAGTTTACTTTAAAGCTCATGTGTATGCGACTCATAATTAAAGTAAGATGAAAAAGTAAAGGTAAAGTGGTAAAAGTGTTGTCCTAAAAAGGAAAGTTTCAAACAAAACAACCATTTTGGGATGGACGAAAAAGAAAAGAAGGACAATAATTTGGGGATGGAGGGAGTATTAAATAGTAAGGTTGTCTTGCTTGGTCACTACTGCTCTCGAAGCAAAAGGTTGAACCCAAAAGAAAAAAAAAAAAAAAGCAAAGGCGTTTTCACCATGCTAGATGAAACACGCGCTTATAATTATTGCTGAAAAAGAATGCTCAGGCTTTTCACCATGTACAAAGAAAGCAAGTCGAAAACATTAATAGCTGTTAGGAATTAGGATATAGGCCATAAGAAAGTACCGCTTTAACGAAAAAGAAGCACGAAAGTAATGTGCTCAAAACGAAGCAGTGAAATTCTGCCAAGCAATAATATTCTCTTCAAGTAAGACCTAACTGAGCGCAGAATTTTTCTGTTTCCAACAAAAAGCAACGAGAGAAAGAATTTAATTTCATCCTTGCTTTCAACCACTGAAATCTTAAATTTTTAGTGGGAACAATTATCTTAACATAAAGGTACAATAAAAGTATAAAACAATTTATTTTCACATTAAACATTAAAGATCTTAAAGCCCAAAAAGAAGAAAAATGCTATCCAACATGATTATCACCTAGCAGAAGACAAACGCAACAAAAGAAGAGGTTAAATAATGTGCAGAATGAGGATTGAGATGGATGAGTACTACTACTGGCACATAATTGTTCTTGCGCAAACCTTTCAAGTTTGGATAATGCACTGTAGTAGATGCATTGCGTATTGGCCTACCAGGTCCCCCTACTTATATGTGACTTGTAACTTCTGACCAATCACATGTGTATTTTATGGTACTATGTAGCCAAGATTATGAGCCACTGAAATTAGTTAAAATGGATTATAGACAAATTTTCAACAATTAAAGTAGAAATCTATGCTTTTACCTGAAGATTAATATTCAGAATTAACTGGTCCTGTACATGGCATACATTGACTAAGCAATAGAAATCAATCATGTGATTCCGGCTGGGATTAAATCACTGATAAGCTTTAAGAACCATGAATTTTTTTTCAAAAGGTCCCAAAAAAGAAAAAGGAAAGAATTTAGTAGTCTATCTACTTGATAGATGCCTAAAAAATCTTTTCACCAAACTGATTTCTTTGCATAAGAAACTACAAAACTTTGGACAGAATCAGCCGAACTTTCACAGACCATCCCCGCCTTCTAAGAAAATTACAAAACCTCGTGTACCTTCCAGGCAACCTTCCTGCTAGGTGGATCTAGGGTTATGATTGTAGATGTTATATTATCTATTGAAAAACCCATTGATGCTTTCAAGGGCGGATCTAGGTGTGGGGTGGGTAGGGCTCCAGCCCACCCCAAATTTCTCAACACAAAAATTTATAAATCCTAAAATCACCTGCCACCCTACTACACAAACTCACACTCATGCTCTCTCTCTCTCTAATGTTGTGATGGAGCTTTACACGACTAAAATTGATCCAAATAAACCATTTACTTCACCCGTTTCAACAAATTTCTTTGAGTAGTATATTTTCTATCTCTTGTGGTTTAACTCTTTAAATAATTAAATTACTAGGCTTTGATTGTATGATAAAATGTGATATATTAGCATGCTAAGTTCACGGTAACTATTTTTAGATCTTGTTATTTTGTAAAAGTTTTGGTCTCAAAATGTAGAGATTGATTTGTTTAGTCGTTATCTTTAAATATTTCAAGATGTAGTTTTTTTTGTGTTTGATGTAAATTGTATTAAAAACATTTCTCTTTTGATTTAGTTTATTTTCTTCTAAAACAATTTGAATATTGGTTCTCAAAAAAAATGAAAAAAATACTCCATCCGTTTTCAAATTATCATCTTCCTTTCCTTTTTTCGTCCATTTCAAAATAATTGTCCTCTTTCAAAACTTTATCATTTAGAAAAACATTTTTACCACTTTACCCTAACTTTTCTATCTACTTTAATTATGACCACATGCTCAAGGGTTATTAAAAAAAACTATACATTTCACC
>CM028383.1:63555108-63747654 GCA_013146195.2 Codonopsis lanceolata
CTCCAGTCATCTTCGGAGACAATGCTAAAGGAAGAACAATTATTATGGATCCATCATTCGAGGAAATCTCTCCATCTGAAAAGTCTCTCTAGTGAAGGCTTGAAACATAATCTCCCGAGTATTTCACCTCCGTGACAAAGGGCTTATATGTCAATTCTCCTCAAACGATGTGATATCAAGGATCCAGCCTCTTGCTCAACCTTGTTATGGGTCATAGACAAGGGAATGTCTATGTGATAGATTTGAATGCCTACAGTGTCGTTAATCTATGTCTTGGCTAGCTAACTCGCTCAAGACAAGTCAAGCTGGTTGTGGCATAAAAGACTCACTATTTGAACTTCAAATATCAGCCAAGCTATCTAAAGAAGGTCTAGTCAAAGGATTGCCAAAGGTCTCGCCGACCATGATCGCTCGCGCAAAGCGTGCCAACTGAAAGCTCTCAAAAACGTCATTCAAAAGCAAACCAGACTCTCAACGACAAGACCTCTACAATCGCTTCACATGGATCTCTTGACCAGCCACTACTATTAGCTATGGTGGTTTCAGATACACGCTAGTAGTAGTGGATGATTATACAAGATACACTTGGACAGATGATGTCTTCTAAAGATCACACATACGATCTTCTTACAAAGACTATTCGTAAGATTGCAACGCAAAAACTCGATGAAATCGTGACGCTCGATCGACAATGGCACCGAAGTTCACCAATAATGGAATAGCAAAGTACCGTGATGATCACAGATTGGGCACAACTTCTCTGGCCAGAAGAACACCACAAAGAAACGGCGTTGCCGAAAGGAAGAACGTAACACTTATCGGCCGCTAAAACTATGCTTGCCAAGCAAAGTTGCCCAAACACTTCGGGCGTGGCCAATACTCGCTTCACTGTAACGTATCATTGATCAACAAATTTCACGGTAAAACACCCTATGAACTTTGGAGAGGTAAAACCCCAAACATTGATTTTTCAAAATCTTCGTACAGAATGCTTTGTAGTCTACAATGGTAATGATTACAGAGGCAAATTTGATCATAAAGCCGATGAAGGTGTATTTTTGGGTTATGCCTTACACTCCAAAGCTTACGTGGTTTTCAACAAACGCTTATTAAAAATAGTTGAATCTGCTCATGTCTCATTTGATGAATTTGATTTATTAGAGCCACATGTGGCTCCAAATGTTGCCGATGATTTTGTTGATGTTGAGACAGTACATCCCAACCATCAACCTCTAGTATACCTAATCCATCACCAAAGAACTCAATCAAACATTCCTGACCATCATTTTCTATCAAACGGGTCACCAGAAGACTTCAACCCTGCTCAAGAAAATCCGAATCAAGAACCCTTTGTTTCTCATCCTGAAAATCCTATTCCTCAACTCACTTATGAACCAAATTCTGAACATAACTCTCATCAAGACACAGCTGATCTTCCCTATAGCCCTCCCTTCGAACCTCGTCATGAAGAAACAAAGAAGAACTCATCATATTCCCCTCACAAGAACATGTAAAGATCATCCAATCTCTCAAATCATAGGTGACATTCATGTTGGAGTACGCACTGTAAGATCCTCCAAGAATGAATGTATGTTCTCAGGCCGCATTCGCTTCGTAAGAAGAGCCAAAGAAGATCGAAGAAGCTCTTCAAGATCCAAGTTGGTCGGAAGCCATGCAAGAAGAACTTCAAAGAATTTGAACGATGCCAAGTATGGAAGCTAGTCCCAAAGCCTGCTGATCATACGGTCATTGGCACAAAATGGGTGTTCAGAAACAAGAAGGATGAGGATGGAAACATAGTGAGAAACAAAGCAAGACTTGTTGCACAAGGATATCGCCAAGAAGAAGGGATCGACTATGATGAAACATTCGCTCCGGTAGCAAGATTGGAAGCTATCAGAATCTTCTTAGCCTATGCTACATACAAGGACTTTTTGCTTTATCAAATGGATGTCAAGAGCGCATTTCTTAATGGAGATCTTCAAGAAACGGTTTACGTTGCTCAACCTCCAGGCTTTGTAGAGAAAGGGAAAGAAACTCATGTTTACAAGCTTAAGAAGGCTCTCTATGGTCTTAAGCAAGCTCCTCGGGCCTGGTATGAAACTCTATCCAAATTCTTGGTGGAACAAGGATTCATGCGAGGAAAGATAGACACCACTCTCTTCATTCTCAAGCACAAAGGACATTCTCTGCTGGTACAAATTTACGTTGATGATATCATTTTCGGATCCACAAATGAGAAGCTATGTAAGCGATTTGAAACGCTTATGACTGGCAAGTTTCAAATGAGTATGATGGGAGAACTCACATTCTTCTTGGGTCTTCAAATTCAACAAATTCAACAAAGGAATATTCATCAGCCAATCCAAGTATGCTAAAGATCTTGTCAAAAAATTTGGATTGGAAACAGCAAACACATTTGATACTCCAATGGCTGCTAAATGCAAACTTACAAAAGACCTACAAGGGAAGAAAGTTGATATCACCCACTATAGGGGGATAATTGGATCTCTGCTCTACCTCACCGCCAGCAGACCCGACATAGTGTATGCTGTTGGGGTGTGTGCTAGATTTCAAGCAGACCCTCGTGAGTCACATCTTCTTGCAGCCAAAAGAATCATCAAATACGTATCAGACACCACCAACTTAGGTATCTGGTATCCAAGGGAATCCTCTTTCAACTTGGTTGGATACTCAGACGCAGACTATGCTGGTTGCCAGATTGACAGAAAAAGCACTAGTGGAACTTGTCAATTTCTAGGAGACGACTGCCTCTTGGGCTAGCAAGAAACAAGCATCCGTTTCAAACTCTACCATCGCAGAGTACATAGCCGCCTGGTCAACCGCTTGGATCAAACAACAGTTGGTGGACTACGACATCAAAGTAGCAGACTGCCCAATCATGTGTGATAACACCTCAGCAATCTCTATCACATACAATCCCGTGATGCACTCCAAGACAAAGCATATCGATGTTCGGTATCACTTTCTAAGGGACAATGTAGAAAAGAGAAACATTAGCATGAAGTATATTTCAACTGACCATCAACTAGCAGACATCTTCACCAAAGCCCTAGAAGCAGACATGTTTGCTTATCTAAGGGGAGAGCTTGGTATGCTTGACCCGACTGCTTAAATTCAATCTAAAATTAATTTTTCATTATAATATTTAAAATTTATTTTAAGCAGACTTGAAAATTTATTTTAAGCAGACTTGAAAATTTTTTCTAAGCAGACTTATTACTTTCAAATATTTTCAAGAATTTATAAAGTCACTGGAAGATAAATAAGCTTTCTAAACTATAATTTTGAGAGGGAAGTTTATGCAAATTTTGAGGGACTAGTTTCGAAATTGGTTGAGTGAATATTTGAAAAGGTACTTTTCTCTTTCCTAAAAGCCGTCATTCATTAAGTCTTGTCATCTAAAAGGCGTCTGACTTAATGACGTTTCACAAGTCTCTATGACTGATGGCACGCCCCTTTATAAACCCTCAACCGCCAAAAAGCTCTTTTTACCAAAACTGTCTTTTTCTATTCTCTCTCTCTCTAAAGTTTTTTCTTCTCTCTAAGAATTTCTACCTTCTTCGCCCTGTTCGATAGTTGATTCTGCAGATTCACCTCATTTTCGTCTTCTTCTTCTGCAAATCTTCGAAAATGGTAAGAAATTTCGAACCCTAACTAAGTAAGGCGTAAGTTTTACTTTTTCTCTACGCCATTATTGACTCTTCATGTAAGTTAGCTTCATAACTGTTAAATCTTCAAATTTTGCTGTTCATTACTGATAATATCCTCTTATAAATGTTCTTGAACTGTCGATTTCAGTATTTTGAGTTATATTTAGCCTGCATATAGCATTCCATGAGTTGTCCAGACATTTTTAGGGCTTAATGCTTCGCCTTGCTCATTTTTCGAATTCTTAAGTTCTTGCCCTAATTTTCTGAAATGCTATTAGGTCGAACTTCTTCGCACTGCTCCTCGAAAGCTCGAATCCACTGTTGACTTTCCAAATCGCCTCAACTATGTATCATCCGGGGATGTGTATTGATGAACCGTCTGCTCGTGCCTATGCGGGGGTCAAGATAGTGTAGATGACTTGAACCGCCTCGGCATTCTCGCCACTGCTCATGCCTTTGGAAGATGAAGATTTCAGCTATATGTTAGCTGAAGAATTCTATCGAAGGCTATCTTGTCAATGACTCACGGCCTTCCATCGCGTGGTCGAACTGCTTACCATCACTATCACGCCTCCCGAATTGCCAAGATTATTGGCGTGGAGTTCGATGGTCCTACCTCACTCACAGATCTTTGAAAAGACCACCGGTCCTACATGCGTGGTGAGAACACACCAAGAGAGGCCGCGAAAATGAAGAGGACCTGCTTGAAGACGACGTCTACTTCATCAGCCACTTATTTGACAAAAGTCTGATCTTCAAAAACGGCACCCACGACATAATGACCTCAGACCAGCTGGAGTACACATCTGCTGTCATTCTTAACATCAGACTCAACTGGGCTCAGATCCTCTTTGAGCTGCTGTGTGATGCTGTCGAAGCTGTAAAGGCTTCTCTGAAGCAGAAGCGGCCTTTTGTCAGGCTTATCAACACTCTGCTTCGATCAAACTCGAAACTCCTCACTCACATATTCGCCTTTGAGAAGAAGAAGGTTCAGAAGTCAATCCAGTTTACCAGCACCTTCATCATCAATTATCAGAAGCTGAAGAACGAAAAGAGAATTCAGCAGGGTCTTCACCCTCTAGTCATCGTTCATGCCCCAAGCCCCTCCACTTAAAATCATCAAAATCAATCCTGAGACAACCGTGGACTCCTTCATAGCTGGGCAAGCTGAGCAAGAAGCTCTCCAAGGAAGCTCGCCAAGCTGCCAAGGGCGATCTGCTCCTCCTCACACAAAAAGAAGTCGAAGATATCATCTGCTGAGGAGGAGCCGGCCCCGAAAAGGCGGAGAGTTGCTTCCTCTTCCAGCACTGCTGCTGCTCATCCTGCTGGTCCTCCATCAAAAAGGAAAAAGAAGGCTGCTGCTCCATCTGCCCCTCCTTCTATGCCCGAAGAGGCCGAACCACGCCCTTCGTCCCCGCAAACGTAAAACCAAACGCACTGAACCTTCCGAACCCTTCATACCATTCATCCCACCTTCCTCTCCCATATCCTCTTCCTCCCCTCCACTCACTTCTTCAACAGCCCCTGCTGCTGTTGGGGAGGAGCCTGTTGCCACTCATTCTTCCCCTATTCCCTCTTCAACCCCTGCTGTTGTTGAGGAGGAGCCTTCTTCTCCTGCTCCTAAGAAGAAGACACGCAGACTTCGCAAGAAGTCTGTGGCTCCAAAACCCTCTCAACCCATAGACACCATCTCTTCTACACCACCTTCTACGCCATCTTCACCTGAACCCATCTCCACTATTCATCCAGAAACCTCACTAGCCATTATACCAGTTCTTTCCACCTCTGCTCCCTCTACCTCTTCTCCTTCCTTCTCTATGCCTGACCACTTCTCTCCTCTTGCCCCTCACATCTCTACTCTTCTTTACCAAACCACTTTTCTTCCAGAGATCTTCCCCCTATCTCTCAGTATCTTACCCCTATCTCCATCTCTTCTGATTTCTACCAGATTCTCTTTCCTTCCATCTCCTCTGCCACCCACTCCTTTCTCTTTGACTTCTCCTCCATATCGACCTTCTATCCTTCTACTTCCCTCCTAACTTCATCCTTCTACCCGACTATCCCTTTCCTTCCTATCTCTTAAAAGCATCCTCTTCCTCTTCTCGCTTCACTTCTCCTCGCCAGCCTTAGCCACCGACATTGAGGTTGATTCCAAACCCTCCTCTCTTCCACCTTCTACCTCTGCTAATCACCCTGCTTCATCTGCCTCTTCTCCAAACCCTGCTCATTATCCTTCCACCAGCCATATCTCCATTAACCTCAACCCTTCTCTACCTACCACCGCTACTGATCCTGCCATTCTGGAGCTTCTTCGAGCAAACAACGACCAGCTAGCTCAACTCAACAGGACAGTTTCTTCTATGGCACAGCAGATTGATGTGCTCAACTACGGCCTCAATGCTACTCATGCCACCATTTTTGACATCGGGAAGATTGTTGATCAGCTAGTGAACGATACTGCTCAGGCCTTCACCACTCACAGGTTCCTAGTTCAAGATCAACAAGTCGCTCTTAATAGAATGTCGCACTCTCAACAAATCAGCATTCGTGGTCTTTTCAATGAACTCAAAACCGGGATGGCTAGGGCAATTCTTAGCCGAAGGGAGGTTGCTGATTTCACCAATCTTCGCCTCGTCGAAGAAGCCGATGCAAGAGCTGCTGCCGCCGAACGGGTTGGTGCCATCGTGAGGAGAGAGCTACTCACTTTTTGAATCAAGCCCCGATTGAGGAACGTAACCGGACGAACGCCTAAATGACGTAATCGAATCTAGGTTGAGATTATTTAGAACGAAGACGCATCAAATTAATCTCTTTTGACTCTGTGGTATTTTGTTCTGTATCTCTGTTGTTAAACCATGTTGTTTTGCCAAAACTTCTGCTGTTTAAACAGCTTGTTTAATCACAGATGTCTTAAGTCTCTTTCAAAGTTTAAATTGCTTCATCTTGATATATCTGCTCAATTTAAACTTTGCGTTTAAATCTTTATATCCTGCAGGCATACTTATCTCATAGATTTAAACCTTGCTCTTCTTAGTACTTTGTCTTAATGCTTTTATATCCCGTAAGTACTTAGTCTAGCTATCTCTACTAAGACTAAGACTTACTCGCTCCGAGAGGTATGTCTCGCTTCTCAATAAAATCTCCTTAAGACATACTATTATCTCGGCAGCATGATTCAAAGTCTCGCCAGAGAGATGATGACATCAACCAAATAGGAGGAGATTGTTGATTCCTATGATTAGATTTGGTTGAGTCATCTTTTGATTCTATTGTACAGTAGGCTAAAAGGTCTGCGTACCGATTAGTGTGGCAACTGTCTTAGAATCACTTTGTTTAGAATAGTTTCTAAGTGTTAGTTCTTAGGCGCCCAAACAAGCTTCTACATAGCCCCAAGGATCAGACTTTGAAGTCTCGCTCAAAGTCCGAAAATCAAATTTGGCCAAAATCAAGAAACAATGACACGTGTACACCTATTTAGATATTTTCAAAAATATCTAGTCATTATGTCTTCACCAAATTATTTTTCAAGAAGTCAACTCTGCATGATGACAAGTCTGTCAGATCCTGAAATCAAGAGGCGAAGACATTACAGCTTTGGCTAAGAAGACTTTCCAAGCCGCAAAGCTTCAGCACTCAAACATTACTGTTTAGTAATGTCTTCTCTGCATCTCGATGATCTGTGGGTCTTCTTCACCCAAAGCGCCGAATTGCATTCAATGCAAAGGAACGTTGGACTCAATTATCTCTGAATTTAGACCAACGGTCAAAAGGTCTCTTCCTGGTATATATTCAAGTTTTGAAGATCTGAAGACATAACTCTTGCACATAAAACTCTCAAGCTTCATCTTCATCACTCAAGCATTTCAAGAGATCAAAGGACAAGGACTTACACTTCACCAAACTTTAAAGCCGCAGATCCGCCATCTTAAATTCCTTTTCGACTTCATTTAGTTTGTCTTTAAGCGTTCTTTAATCTGCGCACGTGTAGAGAACAATTATTCATTGATTGTCTCTCTCACCTTTATACACTTGGTTAAAAACTCATTTTGTACACAATCCATTAGAGATCTAAATCATAAACCTAGTGGATAAACAAGTGCACTTTTAAAATCCAAAGCTAACCACTTTGGTAGTGGATGTAGTACTATTCATAGTACGAACCACTTCAAATTCCTGTGTGCTATCTTCAAACTGTTCTTATTACTCTCATTAACTGCTTGTACTTAACTGGTCCAGATTCTGCACTGACTTAACAGCACTCTTGATAATCTCAGAATCTGATTTGTTTCCGCTGCCTAAACACTTCTATTCAAACCTTTCAAAAATCCTTAAGAAGTGTTCTTAATAGAAAAGTTTTAATAAAATCTTAACTAGGCTATTCAACCCCCCCCCCTTCTAGCCTAGATTGAGCCTATTTTGGGACCAACAGTCTTCTTTACAAGTCTTCCGCTACTTCAATCTTCTTAATAAATTGCAAGTACTTGTTTTAGAGATACTAACGAAAAGTTTTAAGTGTTTAATAAGCTATTCAACCCCCCTTCTAGCTTATTATTGTGCCCTTTGGGACTAACACCAAGGACGTCCCAACAACACATGACATACGTCCATTGGAACCACATCACAAAAGGACTTCATCTTCGTATTCTCCCATCAAAAAAGAAATCAATGCTTGCTTGTCAACTTTTACCTCTGAGCTGTTGTTGAGCCATTGTAACTTGTAGGGTCATGGATGATTGATAGTGGGTACCTTCAATTTTTCGATGAGAACAGTGGAGACCGTGATAGTGCAATTTCCACCATCCATTACAAGTGTGCATACCCTTCTTTTGACCAAGCATTTGGCGTGGAAGATTTCTTCACATGCAAAGAACGACTCAAAACCAAGGTGCACCCATGTACCTCCTCACAATCCACGATCTCATTCGCAACCTTTTCTTCCTCGATTTTTTGTTTGGATAATTCCTCCTCAATTTCCTGAATTTCTTTCGCAGTCAACACCCTCTTTGTAGAACATTCAGACTAATAATGGTCGTAACCCTGACACTTGAAGCACTTGACTGAGTCTTTGTTGCGAACAAGTTTCTTGCCTTCCACCACACTATCTTTATCGATCTTTGTAAAAGATTCTCCTACCTTGGTACTAGTGTTGCTAGCCGTGGCCTTGGGAATTGATACTCCTCTTTGTGGAACCTTCGCCCCTTTCTTCTTCTTCAATTATCTTTCACACTTTATTGCTAACTTGCAAAGCTCTTCGAATGAGAAGTAGGACTGCAACTCTACCATACTTGCCACTTCTATGTATAACCCGCTCATAAACCTTGTGTTCTTTTGTTCCACCCTTTCTTGTATTATAAAGTTAGTATTTTTCAAAGATGCCCATATCAGAATGGGGTAATCAATTAATGGGAGAATCAAATAAAGAGTAAAATGGTAAAAGTAATTATTACTTCTAAAAAGGAAAGATTCTAAAGTGGTTAATTCTCTTGTAAGAACCTAATTAGAAAAGGGGGATTCATTTTTAAAGAGAGAGAGAAAGAGAAGGGGGGGTTGGAGATTTGGATGTAAAGGTGACAATGGTGGTAGTAGCTAAATAGTATTGGGTGTGTGTGTGTGTGTGTATATATATATATATATATATATATATATATATATATATATGTAGAGAGAGAGAGAGAGAGAGTAATAATTTAGTTAAAAATATAATTTAGCTAATTTCAACACTCTTATAATTATTATTTTTTTAAAATTAAATTGATTTAGAAGGAGAAATCATACAGACGAAAATATCCTTTACAAAAGGTCGTTCGAATTGCCACGATTGAGATAACAATCACTTAAAGTAGGAACAACGGAGGATCAAACACCGAATCAAATCAAATCTTAACTTACAACGGTGAATCTAAAGTGTATCTAATATAATTCTTATTTGATTTGATTTGTTTCAGATCAATATAGGGCTACAAATCAAACAAAAATAAAATCAAATCAAACTACCATGTAAGACCCTGGACCTTCGTGTGTTTGACTTCCTTGTTTTGCATGTCAAATGGCCGTAACATTCTTGTTGGCTTGTTGTTAGTATGAGAACCCAAACCTTGGTTATTTACCATGATCGTTATTGTTGCTTAACATACTAGAAATAAACCTAACATGTTTATCTTGGTTCTAGTTCTTTTAGTTGAGTATTGGTTGTCTAATAAGATTTATATGCTTTGTATGCCTTTTTGTGGTAGCTTTGTGTATCGCCTTAGCTTCCTTAACTCTTAACTAAGTCTTAGAGAGTCTTGGTATGATTTTTACATGTTTCTTGGTCATTACTTAGACCATTGGAAGCTTAACTTTGAGGTTGAGACTCTTCTTGTTTGTATTTGAGCATTTGGAAATTAGGATGCATGAATGCATTCCTTTGCCTTAGAGACTTGTCCATGTTACTTGTGGTTCATGTGGGTTAAACTCTAGACCAAGGGTACTAGTTCTTTCATGTTTAAATCATCCATGTTCGTGGACTTGTTACAATTGGAAATAAATAACCAACTTATTACTTCACAGATTCAGTCATGTTTTTGGGCAAACTTCGGGAAAATTCTGGTACCAATCTACTAAAGAGAATTCGCTTAAATTTTAGTGTGTGTTACCTACATATGTTAAGTTAATACCTGTAAATTTTCATAACTTTCCATGGTGTTTAAGTGCCTCAAATAGGTCACGTATTATGGCTGTCTCTGTGTTCTGTTTTGAGAATTCAGAATGTTAACATGAACTTTGAGGGACTGTATTTTGATGAATAAAAGTCTTAATTGAGAAATTTAAAATGCTAAATTGTATTTTAAAGAGTCTAGTTTAAGAAAAATCAAAAATTACCTCAATCGGAGTTGTAAGCGATTTATGGTAGATTTTACAAGATTGACTGTCCAGTAACTTCGCAAATGAAAAAATATGTTTTCCAGATTTCAGGATTTTTGTGGTTGCAGCCATTCCCCCTTGCTTCCTTGACCCAAGTTCGATCTTGACTGACCCAATTCACTTATGTTGAATCCCCTTTGACCCATCTTAAGCCCTTGATGAGTTTTGATCAAGGGTAGGCAAGGATTGACCAATAGAAACCTTAATAACTCTTGGTGAGGATTGACCCCTTTGTAGTGACTTCATCTTCCCAAACACATGACAGCCATTTTCATTTCCTCCATTGTTATTTTCTGGTTCCTAGAGAGAGAAAGAGTGAACTTGAAATCCTCCACCTTGCTTGCATCATTGCCGGAGATCCGGCCATCGGATTTTTGATTGGAGACCACCAAAACGAAGCTCTTGTCTTCCTCTTCGATTGTCTCCATTTTATTTGTTGATCAATCATGTTAATCTAAGGCTTAAGGTACGTTTTCAAACCCAGAAAATTTGTAGGTTCAATATTAGGGCATACTCCATTCATAATAGTTGTTGTATACATGCTTAGGAAGACTTTTTGTGAAGTAGAAATCTTCATTTCAACAAGATAGAAATCTAAAAATTTGGGGCTGCCATGTTAACTTATTAATTTGGATTTAGTTCAAGCATGAATGTTGTTCTAAATTTGCCTAGGAGTAGTTCTTGTGAAGGAATTATTTATATTTGCAAGATGTTGGGAAATTGTCATTTTTAGGTTTGAAATATGAATTTATTGAGGCTGCCCTATAAGTTAATAATTTGGACTTGAGTAAAGCATGAATAATGTCCCAAATGTGTTTAGGAACAACTCGTGAAGGAAGTAATTTCAATTGGTAGAAAGTTCTATGCTAGGGTTTCAAATTGTAGAATTTGGGCCATCGATAGACTAAGGTCATGTTTGGCTTGGTATTGTGGTCCTAGTGGATTTATAAAAAAAGGTTTAAAAAGGATTGTAAGACTTGTAGGAATGTGACCTACCCATGTTTTGGATCCTATGGATTTGGGGTTATTGATGTGGGAACTCCGACTCACTAGAGTCGCCATGTATGTGTGAATGCACCCTAACTTGTTTAAGGACTTGATTGGGAATCTTGGGATCATCTCGGGGAATCAGAGATGGTAAATTAGAGAATCTCCTATAGAATGAATTTTGATGGGTTATGATCTAGTATTCTATATAGAGAGTCTACTCGTAGAGTTACAAAGATAATCAAGTCGTTATCCAAAGCATGCTAGTATTGCCTTGACCTTGCGAAATAGTATCGCACAAACATTTTTAGAACCTAGACTACAACCCATGAGTCTTATCATGTGAGTGTACTACTTGGTACTTTAACTTAGAAAACCTCAACGAGGTCTCGTAGTATTGCAACGTAAGTTAGCGTATGACTTCAAGGACTTGAATGTGACAATAGTGGTTTATGACTATTACATAAACCTTAATGGATTTGAGATTTCGGGATGAACTACTATCCTAAAGAGAAAGACTCTAAGGATATAATCTTGTTATTTGGTGAGCCTAGACAATCTAGGTAAACCTTGGGAATTATATAAATTGTGTTTTGGTATTCTTACTTATTTATTGAATATGACTTAATAAACATATTTTGCATTTTTGATTTGAAGTATATATTGGTTTTGATTACCTCGTGGTTTTATTGGTACTAGTAAGGTTCACGTGCGTTGCACGTGGTTAACGCATTTGGTGTTAATGGTTTTTTAAAGTGATTTGTCAGTTTATTAACTTTTTTGTTTACTTTTAATTATTGGATTTTTTGTGTGTTTTAATCTTTATTGTTTTGAGACTTATAAATTGTGTTGTTGTGTGTTTAGGTTTTTCGATATTTTGTTTTTCGGTAATTTATAATGTAAGCTTTTAGTCATTATATTGCAACTTATCCTACACATTTGTCTTTTTTATTAGTTATTTTTAAATATTTTTTTAATACCAAAGATGAATTCATTCACTTTTATCGGTGTTGTAACTGAAAACAATTCAAGCTTACTTTCTTAGATAAACACATTGTTGTTGGAGACTTAGCTTATGTCGTTTATGAAATTTATGACTCTCTTTGGAAAATAATAAAGCTGTTTTATAAATCAAACCGACAATCCCAAAGTATATACTTACACTCTAAAATACAAAATTCACACAGAGTATCTATAAAGTCTCACTTTACCACCCAACCTAACTTTTGTGTCATTTTCATATGTCATTGTATAAGTTTTTTCTAGTTTGCCCCCTAGACACTACTAATGTTACCAATATGACGTTAATGTGCACATGGTATTTCACGTGAAGGACATTTTGGTCATTTTTAACAATGTTTTCTGTGCTTTTATTACCCAAAAAACTTCATTTTCTTATTCTCGACAACGCTTTCTACCTTCTTCTCCAACAATGACATCTTATTTAAATTTTAAGTGAGATAAAACTCAAGAGTGTATAAATCTTTTATTCAAATTTTTATATAGAAAAATAAATAAAAATAGTGCGGAATCATAGAGAGATAAAACACAAAAGATGATCACATTCAGGGTGTCAAGGCCGCCATGAATAAGAACCCACAAAAATTAAAGTTGTCGGAGGCTGCTATGTTAAATGACCAAGCCACAAACACAATGCGTAAGCATACACGATGAATTTCAAAACTCATATTTGAATTCATCAGATGCATCGACAAATGATGAGGCACGTCATGATTCAATCCGTCTTCATCGTCCCTAGATTAAACTCCAACAAATTTCTCCTTGGTACCATTGATATGGTTTATGGTTTGAATTGAGCAAATTCTCGATTTTAAACATTATTCACTATCATTTTTATCACTACGATCACCACACGTTACATCACAATCACCAAATTTGATATGGAATATGGAAATGCTACAAAATTACATTGAGGGCCAAAGTGGATTTGGTGGATATCTTAGGAGACAATGTGTATTTTAGACTAATTTTGATGGGGCAAACATATGATTAGCCCCCAAAATTACACACTAAATCTCACATTTGACCTCAACCTGACTAGTGTCCCACTTTCATACCTTATTTTTCTATTTGTCTCACTTTACTCCCTCCCCGTCTATGGGTGTTAAAAATAGTAACGCATTAAAAATGATATGTGCATGTCACATGAATATTATTTTGATCATTTTGCTGGGGGTGGAAAATAAGATTTAGTTATAACTTTATTATATAATTAACCATTTAGTATTTAAAATATGTTTTTAAATAAAAATAAAAATAAATAATTGTTTCAATAATTCAAAAATAATTATATGACCAAATTACAATTTCCCCCAAGGTATCCACCAAATCGTATAATGTACCCCAACCTAATGTTTGTTCCATAATGATATCGGCGTTACATTTTTTTTTTTCCATTTTCCAACCTATCTGTGATGGACGCTAGAATATTCATGTTAAATAGCACATGGTATTCCACGTGCGGGGTAAAAATGACATTTTCATTATGTGCTTTAGGGATAAATGTGTTAAAAGTAAAAAATTCCAATCTCGCACACTCTCCTTCCCTCTTCTCCTGGTGCAAGTGCCCATCTCTCGCTCCACCAAAATAGCCGCCATCTCCAGCCTAAACCCTTCCCACTTCGGTCACACCTATCACAACTTTGGTGCTATCCTTCTTCGATTCTAGCCAAACTCCATCTCTGATCTTCCTCATTCTATCTCATGCAAAACTCGAGCTTAAAGTAGAAATCAGAGGGTATATACTATACTTACTAAAAACCCTAGTAAAAACATGCGATTAACAAAAAAACACATAATCCTTATCGATGAATTCATCGAAAAGAGAGACGGGCTTGAATGCACAGAAATGGTAAGGAAAATGCTATCCTTAAAACTAATTATACTACATTCCTTAACACTATGCTTTGAAGTAGTGCAAAGTTGTTTTGAACAAAGACATTTTTGCGCTTGAAAGCTTAGTAGTAAGGAAAATTATAAAATTAGTTGTAAGGCTAGCAATGTTGTTATTTTAATTTGTCTCATAATTAAATTTAGAATTTATTTAATTTATACACCCATCATTCATACACCCATCACCATTACCACCACTACCACCTCAAATAGCACTATTAGCCTAGAAATCAATTTTTTTAATTTTATCTTATTTCGTTGTTTAATTTTATCTTATTTTAAGCTTAGTTGTTTTATTTTTTTTAATTTTATTAAATTGTAAGAAACAAGCTTGACTTTTATAGTAAGAGAGATAAGAGAGATTTACTCAAATAACACTATTAGCCTATAAATCAAATTTTTTTTCATCTTATTTCTTTGTTTAATTTCTTACTCATTTATTTAATGTCGTATTCCACATAAATCACCACTTTCATGCTTAAAATCGCCCCCACCACTACCAGCATCCTTGCAACTGCCGCCAAAACTATCACCGCCACCAAGAAACGTGTCCACCTTGCCTTGCAGAAATGGAAATATAACATATCTTTAGCTTCCGTTAAGTGAAACTACTTTCTTCAAACGACTTTCCTATCGATTCTAACTTAATCTCTTCTCTAACAAAACGTACAGATTTGTCAACTAAGTTCTCTATTTTTCTTTATCTTCTTGACATTATATCACTTTTCCTTAACACGTTTCTCTTAGCTTATTCATACGCAATTACTAAGCACGCTATAGATTTGCTTAATATCTCGATTCTCACCAACCAATGTATTATTATAGTTACAATTTTTCATATACCTCTAATAATGTCATTCCCAACATATGATGTCTCACTTTCCGACATGTTTTTTCTATTTGTCCTCTCCCGTCTATGGGAATTAAAAATAGTGATGGAAAATCGTGTACATGAGGATTATTTTGGTCATTTTGCTTGTGGCTCAAAGTGGGATTTGTTATAATTTCATCATTTAGTTTGCCATTTAATATTTAAAATATTTTTTAATTAAAAAATAATTATTTAAATAATCTAAAATTAGTTATACTTTGTCTGATATTTAAATCCAACGTTAAAAAATGCATTACTCCAAAAAATGAAATTTAAAATTTATTTTTTAGCCCTCACTTTCTTTCGTCAACCCCATCATTTATAGACTCACCACCACCACCACTAACACCTCAAATTTTGCCATTAGTCCAAAATTTAATTTTTTGATTTTATTTTATTTCATTTTCTAATTTCTTACTCTTTCCTTCGAAGTAACAAATTTGGAAAACCCATCAATGATAGACACGCCGCCACCACAGCCTTAAATTTCACTTTTTACAAACTCAAATTCAATTTTTTTGAATTTTCAAACTTTCAAATTGAATCTGAAACCCATATGGTTATTTGAAAATTTGATGATTAGGAAATCTCACAACGATGTATTTCATCTAATCCACTACGGTCATCCCTAAAATTACTATCACCACAACCTCTAACACCATCATCCATGCGGTCGTAAGCACCGCCATCACCATCACCAAGAAACGCATTCACCTCGCCTTATTAAAATAGAAACATAGAATCTCTTTAGCTTCTGATTAGTCGGACTTCTTTCTCGAACGTCTCTCATTTCTTACCTCCTATACACTTTCGGTGTCAAATTACTAAGTAAGGAGAGAATCTAATTTAGGATGGAGCTACTTGAAAGGATGTTGATTAGTGACAATTTCTTTCAATTAAAGGAGAGTTGTGGTAGAAGAAAAGGAAGTTGATAGCCAGGGGAGGGGAATAGAGAGATTCTCACACGTAACTACTCCAGGTTCTATGAAGAGGAGCAAGCAAGTTAAGACCAAAAGAAGTTAGAAGTTTGGAACCCTGTTATGGGAATGAGTAAAATATTTTAAACCTAGTTATTTGTGGTTACTAACAGTGATTTGTTTGTAATATTTATAAGTTAGAAGCAGTATGATAGTTTTTAAGGTTGCTTGTAGTAGTCTGAAAATTCAAAGAAGTAAACTGTAGATTTCGGCTTTCTTTTGTAACAAAACGCACAAATTCATCAATTGGTTCTTCATTTTCTTCATCTTATTGACATTATGACACATTTTCTTAACCCACTTCTCTTAGCTTATTCATGGATAATAGCTAAAGACACTACATATTTTTGCTTAATATCTTGATACTCACTAACAAATCTATTATTATAGTAACATTTTTTCATTTACTTCTATAATGTCTTTGCTGAGTAAAACCATATTATTTAAGAATGTAATATCATATTATTTTTTAGTTTCAAATAAATTTTTAGTCTCTCGACTGAGTAAGTGTATTTTTGTTATTTTAGAAAATATTGGACGACATTTGTAACGATAATGGTAGGAGGGGGAAACTGATAAGAAAGTAAAAATACAAGACGAAATAAATAAAATTCAAAACAGTAGGACCTAACTTTAAAACATGTACAAGTCAAGGGATGAAATTATTATTTGATTATTAATGGAATTAATTTGTCCCTGATAAATTTACTTGTTTGACCTTAATTAATGGTAGATGATTTATTATATTTGAGGCTATTTTTGTCTAAACATTATTTGTTGTCATGGTAAATTTACTTGTTTTGTCCTTAATTAAATGGTGGGTGGTTTATTTGGTGAAATGTTATTTTTGTTCATCTATTAAATTGTAAGAAACAAGTTTGACTTTTATAGTAAGAGAGATTGTATGACTTATGAAACATATTTCATATCTTGGCTGAAAGCATGATTTATTATTGAATGTCTTTAATGACCTATTGAAAGTTTATTAGTGTACATGTATTGAACTTAGATTTCACTAATAGGTGGAATGAAGAATTTGTTGAACTAAGGTTTCTCAATGAAATAAGGACCTAGATATACGTGAACTGTGAACATAGAGAAAAGATAGAAATGCATATATCATTTGTATCCTATTTAGGATGAATTGTAGCGATGACTCAACGGAGTTGAGTTTAAGGAACAATTAGACCTTACTAGGATCGTGGTGAGATCCTTTGACACTTAGAAACCCACTTGACTCGATTACTAGCTTTTGGAACTTGAATAAAATTGAATGAACAACTTGACACTTGTACTTTCGAACTCGATTGAGCTCCTATTATAATCTATATGATTAATTGTGAACATGTCGTGAATAACAGGCCTGCTTGTCTTGAACGAGCTCGCTCTTGTCGAGCTCACTTCCTACTTGATTTAATATGAGTAAACATCTGCTTGGCATGGATGAGTTCGCTCTTGTTGAACTCGATCCCTACTTGATCTTAATGCCAAGTAAATATCTTCTTGTCATTCCATTAGTCCAACTGGCATACTTGTCTTGTCTCGATGGTAACGATGCATCGCCGTCACGAATTGCAAGATTCGTGGTAGTGATGGGTCGTCAGCCCATCATCATGCACCCACCCTCCACTATTTGATCACAGTGGAGAAGAGTACCTTGTCGTAACCATTAGGGCGCTTGGAATAATACTATCGTGTTCAAGGTCGATGTATCAATCACGTGCATCCGACTACCCACATTTAAGATAACTGTTTTCATTTCAAGATCTACGTTGCGGCAGCGACTCTATAATATATCCTCCTGTTATGTAATTTATTTCAAGCACTTATGTGACAACAAAGTGTTAATTGAGACATGAGATCGAAAGTGACCATGTTTATCTTGATTGTGCGTTATTGAATTTCATGGTGTGTATATCTATAGGTATACGTACTTATACTTGATAATTCTATGACTTGATATTCATATATGTGAATATACATGCTTATACTTGCTAATTTTATGAATGACTTGACATATATATATAAAGTTATACATATTTACCTGAAATGTTTTCATGACTCCATTTGGTTTGTGTTGAACAGGGAATTCCACCCTAGTTCATTTAGACAGTTTAGTAAGTGAGAAGTAGAGATTTCTTGTAAAGTATACAACACCTCTTCTCGAGTTTCATCGGCGTAACACGATGTTACTGTTATATTAACAATGTTTCATATTATGTTATATTGTTTAGTAATAGCGTACTAAGTCATTATGACTCATCCCGTACTTTGTTTTCTAGTTGCAGTAACCTTTCCACCACGCTGAGGCCGCGTAGATCGTGATTGTAGCAGATCGCAACTGATCGATAGCTCGAGCTTAGTTCGTGTGATCGTGTGTTCGTGATTGTAGCAGCCGATATTCCCGAGTAGTAGCTTGTGGATTCCTATCTCATCTAGCATCATTGATTTGTATATTGTACTTTACTATTCTTGTGAGTTCATTGTATTGTAAAGTTATTTAGACTTTACAGTCGGGTAGAACACTTGGGTTCTGATTTGGTTCTTCTTTGAGTCGCGCATTGTGTCGTACCGTTATTCGGAGTCTTAGTTTTATATTCAGTTGTCTCCCGGGCACGCAGTAGCTTTGAGGCTTTTCTTTTATTCTAGTTGTGTTTCATTGTTGGTTAACCCCGGTATGCTTTAGCCGTGGGTAATTGTTATATCAGGTTAGTTCCTTGTTAAAACGCCGGCTTAGAGTGCCGATGGTTTGTTCCGTGTCTGCAATGTTGCGGCACGCGAGTTTTGTACTTTCTCCTCTCGAGACAATAGTCTCTCTTAGTTTCATTAGTGTTGATTTCGAGTTTATTAGATCGGGTCTTCACTCTATTAACGCTTCCGCACCTTCAATTTTTGTTGACCCGTATTTTTGTACGGATGTACATTCATGTTTAGAGCCGAATAACTTTATTGTTTGACTCGCACTACTGATTAACAAATGTTTGTCCCCTTCTTGCCTTATCCTTGCGGCGCGACCTTGGGATTCTGTTCCGAAATCTGGGTCGGGTTATCACAAACCAACAAGCCAAACCATTAAACTACACAATTTTGGCTTTTAAAAGCACAAAACGACGACGTTAGAAAGTCCAAAATTCAAAAAAAAAAAAAAAAAAAAAGGCTTGTGGCCGACAGCCACTGACGCCTCCTGCCCTCCATCATCTCAAGTATTTCTTTTGCAATATCTTCTATTTGATCAATTTTCGGCCAACAAAAGGTTAGTGGCTTCAATTTCTTTTCCACCTCGTTTTTCTTGGTCAATTTTCGGCCAAAAAATTATTTTTAATTTTTTTCCTGAATTAAAATATACATTTTTACCTATAAATAGAGACTTCATTTGTTTCATTTGGATATTAGAAAAAATTTCTATGATTTTTTCAAGTTTTTAGTCATTTTTTAAAAAAAAAGTATTTAAGATAAATATGGTGAAATATGTAAAAATATTGGATTATGTGTTGTTGTATGAGTTTTTTGATTTTGAATCAAATGAATTATTTTATTAGTTTTTAAAAGTTGTGTTTGATTTGAGTTGTTTAGATCAAACTATTGTTTATGCTCTTAGCGGCCGAAGGGATGGTCCAAGGGCATAGAAAATCATACAAGGACGTAAAAGGAGAACTCTTAAAATGTAGGGCCAAAATTTGACAATTAAGACAAAAGTACAGGGACCATTTCCTCCTTATAGCAATCATTTATAAAGTCTTTTTAAACAAATAGGAAGCCTGCTCAAGAAATCAAATTCCACCAACCAACTCTCTCTGTTTCTCTCACGCTCGAAATCAATCAATCAATCGATAGATCAGTATTGAAATCGGAGGATTCCGGTGGATGATTGATGGCGCTGTCACGGCTCCGTCATCCGGTGATTTCTCGCGCCCCTTCCCTCCTCAGAGTTCGCTATCTCTCTTCATCCCGATCTCCTCCCTCCCGGTACACCACCCTCTCTCTCTCTCTCTACATAGATTATACATCTCCTATAGTATCTATATACATCTCCTATAGTATCTATTGCTTCCGCTTAACTGTTGTTTTCTAGTTAATTTGATTTTCTTTTTGATTTAAAATAAGATTCAAATCAGGCTGCATTTTATTCGATTAGTTGGGTTTGTATTACTTGTCTAGCCACTTAATTTGGCCGAAACGAAGTGCCAATGCTACACTAGATGATAAACTTGAGGAATATATCGTTGTAAAATGTATATATCTAAATGAAGAAAAGAAAACCAATGTGAAAGATGCATCAACACATTGAGAATCCTTTTGGGCACGTTTCTAAATAAAGCATTTTCAAATATAGGTTCTCAGCAATTGTAGAGGGGAATTCGCTAGCATTTCCATATGAAATTATTGGCCAGATATCTATATGTGTTTGAGGTGTGTCATCACTACCATCTCTGTTTGTTAAAAGAATTCCTAATTTGAAAAATGACCAGGTATGTATGTGTATTTGAGTGGGACAGAACTTCAGGGAGATTTGAAAAGTTGTTTTGTATTATATTTTGATACTTCTATTGTATAACTGGTGCTTGAAAAAATTGAAACCCATTTTCTACTGCATTTATATTGTCACACTTGTTTTTATAAGTATCTCTTCTGGTTAGCGTAATGATTGAATAAGCATGAGAGCTAGGTGGTTGGAAATAAACTTCTTTGACTAGAGTTAACTTACAACTCAACTCAACTCAGCCTCCGCCTCAACATGATTGAAGTGTGTCTGAGAAAGTAACTGATGCGGGAGCAAGGAAGGATTTGGTGGCTTGCTCAAGCACAGAAGAAGTTGCACAACAAAGAGATAACATCATGGTAGTACCCAATGGGATATTCACAATCAATTACATGGAACGAGGGAAATGGGCTGAGCCAAGAGGACGCATGCATACGGGGGTAACACTTAGAAAAGACATGGTATTGAGAAATCTTCCAAGGAAGAGAACCAAGGCTGGTAACTTGTGTTGGGTTGATTGTGGAACTCTTAGGGCACGAATTGGCAAGATGGTTAGAGGCAGCCTAGGAGGTGCACGCAAAGGTTACCAGGGGGGGGGGTGCGGTTCTAAGCCATAACCCTAAGGGGTTGGTCACGCATGGGCACACAAGCTGGGAGATGCATGGAGGGTGTCTACAACACAAGTCATGGCTGATTAATTATTTAGTTAGTTTTCTATTTAGTTAAATTAGACTTTTTATTTTAAAATCCCGTTTTTGGTATTTAAGAGGGTTTTAAATGTTAGTTTCCTATTTTAAAACAGGTTTATTGTTTCCTAGTTAGTTAGGGTTTCATTAATAGATTAGGGTTTATTTTGTAGCCTTTATAAGGCATATTTTTATGGGAATGAAGGCGGATTTTGGACGTGGAATAAACTTCTCAAGGACACGGCTTGTGCTTCTTCAAAATCGATTCCTTTTTCTTGAAGGTGAGTGAAGTCTAAAAGAGATTGAATCGTCGGGATTCTTTACGTTAGGTGAGTGAAGCCTAACCGGTGAACCCGTCTTCTATCTTTATTTTCTTGTGATTATTTTCAGATCGTGGCAGCCTGTTTTCATCTTCAAAAGCGTGGCCGTATTTAATCTCCTTGGAGTTTTCGGCCAAGAAACATAAGGGCAGATTGGGCGTGTTTTGAAGAGCAGTTCTGGGACAGTTTGTGGGCATTGTGGTTGTTTGTGTGATTGATAGTTTGGGCAGTCCAAACATAATTGATTAGGCATGTGGGAGAGATTGTGATTAGTGTTTTGGGGCAGATTATAGACTATTTTCAATTGTGATTTTTGGGCAGTGTTGTGCTTTAAAGAAATTGGTGTTATAAGGCTAAGTTAAGGGCTGGAATTGTAAGGGAGTTTAATTAAAAATTCGGGCAGGGGTTTTGAGGGTGTTTTGGAGAGGTTGTATTCGGCTAAGGGCTGCTCAATTAAAGCTGGGACAGATTGCGTTGTCCAAGTATTACGATTCACATCAGTAATGTTGCAGTTTGTGACTAATGTTGCAAGACATGATGCATTTCCATCATGAAACACTATATCGAATGATCCTTAGAGTTTTCTTGTCTCTTATTTAGTGTTTCCATTGTGAAACACTACATCAAATGATTTTCTTGTTACATTTTCTTTAAAGTCTAATTGATAATAAGAACATCCTACTCATAACATGTTATGGACCAAAACTTGACTTTAAAGAAAATGTAATAAGAAAGTCATGTTTTTGTTGGCCAAGAATATGTCATAAAGAGAATGCAAATAAATTTCCAATAGCTCTAAATGACTAAGACTTAACAAGTCTTCCATTTTGACTCTAACATAGTTGGAATGTTGAATCATTTGGCAAATAAAACGTCATCTTGCTCACATTTGGAAATGATAAAGGGATGAAAAATGGGGAAAGGTAGGGGGAACCATTCAACCAACCATGGGAAGGCATAAGCCATATAATCCATGAATGGGAAGGAATTATAGGAGTCCAAAGTGAGATTTATAGTTATAAATGACATTTTAAAGGTCAAACAAATCATTCCAAGCTAGTCAACTTGAAGGACTTGCAGAAGGTCAAAGTCAACCAAAAAAGAAAATAGAAAAAGAAGAAGAATTATGTACAAGGATTTACATTTTTGAAGAATCAAGAAAGTAAACTAATTAAGTTACAACATAAACAAGTTAAGGATCTACATTATTGCAAGATGAAGAAAAGTCAAATGAGTTACAACATAAAGTCAACAAATTGACTAGCCAAATAACTTACATATTCATAGTAATTACTTCAACCAAAGAAAAATAAAGATGAAAAGAGATGAAGACTTGGATTTGAAGACTTTGGTAAATAGCGTTTACAAAGAAACTAACCAACCTACGAACAATCACGAAAGTAACGAATGAATAAAGTAAAGATAGTATAATTTTTTTCCTCAACCCTAGGGTAGATATACCACTCCCTAGAACCTTGGAGTGCACGTGCACTTTCAACCCACTAATCGCAACTGATTAGGAACCAAAAGTACGCGACCACCCGCAAGTTTGCAACTCAACAAACAAACTTGATGAGATAAAATAAACAAGAAACCCTAATTCAAGGAATTTCTCAACCAAGCTCACAATATGTGAAAACTAGGGCTGGCAAAAGTCCCGTTTTTCCCGACCCGTCCCGACGCCGACCCGATCCCGACAAATCTCGATCCCGATTTTTTCGGGATTTTTCCTGTCCCGACATATTTCGGGATGGTATTCGGGATAATTATCAATCCCGCCGGGATTCCCGACTTGTCCCGACTATCAATCCCGTCGGGATTCCCGAATCCCGACCCGTCCCGACTAATTTTTTTATATTTTTATATATTATATATATATTTTTATATATTTTATATTTTTATATTTTTATATTTTTATATATTTATATATTTATATATTTTATATTTTATTTATTTTATTTTATAAATATTGTGAGTGTTGAACAATGTTTATTTTTTGTTTGCTAAAATTACTTAATGATGTTTGTTAAATTTATTTTCACAATTAATATTGTGGTATTTTTTGTCTATCACTTTTCTGCACTTAGTGTAGCTCTTCTCCTACGAGTGAAGGGTGCATTTTGTTTATTATGACATATTCAACAATATTCACCATTAAGTAAATATTCAAGCATACTTTGTAAATATACGGTTTGAAATCTTAATTATGATGGAGACATTTTGAAAATATTTTAGTGTCAGAAAAATTTGTTCATAAATATTATAGTCGGGATTACGAGATTTTTATATCCTGAACTGTCGGGATCCCGATTCGTCGTGTCCCGACACTTATCGGGAACGTGATCGGAAGGAAATTGAAATCCCGAAATCTATCGGGACGGGATCGGGATGAAGGGTATCGGGACGGGTCTCATCCCGATTCCACCCCTAGTGAAAACCCAAATCAATTTTATTAAATCTCTAAACTGTTAAGTACAATGTTTGAGATACCTTTTATATAGACTAAAAACCCTAAAAAGATTTATTAAAAACATCTAAAGAAACCCTAAAATAATAAGGAAACAAAAACCCTAAATAATAAAAGTTACCAAATCAGTAAAACCCAAAAACCCAAATAATAACACATTGGAATTAAGACAGACGCGTGCACGCAGATCTTGGAAAGCGTGTGCGTCTTTTTTTCCCTACTTTCTGGACAATACTTGCGGGAGGATTCTACAATATTTACAGAAGCAACATTCTCCCCTTCAAGATGCAGATTGATACTTTGACCCCTGAAGTTCTGGAACATTACCCTAGGATCACATCATTCCCTTGTTCTTGAAAAGGATTCGTCCTTGAATCCACATGTGCAACCCGAGTATCTGCTCTTGAGACAAGGTCCATCCAATCTGTCAACTTTGTTGAGAAGAAGTGATCATCTATAATCTGCCTGAGGAACCTAGAAACCGATGGATTTGGAGTTTTGAAGTCGAATGGGTCTTTGTATGCATGGAACAACTTCAACTCTTCTTGAGCCGCTATGAACTCTTTCTTATTTTTTCTCTATTTCCACACTTTCACTCTCACTTTTACTCATCTCTCAATCTTTTCACTCTCAATTTTCTCTCTCTCTCTATCTTTTCTCTTCTCTCCCTTTCAATCTTTTCTCTCTTTTTGTTCTCTCTCCTTTTCATTTCTCTCTTTTCAACTCTCTTTTTCGAGTTTTTCTTTTTCAAAGGGTGATGCCGAGATCAGTTTCTGAGCTCTTCAGGTGCTGGTCTGTTCAGAACAGTAACAGGAGTAATGGGGCTTGGGAGGCTGCCCCTTTGGCAGCATGTATGATGATTTGGAAGGAGACAAATCAGCAGGTTTTCGACAATGAGGAAAAGTCTATCCCTGTTTTGAAGAATTCTCTGCTTCGCACTCTCTTCTCTTGGTGTGTTGAGGCTGCGAATTCTCCCCTCAGATCGAATATGTCTTTTGTAGAATTTGTAAATAGTATATCTTTTGGATAGTTGCTTTTGAGCTTTGTATATTTCTAGCATACAAAGGACGCGTTACCTGTTTTGACGCTCTTATTTATATACCCTTTACTTATCAATTTTTTTTTTCCTTCGCCAACGCCATGATAGCGTTTAGGTCCTCCCTCATCTCAAGTATTTCTTTTGAAATCTCTTCTATTTTGATCATCTCTTTCTCCTTCTTCCAATCTTCCTCCCTATGTTGGAATTGTATCATATCTTCATATGCTTGCATTGGCGTCAACAATACAAGAGTGTGTCTCCTTTGATTTAGGACAATAGAGTAGTTGTTGTAGTAGGTGTTAAAGTGAACCTGTCGATCATGGTTCCAGGGTTGGTCCAATAATAAATTCCCATCATGCATTGGCGTTACATCACATAGAACACTAAAGACATATCCACAATCCACCAATTCTGAAGGAAACTAACACTTGTTGAGTCACTTCTACGTCACCACTGGAATTATGTATGAATACTTTATAAGGTTTGGGATGATGAATGACCAGCAAACTCAAATTTTTAACCAAGGTGGCAAGGTACTGGCAAGATTAACAAGACAACCTTTATGAATAATCATAATACAAACTTTGTTTTGCACGAGACGCTGTGTTTGAAAGGGATTGACGTGTAATATCTCCATAATTTTTTATTTATTTTTGACAAATTTGAAGAATGGAAATTAAACTAGGGTTGATGACCCAAGTTTAGAAAACAACACACAATTTTTAATTTTTTTTTTCAATTTTTTAATTTTTTCTTTGAACTTGAAGAGAAATTACGAAGAACACAGGAAGAAATTAAGATCACGAAGAATCAAAGATACGAAGAAAGAAGAAACACGAAGAAATAACAAGAACGAAATTGTTGGTTACCTCTTTGTGGCTTTGATACCAAATGATGTGAACCGAAGAACGGTTACAAAAAACTAACCAACCTGTGAACAATCCCCGAGTATAAACAGGGGAAATCACGAAAGTAATGAATGGTTAAAGTAAAGATATTATGAGTTGCCTTCAACCCTAGGTCGAATATACCACTTCCTAGAACCTTGGGGTGCACCTTCAACCCACTAATCACAATTGATTAGGAACCAAAAGTACGCGACCACTGACAAGTTTGCAACTCAATAAACAAGCCTGATAACGTCAAATAAACAAGAAACCCTAATCCAAGGAATTTCTCAACCAAGCTCACAATAAGTGAAAACCCAAATCAATTGTATTAATTTTTAAACTGTCAATTACAATGTTTGAGATGCCTTGATATAGACTAAAAACCCTAAAAAGAATTATTAAAAACGTCTAAAGAAACCCTAAAAATAATAAGGAAACAAAAACCCTAAATAATAAAAATTACCAAAATCGTAAAACCCTAAATCCCTAATGATAACACATCGGAATTAAGACAGATGCGTGCACGCCTTTTTTCCCTACTTTCTGGACAATACTTGTGGGAGGATTCTACAATATTTGCAGAAGTTACATTCTCCCCCTTGAAGATGCAGAATTGATACTTTGACCTTTGAAGTTTTGGAACACTACCCTTGGACCCTAGGATCACATCATTTGGTGGGTTGGAAATATAGTGTGTATGCTATGGTTATGGGTGTGCTTCTCTTGTCTTTTACTTCTTTGAGAAGAGATGGCTTTGGTTGTTGTTTTGTTGGTTGATTTGTGTTTGGTTTGGTTGTAGGACTTTGTTGTAGTACTTAGCTTCAAGGAAGGTTTAGTTTAGATGAAGAACAGGACCCAAAGAGAGTAATTCGCATCAAAATTAAGCTCCGAATGTCTCTCAAGAACAAGACTTCAACGTTGGTTAAATGGCTTCTTTTTCATTAATGGCTTCTAGAGCTTCAAAATGGAGAAGAAGGGCTCCATTTATAATCCAAAGGCATGCAAGAGGCTTCATCCATGTATCCTAGTTACTGGCCATAGTGGAGTACAAGTGGGTGTACAAGAAAATGCCACCAAAGCTTAAAAAAAAAATAAAATTTTCTGGAAGTGGGCCCGATTGGCTAGGCGCCATTTCATTCCCTTTCAGCCTTTTGTACTTTTCTCCCTCCTTTTTGACTTTCCCCTATCTGCATTTAGGTCCCTGGATGTCTACCTTTGGCAATGTGCCATATTTGCCTATTTACCTGGACTTTCATTTTTGCCAAAGTACTTGTGTTGACTCGACACGAAGTGGGTATCCGTGTGGCAGTTTTACACTACATTTAGCACAAAATATTACTCTCCTTTTTCAAATAATTGTCCTCCTTTCCTTTTTTGTCCGTTCCAAAATAATTGTCCTCTTTCAAAACTTTCTTTTTTAGAAAAACACTTTTACCACTTTACCTTGACATTTTGTACCTACTTTAATTATGGCCACATGCTCAAGGGCATGAAAGGAAACCACACATTACATCAATATTTATAATTTAGTCAATTACTTTTTCTTAAAGATCAAAGAGGACTATTATTTGAAAACGAAGGGAGTAAAATTTTGGTGGATCCAGTGTCCGGATCCACGCCCATACCTAATCGTGGTAGTCAACTCCAAGTGACATAGATGTTCGCGACACTTGTGTGTTTGGCTAATGTAAGGATTCTTAGAGAACAGTCTTCTATCTTGCATATCTTGGAAGATGAAAATTTTGTAGTCTTTGGCAAGAGGGGCTATTAAAAAGAGTTGCTATTTCAATGTAGAGATTGGCGAGTTAGCTTCAATGCTATGGTGCCCTTTGGTGATAAAAAATTATCTCTTTCTGAACTTTATTTGCCACATGTTGCTACTGACTCATGCTCAGCATATTGTTCACTGTTCTCTTAAATCTAGTTAAATATCTTCTACTGTTGGAAAATGAAAGAAAAATAGTTGGTCAAGTGGTTTCTTCTAAGTATTAGAGTTGATCGACTAACATGTATAGCTTGCAAAATAATTGCAGGTGGGAGTTAAACCTTATAACCTTACTTGCGGTGTTAGGCAGTGTTTGGAACCAGCATATAAGTAAGTGATATTGTTTGTGATAGATGAAGTTTTAACTGGATTGAATTTATGCTAGGGAAGTCTACTATGGAAGCCATCTACTTACTGAGAAAATCAACGGAAAGATGTAGAGAGCAAATAAGGATTAATGTGTGATTGAATTGATGAAGGCTCTTAATTGAGTGCTTGGATAAATAATTTGGTCGGTATTATTGAAAAGAGGACCTAAAGTGAGATATGTTGAATATATCCGGGACATGTATGATGGACTGATGGAGCTATGTCTATAGTTAGAGCTACAGCATGTTAAACTTGTGAGTTCCCAATTATGGTAGGATTACATTGAAGATTGTGTTTTAAGTCTTATCTTCTGCTCTAAGTTATAGGCCGAAGTGACAACAAGTGTTAAAACTTAAGAGAAGTTGACCCCAAGGGGTGGGAGAGATGACAAGGGCACTCAGGCAAAGACCTTGAGGTCCTTGGTTCCAATCTCCATAGGGGCCATTCTTACCTATAAAAAAAGAAAAGAAAACAAGTGTTAAGAGAAGTTTTAGCCTTCTAGGTTCAAGAGGTTTTAAAATCAGGGGTGGGAGAGATGGCAAGGATACTTGGGCAAAGACTTTGAGGTCCTTGGTTCCAATCTCTATACCAACAAGTGGTCACGCTTACCTATCAAAAAAATAAATCAGGAATGATGCAGAGTATATGCAATGCTACTTTAGAGGTAGATGGATTACGCATGGAAAAGCAAATGAGGTAGATTTAAAAAAAAAGCTGAAAGTCACTAGTTTAGATATCTAGGGTCGGTTAGTAATCAGAGGAAGAGGTGGAGGGTACGAGCTGGAGTGGTGGTGGAAGTGGAAAAGTGTATATAGAGTTACTGGTTGATGTGGAGATGGTGTTGAGAAAATTTAATAAGACAGTTACTGCAGGAAGTTTGGCTACTAAGAATGTATAAGAGTATGAGACGAGTCAAAATGATGGAAAAGTGCATATAAAGTTACTGGTTAATGTGGAGATGGAGTTAGGAAAATTTTATAAGACAGCTACTGTAGGAAGTTGGGCTACTAACAAATTTGTGTATATGACGAGTGTTGAGTGTTTTTATATAACAGCTACTGTAGGAAGTTGGGCTACTAAGAAATTTTTTATAAGACGAGTGTTTCCAAAATGAGGTGTTAAGATGGCTTGTGGTATTACATATTACTTGAAATGAACACATTTG
Organism: Codonopsis lanceolata; assembly: GCA_013146195.2. Taxonomy (NCBI): domain Eukaryota; kingdom Viridiplantae; phylum Streptophyta; class Magnoliopsida; order Asterales; family Campanulaceae; genus Codonopsis; species Codonopsis lanceolata. The sequence continues at coordinate 63,584,615 of CM028383.1, forward strand.
TGAGACAGTAGTAAGAGCTCTAATAGGGAACTCAAATATAAGGTAGATAGAAAGTATTGACAGAGGGCAAGCATGGGAAAATCTTTCTTGGTATGATAAAGCTTACTATGCACTAGAAAAAAGTAGTAACAAAAGAAACCTGTCGATCCTACCCATATCTCAGGGACGAAGTGTATTCTAAAAGAATGTGATTAAGTGCCCTATATTTGTTACTATGCACTAGAAAAAAGTAGTAACTAAAGAAACCTGTCGATCCTACCCATATCCTATCTCAAGGACGAAGTGTATTCTAAACGAATGTGATTAAGTGCCCAATATTTGTTAGAATGACTTCTTTTTGATTGTGTATGTTGGAACCATCTAATTGCTGCATAAAGAGTTGATCACATCAATTCTCCCACTTTTTGATGCATGATACCAAATCGAGATCTTATGGTTTCACCTTAGTAACCATATATGTTATGTGCTATCAGAGGCTGATTATACTTTTTTTTTTTTGATACATATTCCTTTTTAGTTTTTTTTTTTTTTTTTGGTACAGAGGCTGATCATACAGTAACTTGAGTTCCAATAACTTATTAGTTTTTTATTTTATTTTTTAGTAGTGTAACCTTTTTTGTCAGTGTCATTCTTATGCTCCATTTTATCTTTTAAACTCCTGGATCTAGTTTTGCTCCATAACCAATATACCAATAACTAATGCAGGTCAAGCCTCTGACGGTATACGAATCAGTTTATACTCAATTGCTATTTGATGTTGCTTCATGACTGACCCTTCATCAACTCAACCCTTTTATAGAGATTAGAGAGTGAAGATTCCTAGGTTGCCAAGTTAGTAGGCGGGGGCCAGCAGTGGAGCTTGACCTTTACTGCTTTCGGGGTATGGAAACCTATTGTTTCAAATCATAAAGCCAGTAGTAGACCCAGGAATTCCTGAAAACTGGAAAAACTCCGAAAAAGTGTCGAGGGAAGGTGGGATTAAGTTTTAATCATTGTTACTTCCACTTTTTATCCTAGGCTACATGTTAGCCAATTAGTGTTGAGCAGATGGGTGAGACAGGTCATATAAAAACATCTTTACCTCGGGGCAGCTTTAGTTTTTGGAGTGGAAAGGTGGCTGATGGCCATTGCTTGAAACATTATTAACAATGCATCACCTTGTTTCAATCTACATTGCTGACACCCATATCCTATTTTACATAACAACATTGCAAGAACTCTCTCAGTTAGCGGGTCACGCAGTGGATAGGAAGTACCATTTGATAAGATGGGAGGTGGTGTGTTCGAGCTTGAGAGGTGGTGGATTGGGGATTAAAAGGTTAAAATTGTTCAATGTGGCGTTGATGGGTAAATGGCTTTGGAGATTTTTGCGCGAAACAGATTCTCTTTGGAAGAAGGTTGTGGTGAGCAAATATGGAGTTGGGGACCATGTGTGGAATCCAATTGAGGTGCACTCTTCTTATGGGGTGGGGGTGTGGAAAGGTATTAGAAGGAAGTGGGATATTATGAAGAGATGCATAGCTTTTGATGGGTGGGTATTGGCAACTTAGTTAGATTTTGGAGCGATAATTGGTGTGGGGGTACGGAGCTTCAGAGGGCTTTCCCGGCTGTTGTGTAGCCTTGCTACACATAAGGAGGAAACAGTCAGTTTTGTGTTACATTTCAATGGAGAAAATGCTACTTGGAACCCCACTTTTAGAAGAAACTTTCAAGATTGGGAGTTGGACTCTCTTGGACGTCTCTTCGAGTTGCTTTATAGACAGAAAGTGGATAGCCATAGAGAAGATCTAGTTGTGTGGGAAGGAGGGAAGAGCAAGGATTTCTCAGTTAAATCCTTTTATCAGAAGATCTCGAGTAGCACTGTTTCGTTCCCGAGGAGAAGTGTGTGGAAGACCAAGGCCCCTACAAGGGTGGGTGTTTTTATGTGAGAAGCTGTAAATGAAGCTCTATTAACTTGCAGCAATCTTTAACGTCGTGGTAAAATTTTAGTCAACACTTGACAGCTTGTGCAAAAGTGATGGGGAGAGTGTCAACCATTTATTGTTGCATTACCTTTTTACCAGCAAGTGTTGGGACTTTGTGTTTAATTTTTTCAAAGTGGTGTGGGTGATGCCTAATTCGGTGAAAGAGATGATGAGATGTTGGTCCCTGTATAAACAGAGGAGAATTTTTTTATGGGAGGTGGCCCCATTGGCGATTTGCTGGACTATATGGTTGGAAAGAAATGCTAGAGTTTTTGAGAATGCGGAGAGAAGATCAAGTAGAGTTGCATGCTCCGCTCTTTTGGTGTCATGAGGCGATTTCTTTTGACGCAAACCCTTTTGTAGAGTTTGTGGATAACATAACATAATGTAATTATTACTGTTGTATAGAGGACGCGTCACCTGTTTTGACGTTCTCATATTTATAACATTTTCTTACTTAACAAAAAAAAAGAACTCTCTTAGTTAGTTCGAATTCAAACGTAATTACCTGGTTCAAATTGAACGGGCTTTAGGAATGTACCTAATTTCATAATTTTCAGTCTCTTGGCTACTCGCTATGTTATAGCAAACTTAAATATTCATCGCTGACAGCAAAGACATCTACACCCACCACTGTCGATTAGTCCATACGTATTAACTTTGTCATAGGAATGTAATTGAATTCTAGAAAATGTGGTTTCCATCATCTTTTTGATGTTTATTAGATATTGTTGTCATAGAAGGCTGAGTATCTCTTAAGCTTATTTTTGCATTGCTTGTGCAGCAGTTCCAGGGTGCAGAATTTTGTGGTTGATGATGGCACTTTGTTAAGGTCTGTATCTGGATACCTTCCTTTCATTGTTCCATGTTAATATTGCTATGATTGGTTTACCTTATCTCTTCAGTGATATCATGTCTTCGTCTGCATCCATATCAATAGTGTTTTTACGAAGTTCACTTTCTTTTTGTTGAATAGAATTACTATGCAGTTCGTTCCAGAACTAGACAAATATTTTTCTGTTTTGCCCCTTTCACAATTGTTCAACAAATAAATTGTTTAGAAATATTAGTTTGTGCTATTTATAAATTATAATTTTTAAATACGTTCTAAAATTAGTGCTATATTATTTAGGACATCCTAACCCTCTTTTATTTTAAAAGTTTTTTTCATATCAATTACTAGGTATCAACTTGAAAACTATTTTATATTTAATATGTGCATTAATATTAGAATATATATAGCATATATAGTTTTCAAATTTTAGTCTATTTTCTATTTTAAAACATATTATTTATCAACCTTATTAAAAAAGATGGCAAAAGGTAACATTGTTTATTTTCTATTTTTAATTTTGTATTCACCTGGTGTTGGATTAAACCCTTATTAACTATCAGTTTCTAAGAGGAGTATTGGGTAAAAGTAACACAGTGGACCAAGATAAATCTGATTTATTTGTAATATATGATGTCAAAACACTTCAACATCCAAAATGTAGATCCAGACGCACTTTTAGAAAACTGAACCCTGCATTTTATCATGCTTATCAAGTCTTTGCATTTCGATACACATCTAACCATTTCAAAACACATATTCGTTAAACTAATCCGCGAGACGACTTGGATTTTCAGTATAGTTGTGTCGCGGTGGGAATTTATCTGGGGTGTCGACATAAGTAGATCTAAGCAATTCCAAAAATTTAGTGGTACATATTTTTTTTAGGAAACAGGGACGACACTCTGACAAATTTTATTGATAACAAAAAAATAATACACCAAGGGGGACAATCAGCCTTGCCCAGAAATGGGAGGACAAAGGAGCCTGACCTCTAAAAATCAATACATCAAAAGGCACAAAACATAATAATAAGAGCTAAACTACCGATAGCTATAAAAGTCATCCAAGTCGTGCTGCAAAGCTTGTAAAACACTGTGAGGAAGATGCCGATACTGAACAAAACACATGTAGCCTTCATGCGAATGTGCATAGGATGCGAGCCTATCCGCAACCTGATTTTGTTCTCTAAATACATAACCGAAACCCACCCAACAAACCATGACACTGACGCAACTCATAAACATACATCCACGGAGGCTTGTGTTTGTTTCAAAGTGCCGACACAGCATCCAACGAATCCTACTCAGCATCAACCTCTAACAGACCCATTGATCAACATAACTGTAAGCCATCCCGCAGAACCAATATATCAGCTTTCATGTTGGTACCTGCTCCATAATACGTGGAGAAAGCTAAATCCCTCCCCCCCTCATCTCTAATGATACCACCACCCGAACACTTACCCTCCATTGCTGATCCATCCATATTCAATTTAAACACACCCCTAACCGACGTTTGCCATCTAATCCAGTGACCACGTTTCAAAGGAGCTCGCACAACTGGAACATTAATTGTTTGAAGCCTTAATTTCCCCAAGGCAGTAGCATCAGACTTGGGATTGATTATGATCTTACCTAAAATTACCTAATATCAGTCGATGATAATTATCTGATTTTGATCTTACCTAAAATTATGCCGAAAGAATTGAGTATTTAATTTATCTGTGCTATTGATTCATTTAAAGCATATCTACATTAACTTTCAATTATCTAAAGTAGCCTGATCATCAATGTTCTCTCGGTCGTTTGACAAGGACAAATCCTTATCAATCTCTCAATTATACACTACCAATCATATATGAGATCTTAACACACTTGACTCACCATGTAATCCATTAAGTAAATATTCAGGGGCTACTAGTACATGTCATTAAGATCCCATGCACATAGCAAGCCATGTATACTAGTTACCATAAATTGTGCATGCCTTGCGGCTGCGCCCCCTTCTTTTTCTTTCTTTTTTCGGGGGGGTGGGGGGGAGTTTTGTAGGCTCCCAGATCAGTCTGCTCCTGTAGTTGGGTCTGGTATTGATTTGAACCAACCAATTTGCTAATCTGTTGTTCCTAATTTTTCGTTCACTTTTTACTGATGATGAAGTTTATCAGGAATAAACCTTTTTCTGTATTCAATGGAATCCATGGCAATCCTTCTACACTCAAGGTTAGTTATTTCAATGTAATTGTACTTTCCTAGACAGAATATCCAACTTCTAACCATGATTGTGATTTTGCAGTTGCAAAGTGGTATCAGATGTTTCTCATCTACTGGTATGAATCTCTTCTGTTTTAACTAACTCCTCTTATATGGTCTTATTCTAACTCACTGAAGAAGATTCCCAATAATGGTTTCCAAACAACTTAATGCTGATGTTAGATCCACATTCCCATGCTAACCTATACCCAAGGTAATGCTTTTGTCCGCATAAATGCTAAAAAAGGGTAATTGTTTGCTTGGGCGAGGTATTGGATGTATGATTTGGGTTGGATCACCAGTTAACCCAAGTTGGGCCTAGGTCGGGCATTGCCCTTATTTATTTATTTATTTAGTTTATTTTTGTTTTTCTTTGTTATGGGGTATTCCATTAAAAACTGACTTGGCTATGTGGTTATGCCTGATTTTCATCCTGTGCCACTCCCACAAACAAAGAGCTGGAGTTAATCTAGGCTCATCCAAGCTGTGTCAGCCCCTTGCCGAGCCCAATCAAAGCCAACTGTAAATAATCTCTCTGTCTCGGGCCTTCTTGAGTTATTCCATCACTTTTTATAAAGCAGATCCGACTCAATTCTGCAGCTTTGAATTGAGTTTGGCTCTCCCAGAAACTTGCAATCTCTTTACAATAATATTCGAGCTTTTAGAGAGCGATGTGCGTGTGTGTCAGAGAGAGAGTAGCTTTGCTTGCACCTCTCCTTCAGAAAGAATAATAGTCTCAACTGACAACTCAAACTTTTTGAGATTGTATCTTTACTTGTACCTCCTTCAAATTGTACAAAAACTATATCCCTTTTTAAAACTGGAACTATTTTTTTCTGGGACACACCAAAGAGGAAAGAGGGATAAATAATTTAGACGGTGGGAGTATATATTAAGAAAAGACAGTTTAATTTCGCTGGATAAGAATGATTCTTCAATCTAAATAGCACATAGCACAGCGCTGTTTCTGGATGAGCTTTCTTCTTATTGAATAATTGAAATAGTAAAGTAAGTAGGTCAACTGGCTATGGTACTTTGTTTTAGCGCATAATGAACATAAAATGTCAGACCTTGAAATGGTACTGCTGGTAGCTTCATTTGAATTTCTTGAAATACTTCGAAGTTAGGTGGCATTTATTAAATAAGTTCAAGATGCAAGTCAGAAGTGATGAAGCATTTCATACACTGTTGTTCAGGTGGTGCCTGAGGACTAAAAAGAATCTGTGCCCATGTTTGGAATTTGCATATCTCCAAACAGCTGGAGTTTCACAAAAGGCTGTTCATCCCTGCCCATCATTGAGTATGGGCAGTTAGTTGTGTTTAGATTGAGGAGTCCAATTGAATAGTAGACTAGTAGTTTCAACTTTCTGAAAACTTAGCCATATGGGAGTCTGTTGGTTCTGGTCACCTGCAATATTGAACATACTGGGTTGCAAAATGACATGGTTGTATGTACATCTAAGGCATTAGCTGCACCTTGTGATTCACTTCTTTATGTTAATAATTTTACTTTATATTTGAGATTTCTGAGCTGTTCTGTTCTGCAGAGCTTCCTGCGCATGAAATTATTGGAATGCCAGCTCTGTCCCCAACAATGGTAAGGATGTTCCAAGAAGGATAGCTTAACTTTGTAATACTTGTAACACATTTTATAGATTTTCTTCATTTGCCTTTTGGCATTCTGCAGACTCAGGGAAACATTTCAAAGTGGAGGAAGAAAGAAGGAGACAAGGTCAGTTGACTAAGAAAGTTGTATAATATTAGGGTGTTATCATTACTTTGATATTCATGAATCATGAAGTTAATGGAAGAATTGAATCTTTTGTTTGAAAGTTAGAGTTTCATTTATTGGCGACTGCTGCAGTTTCTGTTCTGATGGTTAGTTTATGTGATCCAACAGATAGAAGTGGGTGATGTTATATGTGAAATAGAGACAGACAAAGCTACCCTTGAATTTGAATGCCTTGAAGAAGGGTAATTCTGTCTATACTCACCGATTCATTTGACTGGATGTTTGTATGAAATACTAACATTGGCAAGTAAATTCTATTACTGTTAAGTAGCTATACTTTCTCCAATTGTTCATGGCACGGTTTGGAGTGTTGTCTTAGTCGATGCATAAAAATTAATTATGCTTTGAGGTAGATGAATAACTCTTTCCCGGTTTCCCCAATTTATCATCACTTTTTCTGTGGAAAGTTAGGTCCTGATTAGGCTTGCTGCAATGTTTGTTCCTAGTATTTTGTTGGAAGTGTTCATTAAGCTCCTTTAAATTGTAATATTTTGGTATACGCCTGACTGGCTAGCCTGTAAATTGAGCCCTTACGGATTTATACTTTTGGCATGCTATTGGTGGACATCATTGGCAGCTTTTTGGCAAAGATACTGGCACCTGAAGGTTCGAAGGATGTGCCGGTGGGACAACCTATAGCAATTACGGTAATGCAATAATTCTTTTAAACTGTACATTCTAAATCAACAACATGGGCATGCGTTAATTTGGGAGCTTTTGTAATTTCTATGAAAATGATCTCAGTTGCATTGTAGGAAATTATCTATGTCCAGATGGATTTTAATTAATACGTACCCATTTTTTGAATTGTGTATTATGTTTATGTTTTTGTTTTTGTATTTCCCTAAAAACTAAAAAGTGCAATTTAGGAAAATAGAACCAAACCCAAAGTGGTTCATTCGCATCCCAAGTACTGCGTCACTTCATAAAAGAAAAAAAAGAAGATGTGTTTACTTGTCTGGAAATGAAATCACAAAAGCAATTAATTTTCATCAAATTAAGGTTTAATGCCATGCTTGTTTGGTAATTTTGGATCTGTTTTCTATCATTTTCAGAATTTTCTAACGTAATGTGACTCTAAAATTTAATATCAAAATTGATGGTGATTTTGATTAATATTAAGACCTCCTTCCTATAAATAGAATCCTACTTCCCATTTTTGTTTGTGCCATAGAAAAAGTCCCATTTTAGAATTTATGCTCTAAACTTCCATTGGTTTTCCAAATCTTATTCTTACTTTTCCGAGAGCATGGTATTGCTCTTATCTGTCATATGAAATAAATATCATTTTCGTGCAACCTAAAGGGGATTTGTGGAAGTGAAAAACTATTTGTAATAAGTTCAAATTTCATTGTTGGACACATTTTTTGTGGCATGAAGTACTATGTTAAATAAAAAGATGGTCCAAAATAATATGCAAGCCGTAAGCGCATATTTGTGTTTTAAACTTCATTTGAAAATGAGCACAGAAAACAGCTGTGATAACAACCAACGACCATGGGACACCATTCTGAAAACAATGCTTGTTTAATATTTTGATCCCTTTAGCTTCATTACTGGTTTTTATTTTAGTCAATTATGTTTAGATTGACAACTTTATGTTGCAAAGTGATTTTCCTCTTTTTGTATCGAGAACTTTCAAGAGACATGTTCTCTATTGTGGCAGTGACTATAATTTGGGGCACACTGCAAATTTACATTAAAAAAAACTGTGTTGAGACTTGCGAAGTACAAACATGGTAAACTAGGGTTTTGCAATTTTCCACTGGGCTTTTACTTATTAAAAAAATAATAATTCCACTGGGCTTTTGCTTAGAAGGCTTGTTAATTTACTGAATTTCACTTAAAAATATTGGTTATTTATATGAAGCTCATGCATATTTAGAAAATATAGTATTTGAAATACATATTGGAGCTGTTAGGAGTGCTATATTCATGTGTTTAGTATATATGTTTATTTATTTTTGATTTCTGATAAAAAGAAGAAATTGTATTGGAAAGGAATGAAGAATACAAGAAAGTGAGGACAAGGAGTCCACTCAGAATGACAAATGATAAGCCATAGAAAAAGACAAAAGAAAATTAGGAAGTATACTCTATCCCTCAAGAGAGAAGGATATGGACTTAGAATTGCTTTCCGTCCATAAATACCAGAAAATACCAAAAACATGTCACTACCACAAACATGAAAATCCCACTAGAACCCAAAGTCCAATAATAGTGATAGGAGAATCAGAGAAATTGTAAGAACAACTGATAGTAGCAACACAACGAACTCCTTCGATTCCATACATTGAGATTTCTGGTTTCATTTTCAAGGGGATGCATACAACATCCTTAACGCAAAAATCCGAAAGTGGGGCATTAGGACAGACTAAATAACCGTGGATAGGGTACCCAACGATCTTATTGTTAGAGGACCCAAGACCACTCCCCACTATGAAATGAACGCGAGGGAAGAAAAGATGAGAGCACTTAAGATATATATCGATATATGCATATCATATATATATATATATATATATATGGTCGTGTCGTCATGTCATCGATTGTGAAGGAATCTGTATTCAACAGGATGTGTACATGTCAACACGGACACAGCATCATTGTTGTCAGAGTCCACAAATCATGGAGCAGTAATATATTTGCTGGAGCATCTCTGATCACATTTATATCCAGTTTATGCAATGCTGACTCTATATGTGTATTAGGTGGAGGATGAGCATGATATACAAAAAATCCCTGCTAGTGTTATTGGTGGATCAGAGGTTAAAGAGAAACGACCAACTCAAGAAAATGTTAACAATGAAGGCAGGGCACAAGAGACAAGATCTGCAAAGATTTCCGCATCTGAACTTCCTCCACATGTTGTTGTTGAAATGCCGGCATTATCTCCAACTATGGTAAGTGAATTTCTAATAGTTAGGTTAATGGTTTATTTTGTTATTTTTCTCTTGTCGGAGCTCAGGATTGCTACTCTTTACTCCTTTGCAGAACCAGGGAAACATTGCTGTGTGGAGAAAAAAGGAAGGCGATAAGGTTAGTAATAATGTTTGATCTAGGATCGGCGAATCTACAGTTCTGCACATGAGATACTTTGCTTCGTTATCATTCGAGTGAAAATAATAACATAACCTGTATATATTTATTTTGTCTTTTACTTGATCTAACAGATAGAGGTTGGCGATGTGATATGTGAAATAGAGACAGATAAAGCTACTCTTGAATTTGAGTGTCTTGAAGAAGGGTAATATTCTGACCTACTGCTAGGTGTTTGAGAGCACCATTCTTTGCTGATGTTAGGCTAGGGGTGATCTATATGTGTGTGTACATGTGTGTATTTCTGAACCTTGATCATTAGTACAGCAATTACTGGCTATGACAACTGATTTAATTTGGGAATAGAATGCTGTTTAGGAGCACAAGGTCTCTAGAAGTATGAAATGGTTACTGTGTGGTAAATGTTAACATAGAAGTATGTGTATGGTGTGGAAATACAACCCTATTATCATCTTAATCTGTAGTTAGTGCAAAATTCTTTCTATTGTATTCTTGAGCATGTGGCTCTTGTTTTCTTCTGGATATTAAACCCATTCTTCTTTCCGTTATTTGCTGCTGAAATCAGTCTTAACACCTTTGTAGAATCCTTTGAGCAACTTACTTCATTTAATTGTTGCTATGATTTTGAAAGTTAGAGCACTAGTTTGGATGGTACATTGGAGTTTGGGTTACCCATAAACACATGCTTAGATTCTTCATTGCAATATTGACCGCAGATACCTTGCAAAGATTCTGGCGCCTGAAGGTTCAAAGGATGTATTGGTGGGACAACCCATTGCAATAACAGTAAGTTCTTACAGTGCTCGAACTTGCATGTCTAGTTTTTCCTTGTCATGACATTGAAGTCTAATTTGTGCTGTTTCCAAAGCAATTAAGACTTTGTATAGCTCTTTGCTTTTCTATAGTAAGAATTACCCAAGCTATTTGTGCTGCAAGGTCGAGGATCCAGCTGATATTGAAATTGTAAAGAAATCTGGTAGTGTTGATTCTGCTGTCACAGACGAAAAATCAGTCAATCATGAAATTAGTAATGAATCGAGAGTTCAGAAAACCAGCTTCACTAGGATAAGTCCATCTGCAAAGTTACTGATTGCAGAACACAGGTTAGATGCATCCTCAATAACAGCATCAGGTCATCGTGGTACTCTTTTGAAAGGTGATGTTTTAGCAGCAATAAAATCTGGCAAAGGTGCTGCAAAAGTATCTTCATCAGAGAAGAAGACGCCACCATCACCTCAAATTCAGGCACAAACTTCTTCATCGGCCCCAGCAGTACAGCAATCAGATTCTTTTGAAGATTTTCCAAATTCTCAAATTCGCAAGGTATGGGCTCTTTCTTTCTGTTTTAGGCTGCCACTATATATCATTTGTAGGTTTTATTGATTATCCATACGATTGACACTTTATCCATATGTAATTATGTATGCAATACCCTTTTATGAATTTTTCTATGTTAATTATCTTTGAATGTAATGGTTGGATTACTAAGTAGATGTTTGATTGTGCTAGATGCTGATTCGTAGTTTATTCGAACACACCTATAGTGCTTATATGGCCATCCTTGTGTTCCTTAGTAAATCATATATCTGTGTAGGTAGTGGTTATATGTTATGAAGCGCGCAAAGTCTCCTGTCTTCCAAGGTCCTTGTGTTGGTGCTGGCCACCTCTTGGACACTGTCACTCTCTTAACATTCTCGGCACTTGTCAAGCATGCTACGAATTGTCATAGTTGGGTTTTTCCTGGGTTCAGTATATCGCGACCCGCGCGTAAACATGAAAGATCTGAAATTCGATTTTCTTTGAAAGAGACAGGGTTTAAAGGTTCAACATGCCAAACTAGTGTATATATTATTAAACTGGAAAAATCTCAAGTATTTCAATTTGTATGAATGATGCATTGATGGATGTCTTAGTTCTTGAAAGATTGTTTTCTTTCTTGGTTTTAGACATATGTTCATACCTACTTCCATACATATATAATTGGGTATTATGTGTATACAATATTAATTATCTATTTGTGTGTCCCCATCATGTCGTGTCGTACTTCTTTACAAATTTGGTGTCAGCATGCGGTTCTCGTCTCTGCATGTGTTATGTGTTGGTGCTTCTTAGGTTCTGTGTACATCAATTGATTTTTTTTTTTTGATAAGGAAGATATTATATACCAAAGGCGTCAAAACAGGTGAGGCATCCTTGTACACTAGGAGTATACACAAAAGGACTAATTTAAAGAAAAACTATTAACAAAATCAACAAGAGAATAGTCATGAATATATCATCAATTGATTTTTAAAATCAATTTTTTTGTAAATTGGAAAGGAATGTACTTTTTTGTTGTTGTTTTGAGTGCATCATTGCAAGTAGATTTCTAAGGTAAAGGATTCGGAAACACTGTGGAGACAAGGAAATGTTTGGCTACACTTGGAATTACAAAGTAGCACTGTTAGTGATAAAAATGAATTAAACATTAAATACTCTTTCATGTGTTAGATACGAACACCCTTCCACTTGAAAGGGGGCTTCTAGGACAGATAAGGAAAATAAGAAAATGCTGAAGGTTGTAACATAGTCGCAGTATATTCTTTAGTAATTAAAAGCTTGTACAAATCTTAAAACAACTATACCAAATATAATTCCATAAAGAATCAAGAATGAATTGTGAACAAAATTAGACCTTTCGAAATCATATAAAAGACAAACAATGAATAATATAACATGGGGTGCTGTACTTACCTCCGTTATATTTACTTATCCATAAGAAGAAGTGTTGTCATTTTACTTGTAGTTTTCAGTGACATTTTTATAACAAGATTTTAACATGCCTCAGTGGCTCAATCTATTTTTATTCCTGTCTTATAAAAATGTTTTAGTTTTTTATGCTTCATTATTGCTCAAAACTCAAAACTCAAAAGGGAGTATACTTAATTTGATTTATCCTCTTGGTTTTCATCTCGAAATGTCAATGTTTTTTGAGCATTATTGTGGTGCAATATCTTAATACTGTAAATGCGATATGATGATGCTAGGGTGGAGCATGCCATTTCAGGTTCCACTCTATTCAAGTGCAGTTTCGCGTGGCCATTGGTCAACTGTATTGAAACTAAATCATTAGCCAAGATCAACTCTTGAGAGATCTTGAATTCTTTATGTTTTTGTGCTTTTCACAATATTTAGGGCATTATGGATATCTTATGTGCCAATCAAGATTTCAAGTATTTCCCATGTCATTTATGTTTCTTCATGGAATTCTAATCATTCACACCGACTGCATTGTGGTGTTGACACCATATTTTAACTCCTAACTATCTCTTTATGACTGTCAGTTGACCAATATCTGAATATCTCTTTATAATACATTATTCTAGATTTTTTTTTGATGAAGTTGCAATTTTGCTTTGCACATGTGCTATAAGTTTTTAGTTGTTCTGCAGGTTATAGCCAGAAGATTGTTAGAATCAAAACAGAATACACCTCATTTATATTTGTCCACAGGTTTTGAAACATCTATTAACTAGTTAATGTTGATTTTCATCAATACATTTGTGATTATAATGCTTGATTGTTTTCAACAGATGTCATATTGGATCCTCTTCTATCTTTTAGAAAGGACCTTAAAGGTGTGTGATCTAGATTTCTGCATCATCATTTTTGTTATATAGAGGATCGTGTAGATTAATGCATTCTGTCCTTGCATTCTGAAACAGTGAAGTATGATGTTAAAGTCTCAGTGAATGACATCGTCATCAAAGCTGTCGCAATTGCACTGAGAAATGTTCCTGAAGCTAATGGTAAGACACTTATTGGTTATTTTCTGTCCAAACTATATAATATTCGCTCCAGAGGTGACCTTTAAGAAGGAAAGTGTTTGTTTTGAAGCATTGTTAATTATTGAGGCCTAGTAGTAATCTAATCTGTTTCAAGATCTTCTCAATAAATGTGTTTGCTTAAGTTCTGAGGCAATCTTTTAAGCAAATATGAAGCACTCTACTTTTTATTTTCTTTAGATATATAAACAAAATTATAGTTAAAAAGCATCTTGGGGGGCCCAGCCCATTCACACTAGGTGTATACAACAAAAAATCTGAATACTATATTCAGAAGGAACTATCCAACGGAAGTCTACATCAAGTTCCAGCCAAACAATGTGAAAAAATAATTACACCACCAATGTACTCTGGTAATGACACGCTGAACCAAAATAAAACAGGTTCATCCTGATGCTTCACATAAGGCAAGTGGAAGCCATCATCCATATCTGTTTGTGATTGATACGAGTCCTGTCCATGCTAAGATAGGAGTTATTGAAGACTTTGGCATAACCCAGAAGAGTTAAAACCATTATTTGTTGGAGCTGCATTTGCAAGAGGGATGCAGGGTTAGTAAATCATTTGTTGCTGCAGTGTGATATGGCCAGGAGTCACAAAGTTAAATCATCACAATTACTATAGCTTCCTGGGTCTGATGTCCACACAGAAAAAGCTACCTTGATGGAGGCCTTCGATAACTGAATTCCCTCAACAAGATCTCATTTCTCTGCTTAGCATTAATGGTCTTATAACAGGATTTAACCAAAAATACTCGGTTCCTGAAGTTTCCTTTCAAATGCATCATCCTCGCCTTTTTGAGTATCCACATCGTACAAAACATTCGTTGAATGCTCATCTTCCTCAAGCTCCCAATCTCAAGCATTTCTCTTAGGAAAAAGGATTCGATCAGATGACCTATTATTCCCAAAACATAATCGGGCACTGTAGCTTGCTTATTAGCTGAAATGTATACATATCAGAAATCTAATCAACATTAGCTCATCCCGGACCAATGGTCCAAGTAAAATCTGAGTTCAGCTCATCAGTTAAAACATCCTTTTCAATTATCAAGATAAGTTTGATCCTAAGATTTTGGGCCTGTTTGGGAATAAAAAAAACTGGGCTGGTTTGGTTCAGGTGCACTTGTAATTGCCAGTTTAGAATAATGCAGATTTGACTAGTTTTATAGGAATCTATTCTAGCTGTTTCCAGGTTGAAAAAGAAATCAAAATCAGTTAGAAAAACTAAAAAACTCATCTACTGTACAATTTGAACATTTAGAATCATCCATTCATTATTTATAATCCATGTTTAGCTTATGAAATTCCCCAACTCTATGGAGCCCAAAAAAAAAATTTTCTTTTGAACCTTCAATCCTCCAGATGTACGTGGAGGTCCATATTAATTATGATTATGGTGTGGTTGTGTATAGGGTTTGTGTGTGTGTGAGAGAGAGAGAGAGATTTATGATTATGGTGTGGTTATGTATAGATTTGTGTTCTCGAGACACAGTTAATTATAATTCTTTTGATTAGTAATAAATTATATACCAACAACGTCAATACAGGTGACTCGTCTCGTCTCGTGTACACTGGAAGTATACTCTACCAAAAGAGATATCTAGACAATACAAAAGTTATTCACAGTTTCTACAAAAGAGTTAGAAGGCTTAGAAAATGAACTTGCTGTCTCAGAACACCAAAAGAATAGAGTGCGAAGTAAGGTGGTCTTCAAATAATCAATGGACCCTTCCTCACTATCAAAAGCCCAGCGATTTCTCTCCCTCCAAATCGTCCAACAGACGCCCAAAGGAGCTGCCTCCCAAATGAAGTTCTTCCTCTTACATTTGGATAGAGACCAACACAGGAATAGCTCTTTAATTGATCTTGGCATCACCCATGAAATATTAAAGAGACATAGCAAAAAATTCCACAACTCCAGCGCCACCGGACAATGGACAAGAGAGTTTGTGTATAGAATTGTTTGTTTGTTTGAGAGAGAAGGAGAGAGAGTGAGTGCCTGATGGCAGGGAATCAGGTGGGAATCAACTGGTGTTTTTATAGGTTTTCACTTATAAGATATATGCATTATAATATTAGATTAAGTTATTTGTGTATGAAAAGAGCTAGGAGTAAGTAGTTATCGGAAAACAAAAGAAAGAGGAGCTGGGTAGAGCCACATATACGAAGATGGGTACTGCTGTGTATGAAAATATAAAAATAAGAGTATTAGAAATCCCGTACGACCTAGATTACATAAGATCTGGTTTTAGGCTCAAATAAGGATTGGAAGGAACCTACTTTGTGAAAAAATTATACTGACCAAACAAGTTTATTTAAAATGGCAAGGCATATACCACTTTATCCCCTTCTTGGGGCTTTCCAAACGAGCCCTTTACTTTTCTAGGCACCGAGTGTGTGCCCCTTGGTTATATAATTTATATAGTATGTTGCAAAAGTTGGATAATATTATTTTTGCTCCCAGAACACTTCACATAAAAATCACTGGAAATTTTGATTGTATTCATTTTTCATGAGAAAACAATTCATGCAAACGTTCCATCAAACATTTGACATACTTCTAACAGAACAAACAACTTCAAATGGTAGAATCACTTTGCCATCAAATCTCCATCATAAATCGTCAACTTTTCTTCTCAATTTTCAATCTCTTAAGTTTTATGAAAGCTGGAGTTCTTACCAGTGATTGTTGCCTGTTGGTGTTACTTATTGAAGAATGAGCAAAGAATGATTGTACTTTATCCACCAAGACATTTGAGAACTCTTCTTGTGCTACTTCATAAAAATAGTAGTTTAATTCTACAATTTTGTAGTCCTCAATTATACCTTGATCCAACTAAGGTTTTTCAGTTTGATAGTACGATTGATAAAACCAGCTCATTTGTGTAGTTATTTCTCCTTAACTGGATACGGTTTCTCTTGCAAGTACTATATGACAGATTTCAGAATGTGAACAGAGGTGCACTTGATATCAATGGTATATATGTCACATGAAAGAACTCTAGTGACATGTAGAAGAAATATTTCCAATTTTGATTAAAGCAATCACAAGTACTTCAATAAGTAGTTACTCGTCAGTCCTCCATGATCATCTTGTGTTTGTATTTTTATTTTTTATACCTATAGTAAATGATTCAAGCCATATTTACTTGTTGAACTAAGTTAATTTCATAACATCAAGTAGCTCAATGAAATGGTAATAAGCTTTTTTCGTCTGAAAGAAATGACAAACATTAAAAACACTTCTACTGACACGCGATAAGGATGGTACTAAACATTTCCAACATGACAGCTTACTGGGATGCTGAGAAAGGGGAAGTTGTTTTGTGCAATTCCGTTGACATTTCGATTGCTGTCGCTACGGAGAAGGTATTCTCATTCTTCATATCATTTTCTCTACATTTCATTCTTTGAGGTTATAAGACACCTGATTTCATTTCACTATGGCCAAATTACAGGGCTTGATGACTCCGATTGTGAGGAATGCAGACCAGAAATCCATATCTTCTATATCCTCCGAGGTATAAATAGATTTTGCATTCAATTTAGTTTGATAGCTAGTACCTTCAGACACATTCCTACACTGGTTATGACTGGAAAGTGAATATTTTATAGAGATTTCTGATACTTCCATGGGTAGCAACTGCATGCTGCAATGTTATTTGATGAAGAATGCATCCCAGAAGTTAGACTTGGAAGAGAAGAAAGTTAAGTTGGTTCAAGATTAAAATTAGCAACATCCACTTTTGAAAGTAATGCGGCTTTATGAAGTCATCAGGACGTTTGGATATAGGATGCTCTAACCGTATATTGTAATTATGTACTGATCTTTCATAATTGACGTATCTTGTCCTTATTTTGACTTTTAACTTGTGTTGTACTTTGAGAGTTCAAATATTAGTTGACCATATATGACACTAGTCTGAAACACTACATTACATTCCTTTGAGGATAGTAAACCCTCTTCTTTTAGATGAATTTATCAATTGACTTATATCAAACAAGCATTTTGGTGAGTTTCTGATATTTGGTCAATTTTCTGCATAAAGGTTAAAGAACTTGCTGAAAAAGCAAGAGCAGGGAAGCTTACACCTAATGAATTCCAAGGCGGTACTTTCAGGTAACCTACTACTTAGCATTCAGTTTTGGTATAAGATTTTCGTATAAATCTATTCCTTTCTAAAGCTGCTTCTAATTCTTTTTTCATTTTCATGAAGCATTTCAAATTTGGGGATGTTTCCGGTGGACCAGTTTTGTGCAATCATAAACCCACCTCAGGTTCTCTCAAACAGCTTTAGTTATCCTGTAGTTAACCTTCCAATTATTGGCTGGGTGTAAAATGTAAATGGACTTTTGGTTATGCAGGGTGGCATTCTCGCTGTTGGTAGGGGCAACCAAGTTGTTGAGCCAGTGGTTGGAGCCGATGGTAAATTATCTTTTACTCTAACAAGTCAGATATCTGTCTGGTTTTTGAGATTTATGGAACTTTCATTTTGCCTTCTGCCAGGAATCGAGAAGCCTGCTGTTTTTACAAAAATGAATCTAACGCTATCTGCAGATCATCGGGTTTTCGATGGAAAAGTTGGAGGTATGTAATATTTCAAAATATCACTGATGGGGAGGTCTTGTGCCACACTTCATACTGATTACTTAGCGAGCACCTGGATGATCATTGTACAGCCCCCGCCCCTATAGGAAGAAAGAAGCCCTAAAAAGTATTACCACCCCCAAACACTTAAACAGGCTTACTGTTTTGACTCTAAATCACGGCATAGAAAATACTAGTGAAAACGAAAAACAGTAAGAATGTCTCTGTTTTGGCAAGTTAAAGTCATCCAGGTGCTCTGATAATATAGTTATTGCTGACCTCACAACTAAGGGAGGCTGGAACTGTACAATAGATGAAGATATATACCAAAATTCCCCACTAGTCAGCCAGACAGTCCAGAGCTTTTGTGTTTTCTCGTCTGTGGCCATCAACTGACAGAACAATAGTGATTGAAGGGTTCACTTTCCAACCCCTTTCATTTGATGGCTCAGTGACCATCTAAGAGACTGCTATTTTTATGGGGCATGCTCTTGAATTGAATAACTTCCATTTGCAGGTGCATTCATTTCTGCCTTAGGTTCAAACTTCAGCGATATTCGAAGACTGCTTTTGTAGTTGACCATACAATGCTTGGAATGGCATCCACTGCACAAGCAGCATTGCATCTTGTTTTTTCATGAATGTAGTTGGAGATTTTCTCCAAGCGGTAACTAATCTATTCCGAGTGAGCTCAAGATTTTTTGTTTCCAAGATACAAGTGATCTGAACAAATTCTCTGCTGCGCCATCTTGGTGCACCGGAATTTGTCTTGATTTTTCGAGTACAGCATTTATAAAAGGTACCGGTTAAAGTACCAATCAAATATACCGATGAAATTTAGGTCTTGATTGTTACTTTGATCTTGTTGTTGCCTCGCATTTTTGGGCTGAGGTTTACATTTTTTTGTAAAGTAATAATGTACAAGAATGGCAGGTGGACCGTCTACGGCTGAAGTAATAAGTCATTCCTTACTTCCAGTTGGAATGTTTCTTGATTTTGTTATTTGCAATTGAGGTGTTACCTCTCAACAAGTTCTGAACTGGGTTCCTCTAACCTTTTGAGTGGTTGAACACTTATGGTGGATAATTTATTTGGTTCATACTATGATTTAAACATGCTATTCTTGCAAGAGAATCAAATTCTCAATCATGAGGATTTCTTTTGAAAATTACAGTATCGCCCAAGAATTACACCACATCACTAACAGGTTCATCCTTGTTTGAAATTAAACCGTAACGCGCATGATAAGCCCTCTAGAGTTCCATGTTCTCACACCAATGATCACTCCAGAAACAGGGAAAATTCTGGTCGGTCCTTTTGTTAAGGTTCCTAACCCTAAAAATCTATTGTTATTTTTTTCAATTGTAAAAAAAACATTTTTTGAAATATTGTTTCAAAAATGTCATCGCCTTCTTCAACAGCTTCGGCAACGCATTTTGGATTTGAAAATCACTACAACGAAACGGAGATCGACTTGTTGGTCAGGTCGAGGGGGTAGTGTCCCTTCGTGGGGATTCGAGGGCAACGCCCCTGAAAGGTAAATGAGTTTTTTGATTCATGAAATATGAAACTATAATAGATTTGTGTTGGGTTGAAAGATTTTTCAGTTGAGACGAAAATGTAGGAGGAAGAAGGTGGAGGACGTAAACTGATTCATTATGTTTTTGTATCGCGATTTATAAATTTCATTGTATTATTTTTGCATCGTGGTTCAAAAGTTTAATTTCTTAGTCTATTTTTGTACCATGATTTATAAATTTCATTACATTATTTTTGTACCGCGGTTCAAAGTTTAATTTCATAGTCTATTTTTTCACCGCGATTCATAAATTTCATTGCATTATTTTTACACCACGGTTCAAAGTTTAATTTCCTAATTTTTTTTGCACCGCGACTCATAAATTTCATTGTATTAATTTTTGTATTACGGTTTAAAATTTAATTTATTAGTCACTTGTACCGCGATTCATAAAGTTTAATTAATTATATTGCGATATAAAAAAATGACCTCCGTAACGTGCATACAATTCATTAAGAGTATCATAATTATTTTGCCACCAAAAATGACTTTTCGATTAAAAATAAAAAAAAAATGTAATGTAACGATTAAAAACTTTAAAAAGTGGACCAATTTATAATTTTTCTTTCCGAAACTAACCATGTTATCATTACTCACATCCAGAGATGGGAAACCTTTTCATAGAAACCCACCTCATTTTGTTGCCTTTCCACAACCCCGTTATTTCGCACTTAGGACTTTGTGGTTTAATTTTGTACATTGAGGTCTAAGGTTACATTTTTTGTTGTTGCAATTAAATGTTAAAAGTGGTTTCCGTTAAATTTTGGATGAAAAATTATTATATATCATCCACATGCATTTTTGAGGGGTTGTTTTATTAAAGATCCAATAATCTTACTCTCGTGTGAGAGACAACAAGAGAAACCTAAAATTTCACTATTAATTTACCCCTTGATACCTTAATCATCCTCTATTTCATTAATATTTTCTTGAAATAACCATAGTACTCTTGTAAGCAATCAAAATCAAAATTATTTGAATTCCTCATAGTTCATAATTTTCATGTTTTTTTTTTTGGTGGGTTAGGGGGAGGGAGGGCCTTTTGTCTTGATCTGAAATGATACTATTTGCCATGGATGCTACTTTCTTTAACATTGAAAGGAGTTGCAATGATTGGTTTTTTGTTTTGGCCTTTTGGGTGGATATTGCAATAATTATATATATATATATATATATATATATATATATATATATATATATATATATATATATATATATATATATATATATATATATATACCCCCTGTTCTATATATATATATATACTCCCTGTTCTTGGCGTAGGCCACCAAATATTTTGCATTGTTCCAAAAATCATCCTACACTCTGCGTGTCACAGAGTCGTTTAGAAATTCAGTAAATCGTCGAAAAATTTGATTAGGCAGTCAACTGTTGATTTCACATATTCTTTTAATTTTTTTGCCCAAAATAATGTCATTTAGGGTTTTAATAATAATAATAATAATAATAATAATAATAATAATAATAATAATAATAATAATAATAATAATAATCATCATTTCAATTTCAAATTATTAAATTATTGTTGTAAATTTGTAATTTGTTAATGGGTCTATGAACAATTGAGTTGTTCACTATTTTTGTAATATTTTGAACCGTAGAATGATATTAAATTTCTGGTTTTACTTTTAAAATTTAACATTATAATGTACTATTTCTTTTTAAATTATTAGGTGATATTTTCTATTAGTATATATTAAAAATTAATGCTTAATAATTAGGTTATAATAAAAAGAATTTAAAAATCGGGAATTATGTCTAATTTCTAGGCCCCGTCTAGGCACCCTAGGCGTTAGGGGTTGATCTGGTGCCTGGCGCCCGCCTAGTGATTTTTAGAACACTACTATTTTGGAATATTTCACATTAACAGTCCACTTTCAAAACATTATGTTTATCATCTCGAAAACATTTCAGTTTTGCTCTCCATATTTGATATTAACATAATAACATATACTCAAACATTTTTGTAATTATAACCAACTTTAAAGCTAATTATATATCTCTTAATAATTAGATTTTTTAAAAATTTACTCTTTGAATGGAACGGAGGGTGTATTTATTTTGGTTGATGTTATAGTTATCTTTTCCAATATTTGGATACTTGGTGAATATGTGATAATTTGGTTAATTATGTGTTATTTAGGAATTTAAAAATTTTAGTTAGCATTTAATAAGATGATACATTATTTTGTATACAAAATTAAGTACTCATTAAATTAAATGGCTCTAACACTACTCTTTTGAAAAGATGACTTCTACTTGGGTAGTTTGGATGTTAAAAATCTAAACAATAAAAAAAAGAATATCTTATCTCGCAATGATTTTTTCTTGTTTTACATTCAAGCATTTAGATGAGAACATGAATTATTTCAAGAAAAATACTTAAAATTACTCTCTCCGTTCTACCCAAAGAGTCCCTATGAAAAATCTAATAATTAAGATATATATTAATATCATTTGAGTCGATCATAACTATAAAAACACATAATAACAGTCAATATATTTACAACACAAGTGGATGGTAAAGATAAAAGATTATGGAACTTGTAAGTATAATTTTTTTTTAATGGACTATTTATGTGAAACATCTCAAAATAGTATAGTGAACTCTTTGTCAGAAACAAAGTGGAGTACTACCTCCGTTCCGGAAAAAGAGTCAATTATTCTATTTTTGAATGTTTCACTTAAAGAGTCCACTTTCAAAAATTAATGTATAAAAATATTACTCCCTCTGTTCCACCCAAAGAGTCCCCATTTGAAATGTCTAATTATTAAGGGATATATTAATGTTATTAAAGTTAGACATAATTACAAAAATAATTAAACACAAACAATATATTTACAACACAAGTGAAGGGTAAAGATGAAATGTTATATAAATTGTTAGCATAATTTTAGAAAGTGAACTCTTATGGTGAAACATCCCAAAATAGTGTAATAGATTCTTTGCCTAGAACGAATTGAGTATTTTATTACTGATGAACTACTGAAAATATCATTTTATTAAAAAGTTTGACTTTGAAACGAGACTACCCAAAACAAAAGGAGTATTAATTAAAGTGCTGCAGATACCAGCTGAGATTCCTTAGTCGCCAGGGGGATCAGATCTCGTCGCGAAGCATGGCCCCTCACCTTACTACCCCCAATTTCAGGCAAGGACTAGGCACTAAAGTTTAGTCACTAGGGGGTCAGCTCTCGTCACAAAGCGGAACCCCTCAC
Source organism: Codonopsis lanceolata (assembly GCA_013146195.2). Taxonomy (NCBI): domain Eukaryota; kingdom Viridiplantae; phylum Streptophyta; class Magnoliopsida; order Asterales; family Campanulaceae; genus Codonopsis; species Codonopsis lanceolata. The sequence goes on from CM028383.1 coordinate 63,607,748, forward strand.
TTTACTGCCCTCGCAAGTCGCAACTCGCGACAAGGCAGTAAAGTTTAGTCACTAGGGGATCAGCTCTCGTCACGAAGCTGGACCCCTCACGCTACATTTGCCTGGACAAGCTTCCAGTGGAAAGTGTAATAATGTGTTGAAACAGTCCATCTCCCTTTTCCTTTCAGACTGAGCAACTCCTCGCCTCATCAATTGGATTCAATCGCAGTTTATCACCTCTATCCACTCCTCTCTCTCTCTCTCTCTCTCTCTCTGTACATCGCCATCTCAAGCTCCGTGTTGCAGATACCAGAGGGAAAATGATTTTGTAACAGCAGACACTGACAACCTAAGTCAATTAGTACAAGCTGAGAGTCGTGAATGGATGACACTGAAGATGGGTTGGAGAATCAAATCAAACCTGTTATTCTGTTAATACTAGTGCACACACACACACACGCACACGCATGAGAGAGAGAGAGAGAGAGAGAGAGAGTTAAGTCACCTAAGAAAATACCATGAGCCCTACAATTTCCACATTTGAAAAGGAGTTTCTAAGGAAAATACTCTACAAAACAGAATGACTTTGCCTTGAAAAAAAAATAAAAAATTCATCACTATCCACTGACATCTTTGGCAGCAAGAGGTTCATACCATTGAGGGCCAAATCCAGCAGCTTTTCTTGCTGCCACGTTGAAAGGAGGCTTCAGTGGCCCCCTAAAATATGTCCTCACAGTCGCGTGAAACTTTTGAATCACTTCATCATTTTCTTCAGAAGTGCTCTCACTCTCTCCATCTTTACTTTCTTGAGAGACCAAGATGTCACCTTGTAAATATGGAGCTCTAGATCTTAAGCAAAGATACTTGAACCATTTTACACCAGCTGCACAATGGGTTATCTCTTCAGGGTAGACCACATTTTCCAGTAGATCAGCTGTCTGGTTATCACCTCCATTGCGGAAACGAGAGATGGTTGTGGGCACCACATCGAGTCCTCTTGCCTGTGTTATAATTTTATGAGGTCATGAGGTTTATAAGCAAAGAGCCAATTGGATACCACAAAGTAACAAACTAGTCTTTGGTCAAAGAAAATGCAAGTATCTTTTTTCCCAATACCTTTCTTAATCGTAATTTTAAAACGGTCAAATGGCTATTTTAAGTATTCAAAAGTTTTCACCATTCTAGTATGTTGTTGCATTTTTCTATCAAAAGGCTTTTTCAAAAGCAATAAATTCTATCAAAAGAATAGTTAAAGAATTCATCTCTTACTATTCCAGAGAGGGAGTTTTGTTACTGAAGCACCATCAACTTTTTTTAATTTTCAAAATTGACCCAAAAACCAAGTAATCAAGCCAGCCTTCCTTTAAAGTAAAGAATGTTGGCAACTAATAAACAACATTTAATAAAATTACTGTGGCCCAAATGAGAATACTATGATGAGTGTGGTAAACAAGAAAATTAATTGAAAGGAACATATTTGTCAAAACGTAAAAAGTAGCCCCAATACAAGAAAATTGCTCAAGAATTAAGATGATTTCGACATATACAGCGTAGACCACTAACTTTGACGTATACAATGTTGACCACTAACACGAGTTACGAAATCATTATCAATAATCATATTAGAGGTCGGGGAAAATCAAAACTAACTTGGAGGACAACAACTAAGAAGGATACGAATGAATTTTATATGAGTGATGACCTTGCTTTGAAATGGCGGAAAAGGAGTTGGATTACTCTTCGGTCAATTACACTATTCTGCATACCTTTTCAATAACTACCCAACTTCTCCTACAACCCTAAAAATACCTATTTGATAAAACTTCAAAAGAAAATCAAAATAATAGCAAATTATGAACTAAGAATATAAAGATTAAAAAAAAAGGTAAACTCTGCATTTATCGTGTGTGCTATGTTCCACTAGTATCATATAAGGGAAAATAAATCTTTCTTATGCTCTTCCTTTACATATAGAAACTAATGTCTAGCTAAGATGTGTCTTGAGATCACACCTTCCATATCTATTTTTAGAACTTTTTGCATTGAAATTTACTCTGGTGGCATAAAAAATTGTAATAGTGGTAAATAAATGGAAAAAGCTTTCAAGATGAGGGTGTTTAAAAATGTGCCCAAAGGGCAGATGCTAGCTTTTACCAGAATGAATCTAGTTGAAAATAATTAAGCACACCTCATGTACACAATGCTCAACTGCTAGACGCGCTAACAAGTCCTTTGAAGTAGCAATGGCCGAGTCCCAAAGACCATCATGGGCCGGTAATGATCCGTAGAAAGAACCCATTTCCTCAAGACGTGCAGCAAGAAGAGTGAAGTGTCGACCTTCATCTTGTGCCACTTTTACGAAATCATCAAAGAATTCTCTTGGCATTGACTCTTGTTTACCAAATCGTGCAATTATATCCTGTTAGGAATATACAGCTCAAAATGAGAATACATAGGTGGACAATAGCTATAAGAGAGAAAAAAATGTAAACTATTGTTCTATTTACGACAGCTTGAAGGTTGAACCAAGTGAAAGGTACTCCTAGCTAACTCTAAGAGGCGAAATGAAAACTGTAGAACAAGATGGAAGCTTTGCATATAACAGAAAAACTATCAAATGTTCATACAAGTTTAAAATGTGGCATTACCACATCATCTCTTAAATTGAAACAAGTCCTAGATTATCAATCCCTCACCTAATCATTCCACAAAAATGTGCAAGACCTGCAAACAGAATTAAATGAATTGAAATCTTCTTGAAGTCGAATTTAACAAGACCACCAAGCAAGATGGGAGTTCCATGTTAAACACTCTTAGTCTGTTGCTCCCATGAACCAATCCAATTGAGGAACCTAAGGATCTCACTTTCACCTCATTAAGATGCATTGTCGGGCTCAATATACAAGTTTGATCACAATAATGAACGTAGGCAAACAAAAGTATATCAAACATATGTGACCAACCAGAAATGTAGGTTCAATGAGTTAGTGGTGGGACGTACTGAGATTGCAAACAATCAAATGCCTTTAGTGAATCTTTTAGTAAGCAAAATATGGGTAGCAATACCATTATCAACTGAAGTTAATTATTCTATTCCATATGCTTAAAATGATGCATCAAAGGAAGAGTTTTTTGTGGTAAAGAGTTTTAAGCCATTAAACATTAGTGTACGGTCTCCACCAAAAGATAATTATTTGCAAAAGCGCCACTGTAATCTTCAAAACATGGAAGAGGGACGAGATAAAGAGAAATGTAATTAGTACCCATGACAAGTCAATAGCCCAGCTTTCAATGTGAACAAGACTGTGAACAATGGACTGTCTGCTCTGTAAGCTGCCAGCTTTCCCAAGCTTGGGCATTAGACTGGGTGCCACTAATTTCACCTGCAGCCAGTTACCAAAAAAAAGACTCGTTGAGTCATTTTATCGAACAGTTGATATGCGATTGGAATAATTAGTGGGTGTCAGTGAGCTTACGTTGGTGAGCCTGGCGGGGCGGTCTGGGACGGGGAAGTCGCGAGATGGGTGGTAAGGTTTGGGGATGAGACCTTGTAGCCATTTGGTGGCGACTTGGTCACCCAGTCGAGCTTTCTCTACAGGGTCTTCTGTGTTTAGCACACGCAGGGCTGCTTCAACTAGAGTCTCTTCCTCCCCCATCGGATCTCTCTCTCTGTGAATTATTTGATGTTTGAGTAATCAGTGAAGACAGAAGCTCCTTGTTAGTAATTCGCCTTTGGCCCTTTACTTTTTTTTTTTTTGTCCAATTTGGGTATTACTTTACCCATACAATGCTGTCTCCTCTCCATTGTCATTACATAATTTTAGGCCCATTCCTTCCAAATAATTTTTAACTGGTTTCCACTTATATTTTTTTCATAATCGAAAAAACACATCATGCATTACGATGTAAAAAATAAATCACTTTCATGCATCGTAATATAAAATTGATGTATCACGATGCATAATTTTATGCCTCGCGATACATGACGTGTTTTTTTCTGTTTATGAAAAAATATAGGGGCGTAAAGCATTTGAAAACTTTGAAAAGGGGTCTGGCCCATAATTTTACAGTAGAAATTCGGGTCAATCCCCATGGATAATTTTGAACCACTTTACACCTTTATATTTTTTCGTAACCGAAAAAAGGTACTTCATGCACTACGATCCAAAAAATCACGCATCGCAATGCACAAAATAATACACTTTCATGCATCACGATGTACAAGTGATGCATCACAATGCGTGAAGTGTTTTTTTCACGTTACGATATAGAGGTGTAAAGTAGTTGAAAATTTTGAATAGTGAACTGGCTGCAATTTTTCCTAATTTTAGTATATTTGTTATAAGGGAAAGTCCAGTGGCATTACTTTCCCCCATAGGCATGAAAACCAAAGTTTGATACTTATTAGTCTAACACGTCCCGACCTCAAATATCTCTACGAAATATTTGAGTCAAGTGTGTTACCAAATATACAACACACAAAGCCCAACTAACTAAGCTAAATAAACACGTCTAACAAAAACATAACCATTATTGTTATTAATATATACGTCTCGGCTATCGAAAACCGAGAAAACAAAAGTCAATCGAGCTATTACTCGAGAATTGTACACAAGCCCCACGGCCAACCAACAAGTGTAATGATATACACAAGCATGCGTTACACGTCAACACCAAAAGAGTACAACCAAAGTAAAGTACTATACAATACTACCAAAATATAGAGTTTACATAACTCCATACAAACCCACGCCCTCACTAAAAGTAAACATCTAAACAAAGCTTTATTAAACCATTACCCAAAAACGAAACCTGCTAACGTCCTGTCATCTCGCCCGGTCTTACCGAGAACTCCCTGACTGGCTGGGGTCTAAGGAAAACAAATAAACAATGAACGGGGTGAGTCGAAGACTAAGTAAGTTACTATATGCAACTACATAACATAATGGTATGCACATTTCATAATCATCACCAATAATCAAGTATAGTTGTATATACTTGCACACATCATATCACGTTGATCAAGTTATAATGTACATTGACCCAACGTAATTAAACATATTTTTCAGGATATATATAACTGCAAGAAAGCTTTCCATCGTGTCTTGTATCTTAAACTTTGTAGTTGTGTTGTTGTTTCAGTTGTGATGACCCGACCCGGACCTCAATACAAGATCCCAAGGTCATGTCGTCAAAACACACAATTAACAAGCAAGGGTAAGGCTATAACAACGATACGTCAACGACTCAACAAATGCGAAAGAAAATAACGTAATGGAACCCGAGCTAACAAGCTCCGAAATACCAAACAACCTAAGAGATAGTAAATCTCTTGGCCCAAAAATTCAAAACACATGACGCAACATTAGACACGTATAATAAAACCAGCTGTAATACAATTATATATAATAATAAATCCAAGTCATCGGCGACATTACTGCCGGAATCCAACATTAAACTAAGTCTCAAACTCTAGTCTACACACTCCATGGCTAACATGCAGGAGTACAAATAACCAACAATATAATACATCCTCGGGATAGATAGAAATAATGTAATTAAATAAACATGGCTCAACTAACAATTGTCGGCTCACAAAAAACTAAGTACTAATATTATAACAAGTACAAGTACCAAATCAATAACCACAAATCTTACTACTCAAAATGAAGTTTATATAACTTCACTTCTCATTCGTCCTTTCCAAAACTAAAGCTACAAATATAACTAGTAGCAACCTTCTCAAAGAACCACTCGTACTATCGTATACTCGGTGGATATTCCTTCGAATCACTAGTTTGGCTCGAATCTAAGGAAAACAAAGTAAACAGAGTAAGTCATAAAGACTTAGTAAGCTACTAAAGATGAAATGTCATGGCATGACATTATGCTCAAGTAAAACATGCATGTATCATGCCATACTCATAATATCTCATTTCATGGAATAATCCTCAACATAAACCAAATTCTATCAATAGTCACATAGAACATCGTTCTACATAATTCATCATAAAATAATTCTTATCAATAGAGTATGATTCTCATTCCACAATATGTATAACATGTTATTTTCATATTGTAACTTATCATCAAACCATCATCCACATAAACATATTATACCATGAGTCTCGTACTACATCATTTCCACATAACTCATATAATAATTCATATAAGGGAGACTATGGTTTCCATTTTAATCATGGATAACATGTTATATTTCTATAATAACATTTCATCAAACAATCATCATCTCATGCAAATCATATCATTAGCCACGTAGCACAACAATTTATATAAGTGCTCGTACAATAAACCACATAAGAAAAAAGATGATTTCTTTTCTGCTTACGCCGTATAGCTCCTGCAAAACACGTGCAACCAAATGTGCCATCGATATCCCTTTCGTGGTATCAAAGTCCCTGAGACATTCCTTGCTCGAGTTCCATAGCTATCAAGGTCATGTGTATTACTATAACAATGATCAGCTACATCCCCACAGTGGCCATCGATAGAGGGGTGTGTGTAACTCGGCACGACGATCCATTGCGATCACGAATCCCACAATTCGTGAAGACAATGCATCGTCCCGCCAAAGACTCAAACAAAACGACGCCAGCTAGACTCAAACGCAAGCACAAGTAATATATACTTGAATGCTCAACCAAAGGAAAAGTACAACATAGCGCACTAATCCAATCAAGTAGATATTTACTTTTAAATCACATAATTATGCATTTAAATGCTAACTAGTATATAAACACATTAGAGCAATAATATCAAGTCTTTAATACCCAAGTGTTCTTCATACACTTGTAAACGCTCGGAGGCTTAACCTCCATCAAAACTACCCCAAATTCTGTAGGATCTCAATATGTAATTCTCTATGTTCATATTAATCACATAATAATCAACTCCGTTGAGTCATTTCTAATCTTTCAAAATTCGAAGGTGTAGAAGCTATTTGCATCATAACCCTCCTATGTTCATTAGCTATATTCATAACTAAGTTCTCAAGGTTAACTACATTGTGTAACCCAAAATCACCCACACCTTCCCAACAAAATCCCCAAACATGATTCATAGATCAACACTTATTAATTAGAGTCAAACATCACATTTCAAGCATGTATCTCAAAATAGAATTTTATCTAGCATGCTTTCACCCAAAATACACATTCATCTAATATGCTCATAACTAAGACATAATTTCATCTAGCATGTTCACAACCTTAAATTTATGAATTAGAGTTGAACAACATACTCTTATATTCATGAAAATCAACTTAATCCATTAAAGTCGAATATTACATTTCAAGCATGTAATTCATAATAACAATTCATTTATCATGCTTTCAACCAAAAATATGAGTTCATCAAGCATGCTCCCAAACCTTAAACATATAACCATGTGTAATTCCAATAATTCATCAATACTCAATAAAAACCCCAAAATGGTTCATAGCACAAGTAATACCATTTACCACATAAGCATCATGTCAAACTTTAGGTTTCTAGGAAATTATATAACCATCATGCTCAAAGCCCAAACTCACAAAATGAAGCTTAATAATATACTTCATTAATCATAGAAGTTAACCTACACATGATTCTTAACAAGTTCACTCTTCAAACACAAAATAAAATCACACAAAGCACACATGTGTACTCATTTACCATAGCAAGCCCTTTGTTTTCCTTAGGGTCAACGAGCACAAAATCCATAATAGGAGGAGTATAGTATCATACCTAGCTTGAATGAAAACCACAAAGAATGAAAATCGGATCGGTGAAGTTGTTCTACTTGTCGCTTTAAGAATCCAAAGTTAATTGATGATCCAACGGTCGGATCTTCGTGGATCGGTGGAAGAAGAGCTAGGGCTCAAAGCCCCCAAGAACTCTCTCTCTCTCTCTCTCTCTCTCTCTCTCTTTCTCTAAAACGTATAAGGAAGAAAAAGAAATGAAGGGGAATTGTTGTATTCCCAAATGGGTTTGGGTATTTATACCTCCACCAAACAAGGAGGGCACAATAAGGAATTCCTTAGTACAATTAGTGAAGATTAGAAGTAATCAACCACTAATCCAACCTTAATTAACTACCCAAGAATGTTAGGACATGATTAAGACTAAGTATGGGAGGTTAGGAAGGGGTTAGAGGGGGTTTAGTGGGGTAGGATAGGAAATCCCAATCATAAATCAAAATAGGGCAAGGCAATGTCGGGGGACCATGCGGCCGCATGGTCCCATACCATGCGAGTGCATGCTCTCTACCTCCACTTGGTGAGTTTTTCTGTTGACCTTGCGGCCGCAAGCCTCCCAGAGCCAAAATTGTTTATAATTCAACCCAAAATGACTCCAAACACTTAACCAAACCAAACAAGATTCAAACTCCATTCAAAGTAGGTCTAGAACTCCCACATAACACTCACAAACAAGTCCCAAAACAACTCAGAGCGAAACCGGAGCAAGGAACAACAACGTGCTAACGAAACAACGAATGAACTAGCGATCAAACGAGCAATACCATGAGACTTAAAGCAAGTCAAGAGGCCAATGAATAGGCTTGAATACTTATAAGAAGTTAAACAACAACTAGGAGAATAAGAACTCCCAAAGACGAGACGATCACATGACTCAATCTCAAACTACGCGATAAGAACAATCACTAAAACATCACTAGACTTAAGGAACACCTCCAACTAGAAGTCTAACACATATAAACAAGCCTTTAACAATCATATAAGACCTAGGACCTGACCGAGGTCATGAATACGAACAATGCAAGTAAACTCTCAATCAAGTTACATTTCAACTAACGTCAAGTTACGACTTGTGACTTTAGCAAGTCAATAACTATCGAACATATCTTAATAGTGTTTTGGTCTTAATGTGGTCACTCACACACATCTAGACTCTCTTACAAACCAAACATACAATCAACAAAGGAAGGAATATGAGCATTGCATGTAATTCAAGCTAACCAGACATCGAGTATTACAGCAGTGCACACGTTGAATCGTATCTAAACCATAATAGTATTGAACCAATGACCTTGGGACTTCACCAGGAGCAATACTTTGAGTGTTACCCAATAGTCTAACTTCTCAATGTCATGTAAATTGCTTTAACAAAGGAGCTACGTCGTCACTACGACTAATAGTGAGGGAGAGACCCATACGACTACTTGTAATGATCAGAAGATATAACTCTCGTAAAGGCTGTTGGTGTCCTATTGTCAACACACCCACATATGCCAACTGAATTCAATGCAATGCACAAGTAGATGTTTACTTGTAATAAACGCAACCGTCGAGTCCCAAAGTAAATGAGCTCAACACATAACAAGAATGAAAATTTTCTCGTAAATAAACACTGAAGCATATATTTGCTTAAAACAAGCAGTCTATAGCTAGATTATATTTCTAGTCATCAAATCCACCAAGTCCATAGTAATTATTCATATAGTAACTTCAAAGTTTACTAACTAAATAAATTACTCCCAAACATCGTAGGAATATAATATTTATGTTGAGTCATTTACTATCATTTCATAATTTACGGGTCACAACTGCTACTTGCAGTATCACCTCGTATAATAATCTCAAGCTATTTTACTAATTAAACAGGAAAAATATTCAACTCAGTCACATATACAAGTTCCATGCCAATAAAAATAACAAATAGAGCTATTTCTACCCGTTAACTAATATAATAGCATAGGAACAATTTATATAACATGTATTATTGCTAACATAAATTAAAGGGGTAGTAACTGATGTGAATCCGATCACAAAAAACCCTAGCTTGCTTAGGAGTTAGCTTGAAGGTTACTAAGCTGTCCCAAAAACCGTCCACCAGCTTGCTCTAACGCCTACAAACTGCCCTAACAATTTAGCCTTGGCCGAAAGTTGTCAACTAAACTAAACAACCCGAAAAATACCCTACACCACCCACGGCAATGACAAGGAAATCACGGGGATAAAATATGGACTCACCAGTTAAACTTTACTCGTTTAACGTAAAGAAATTTGACGATTACTTCTTGTTAAGCTTCACTCACTTAAGAAGAAAGAACCGATTTGAAATAAGAACACAACTTGCTCTTAACAGGGTTTTCTTACGAAACTCAAATCTGTTTTATTGATTGCAAGTAAATACCTTATAAAGGATACAAAGTAAACCCTAAATCTAGTTACCAAAAATAAGGACTTCCTAACCAACTAAAAAACAATAAAATTAAATCAAACTTTTAAGGAAATAAAATAACAAACTAACTAATAGCATATTTGACTAAACTCTAATCTAACTGTGACTTGAACTCACGGAGGACGGCCTCCCTTCCACGCTTCATGGATGCCCCCCAACTGCAAGCCTCTCCATGCACGGTCCACCCAGCCTATTCCATCCTTCCACCAGCCTACTCACTTCAGCCCTTCGAGCCTCTTTTCCGTGCCCTTCTCTCGAACCTTCTCCCCCACGCAAATCCCCCAAGCCATGCAACCATAAAACCATGTCCCTTTGAAACCTAGCCGAACACCCATTTCTTTTGTAACAACCCTTAACCCATCTTCCAATCCCCCTTCATCCAATCCCAACTCAATTAGAGTCCTTTTAGCAGTGTTTTCCCAACTCGCACCAGACATGTATGCCCTCAACCTAACTCATTTCCTTTGCGAGACCTAATTTGGTTGCCTCACATGCATCAGTAACTTACCAATTGGTGGGATTTCTACCGATTAAAACATATAAAAATCGTTTTATATTAACCCCTAAAACCCGAAGTTGTACGAAGTCGAATAATTATTCTTGGCTAACTTGGGAGTCACACACACAAACTTCATGTTTTCTCTCTTTTTTCTCTCTTATGTCTTCGATCAAAAGGAAAATGAAAGGAAATGAGACAAAATCTCCTTGTTATCTCCGGTTGCAATAGTCTTGGGTGGGTCACTAATATGGAAGTATGAGGTGGCCGAGCAAGGTAAGTTCACTTTTCTTATTATTTTTCATTTCCTTGGTAATGTTAATAGGAAAAGTGGGAAAGTGTTTTATCTCCAGCCATTAACCTACTCAAAAAGTCACGTGGTTGATAATGCAAAAATTGGGTCGTTCGTTTGCATTTGAATGGATATCTGGGCTTATGTGTGGGTTGGATCTTCCTAAAAACCTATCAGGAACACAAAAAACACCTTAGTAGCAATGCAAGGCAAGGCTTCATGAAACCACTTTGACGTGAAAGGTAAGGCTTCGTGAAACCACTCCAATGTGACAGTAAGTATTTAGTGCTAGTGCAAACAATTTGATAGAGTTTCTAGGCTCAAGACTGTGTGTACCTTGTTTAGGGTTTATGGAGGGGTATATATAGGCCCCATGAGTCATATAATCATTGTAGAATTAGGATTAATCGCAGCCTATTAGGGTTAGAAGATCATCCCTACATTGTAGGCAAGTTTGGCGGGATTATGCTTTATTTCCAGAGTAAATTATATCCAACAATAAAAAAAATCTAAAAACAAAAACAAAATATTACCAATTATTGGCCGCTATGCTTGGTGCTCACGCGAAGATCCTGCTTATGAGCTCCTAATTGGCATATGATGGTCACGCGTGCTCTGCTCGTGATCGGATTTGAGTCAGGCACATCAGTGGCTCTCTACTCCTTGTCTGGTGAGTATTCATGCTCGGAGCCAGGAGCTTGATTTTTGAACTTGTCTGTAACCCGTTGCTATTTAGATTATGCGTGGGCACAACCAAACTGAAAATCAAATTTAACAAATATAGCTTACAACCTTACAATCAATCTTACATTTCTTAACTATGCTATCACTGCGCTACTCTGATAAAATACAATTACTATGTACATAAATATAAACAACTCTTCCCAAGTAACTAAGTTATCTTAGCCTCTTTCGTTGCACACGAGACTATCTTGCAAGCTGCAATCTAAAGAAAACAACAATGGAAGGTTGAGTCTAAGACTCGGTAAGGTTATACTAAACTTATGCATGTTTTGCATATATGTAACAGTTTAAGTATGAATTCACAACATTTCCAATGTATTAAACAATCAAATCCCAACAATGCCATATCACATCTGAGAACATCTGATCAGAGAACAATTCTTTAAACAAACAACTCATTAAAGAACAACTTTGTAGCAAACAACTCTGTAGGGAATAGATATGTAAGGAACAACTTTGTAGGGAAGAATTCCTTTCTCAAATATGCTAATTCTCTATCCTCAAAAATCTAGAACTTTATGAAGGGAGATCATCAAGATAGATTTCCAAGTGAGAAGATTTGGGCACTCTACAATTTGAAGTAAATACAAATTTTTCGAACATACCAACAAATAAATTCGACCATAATTAATTGGCCAGTTCATCTTTTTCTTTGAAAGAGAGGTAACTTTGCACTGTCAAAACTTTTCCTCTTTGTTAGAGGAAAAATCATGTTGTAATATTATTTGTTAATATTTGTGATTTTACCATTATATTGTTCTTGCTACTTGAAATGTTTGTAAAATTTTATTCATTTCAAATCGATATATATTTTTTAGATATGTCAATGGGTCATTCTGGAGGATGCCCAAACATGGAAGGATTTGATCAAGGGAACTACTATACATACCCTAAGGAGAGTGACATTCCTTAATGTGCACAAATCGTTGTTTTGTGCATTTGTGGAGCGTTGACACGCAGAGACGAACTCATTCCATATGCCCTTCGGGGAAATGACAATCACCTTAGACAATGTTTTTTGTATTACTTGGCTTCCGATATTAAGGAGGCCATTATTTTCTACACGGAACATCACACTAGAGTATGATAGTGAGATATTGGGAGTGTCTACCACTGAGATGATCGAGGGAATGAGTGGTAGAAGGGGTGCTTCTATCAATCTAGAGTGGCTACGTAAGAGGTTTGGTGAAGATCCCATTCCCCATCACCGAATACTTGTCTGCCCCTCAAACGAAATAGCATCCACACTTCTTTTATCCACGTTTTCTCCTACCATCTTCCTTTGTTAATTCCTATGTTACTTCCTTTGTTCCTTTACTCAAATCATTGACACCCTTGGACTAACGTTGATACCTACTACGTTTGTAACCCAAATACAATCGTGGTCATCTCTTACCCGAAAAACTGTCCGACCTACAAACAACTATCACAAGGCCAAGTACCTTTCCCCTAGCATGTATTGTTGTTTCTATTGTATTTAGATTTGCTTGTAGTCATTCATTCCTTAGTTCTATGTGATGTATTATTTATTAACCTCGCAAGTACATGAGTCAATGGTACTATAGTTGTGCGAAAGCAAGGGTCGAACCACAGGGAGAAAAAGCAAATAATGAAAGTTTAAATGGTAAAATAAATTACAATTAACCTATGGGGTTTTTTTGTTTTGTTTGTAAAAATAATTAAACTAATTACTAGCAAAATAAACTAATTTAGAAAAGAATTCAATTGTTGCAGAGATCACATAATTACTCAAGATTGTTTATATGGTGGAAAATCTAAGAATTAGGATTCACTTGTATCTACTCTTATGCTCATTTATCTTATGTATCAATCAATTAAGGGTTTGTTCACTTATGTAAATATTGGGACGCATTGGTCACGGTTTGCAATACTTAGTACCCTGCTTTGGCTATGCTTTCTTGATCCGTCCACATATCAATTAAGGGTCCATTAATCACACTAAGAACACACGCGAACCTAGATCTATACCTTAGCCCGATCAGAATTTAGAAAAATCTATTTATTACTTAGGTTGGCCAATGTATGACGTATGCATATGATCGTGCAGTTCATCATACCCAAGAGCCTACATGTGACGACTCGACCCCGACCGTGAAGAGGAATCTTGAGTCAAGTCGTCCAAATAGGACTACAATTCATGGAAGGACTCAATTATCAAAATTGACGTGATGCAACATTATAGACGTAACGCAACTCGACACCAAAAGACCAAAACATTTTAAAACTTTTCAAACCTGATATAACAGTTAAAGACAAGTAAACCAAATCATCGGCGACTTTACAACCGGAACCGAACACTAAACAATTTATAAACAAGAGCTAATCAAATGCTCAGCGGAAGACAAAACGAGTGAACCCACTAAAACTATAAAAGGCTCGGCGTACATGTGCCGACACTCAAAATAGAATACAAGTTATGATAAGTATTAAACCAAATAGACAACAAGTTCAAGTTTCCAAAGCAGAGTCTACATGACTCGCTATACCCAACGTCCTTGCCAAAAGAAAGCAAAAGAAGGACATCTTTATACAACAACCTCGACTCAAGTGATCACGGACAATCACGAACTCGAAAATGCTTCAACGAGAAGGACCTGGACGGCTCGGATCTAAAGCAGTAAAAGGGAGGGGTAAGTCAAAGAGACATTGTAAGCTACCAATCATGCATCTCATGGCAAAATGCAAGCCTACATTGCATGATATCATAGTTAATATCAAGACAATCAAGACGTAAATCCATATAAACACTTAGTTCACATATCCATGGTAGCATGGTGATTTCACACAAGTGCTAGAAAGTAAACCACATATAAAAAGGATATGATATAGAACCGGTGCCGCTACGTTGCTCCTACTCTCATTAGTGTTAGACTATATATGTGTTGTCGGATGATCGTGTGGGATACATCGACGTACTGAGGGATACTCGGGCCAATAGACTTGCCAATGCACTCTAATGGTTACAACAAAGGGGCTACTTCCCCATTGCCACCCACTGTGGAGGGTGTGTGATAAATCCGATATGGCAACCCATCACTATCACGAATCCCATAATTCATGACGGCAATGCATTATCCCACCATCGATTCAACCAAATATGCCATGCAATGTCAAATAGATGTTTACTCGTCATTTAAACCAAATAAGGAACAAGTTCGTCAAGATCGAACTCATTAATAACAAGTAGGTATTTACTTATCATGGAATCAAATAGGAATTCGACAAAAGCGAATTCACCATGTCAAAAAGGTATAACACTCTATAACATGCTCTCGATTATGCATATCTTTGCTATAATCACACAAATCACATAGGAACTCAATTGAGCCTCTTTAGCATACATATCAAGCATGTAAATAATTTCATCCCAAAGTCCCATAAGCTACTACATTAGTTTAACGAACTAAAAATGTTGTATGGATTGAATGTGGAGCCAGTATTGTTCAATAGTTCCCTAAACTCGACTCCGATGAGTCATTTCTAAACGTGCAACCAAATAAAGCTTGAATGTTATATGCATTCCAAGGACCTCTTCTATGTTTTCAAATAGATTAAAGCTATATTACTAAGTCCAATAGAAATCCTAGCCAAGCAAGTTCACAATTCCACATTTGGTGAAACCCTAGATTGATCATCTCATAGAAGTTGATAACTACAACAAGTTCATTCACAATACTTGTCCCAAATCAAGTTTTGAACAACTTTAAAACTCAAACACAAAACCAAATACTCAAGTATAGGTCCAAGACCTAAAATTTACAGAATTTAAAAGAGGATCACAAGGTGTTTTTGACATGGTAGAAGTCTTCCCTAGCATGGCATAGACAAGTTTAATGAAACTAGCATGCAAGGAAACCTAGCATACAAATATTCTAGAAATTGAAGCTTACCTAAGCCTATCAAAGGCTGAAGAAAAGGAAAAGAAAGCAAGGATTAATGATCTCCTCGTTGATAGCTACGATTAGGTGGTCTCGAATCTTAAATCGGGTGGCTGTATCTCCGTCAAACCTAGAAACACACACTAATCTCACCTCAATACTCTCACACAAGATCTCAATAATGGTGAACTAAAAATATCAAGGTTGTAAGAGGTGTAATGAGTGGACTTCTCTAGAAATAGGACTCCACAAAGGTTAGGGAGTTAGTGGATAGCAAGTGTCAAGCTCGTATAGGTTGGAATTAGACTAAGCCATTGAAGATTTAGGGCTAATCACTCTATTAGACCAAATACACACTAATTAAGGTCTAATTTTATGTTTAAGGATTGATTTGGACAAATTGGGGTAAGGGTCACAATGACATTTCGCCAAAAATCAAAAACTGCACAAGGTTGGAAAAACACTAGGCGGTCGCCTGATGGGAGGGTTAGGCAAGCGCCTGGTTGTGGTTCTCAAAAAGCTAAGGTTCTGAAGGCTAGGCTATTGCCTGGTCATTTGGCTAGGCGAGCTCCTGGTCCACAAAAAGGTGAAAAAGGCTTGAAACAAGGTCCAAAACATACCCAAATCAAGCCCAATCAACCTAGGGTTAAACCCTACACAAAACACAACCGAAATACTCCCGAACAACCCCCAAAACAAGTAGAAACGAAGGTTCGAAACACACAACGAAAGTCAAATGATCCAAACATCAACCAAACCAAAACTAAGCAAGTTTAGTTAAACCTCCCTAAACATGTTAAGGACTAGAATACAAGGTCTAGAATTCAAACCAACCTATTACAAGTCAAATAGACATGTAATACAACCTAGGAAAGTAAACCGAGAAACCCTATTATCCAAATGATCAAACGAAGCAACGATGCTTCCAAACTCTCAACCAAGCATACTATGATCAAGATTAAGGTTATAAGACATACATGAAGGGTACTAAGACTCTATTGGGACTTAGTTAAGTTCAAACATGCTAAGATGAAACTCGAAGCAACAAAGACAACAACATACAAAGCATAGAAGGCATACAAGACACCATGGTCTTAATCAACCTAAGGAAAGTATGATAAGCACAATGTGAACTATCTATCATGTTAAGACTATGATAAGCACATTACACAAACAATGGGTTTAGGTTCTCACACTACACTTCTACAAACGCAGTCATTATATGAGAGTTTTGGTGAAAGACCAGAGATAATCTAAGTAATAAACGATAATTGATTGAATATAATTATGTACTAGAACATAAGATTCGATATAAGTTACCTCCAATTCCTAGATTAATGGAGTTATTTCATCACGATTGATGAACAAACAAAAGCGGATGTGGAATTCATCATTCATCTTCAATAAAACAAAGTAATTCTCTTTTTCTAGCCAAAGAGAGGCTAAAAACCTATACAAAATAGATGTAAAAATGTAATCCTAAACCTAAACTACTATGGTTGTATTTATACTAGGTTTACACTACTGGAAAAATTACAAAAAAATGGGTTTTGATGAAAACAGGGTTAGGCGATCGCTTGGTCTAGAGGAGTAGGCGACCGCTTAACAATTCTTCACTTGATGTGCAGTACTGGAATCTAGGCGAGGGCCTGAAGGCAGGAGTAGGCGAGCGCTTAATAATTTTTCCTTCAAATTCACGCACTGGAATCAAGGCAGTGGCATAAGCATCGGTGTTAGGCGAGCGCCTAGTCCTTTTCTGAACTTTGCTGCTTCATCTTCAAGCATTTTGCACTTTGGCCCATGGGGTCTTCAACTGCATGGAAAATGCCTCCAATGTTGCCATAACTTCAATTTAAACCCGAAACTAATAGAAGCACTACAAACCCATATTAGTAGTCTGAAATTCATGGAAAAACACAATCTAAGTACGAATATATACCAGATAGATGCGTATAAAACATATCCATCACTATTCCTAGTGGCTAATGGGTTGCGTACCAGTTAGTGTGACAACTTTGTATATGGATTAGCTTTAGAATCAAATTGTTTAAGCTTTGTAATAGTATCACCAGCAGTGTCATGACCCAACCCAGTCCCCCAATGTGAGATCCCAAGGTCATGCCGCGAAAGCAACCTAATAAATGGACAAGCACCTACTAAGCATAAGTGACGCATGTCAATGGTTGAGCCAAAACAAGCTCTAGCCATAAATTAAAGCCGTAATGGCAATATAGGTCAACAAAAACAAATATGCGGAAGCAAAATAATAAAGTGAACCCCAAGCCATCAAGCTTAGAACTATGAAACACAAGTTCGAGAGACAAGTATCTCTCGACAATTCTATGACGTACGTCCTGCAACAATACACACAAGCAACAAACCATCAACAAACATAACGCCGGAACAAAAAAGAGTCATTGGCAACTATGGGCGGAACCCAACTAAACAACAATAACCATCTCGATGGCTAAAACATGTCGAGGAATAACATCTACAAGTCACGAGTCTACAACTCGAATACACACAACAACCTCAACGACTAAACACGCCGAAGACAACAACGATACAAAAAACCACAAGCTAAGGAATGCTCGGATAATTATGGTTTTTATTCTTTTAGGCCAGGATAGAACCAAACGTTTGCTTGCCTTGGATAATTATGGTTTTTATTCTTTTAGGCCAGGAAATTCATAAGTGTTGTTTCTTTATTTGTCTTCAGTTAGGTCGCTCTATCATAGTATTTTATAAGTTTTTGTATTTATTCTCGAGGTCAGGCTCCTCCGTCCTCCCATTTATAAGGGCAAGGCTGGTTGTCCCCCTCAAGTTTGTACTTTCTTTTAATTTTTGAATAAAATCCGCAGGGTACCGTCCCTGCTTCCTTAAAAAAAAAAACAACTTAAATATCTTCTAAATCAAATTACTACAATATACAACGGCGCGAAAATACTTGTTAGCTCCAAAATAAAGCAACAATATAAAGACAAATACAATTCTACCTAAGTAAAGTTTATATAAATTTACAAACACAACCTCACAAGAATAAACAATATTATAATATAAATAAGCTGCAAGCAACTACTCGAAGACTACTTGCTAAACCTTCGACCTCGTCGCCTCAACGTGTACTAATGAGAAAACTGCACACTAAGGAAAACAAATGCGTGAGATAAATCATAATGACCCAGTAAGTTAATATATGCAACTACATGGCATGACATAATGCTCAGTCATATATACATAGCATGACATCATATTAATATACCAATATCATAAACAAGTACCGCATAATCATAGGTACACATTAATCAGATAATCCACATAGCATATTATTTTTCATATAAGTGCTCGTAAGTAAACACATTAATCAGGATATAAAATATGCTTGTCTGTCTATCTGTCTGTGTCGCTACTACTGTACACATGTTGAACCACAACCAAACCATATCTCGTGCTCGGGCTCAATAAGATCAAACATGATAACAATAACAGTCGTTACCTCTCACTGGTTTTCCCTAGTAAGGAAATCACGTGTCATCCATTTTCTGTAATGAGCACTATATCATTGCATCTCATTCGACACCCGAATGAGGAAATGGAAGTCCAATGTCATGCTATATTACTTTAACAAGGACACCACATCCCATTATCGGCCAATAGGAAGGAGAAAATGAATGTGCGGCGAGGCATGGCGATTGCTTACACAAAGGCTATACTGTCATGCCCCAGAGATTGTGTTTACACGTCTCACGATAGGTGAAGAACAAAACCAAAACGAATCTAAAGCAAAAGCCAAATCCAGGAAAGTGTTCTTGTCAAAGTACCAAAATACCATAGTGTACAAGTACATCAAAGCAACTATCCTTTGGATACAAAGCAAATCCAAAGAGTCTGATGACCACCCAAATATTCAAGCCTCCAAAAACTTTATACTATAAACTATACAAATTGAAAAAATACAATGTCCAAAGGTGAGCTGACTCATGCATCACTATACAACTTCTAACTACAAAACCTGGAGCAAACACCAAGCTTCCCTCTAACTATCACCTGGAAGGAGGAAAAGAGAAAGGGTGAACACAAATTGCCCAGTAAGGAACCTGCCAACATTAAAGGATGTGACAATGTATTGAAACTGTATTGAAGTGACTTTATCAATCTAGCGATACCAAAAAACAAAGTAGGAAATAGACAAGTGAAACGATAAGGAAAGATAAAAACTAAATATATTAAGGTCGCCTAAAAAGCTGCGACCAAAACAAAGCCAAACAATCATATCTCTCTATCGAAGAGTAAATGAACAATAACGATAAACAATGATATCAAATTAAATTTCATAACACTTGAGCCAGCCAAATGCCCAATACATGCAAAACAAATGACACATACATCAAGGTGCCACTGCAGATGCCACTTTGACTAAGAGCCGCAATAACAATACCAACAACTGGTGATAGAACAGTCAACTTGTGACGCTGTCAAATCGTAACATAGTAACAACTCAAAGTGTATATAATAGAGTAGGAAAAAAATACAATTCATCGATTCCAAATGAGGTGAACAACAAAGAAACAATAGAAAGCTCAAATCCAAACTTGGTAAGAACAATATCTATCAAATGTTTCAAATAACAAGAATCAAATGGTAACTAGGTTGACAAGAAACCTTACCTCAAATCCGAGACAATCCAAATACCCAACTAACTAATACGGCTCAATCTAAGCCTATAACACAATTAAATGATTTAAGAACCAAATTTAAGTACCGTGTTTTCAGCAATGAATACTAACTATTATCACTACAATTATAATCTGTAATATTAAAAGTAAACACATAATCTGATTCTAAAACTAAGTCCAATAGAAAGTACTCTAAAAAATAATTAATTTAGGCTTTTTAATCACTTTATTCCGATTTAAAATGATTAAGTTATGAATATTTAAAGTTAGTAACATTTTCTTAAAACTAAGAAGGGACATTCCGAAAATTATAAACTATAAGGACATATTTTTGTTAGAAAGCTAAACTACATGGTTTAAGTTTCAATTCTGAAATTTCTTCTTCTTCAAACTCAAAGCCGAGTTACAGCTTCGGCAATTCTCTTTTTCTAATTTTAGTTCTCTCTTTCTCATTTTTCCTTTACCTTCAATCTCCATATATTATTAAACTACCTACCAAATCAAACCATTATCCTAATTACAAATATATACACCCAAACAACACATACAAACGAATACATATTGATGCGGCAAAAATACAGCTTGTGCCGTCCATGTGATAGGTAGGATATTTGGGTTTGATCTGCTTCCTTGAACCTGATTAAGAGAATGTAAGGCATGGCCTCGTGAAATCACTCTAGCGTGAGAGTAAGTATCATGTGAGAAAGTCAAAAGAGAATTTGGCAGAGGTTTGAAGCTCAAGAAAGAGTCTGTACCTTGAATATGGTTTACAGAGGGATATTTTTAGGCCCCCAATGTCATTGAATTCGTCTAGGATTCACTGCCTTAGTTATCTTGTAGGATTAGGAGAGAATCCCTATATTTTAGGCGTGATAAGTAGCTGACCCATGAAAGTAGGAGCAGATATGGTAAGTCCCCTACTTGGTTAAGGAAACCTTTGACTTGTCTTGGAGAGCAAGTTTCTGAAATTCCCTGCTCGAAGCTTGCCCGGACGAGTAAGGCTCTACCCGATTATATGGTACAACTCTATTGAAGATAAATGTAGATCCCGGGTCTAGCCCCTGGTCGGGCCGGCTTTGATGGGTGCTATAGTGCTCTCTGCTCAGTGCCCTCTAGCTCTGCCCGCTAGGTACGTAGGTCCCAATTAATCGGGCTCGTGACTGGCACGTGGTGGGCGCTCGTGACCGGGTTTGGGTCGGGCACATCACATTTATACATATGTTTTCCATGTATTAAACACAAATTAACAAATTAATCCATATGAAATCAAGACCAACCCACATGCAAGTATATATACCAAAGGCTTAAGAAAACACAATGATTATTAACATGAAATAATTTACAAGTCAAATCGATACCCAAAGTTTATCGATAACATTAAACATGTTTTAATCCCAAACTTATCAGCCTATCCCCTAAGAAGGAGGTGGCTCATTCTCTCAAACATATTCGGTCGAGTCACCTAAGTTACAAGCATAGCTAACGAACTAGTAACAAGCAAGAGAAATATCAATTATATATATATATATATATATATATATATATATATATATATATATATATATATATATATATATATATATATATCAATTCTTTATAAATCCTCCAATAAATCCGTACAAGACACTTATTAGTATATTAATATGTTTTATTAACTAGAGATTATTATAAATAGAGAAAAGTCTAAAACAATATTACTTTGAATTAAACATGTCAAAAGTGGTATCAAATATGTTTATTACTTATTAGCCCAATGACACAATTATCAATATTATATTTTTATAATGAAGTTAATAACACAATATAAAATGACTACTAATTAATTACTCAATTACACAACCTCGTACGTAATACAAGCTAATGATTATCAATTAGTGTCGATATTATACACATTTAATGTCATACTAACGGACAACGGACAACCCTGTCTAACTTATTAATAATTTAGCATAATATTGTACTAACATAAACAACCCGAAAATCACATTTTAATTTAGTGTTCAAATCTATTATACATATAATACAATTAAATAATACACAAATGATACAATTGACACTATTAAAACGATATACTACAATCGACACCAAAGTCTCTAAGGGTTCAGTGTCACAATGACACAAATCGAAATGCGCGGGTCTTCACAAACGCGACCAAATGAATCCCGAATGTCCTAAGATTCAAACCCAATACTCACTAATACATTAGTGACCCTATATCAACTTCGTTGAGTCTTAAATCCGTATTTCATAATTTTCATATTTCATTACTTCCAGGATTTACACCAGAATCGAAACTCTAACCAAAGCACAAATCATCCGGGCTTGATGTCCAAGCCCTAAACTCCAACAAATCCATAAATAACACAAATCCAACATAAACATCAACATATATCACATAATCATACATTTCACATGCTAATCTTTGTCATTTAACGTAGATTTCAAGGATGAATCATGGCAAGACCCTAAGGGACATGCAAAGAGGGAAAATAGGTATAGTAGCTTACCTTTTCGGACAATAAAGCTTCTTTAAAATGAAAAAAATTAATTGGTGGGAAATGATCTACACATAGAGGGTTTGATTCTATGGTCTCGAATCAAAAACCAACGGTCGGATCGTCGGGGATCGGAACACACACACTATTCTCACCTTCGTTCACCCACGCTTCTCTCTGTCTCTTCTAGGGCATAGTTTTGCTGAAGAAATGGATCAGAAGTGAAAGGTTCTCAGCTGGTTTGAGATTATAAGGGGTTCTCACATAAAAGGGGTACAAGGGTCAATTTTATGGGTTCAATTAGAGGGGGGGTTTATGCTAATCCACAACTAAACAAAACTCAATAATCATCAACTAAACTAATCTAGGTTATTAGGACTTGTATTATTCTAATTAGGGATGTTTAGGAGGTATCAGAGAAATTCATTAAGAAGGAATTCATTAAGGGTTAAATAGGCAAAACACAACCCAAAATCAAAAATGCAGCTCAAAGTTGGAAGAGGGTCAATGCGGTCGTATTGGGTGGGAGGATGCGACTACATCTGTCTGGTAATCTTCTAGGTCTTCAGTTAGTAAACAATGCGGTCACATTGAATCGATGTGATGCGAGCGCATCACTGACAAAAAAGAAAAGGATTGAAACTCAGCCCCAAAGGTCCCCAACTCAACCCCAAATAAACAATATTGATTCCTCACTCAAAATGAGTCTAAAACTCACCCGAAACAATTCAAACGAAACTCAAAAACAAGGAAGATTAACCAACGAATGAACAAGTATACGTAAGAGTTATAAGGCACGTTGAAAGGTTAATGAATGAACTCACACTTTAGTACGAGGTTGAATAACAACCAAGAACATCGAAACTCCAAAGAACGAGGCATCAACATAACTTGAATTCAAGCATTGTAGTAAGGACGAAGACTATACATTAAACATCACAAACATATATCAACTTAAAGAACACATCCATCATGAATTAGATTTCATCCAAGCAAGTGTATGTTGAACATGAAAAGATCACCTAGGGCATTACCGAGGTTGCGAGCAAGAACCATGAAAGTAAACACTCGACCGAATTGAATTTCTATCAACGTCGAGTCACACCTTGTAACTCTAGCAAGGTTGTGAGATCCCGAACCTTCGTATGCTTGACTTTCTTATTTACGTGCTGAACAACCGTGACCTTACTTATTTGACTTGAGTAAAGAACCCTTGATATGTGTAGGTAGGCTATCTAGAAGCCAATACCATAATTATATATGTCCCATGGACTTTAACTTGTTAAAGTTACAAGTCGTAAACCGACGTTGTTTGTTACTAGACTCGGTTGAGAGTTTACTCGAATAGTTCTTTCCCGTGATCTCGGTTATACCCTAGGTCATTACTCAATTGTCTTGAGGTTTAGTTAAGCCTCCTAAGGCCTTAGTACACATTATTGTGCTTGATTGTGTTGGCTTTTCCCTAGGTGTACTTCACTTTAAGTGTTGGACCTTCTTAGCCTTGTTTTAGACTTAAATCCTTGTTCAAACTTGACCGCCGAACATTATGGGAGATGTTCGGCCAGCCCAACCGAACATCTTGGGAGATGTACGACCACCTCAATCGAATATCTAGTTAGATGTTCGGCCAGCTCACCCGAATAGTTGGTTTTCCCTGTTACGAGTAGATTACTTCCAAACTTGATTTTTGACGCAAAATTTCTATTTTACTCTTATTTACCATTGCCCCTTCACTCATTTGAGGGCATAATTATCCTTAAACACCCTTATAAACCCAACACACATTCCCCTATGCTTATTTGTGCACCGTCTTTAGCCAAGAACAGAGAGAGAGAGTGCATGAGATTGAGTGTGAGATTAGAGTATGTTTCATCGATTCCCGGAGTTCTGACCATCCGTTTGACGACCGAAATTGTCATCGCGAAGCCCTCGCCAAGTAGAGTCTTTCCCATTGGTTTGTTTTCCTCTTCCTAGTTGTTTGTGGCTCGATTAAGGTACGTTACTTAAGTCCTAGTTTCTCTCTCTACATCGATTTTAATGTTAGGTTGTTAGAGACTTGTTCCTCATGATTTATCGTTGTTATACATGTCAAAATGATATGTTTTGATGGATATCAATATATGTTAGTTAGGGTTTGAACCCAAATGATTTTATTGGGTATATTGGAATTGTTATGGTTTAAGATTGATTGTTATTGGCTTTAGAAACCCAGATAAATTGTGAATCCTGAATTTATGCCTTGACCTAGAAATTGGGACTTTGTAATTTGACCCAAATGAAGTCAATTAATTATAGAAGTTGTTATTTGAGCCTTAGGATAAATTCCTATAACTACTTGTGTTCGTTGAATCTCAATCATAGAATTTTGAAATTTGATCGGGTGAGACCGAATTGGCGTTAAAGTTGATTCATGGCCTAGGACTCTAATTGAGGTCCTTGAATGATGTTAAGTACAAGATTATTGATAGTATGTGGATTGGTTATGTGCGAGTCGCAAATGCGTGACTCGAATGAAAGACGTTTGTATTAGTTCAATTATGAACTAGAACTATTGATACTTGTCGGATTTCAATGAAGTCCCAAGACTTGTAAGAATGAAATCTACGCTTCGTGAATATCTTGGGAAGCCCAAGACTTGAATTGGAGAACCCTCCTAAGGGATGTATTGAATCAGAGTTTTCTTTAGTACTATATGCATATAGTCTACTTGTATAAGTCACAAGGATAACTAAGTTGTTATCTAGGACTCGCCTGCATGGTTTGACCTTACGAATTATCTTCACTCTTGTGTTTGTTTAAGTCTTGGATTACTATGGACTTTTGGGTTATAGAATGAATTATTATTCTAAGACGAGATTTATGTTTACAAGTATATGACTTCTTTATCCTAGACTAACAGAGTAGTCTTGGATAGTATATGATGATTGATGGTTAGGTTATGACTTAGCTTGGTTTCATAATTGAATGTGAAATACCATGTATATTTGATGTTATGACTAAAAGCATGATTTTTACCTTGTCAAGAATTGGTTCTTCTATGTGATTTAATAATATGGCTTTGGAAGCATATTGTATTCCTTGCCTTCATGAATATCCTCCTATTGAATTATCAACGTGCATCAATTTATGAATTCCATTAACAGGTTGACTTATGAACTTGAATTGAACTAAGGCTTGAATTAACGATAATCAACTTAAGCTTCCAACTTGTACTTGACTTAGTGAATTATGTACTAGGGTTCCTAAATAGAACGAGAACCTAGCGATGCCTTGAATGAGAGCGTAGAGAGATCCTACGACTTTGAGAATCCATTGACTAGATCACTAGCTTTTGGACCTTCACTTTAATAGAGTAGTCAATGTGACACTTGTGCGTTTTGAGACACAATTGACTCCTTGCACGATTTCGTTGATCATAGTATTAATATTGCTCACTACATGAGTTTAGTAGAGTTTTATACCTATTTGAGATTTGACAAGTAAACACCTACTTGTGTATTTCATGTAAGTCCAGCATGCATTTCTTGATTGATATGTGGTGATGGTGGGACGATGCATAGTCTTCATGAACTATGGAATTCATGATTGCTATGTATCATCGTACCGGAGACTGGCACACACACCTCCATTGTTGGCCACAGTGGGGAAGTAGCCACCCACCTTCGTAACCATTAGAGCGCAGTTGGCTAGTGTTATTCCTGGGCGTCTCCTCGGAAGGTCCATGTCTTCATCTCGAGTATATGACTCACATTCCTGGTTAACCACTTGTAACTGCAGGAAAAACACCATGACATCGATTGGTATTGTTGAATCTTGCCTTAAAATAAAATTTGCTTAAAATCATTCCACTTGTTGTCAGCCAAGAACTTTTGAGTTATTTCATTTTGGTCAGCTTGTGATTTAAATTCTTTGTCAGTTACTTGTTTCAGCTGACCATATTGTTATAGTGTCAACTTGTTTACCTCATTTACTTAAACATTCCCTTATACTGACACTTTCTCATTTTGTGTTTTTGGTAGATATTCTGTAAGATATCTTTCCAATAGGATCCATGTGATCTTGTGAAGATACGTATATATTGCCAAACACATTTCAAATTCAAATATGTTCCTAACGGGTTACTCTTCAAGAACTTCTATAAATTCCCTCATGAAGCATTTGAAAAAATATAGAAGTCTGAAGCATTCTAATTTCAAAGAAATTCTTTTTGTGCCTTAGTCTTCTTTAAAACTTTAGCTAGACTTATTCCTCTTTGATAATTTTTTTCTAGTTATTGTTTAGACAAACACTGAGTGACTTACTTCATATTTTTAGAAATCAGTCAGTTTGTCTCACGAGTTTGATTGTTTTTCAATCATTCTCCATAAACACTAGTCTTTTGTTGTACACTGATCCATTAGAGATCAATAGATTTTTAATAAAATTAGTGCACTTCAAAAATCCAAGTCTGGCCAACTTGGTAGTGGACGTAGCAGTTTTACTGTGAACCACTTCAGTTCTCTTGTCAGTTATTTCATCAGCTCTTGCAAACTGATCTAACACTTAAGAAGTCTTAATCTACTTAAATGTCAGCCAGTTACTTACACTAATTGTTTAATTATGTGTTTTGATAAATTGTTCTTCAGTTCATTCTTTATATCTAGTGATCTATATCCAAAAGTTATTTCTTAAAAACAATTGTGTCAGCCAGCTGACCAATATTTATCAGCTTGAGTTTCTATGAAAACATCAGCCAGCTGACCAACTTCAGCTGTCTGACAAAAATCCGATTTCCGCTACCAACTTTCAGAAGTTTTACAAGTCAATCCTCAAAGTTTTTAAAAGGCTATTCACCCCCCCCTCTAGCCTTGTCAGTTGCCAACTGGACTTACAATTGGTATCAGAGCCCAACTTTTTCGAAAAATTATTATTTTTCCAAGTGTAACAACTTGAAAGCTCGATCAAGACAGCCTTAAAAGCTTTTCAATCAAACAATGTTACTCAAGTACCTATTTTTGATGAAGATCACTTTGATATTTGGAAGGAAAGAATTACAAGATATATGCACAATATAGATAAACAATTAATGGAATGTGTAAGAGGTGGTCCTATGCAACCAATGAAAATTAATATTAAAGTTGGTAAATCTTCTACTGCAGATGATGTCACCATAAATCCTCAAAAATCAAAATAATCAACGTTTGAATACACCAAATGAACCATCTCCTTGTCAGAATCATCAACCCACTCCACAAAACCAACCATCACATTACCATGATTTTTTTTGAAATACAAAATGTTCCAAATTTTGGAGTTCATTCAAATTTTCAAAACTCAAACTCTATGCAGTATGGAAACACACCAATATTTCCCCATGTATCATTGTCGATGCCGCAACAAACTTTCATGTGGAATACTCAATTACCTTTAAATTTGTCTCATTTTTCAACACATCAACCACACTTAAATCAAGGGTATTTCCCCATGGGAGTTCAAGGTGGTTCTTCATCTGAATATATTTCGACTAGTCTCGTAGCTTCGAATATACCTTTTTTTCAACACAATCAGAACCGACAATGAAGAAGTGATTGATATTCAAAATTATATGGTTGATGAAATCACTCCTCGGAGTGGGAAAATAATAAGAACTAGGCGGGCGACGTATGAAACTGTCACCTTGTGTAAATTGTGGGAGAACGTGACTACCGATAGTTTCGTTGGAACAAGTCAAACATCAACACAATTTTGACAAAAAGTGACAAACACTTACAACGAGCATCGTGAGAATGGTATGATCAGAACTTTAGTTCAAATTAAGAATCATTTTCAGAAATTGTCTAGGGCAGTTTCAAAGTTTTCTAGTGTTTTTAATTAAGCATTAGCTTGCAAAGAAAGTGGCTGGAATGACGATAATGTAATTATGAAGGCACATATGATTTATGAAGTTGATGAAGGGAAACATTTTATGTCAATAGAGGCGTGACAAATCCTTTGTAACATTCCCAAGTAGTGGGCAAAATATGTTGAAGTGAAAAAACATGCAACAAAAAATTTAACAAGCAGTGGCTCAAAACGATCTCAAAATCAAGCTTTTGATGTTCAAAACTCCTCAAAATGATGAAACACATTCAATGACATATCCAACTCGACCTCTTGGAAAGAAAGTTTCAAAGAATAAGGGGAAAATATGGATACATAAAAGATTTATGAAGAATTACGTGAATCAACTTGTATTGAATCAGAGCTTAGTGAGAAAATTGATCGATATTTCACTATCAAACATGAAAAGCTGGAGGAGACAAAGAAGAAATGTATGTTCAAACAATGGGAGGTGTTGAAAAACATGGAAAACAAATCAGTTGAAGAAGAAGAAGAAGATTGCACAAGGTTGTATCGTAGACTGTTTAGGTAGATGATATTTTTTAACTTGTCTTTTATTTGTATTGTAATGTAAAATACTGTAACATATTCAATGTCATGTTATTTTATAAACCTTTGTCTATACCAATGTGTTTTCTTTAATTTTTCAAAATAAACCAATGTGTTATTACTATCACCCAAACAAATAAAATGACAAAACAAAATTTTGATCTATCTATAAATGGATGAAAATCCATGTTTCACGGTATTTGTTTTCTATAAGTTGATGAAAAACTTGATAATGTTTAATATCTATATTTGTCATCCAATGAAGTAAAAAAAGAAGCATTGTCTTGTCACAATCACCTTGTGACAAGACAATGCTTCTTTTTACTTCATTGAATGACGATTGAATTTCTCCATCTTCCGTGACTTTTTTTTATAAATTTGGTTAATGATACATTTGTTTAGCAATTGAAGAAATCTATAAATGAATTAAAATGCTTCTGTCACGGTATTGTGTTTTCTTTAATTTGACAATTTTTTTTCAATAAACCAATGTATTGTCATCATCATTCAAACAAATAAAATGACAAAACAAAATCTTGAAGAAATCTAAATTGATGAAAATCCATGTTTCACGATATTTTCTTTCTATAAGTGGATGAAAAACATGATAATGCGTAATATCTATATTTATCATCCATTGACGTAAAAAAAGAAACATTGTCTTGTCAAAGGTGATTGTGACAAGACAATGATTCTTTTTACTTCATTGAATGATAATTGAATTTTCCCATCTTTCGTGACTTTTTATAAATTTAGTTAATGATACATTTATTTATTTGAAGAAATCTATAAATTGAAGAAAATGTTTTCTGTCACGATATTATGTTTTCTTTAATTTGACAATTTTGTTTCAATAAACCAATGTGTTGTCACCATCACCCAAACAAATAAATTACAAAACAAAATCTTGAAAAAATCTAAATAGATAGAAATCCATGTTTCACGGTATTTGTTTTATATAAGTAGATGGAAAGCATGTTAATGCTTAATATCTATATTTGTCATCCAATGAAGTAAAAAAAGAAGAAACATTGTCTTGTCAAAGGTGATTGTGACAAGATAATGCTTCTTTTTTACTTCACTGAATGACAATTGAATTTTTCAATCTTCGGTGACTTTCTATAAATTTGGTTAATGATGCATTTGTTTAGCAATTGAAGAAATCTATAAATTGATGAGAATGCTTATGTCACGGTATTATATTTTCTTTAATTTGACAATTTTATTTCAATAAACAATGTGTTGTCACCATCACCCAAACAAATAAAATAACAAAACAAAATCTTGAAGAAATCTAAATTGATGGAAATTCATGTTTCACGGTATTTGTTTTCTATAAGTGGATGAAAAACATGATAATGCTTAATATCTATATTTGGCATCCAATGAAGTAAAAAAAGAAGCATTGTCTTGTACGTCACAATCACCCAAAGGTGATTATGACAAGACAATACTTCTTTTTACTTCATTGACCGACAATTGAATTTTCAATCTTCTTTGACTTTCTATAAATTTGGTTAATGATGCATTTGTTTAGCAATTGAAAAAATCTATAAAGTATAAGTTGATAAAAATGCTACTGTCACGGTATTATGTTTTCTTTAATTTGACAATTTTGTTTTAATAAACCAATGTGTTGTCACCGTCATCCAAACAAATAAAATGAAAAACAAAATTTTGAAGAAATCTAAATGGATGAAAATCCATGTTTCATGGTATTTGTTTTCTATAAGTGGATGGAAACATGATAATGCTTAATATATATATATATATATATATATATATATATATATATATATATATATTTGTCATCCATTGAAGTAAAAAATAAGCATTGTCTTGTCACAATCACCCAAAGGTGATTGTGAGTCTAGGGGTGTAAATTGGAACCACCGAACCGAACCAAACAAAACCAAACTAGTCGGTTTGGTTCGGTTTTGGTCAAAGACGATTCGGTTTCGGTTTCAAAAATTGAAAAACCATGTGGTTCGGTTCGGTTCACGGTTTTTGGTATCGAACCAAGCCGAACCGAATCACTCTATATATTTTTATTTATTATATATATATATATATATATATATATATATATATATATATATATATATATATATATATATTACATTTATTAACTATTTTGAACATTTGATTTATTCATAACATATATATATATATATACGGATACTAAACCAAACAAAATCTTGATTGTTGGAGAACTATTATTTCTCCAATTGTTTGTGTTTATTTTAGAATTTGTATTGTTTTATTTATGATAATTTGTTGTTAGTAGGTTATTTCCTAATTTTGATGTTAATTCCAAATTAAAATATTATTTTTATTGTTATTTTTAATGTTGGTTAATTTCATTAAAAATAATTTATATAAACCACAAAACTGAACCAAACCAAACCAAATAGAGTGGTTCGATTCAAAATCTTACTCGTTTCGGTTCGGTTTGAGATTTTTGGAACCACTAGGAGGCGGTTCGGTTTGTGGTTTTGGCATAAACCAAACCAAACCGAACCACTTACACCCCTAATTGTGATAAGACAATGCTTCTTACTTCATTGAATGACAATTGAATTTCCCAATCTTCCGTGACTTTCTATAAATTTGGTTAATGATGCATTTGTTTAGCAATTGGAGAAACCATCATCCGTCACATTTTGACCGGTGTTATACACTTAAAATGAAACACACACTTCAGAAAAATTATGTCTTCTTCAAGTTCTAGTTGGAATTCAAGCACCAACAATGAACATGAAGATGATTTACAGAATGATATTCAACGAAGTGTGAATGAATATATATTTGACCTTAATGGTCGTTGACATCGCAAGCGTCAAATTTGTAGAGAACTAATAAGATCTCTACAAGACGAAAGAGAAGTTCATGAACGTATATACATTAATAGAAATCTTGCTGAGGGCCATATATCAACGCATGTATTCAAACTATTTTGCAGAGAATTCAACATACATCGACCAATGATTTCGCACCAGATTTCAGATGCAGATAGACATGTCTTCCTTCGTGTAGTGGAAGCTCTTGGTGCTCATAGTCCATATTTTCAACAACGATTTGAAACATGTGGAAGACATGGTTTATCACCAATACAAAAATGCAATGCTACTATAAAAATGCTTGCTTACGGAATGTCCGGTGATGCATGTGATGATTATATTCGTATTGGAAAAAGCACATTAATTGAATACTTGACGAAATTTTCTGAATGTGTGATTAATGTTTTTGGAGAACAGTACTTGCGAAAGCCAACAAATGAGGACCTCCAACGTTTGCTTCATGTTGGGGAGACATGTTGTTTTCCTGGTATACTAGGTAGCATAGATTGCATGTATTGGGAATGAAAGAATTGCCAGGTGGCTTGGTAAGGTCAGCATGCCCGAGGGGATGGAAAGGCGACTGTAGTTCTTGAAGCAGTCGCTTCCTACGATTTATGGGTATGACATGCTTTCTTTGGCACTCCAAGTACTTGTAATGATATAAATGTCCTTGATTGATCTCCTGTGCTTAATGATATTTATAATGGTGTAGCCCCGGTAGTAGGCTCTACTGTTAACGGTAATCAATATAATTTGGGTTATTATTTAACCAATGATATATATCCTACATGAGCTACATTTATCCAGTCCATTCGATTGCCGCAAAGTGATAAACATAAACTTTTTACTCATCACCAATAAGCAGCAAGAAAGGATGTTAAGCGTGCCTTTGGGATATTGCAGGCACGATTTGCCATTATACGAAGACCAATACTTATGTGGGAGGTATCTACACTGGGAAAAATTATGAAGGCTTGCATCATATTATATAATAGGATTATCGAAGATGAACGAGATACTCACACACGCCTGCCAAATGCTTCAGACTATAAATAGACTGACATTACTGATGGTAGTTTAGCATGACAATATTTTAACGAGCGTATTCCAGAGCACGAAAGATATCTTAAACGAAGGTGTACCGTTTGAGATAAATAATCACATCGTCGTCTACTGCATGATTTAATTGAAAATATTTAAAGACTTTTTGGTAATCAGTTATTTTAATTATATTTGTTGTATTATTTTTTGGTTATTGCAAGATTTTTTTTGAATTGTTTATTTAATGAAGTTAATTATTGTACTTTTTTTAATTTATTAATGAATATTAATATAAATATTATTTAACTTATAATAAATTGATAATATTATGTGATCACGCCAAAAATGTGGTGATCTTGTCGTGTCGTGTCCGGGGTGCCGATGGTGATGTAAGGTCGGGGTCGCCGGAGTCGTGGTCCGACAGTGGTTGTTGCGGTAGGATATCTGGCTTATGAAGTTTGCAAAATAAAGCACCGTGAGTGGGTGGGGGTGTACCCCAAAACCCTCCGGTGTGATAATCAATATTTTTTGTGTGTATCCTCAATAATCAATAAAATAAATTGTTTATGAATGCGTATAAACCCGACAATAGGAAGAGATGAAAGAGATCTCTTGTTCTATTTTTTAGAGGGAAAATAGTCACTGACTTTTTCATAGGAAGTTTCCTACTATTTATAGAAATGTGGTCTTTCCATACTGGGCTTTAGTATGTAATTGGGCTTGGGCCCTTCTTCCGGGTACGAGCTTGGCTCAATCTTCTAAGTATAATTTCGGAGTATACTCTTGGGTTACCTGTTCGGGCCTGATATTTTGGTGCACTTCAGTAGCCCCCTACTCCTTATCCGTTGAGGCTGACATCGAGAGTAAGGAGTATAATCTGCTTGTAGTTTTTTCTTGTGATGCTGAGGGTTTTGAGATTTTGCTTTGAATTCCAGAAGAGTTTATGTAGCTGACTTTTGAGCCTTGGCGGGTGAACTTTGTGTATAATTGATCCTTGAT
This sequence comes from Codonopsis lanceolata, assembly GCA_013146195.2. NCBI lineage: Eukaryota > Viridiplantae > Streptophyta > Magnoliopsida > Asterales > Campanulaceae > Codonopsis > Codonopsis lanceolata. Next base: position 63,641,820 of record CM028383.1, read on the forward strand.
TGGCGAATTAGACCTCGACCGGCAAGTATAGGCATGAAAATAAGATATGTAGTCTTCGGCATGAGGTCATAATAAAATTTGTCATCAGCGTGGCGAGGACCTTCAAGAAAGCGAGCCATAAGGCCATAATAAGATTTATCCTCGGGGAGGCGAGGACCTTCAAGAAAGCGAGCCATAAGGCCATAAGTCGCAAGGCATTGTAAGAAAGTGACCTTGAACCGCAAGGTACTGAGAGAGGCAATAGGAACATGTTTTTATGTTTATGCAATGATGAATGGATGATGCATGTATTCATTAACTTGTAAATATGTATGAAATGCTCATGTGGATGCAATAGGTATTTAGAGGCATTAGAGCCTGGCCTCTCCTTGGCAAACGAGGAGGCCAATAGGTCTCACCTCGGCAAGCAAGGAGGAAAATAGGTATGAGGCGCTAGGATCCTGGTCTCTCCTTGGCACGTGAGGAGGTCAATAGGTCTCACCTCGGCAAGCAAGGAGGAAAATAGGTATGAGGCTTTAGAGACCCCAAATAAAGTGACCTTTGAACCGCAAGGTACCAAGAGAAATGTCTGTGTTGACCTGGAGCGAGATATATAGCTCATGTCGAGCGTAACCGCAAATGGTGATGAAAGCATGATGGACGCTAGTGGAGCGTAACGTGCTAAACACTCGTAGAAGCTCGTGTCGAGTGTAACTGTGATGTCGAGCTGGAGCACAATATGAAGATCATGCCGAGTGTAAACTGGAGCAGGGAGCATAAGCGCAGGTAGGCGCGGTGTACAACTCGACCGCGAGTAGACTTCTAGCGGGAGGACCAGGTAGAGCTCAGCCCTGAGTAAACTCGGGTGGGGAGCATAATGTAAAGCTCGACGTGCACATGTATGAAATATAACCCGCAACTCAGGCATATGTGCGAGCGTAGTGTGCTCAGATGCGAGAAATAATAATCTGAGGCTTAGGCTTTAGCACGAGCATAATCTAAAGCTCGATCTTTGTCGCGAGCGTGGCGTGCATGGGCACGTGAATAATAGTCCAAGGCTCGGGCTTTAGCACAAGCATGGCGTGCACGGGCACGTGAATAATAATAATATATGAAGCATAATTCAGGCGCGGCTTGGCGTGCGTCGTGAACACGTGAATAATAATAGTATGAAGCTTCGGCAGCATAACTCGGCGCGAGCTGGCGTGCAGACACGTGAATAATAATAGTATGAAGCTCGGCAGCGTGAGCATAATCTGAGGCTCGAGCTCGGCATACACGGGCCGTGAATAATAATAGTATGAAGCTCGGCAGCGCGAGCATAATCTGAGGGTCGAGCTCTGGCGCGAGCGTGGCGGTGGCGTGCACGAGCACATGAATAATAATAGTATGAAGCTCGGCAACACGAGCATAATCTGAGGCTAGAGCTCGTGGGTCCCTGCCATATAAACAAATATGTTGTAGGATCTCTTATCAGTGGTAGTGATAGCCCATAAAGATCTGTGTTTCCTTCATGCCTCAGTACCAGCCCCCCAGTTAATGATTGTTATTAACTACGAGTAGTAAAAATGTGGGCGCATGGTCTAAGATGTGACCTCAGTAAGGCGAGGCAGGCGCGTAACTTTGTAAATAATCATGTAATAGTGGACAACTCATGTTATTGATTGTGGTTGCCGAGGCTATGCTCGTTTGTATTTTGTACATGAAAGTTTTTAGGAACATTCTTTGTATAGGCAAAAATCATGTTTTATCACAAATATTTTCGTCATACAATGTTTGTCATAGTCGAAGCATATTGATCATATAAGAGAAGATTGTTTGAATATGAGCCTATTATGCGAGAATAGGAAACAAATTATTGCGGCGACACGTAGCGCTATTAAAAGATATGATGGATTTATAAGATGTAAGTATTTGAGTGTGAAGCATGAGAGAACGCGTTTGTCGTGCTAACATATGATAGGTAGGCTAAGTATGTTATTCCGAGCTAGTAACATTGAACTAGTGATTTGCGATTTTTATGCGAGGAATTTTTTTTTTTAAATAACTGTCTGGTATGGTGGGCAAGTAGTTAGCTTGTCATAAATCTATTTAAATTTGCATGTTACGTTTCTCATAAGCAGACGAGCTCGAACCACATTTAATCAAAATAATGTTGTTAAATTTATAAGAAAATATTTTTACTTGCTACGGGGAGCGCTAAAGCATGCTATCATATAATAGTTGCGTACAATAAATCATACCCGGCGAGGTAATATATGTTTCATCTAATCGATTAAGTTAGGTTATTGCTCAGTATATAATTTTAGCTCGTCAGATAATTTCAGCTCTGCATAATTTCTATTCGGCATATAATTTCAGCTCGGCAAACAATTTCAGTTTGTTAAATAATTTCAGCTCGGTAAATAATTTCAATTCGACATATAATTTCAGCTCGACATATAATTTCGGCTCGACATATAATTTCAGCTCGTCAAATAATTTCAGCTCAGTAAATAATTTCAATTCGACATATAATTTCAGCTCGGCATATAATTTTGGCTCGGCATATAATTTCAGCTCGTCAAATAATTTCAGCTCACAAATAATTTCAATTCGACATATAATTTCGGCTCGGTATATAATTTCGGCTCGACATATAATTTCAGCTCGTCAAATAATTTCAGCTCAACAAATAATTTCAATTCGACATATAATTTCGGCTCGGTATATAATTTCGGCTCGGCATATAATTTCAGCTCGTCAAATAATTTCAGTTCGACATATAATTTCGGCTCGGCATATAATTTAGAACTGCTAATTAACCTTGTTCATTTAAATGATGTATACTGGTGTGAAAATATACATATTGTAACCCTTTATATACGAACGATAGGGAGTCCCTAATGTATGTGAGCGTAACACAAATATATAGTCAGATGTGCCAAATATATTTATGTAATTTTGAATAATGTCAATACATTATTCGTTGTATCAAATATATTAAATGTATGAGGCGGTGCAGGTATACCGTAGCATGCATTATGGTGGACACTTCATTGTAATTATAGCAAGGTTGCGAGTATGAATTAATCATAATTATTCCAATTTATTCCAAATAGTTATCATAATAATTGATATTATTATTATTTTTTTTATGAAATATCGAGAGTGACCCCGAAATTATAATTTAGTCACGGGTATAATTTTATTGTAGATATAGGTGCATCCCTGTAATAAATAATTTTATTGACAGGTGAATTAAATATGTTGTGTACCGACCGGTTAAAATATTAATAGTCATATTAGCCTTATAAATACATCAAGATTGTCATACCAGTATTAGCCTTGTACAATTAAATTATTAATAACCATGAATTGTAAACAGATATAAACAAATAATAATGATCAATGAATGGTCAATACGTGTCAAGTAATATAATGTAATAAAATAATGATTATATATGACTTTTGTATCAAATTAAAGTAAGTGTAGTGGGTAAAATATGGAAGGAGGATTGGGGGACATCAGCACGTGGAGACGAATTGATGTGTCCTACTTTCAATAGGATAGACTTGCACGCCAAACACAGTTCAGACAGACCACGCGTCGAATTTATTTGGCTGGGATACGCAGGAACGGAACGGTGACCATATCCACCGGTTCAGATGGCTCGTGTGGTCACGTTCGACGGCCGTTTGGGGCGATTCAGGTGGCGTTGGACTCGTTAGGTCCAGGCGCACCAACCCATCCTGTTCATTTTCCGGCTTGTGCCCTCATTAATCGCTCAATTCCTACTCACAGTTGGTAAGGCATTGTTTTCGGATTGTGGCTGCAATGGTTGGTTTTTGGCAGCTTCTAGTGGCGCGTCCAGCCTGGATGGAAGCGATCCCGGCGGCTGTAGACTCGCTTGGTCGAGTCGTGGCTAATGGTGTTGTTGGTTTAGTGTTGGAATGTGACGTCTCTATTAAGCCAGAGAGTTGTCGGTGCGTCATTGGTGGTCCTCGGCTTCGACAGTTTTGGGTGGTGCATGGAGGAACATTAGGACTCGGTTGACGGCGATCTTGGTGGCTTTGGTTTCGTCTAGTCAAGGAGCATCACCTGTTGGTTTTCGCATGTTGCTCAGTATCTAATTCCTATATATCACCCAGTTCGTGTAGAAAGTGAGTATGTTGTTTGTTGTTTGTGATTTCGGCCCCCTTTGGACGGAGCTCCGCCATGGATGACGGAGTCGGTGGATAGAGAAAAATAAAATGAAGTCGTTTTCGTCAACGGAACCAAACTGATCAGGCCAAAAATGTGGTGATCTTGTCGTGTCGTGTCCGGGGTGCCGGTGGTGATGTAACGTCGGGGTTGTCGGAGTCGTTTCCCGGCAACGGAATCAAACTGATCATGTTAAAAATGTGGTGATCTTGTTGTGTCGTGTTCGGGGGTGCCGATGGTGATATAGCGTCGGGGTCGCCGGAGTCGTGGTCCGACGGTGGTTGTCGCGGTAGGATATTTGACTTGTGAAGTCTGCAAAATAAAGCACAGTGAGTGGGTGGAAATGTACCCCAAAACCCTATAATCAGTATTTTTTGTGTGTATCCTCAATAATCAATAAAATAGAGTGTTTATGAATGCGTATAAACCCGTCAATAGGAAGAGATGAAAGAGATCTCTTGTTCTGTTTTTTAGAGGGAAAAATAGTCATTGATTTTTTCATAGGAAGTTTCCTACTATTTATAGAAATGTTGTTTTCCATATTGGGCTTTAGTATGTGATTGGGCTTGAGCCCTTCTTCCGGGTACGGGCTTGGCCCAATATTCTAAGTATAATTTCGGAGTACACTTTTGGGTTACCTGTTCGGGCCTGATATTTTGGTGCACTTCATTATGTAATATTAATAATATTATATTATAAATAATATCGAATTATTCTGGTTATGCTAAACTAATAATATTATAAATAAATAATATCTAATTATAATAAATATTAGGGAGAGATTAATTCCACTATATTTTTTTGCTTATCCACTATATAATTAGATATTTCATTAATTAATGACATGTTTGGACAAATCTACCCATAATTACTTGCTCATATTAAGTTGACTAATAAAGTGACTTTTCTAATTAATTACATTCTAACATTATTTTTTTAATGAATAACATAGTTAAAATATTTTTATTTTTACTTTTTATTAAATTCTTGATCAGTTAATCTTATGACTAAAGTTATCTAGCATAAAAAATAAATTAATATGTTAAGAACATCATTTGTTTATCAAACTTTGAGAAAATGTGCACTATTTGGTTAGTAAAAGAAAATTTTAAAAGTGAGATTTAAAGGATATATAATAGTAAAATATTTTTGTCCAATAGCAAAATAATAATGTGAAATAGTATCGTGAAATTTTAAAACCTTTTGTCTACCAATAAAAATGATTTGATAGTTTAATTATTGAGTTGAGTGAAGTCAATATTTAATATAATACTTAGCATATTGCTATTATTGAATTGATTTGCTAGAGTAATACTTTTTTCATTAAATTAAATTATTTATTTTGATGATAAATATTCAATTAATATTATCTATAGTTTTGGTAGACAAATGTCTTGATAATATTATTTTTACGAAAATGGAGTACGAGACACGAATCATAAACAAAATTGATTAAATGTAATTATTACAAAAAAAATTACCTTATTTGTTGAGACTTAAAAAGTATTTTGGAAAAAATAGAAAAATAACAATTATCTTGTTTGTTGAGAATTAAAAATTAATTTATAAATAAAACATATATATGAGTACTTTACTTCAAATGATAAGTATAGAAAGAGCAATTATGTCTAAAGATGCAATTATTTAATACAATAACTCATAATGTAGTGAATAAGAAAAAAATATAATTGAAATAGCAACTCTCTAAATATTATTTAAAATATAATAAATAAATATTAATTTAATAATGACTATTCATATTGTAACGACCCGAGCCTGAGAGTCCGGTCCACTACATGTAGTCCACACACTGAGCACACAACACCTTAGGTCATCAGACCCATCACAAGCCGACTCAAAAGTCTATGGATGATGTTGACGCTCAGAGCACACAACACCTTATAAATCGAACACAATTCCTACATCTACCCGATGTATGATGAGGTATTACACATATAATTTCGAAATTAATTATTTGTGCAATATCAAATTTATTTGTTAGTATAAATTGAAAAAATATTTTAAATTAATAGAGATAAAAATGGGAAGATAAATAAAATTGTTAGAAATAAAGATGATACGATATGTAAATATATTGAATTTCGTGTCGGATAATTTTTTAGTTTTAAATTAAATAAATATCTATTAAATTAATTTATTGGTTTTTACAGCTCACCGGTGAGAAACAAGATGCGGCGTCACAAAAGATTACTCAACATTTTCCCCCAATTTTATTAGACAGGGTTTTTGAATTGACAAGAGATCGTTGGGGGGTTTAAGAAATGGCAACTACGATCCCGACTCACCGGCCGACCGAGTCAACTCACCATCGACTTCTCGAGGTCATCAAAACAGCCCTCATCAAGATTTTCGTATCTCCATATGCTACCGTTCGTTCACTCTATCTCTCCCTCCCTCTCTTTCGATCGATATTCACACACACGTAGATATATTTTTTGCTCAATTTGTATGAACTAACGAATTTTAAATATTTATTTATTTATTATAATTTTAATTTTTAGTATGATGAAGGTATGTGATTTGTACTGTGGGAAAGTCCCAGACGAAGAAAAGTGGGATGAAGCCCAAATTGGTCACTACATTGGCGTTGGTATCTGTTCTATCAAATCTTCTTCTTACTAAATACATGCATGTCTGTGTAAAAACAATGAGTTGTATCTTAACTTTTTTCAAAGCCAATTTTATCATTTCTCAGACTTATATATTTAATTTATCTACCTTTATTTAGTTACAGAAAATAAAATTATAACCTTTACAAACTACATTAAAAGTATATTAGATTATTAGTTGTAATTCTAAAGAGGCAAGTAATTCCATTTCAAGAATTTTATTTAAAACATGGTCAATTTGCATTTGAAAAAGTCAAAACAGGACTTTTGATGGGATTTAGGAAGTATATATTATTATTATTATCATTTTCTTTTGGGGTTCTGATTAAAGGTAATTGTGGATGGAAATGTTGCTGGTGTAGATGTTGAGTCATCGGGTGTTCGAGAAATTCGAGAAGCATGGGAGAGTCAACGAAAGATCTATACTTCTGAGTTTTATGAGCTTGATCCATGCATTGTAAGCCAACCTCCTATATAAAATATTTCTATGCGATCGTTTACACTTTTGGATGAAATTAATTATTCTTCATATTTTTTGGCGCAATAACAGTTTCAAGGGATTTTTATTTATGAAACAATTATTACTTCTATGTCAAGTAATTTATTCATATTACATTATGAATGTAGTTATGCAAGTGAATGAATTCACAACTAACCTATTCAGGAGTATGGCAGTCTCACATCTATAGAAACTTGGTTATTCCAACCTCCAACTTGGAAGTCGGTACACGACCAAAGAAAAGTACCCAATTGTATTTCACTTATTTATTTAATAAGCTCGGTCTTACCTGGATAATCATTTTTCTCAACTTCTTGATATATTACATGTCTTCATGTCATTTGAATGTATAGTATTCTGTTAAGTTGAATCTTTACATGCACAAGAGGTATTTTGAGCTTTGACAGGATCTATGTAGCTGTAATTCTTTTGTACATGATGGTACATCCCCATTTCAGGGAAATATAGAACCAAGCTTGGAGGACAAGAGGAATACGGCTGATGTCGTTTGCTGCATGCAGCATTTGCAGGTCCCAGTTACAACTTTTATTGTGTCTTAATGACTGTTCTTTGTTTTTTATGAGAAAACAATATAATAGAACTTCTTTTTTGCTTGCAGTTCTGTTTTGAAACAGAGGAGAGAGTGCGGACTCTTATGCATAATGTATCTGCGTTGCTGAAACCTGGGGGTTATTTTTTTGGTATTACTCCTGACTCCTCAACTATATGGTATGCGTCTACATTCACGAAACATGTGTTACCTTGTTGGATATTCACTTTTTTATTTTATATAAGGATCTTTTCCTTCCTTAGTTCCTTGCTGTTCAGTTTGAATTGCTCACGATAAAGTTTGACCTTATAGATAGCTGCATTCATTGGATGCCAACAATCTCCATGCATCTTGTTGATGCACGCTTGCTTTGAACTGGTTGAAGGTGTTAAACTTTACTTTATGCAGGACAGTATTTGATCATAGGAATTTATCTAATAAATGTTGAAGATATCATTATTTTTTCCTGTCCTTACCTAAGGATAGAAGATTCATTGGAGTGTGCACAGCGAGCTTGTGACTGCTTATGATTTGATCTGTTTTTTACATTGGACACTGTATGAGTATGGAGACAATGGTGGAGGGAGGGGGCTGAAGTTACAAATTTTGTATTTACACCCTTAAATTTTGTTATAAAATGGACTAAATTAGTACTTGGCCCCCTCAAAATAAAATATGCATCAACTTAACCCCTAATTTTCTATTTATCAGATAATTTTATTAAAAATATACTCCCTCCGTTCCGGGCAAATAGTCCACCATACTATTTTAGGATGTTTCACTTTAAGAGACCGCTTTCAAAAAATTATGTTTATCATCTCCTTGTCATTTCAAATTTACCCTCACATTTGCTATTAACATATTGATTATGCTAAAGCATTTTTGTAATCATAACCAACTTTAATGCTAGTTATATATCCCTTAATAATTAGACTTTTCAAACATGGCCTCTTTGGGTGGAATGGAGACAGTATCAATGGCATGATTTTTTCAAGTAATGCATATTTTTACTGAACTTTTCACAAAAATCTTAAAATTAGCTTAAAATTTTGTGATTTTAAATATTTTGTAATTTTTTATTGGCACACCCCCTCCCCCTCCCTCCCAAAGTGAAAATTCCTGGATCCACCATTGTATGGAAAATAAGAAAATGTGTTTGAGATCATCACTTATTTGTTGAAGTAACCACCTTACTAACAATCTACCAGAACACCGTTCTCCTTCAGGCCTTTCCTCTCTCTTCTACTAAAGCTCGTGCAGCTTCTTGGCTACCTGCTTGGTGATGCCTTGGTTGCAAGAATGATAGGTGTGTGAGGCCGACAATGACTAAAGAGTGAGGAGGCTAGAGCTCAAGTGTTAAGAATGCTCATTGAATGAGCAATGCTATATATTCAGGGAAAAAGCTGAAATACCACTACCAAATAGGTGCAAACTCTTGGAATTGGAATTAGTTTGGAGTATGTTTCAATTTCAGGAAGCCATCCTTGCTGGTTGTTTTTCACTCATCAGTTTTCCTCTAGTAAGACATACGTGGATGTAATGTTTGGCAAGATATCTTATGCCCCTATCTACTGAGATATGTCTGCATCAAGAAGTGTGACTCTTCTTTGAAGGACAGCCTAAATCTTGTTGCTCCTTCTCTTTGATTATCATTTGTAGCTCTTGCATTAGTTTGGGACCATGGCAGTCAACAGGACTAAATTCTAGAGTATCAATTCTGGTTCTTCTTTTAGGTAGGAACTAGGAAGTTTATAATTTCAACTGCAACTGTGGACCTTCATTTTTTATTTCTTCTTTCTGATCCATACCTCGTTCATATTTGGCTCAGAATTGATATTAATGCTGAAAACTGACAATTGAAGAACATAATTGATAGGATTTTGACTTCTATTGAATTAGTGACGGTATTGATTAGACACTTGCATTCTAAGACCTTGTTGGTGATGCACTCTGGTTACTTTTTTTGGTTTTTAGATCGTCCGCAGAAATAGTGTCCTATAGTAACACAGAGTTCCAATGAGAAATAAAAACCATTTACAGTAACTATGCAGGGATAATATTGGTATCATCCTGAGAATCATTGCATTGTATCTGTATACTGTCATCTTTGAGCTCAAGTTTCCCATAATTATTACCCCTTGATTTATTATGAAATATGTGGCTTTACGAACTTGCAGGGCAAAGTATCAGAAGAACGTGGAAGCATACCACAATAGAAGTGGTGGCATGAAACCTAATATTGTCCCTAACTGTATCAGATCAGAGAGCTACGTGATCACTTTCGAAGTCGAGGAAGAGAAGTATGTGAACCATCTAGCATGCTTGGTTTCTCGGATAATTCCTCTCAAACACCTAACTTAAATCCATTTGATATCCTACCTTTTACAGGTTTCCATTTTTTGGGAAAAAATACCAATTGAAATTTGCGAATGACATCTCTGCTGAAACACATTGCCTGGTTCATTTTCCAAGCTTGATCAGGTCGAAATTTCTTCTTTTCCCTTTCCAATTTATGTAACAATTTTGTTGTTTGTCAATCGTAATTTTGTATAACAGCTTGCACTTTTGGAGGCATGGTCTTGCTGATGAGCTTGATATACATAGTTGGGCCCCTATCTAATAGCTTAAGCTTTTAGATGAGTTGGTTACTTAACAGGTCTCAATTCTAAATGTTCATACCCTTTAATTGACCCTGATCTTCCTCCAGCATGACACATTTTATACCTGTTTTGAAGTTTTAACTTTGATAGTTTCAAACCTAATTTTTAAGTTTCTATGATTATTTGGTCTTCAACTAATCAAAAAATAAGAGAAAAAGAAGAAGATTATTTTGGTCTTCAAAGTATTTATTTGAAAAACATGGTCTAGAACTTGGTTGGATTAGAAGCCGGTGGCAGTACAAGTGACAAATGCTGACCCACTTAACTGGAATAATGTTCCACTTTTAAATGCATAATCATTTGTTACTCTTCTCAAGCTGTATATAAGTGTAAAATGTTTACCAGGTTGGCTCGAGAGGCTGGGCTTGAGTATGTGGAGATACAAAACTTGACAGAGTTTTATGATGATAACAGGTCAGTGAATTTGTATTCTATAATGTCATAGCCTTCTCTTGTATTGTATTCAAGCGGCCATAGAGCAATTTAAAGCTTCTTTTCTTTTGGCACATTTGTTTCCTATATCATTGTTACAGCTAAAAGCAATACTGACATTACATCCCTTGTTCACTTGGCTTTAAAAGAGCACAATTTGCAGGCATGCTACTAGATACTGGCCATAATCTTGTGGATCCCAGGGGAAGACTTCTAGCTAGGTCTTATGATGTGTTAGGTATCGCTTTCACTTCATCTTCCTTTATGTAATTATCCTCTTGAAACTTGCCCACATCATATCTTCTCTTGGTAAATCTAATTCTTTTGTCATCTTCACTTTGCAGGTCTATACACCACATTCATATTTCAGAAGCCTGATCCAGATATTGCCCCTCCACTTATGACTCCAGTGTTGCAGGATGGTATCCACAATTATGAAGAGGTAAGAGTTTATAATAATAGGAAGCATATGGTGAGGCGTGTCCACATACCTGGTAATGATATCTTGTAGGAAGTTTATTACAAAAGCACTTGAGTATTGAAACTCAAAGAAATCTAGTCTTGTAATTACTCTAATCTCAAGGCTTAGAGAAGATTTACATCTTACCTCAATATTTAATATATAGAATGGCTTACCTTCCTTGGCGTTTCCATTATTCTTTTGCTATTAAGATAAGACTTTTTTTTTTTTTGATAAGTAAGAGTATTATATATTAGAACTACAAAAAAGGTGACGCGTCCTTGTACACTAGGAGTATACACAGTTAACTAAACTAAGGAGAGACTATTAACAAAATCTACAAAGGAATAAGGGTGAGAAATGGAAGTATTAGCATCAACTGAACACCAAGACTGGAGGGTTTGCAACACTGTGTCCTCAACTGTGACAGGGGCCTTTCCTTGTTATCAAACACCCTTCTATTCCTTTCAAGCCAAATGATCCAGCACACACACAAAATTAAGATATGACTTAATATGTAAGGATAATTCTGAAGAAGTAACCCCAAAGTGCAAAGCTGCGGTAACATTCCGCAAGCAAGTCTGTGACAAAACAATGAATGTGAAAAATAAAAAAGTTTAGTAAGTAAAGAAATTATGGGAGATTTCTCTTCCATCAGTTTAAAAACAATATGCCCTTTTACTGGACAAACAGTCTGAGGAGAGATGTTTGAAGGCATTAATTTAAGAAAGTTGTGCCTGATGCTCCATCTTTGATTATCTATATTAATTATTTTTTTTGATAAGTAAGATTTTATCTACCAAAGGTGCGAATCAGGTGACGTGTCCTTTGTACACTATCGTCATGCTCAACAAAAATATAATATAGTCGATAGAAAAGCTATTAACAAAATTTACAAAAGAATTACTGGAAGGAGAGAGAGAGTCTCCTTCGACTCAGAACACCAAAAGAAAAGGGTGCAAAGCAAGGTGTCTTTCATCTGGTTGAAGGACTTTTCTTCATTATCGAAACCCCTTCTATTTCTTTCCCCAAAGAATCCAACAAACAGCCAAAAGAACAGCCTTCCAAATTATAGTCCTTCTCCTTTGTAAGAATAGCTTCATTGCAAGACACCTTACCAGATTCCACAAATTACCAGCCACTGGACAATGAATCAGCAAATGGTTCTCATTTTCTCCGTTTTCTTTGCACATAAAACACCAATTAAAATAAACTTTGTGGCGCTTCCTCAAGTTGTCGCCCGTAAGAATAGCTTCATTGCAAGCCTCCCATGCAAAAAAAGCTACTCGATTGGAGAGCCATGGACTTTCACACTGTCTTCCAAGGGAACAGAGAACCATCTCTATGAGACAACAACTGGAAGTAGGATTTTACTGAAAACCTACTGCCTCTAGCACCCATCCACCGCAACTTATCTTGTGTCTGCCTTACCACCTTCTCGGAATATAACTTATCTATGAACTGCAAAAAAGGCTCCATCTCCCAATCTTGGAGATTCCTTCCATACCACTCTGTCCTCTTCCTTTTGAACACCGAACTAACCAAGCATTCCTTATCCCTAGCCAATATAAAAAGACTAGGGAACAACCTCCACAACTCCACTTCACCACACCATTTATCTTTCCAAAATCGCACCGTAACTCCATCCCCAACCTCAAAAGCGATGCGCCTCTCAAAATTCCAACCTCTGCAAATGCCCTTCCAAACCCCCACCTTGTAGAACGTTGAGATATCCTTAGGGAACATTCCTACCCCATATTTGCTGACCACCACTTTCCACCAAAACCCATTTTCCTCTATCAAATATTGCCATAACCATTTCCCCAGCCAAGACATACTTCCTCCGTCCCAAAATTATCGCTGGGTTGACTTAGCGCACGGTTTAAGAAAACACATTTGATTGGATTATTAATATTGGAATAGTGTGTGGTTTCCTTTAAAGCCTATAAATATGTGGCCCAAAATTAAAGTAAGATGAAAAAGTAAGGGATAAAGTGGTAAAAGTGATGTCTTAAAAATGAAACTTTCAAAGAAGACAATTATTTAGGGACGGACGAAAAAGGAAAGCAAGACAATAATTTTGGGACGGAGGGAGTATTAAATATTTTCAAATTTTTGATCCCTAAACTTCCCTCCCACAAGTTTGAACGAACTTTCCCCACTTGACAAGGTGATATTTTTGCTCCACAGCTTGACCTTCCCATAAAAATTCTCTCCAATTGTCACGAACCAAGGATGGAAGCACAATCAAGGACATTAAATGTGTAGGCAAGCTAGAGAGAGTGTTTTTTACTAGAACCAAACGCCTCCCCCCCCCTTTGACCACGATTGTTTCTTCCAACTTGACAACCTCCGTTCGAATCTCTACACCACTGGGTTCCTTAGTGCTTTGCTCTTAAAAGAAGCACCATTTGGAAGGCCTAAATAAGAAGCGGGAAGACTCGCTACCCTACATCCGAAAAAGGTGGCCAGAAGGTCCACATTATCTACATCATCAACGGTAGAATTTTGCTCTTTCCAATGTTAATCCGGAGACCCGAAGCCAACTGAAAAAATAACTTAAGTGTCATCCGCAAATAGGAGGTGTGATACCATAACCTCGGAAGCTTCCATTCTCCCCACCCTGAAGCCCGTGATGAAACCACCTGACTCTCCTCTATCCCTTGGTCTACTCAGCCCCTCCATAACCATAATAAAGAGGAAAGGCAACAACGGGTCTCCTTGCCGTAATCCCTTCAAATTCTCAAAAAAGCCGGAAGGTTCCCCGTTAACCAAAGCTGAGAACCGGACCGTAGAGATGCAGAACCTAATCCACCTCCTTCATTTCTCTCCAAACCCTAATCTCTCGAGCATGTACATCAAGATGTCCCGGTCCACGTGATCATACGCCTTCTTGATATCTGACTTGCACAACAATTCTGGGATTCCACTTCTCATTCTGTCGTCCACCACTACGTTAGCTATGAGTGATGTGTCTATGATTTGGTGCTCCCCCACAAAGAAGTGTTGTGATTCAGAAATTACTTTACCAATAACCTTTCTTAACCGATCGGCTAACACCTTTGCCAATAATTTATAAAACCCTCCAATTAAGCTGATAGGTCTGAAATTTTCAAATCACTGACACCTTTCTTCTTTTGAATTAAGGCTGTAAAGGAAGCATTAAGACTTTTTTCAAAGCACATATGATGCGGAAGCGTATCAGAGAAAACGCTGCACGAGCGAGTCTCGAAGAACAGGGAGTTGTTACACGAACAAAACCCAGAAAATTAAACTCAAAAAAATCTCCAAATCAAGAAACTTTGAGAGAAAACAGGAAGAACCAAATCTGATTAATAATTCTGGAAATCAAGTCATTTTCTACAGCTCTTGTCTACCCACTTATATAGGCAGCCCATTCATGTGAAGAAGGAAGGAAAACAGACTAATACTATGAAAATAAATATGAAAGGAAAAATGAGACAAAGCCACTGTTCGATGTACTGATCTGTTGGAGTGCTGGTACATTTCCCATGTGCTGATTCTTCTATATCTCTTTGTCTTCTAAGTCTCCATGAGATGTTCGACATCAGTCCCTCCCACTTGAGAAGAACTCGCCATCGAGTTAACCGGAGGATCAGGATACATAGGCACGTCGGAGGAAGAGTATAACAGGGAAAGATCTGCCACATTGAATGTCTTGGAAATACCCATACTAGCGGGTAGGTCCACCACATAAGCGTTATCATTGATGCGCTTCAGAACTTTGTAAGGCCCAAACTTCTTTGGTTGCAACTTGTGATACTTCCCAGCAGGAAACCTCTCCCTCCGCAAGAAAACATCACATCATCACCTTCTTCAAACACAACAATACGGCGATGTTTATCTGCAGCAGCCTTGAACTTTGCATTAGTCGCCTCCAATTTTGCTCTAACTTCCGCCTGAATAGCTTGTGAATCCCTTGCCATCTTACCCGCTGCAACACTATACCCCGGAACATTAGGAAGCTTCACCAAATCCACAGCATGACGGGGAGTTTGCACATAAACAATAGAGAAAGGAGACTTTCCCATAGAACTGTGAACTGCACTATTAAATGCAAACTCGGCTTGAGGAAGAGCTTGATCCCACTGCTTGGGATGTTCCCCACATATACACCGAATCAAATTACCTAAGGTCCTATTGACCACTTCTATTTGGCAATCTGTTTGAGGATGCGCAGTGCTACTAAATTTCAGCGAAGTGTCGAACATCTTCCACAGAGTTATCCAAAAATGACTCAAAAATTTAGTTTCTCTATCAGAAGTAATGGATACCGGCACTCCATGTAAACACACTATCTCACAGAAAAACAAACGAGCAATATGTGAAGCATCCGATGTTTTTCGACATGGAATGAAATGTACCATCTTAGAAAATCTGTCCGCCACAACAAACACTACAAACACTGAATCAACTCCTCTCTGAGTCTTCGGAAGCCCAAGAACGAAATCCATTGATAAGTCCTCCCATATGCCATTTGGAACAGGTAGAGGGGTATATAAACCCGTGTTTTGGGACTGCCCTTTCGCAACCTGAAAAGTATAACATTTGCGCACAAACCCACGCACATCTTTCTTCAATTGTGGCCAGTAATATTGAGACTCAAGACTAGAAGTAGTCTTCTCAACATCCAAATGACCACTAAGTCCTCCTCCATGCAAATCATGAATTAATTTTTCTCTCAAAGAAACACGAGGAATGCATAGACAATTACTTTTAAAGAGATAACCGTCATAGATGTGAAAATCATCTTGTGTTGCTTTGGTCTTGCAAACTAGCCACACTTCCTTGAAATCGTTATCCTCGTACAATTCTTTCATAACTTCAAATCCCACAACCTTATTATGCATGGTCACTAGCAAGGTTGCTCTCTTACTCAATGCATCTGCCACCTTATTTTGTCTCCCAGACTTGTGCTTCAAAATAAAGGGAAATTGTTGTAGATACTCCACCCATCGAGCATGCATCTTGCTGATTTGCTTTTGACTATTAATGTACTTCAAGGCCTGATGATCAGTGTAAAGAACAAATTGATTAGGAATCAAATAATGCTCCCAATGCCTTAAAGCACGCACCACTGTATAAAATTCTTGCTCATAGGTAGACCACTTTTGACGTGCATCACTCAGCTTTTCACCGAAGAAAGCTACTGGTCTTCCTTCTTGAGATAGCACAGCTCCAATGCCAACACCACACGCATCACACTCCACCACAAATAACTTGTCAAAATTTGGTAGTGCTAGACATGGAGCAGTTGTTAGATTCTCCTTGATCTCCTTAAAACTTTGTCGCTGCTGAGGTCCCCAATGAAAATTCCCTTTCTTCATGCAATTTGTTAACGGGGCCACAATTCAACTGAAATTTCGAATGAACTGTCTGTAAAAGGTTGCCAGGCCATGGAAGCTACGAACATCGTCTTTGGAGTAGGCCACTCCTGAATAGCTGCAACCTTTGACTCATCAACCCGAATGCCATCCTTGCCTACAATAAAGCCTAAGAAAACAAGGCTTGTCGCCATGAAGTCACACTTTTTCAAGTTTACATATAATTTATTCGCCTGCAAAACTTGAAGCACTTGGCGTAGATGCCCTAAATGCTCCTTTTCATTAGCACTATAAATTAAAATATCATCAAAATAGACCACTAGAAATTTACCAATAAAAGGCTTCAAGACTTCATTCATCAACCTCATGAAGGTGCTAGGTGCATTGGATAAACCAAAAGGCATCACCAACCACTCGTATAACCCTTCTTTGGTTTTGAATGCTGTCTTCCATTCATCACCAGGACGAATACGGATCTGATGGTACTCCGAAGATCTATCTTTGAGTAAACACAATCTCCAGATAGGCAATCGAGCATATCCTCTAATCTTGGTATAGGAAAGTTATAACGCACAGTAATCTTGTTGATAGCTCTACTATCAATGCACATCCTCCACGAGCCATCTTTCTTTGAAGTTAACAAAGCTGGCACAACACATGGACTCATACTTACTTGAATGGATCCCTTCTTTAATAGATCTACCATCTCATGCAAAATTTCACTCTCCTTGGGATTCCTTCGATAGTGAGGTAAGTTAGGCAAAGTTGCTCCAGGAACTAGGTCAATGGCATGTTGTATGTCCCTTATAGGAGGTAGACCTGGTGGTAACTCATCTGGTAACTCATAGGTTTTAGTCTTTCTTACCATAGACTTTCCTTGTGATAGGTATCTGCTCGCAAATAAAGGAGAAGAAATTGAGCTAAATGAGTTATGTGCATGCGTGCATATTCAATTATAGATGGTCATGATGACAATTTAGCTCGAGATAGGAAACGGAGATTCTGTCAGATTTGGGAGTGACAAGTGGTATGGAGAATACTTTTGAGTGATCGTAATGCCATGGATAGAACTTTCTTCAACGCGGGTAGGAAATTGTTCGAAATTCATAGATGGAAAGAGAAGAGTGGAGATATGTATCGTATTCAGGAGCGATCCAGAGGTATTCTTCATGAGTTAGTGGTTTCCAGCCATGAGTTGGACTGGGTTTGTGAGCTTCTGGAGAAGGCGTCTCAGTTCAAAGGAGTTTTTTGGAGGAAGCGACAAGGGAAGTCTAGGGAAGTCTTGTTGGCGAGTGAGTTTAATAGGTCGGGGAAATTTTTCAGAGTCGCTGTAAAGGGTCCAGGGAGACAAAAGACTATCTGCATTCCCGAAGGATTTGCAGGTTCCGGGTGGAGCTGGGTGGTGGGTAAGATTCGTAGGTTTGCAGGCATCAGTTATCCCCCGTTCAAGAGATCACCTAAGTCTTACAAGGAAGCTGCGGAGATTCAGCCTTGGCCAGACTTAGTTTCTTGTGTTCGGAATCCAGTCATTAGAGATGGAGGTGTCATTCAGGTGGAGGCCAATTCTTGTAAAGGGGCCTATTTGTTTTTGGAGAGATGTTTGGTTGGATGGGTAGAGGAACAGGTTAGTTTGTCTCCGAACAAAGACGAGTTACAGAGGTGGGTAGACCAAAGGTGGAAGTCGGCAGGTGGCGTTGGAGTCAAGGTCTTGACAGAGAAGCTTTTTCTTTTTGTTTTTCCGTCTAAGGAAGAAGCGGGAAGGATTCTTTCACATACTCCCTGGACATTTGATTCGCAACACCTTTTTCTGGAAAGATGGAGTCCGTTTACCTGCTGTCATCGACAAGGGATTAAACCCACTTCGGCGTGGATTCGTGCAGTGGGATTACCCATTCATCTTTGGGGTAGCAAGGTTTTTCGGGCTATTGGAGATTTGTGTGGAGGCTTCATTGATGTCGCTGCAGAGACGAAGAATAAGGGGGATTTGAGGTGGGCCAGAATTTTGGTTCATTCTAGGTCTAAGTTCCCGGCTTCGATCACTGTAGAAGAGGGCGTAAATCTTTTCGAGATTCCTATTTGGGTGGAGACGTTAGCCAATGGCCGGATTCAGTGTGGGGAGGGGAGTCGTGGCGGAGGAGTGCCGGAGAAGACAAAGAAAGGCAGCGAAAAGGGCGGAGAATTGTACAATCAGAAAAAGTATGTGTGGCGTCAGAAAAGGGTTGCGAATGCGGGGGGCAGTGTCAACACTGATAATGGCACGTGGGCAGACAGTGCTTCAAATTCAAAATTTAAAATGGCTATGGGTGACGATGTCGTTTTTGGTGAGGACGTGTTTCAGGATAAGGTGGGTCATTGCGTTGTGGGTCAACCAGAGTTGGATGTAGGAGTAAGTAGGCTTTCTTCTTCTCAAAGCCCATTTGAGTATATCTTACATCCTGAGATTCAGCAGGCCCAAAAAGCTTATTTGCAAGATTTGTTTAAGGGTGGGCCGAAGGCTAATCTGGATAACTTTAATACTATTGGGGGGGCTTGGTATTTCTTTATTGAGAGATGGGGCAGAAGCCCAAAATGATCTTATTATGTATAAGGTAGACGGGTTCATTTCTGGTAAGATCAGTCCTTTAAAGGGTGAACAGGATGGGGCGAAGACTCAACTAGAAGGGCAGGGAGATAGCGTCAATGACTCGATAACTGACTATGTTGTCAAGGAGGCTGATTTGTATCTTCATCAAGCAGAGCTTAGCGGGGCGGCATCGAAAAGTGATCATTGCGAAAGGGTCGTGGAAGATAGGTTTCGATCGGGCTTGACGGACATTTCGGGAAGGGAGGATTATGGGGAATTTTTGGAATGGGTCTTCGCACGAGATCTTCATAGCCATACAGGGGCATTGGGGTAAGAATAAGGATCGTTGTCTTTTTTTTGAGGAAGGCTTTATGGCGAGGTGAGTCGACTTTGCATACTCTTGAGTTAGACCGGGACACGGCGAAACATGAAGTGAAACTCTTGAATGGTGGGTATTTGGGTCCGAGTCTTTACCATCTATTGATAAGATGGAGGAGCGGCCGATGGAGGTAGATGAACCTATTTCCTCGCATACACCGATTAACATGATTCGCCCGTAAGACACTTGTGAAGTGGAATATATCACGATAAAGAGGTGGAGGAGGACATTTCGATATGGGTCAAACAAAAGGCTTTAGGTGTCGGGAAGGCTTTGGGGGTGGTCGTTCAAAGCATGAGGATCGATTCTCGCGCTACTTCCGGACATCGAAAAGAAGTGGAGAACGCCGTCAGGAGTGGTAGTGTTAAGAGGCGTAACAATACTAGGGAGAAAGGTAAAAGGGAACTCAAGCAAATTAGCCTTAACGCCGATATGTTTCGCGCTGTGAGGGGGATAGAAGGACGAAGAAAATAGTTTAATATGCATATCGAATTGTGTCTTGGAATGTGTGGGGCCTTAATGATGTAAATAAAAGAACTATGATAAAAGGATTGATCAGAGATGGAAACCGACTATTGTTTGTCTACAGAAACTAAAATGGAAAAGATTGATGTTAGAATCATTGATAGTATTTGGAGTGCTAGTAGGGTGGATTGGGTTCATTTAGATTCTGTTGGAGCAGCCGGGGGTTCTAGTTATGTGGGACGTATGTTCTAGCGAAAGTTGATTCTGCTACGTGTTGGGAGAATTCTCGCCTCCCCGTCTTCGAAGACATTGGATGATAATAGAGAGTGGCTCTTTCTACAGGGGTTTATGGGCCTTGTAGCAATGCTGTTAGGGAGAGATTTTGGGTGGAACTTCGTATCACAAAAGCTAGATGGAATGTGCCCCGGTGTGTGGGGTGACTTTAATGCGGTTAGATTCCCTCACGAACGTTCGTTCTCAAATCTACTCTAGAGAAATGATGAAGTTCAATGATTTTGTTAATGAAATGGAATTGGTGGATCTTGCTTTGGTAGGGGTGACTTCACGTGGTTTAGAAATGGGGACCGCCATCAATTTTCGAGAATTGATAGATTCTTAATTTCGGGGAGACCGGAGTGCCGCTTTGGTAGTTCTTGTTCACCCCTGTCGCCCGAGGCTTTCTTCGGATCATGTGCCTTTACTTCTTGAGTGTGATGGTAGTTCAAAAGGGAGAACTCCTTTTCGGTTTGAGAATATGTGGCTAAAAGAACCCGGGTTTACGGATTGGGTGAAGGCTAGATGGGTCTCTTATTCGGTGGTAGGTGATCCAAGTTTCCGATTAGCTAAAAACCGAAATTGCTCAAGGAGGATTTAAAAGTTTGGAATAGAGAGATCTTCGGCAAGGTGGAGTTTAAAATCAAATCAATTTCGGATGAGGTTTGCGTGACCGGATGAGAAAGCTGGGGCGGTATATTGGATGAGGCGTAAGAATCCCTGGTGCGCTTAAATCAGAATTGAAGAGTCTTCTTATCCGCGAAGAGATTTGTTGGCGACAAAAGTCGCGGGTTCGTGGTTAAAAGAGGGGGATAATAACACCAAGTTCTTTCACGAATGGCAAAGATGCGTGGAGCAAAAAAAAAAATTAGGTCTGTCTAGATCGAAGGTGTGCGTTAGAGGATGAGGCGAGATTAGGTTGGCATCATGAATTTTTTTAGGCGCCAATCAAGAGAGTGGGGGTTGGAGACCAAATTTGGATGGCGTGGCCTTTGACAAAGACGCCGCTAATGATTTAGCATTTGAGTGCCCCATTTCGATTGAGGAAGTGGCGCAGCAGTGCCGTAAGATGGAGGAGATAAAGCCCCAGTCCCGATGGGTTTCTATGGCTTTTTTCAAAGATTGTCGGGAGGTTTAAAGGGATATTATGGAGGTGTTTCAGCTTCTTTCACTCCAAACTTGAGATTTGAGAAAAGCCTTAATGCCGCTTTCATAGCCTTGATTCCGAAAAAAAGAGTGGTGCTAATGATTTGAAAGACTTTCGACCGATTAGCTTAGTTGGTGGCATCTACAAGTCGATTTCCAAAGTGCTAGCCCAAAGAATGAAGAGGGTTACGGGTAGAATAATCTCCGGTGTCGCAGCATGCTTTTGGAAGGATAGACGATTTTGATGCGTCTTTTATTGCCAATGAAGTGGTGGATGACAGGTTGAAGAGCCGAGTCCCGTGGTTGTTGTGTAAGTTGGATATAGAGAAAGCTTATGATAATGTGAACTGGGACTTTTTGCTATATATGTTGGAAAGGATGGGTTTTGGTATCAAGTGGATTCAATGGATTAGATTCTGTATTTCTACGGTCCGCTTCTGTCTTGGTGAATGGGGAACCATCGGGATTTTCTCTAGCTCGAGGGCGCGGCCAAGGTGACCCTTTGTCCCGTTTACGTTTATCGTAGTTATGGAGGCTCTTAGCGGGATGATAGAGAGAGCGATCTTTGGAAGGTTTTATTAGTGGCTTTCGGGTGGGGAGGAGGGGGAGAGGGTGGTGTCGGTATCCCACCTTTTCGCAGATGACACCTTAGTTTTTGTGGTGCGATAAGGCTCGGTTGGGGTATCTTCGATTGGTTTTATTATTCTTTCAAGTAGTTTCGAGGCCTACGCATTAACATCTCTAAGAGTGAAATTATTCGGTAGAGGCGTGGAAAATGTTGGGGATCTAGCTGCATTCTTTGGTTGTAAATGCGCTTTTCTTCCGCCTATTACCTTGGTCTTCCATGTAGGTGCCCAATCAGCCGGGCGTTGTGGAATCCGGTGGTCGTGTGTTTCGGCGAGAGATTGGCGGGGGGGTGGGCGTCAACTTCTTTCAAGGGGAGAGATTAGTCTTAATCAAGAACACTCTTGCTAATTTACCGACCTATTTCTTATCGCTCTTCGTGATTCCTGCCACAATAAGGCAAAGATTAGAAAAGTTGGAAAGAGATTTTTTGTGGGAAGAGCGAGGCACGGATGGGCACAAGTTTCATTTAGTGAATTGGGAAAAGGTGTGTTCAGGGTCAGAGGGAGGTCGAATATCGAAGACTAAAATTATTTAATGAGGCTTTGTTGGGAAAATGGTTGTGGAGGTATCTCAGACAAGGAGGCATTTTGGAGACAAGTGGTGGTTTGCAAGTATGGAGAAGGGGTTCATTGTTGGTTCCCTAATGAGGTCAATTCTCCTTATGGGGTGGGAGTCTGGCGTGGTATAAGGAAAGGGTGGAACTCTTTTGAAAGATTCATTGCATTTGAGGTTGGTAATGGGGTCTCGGTAAGATTTTGGGAAGATAGGTGGTGTGGGGATACTTGTTTGAAGGAAGCGTTCCGGAACTTATTCGAGCTCTCCTTGGATAAGGATTGTAGAGTTAGTTCTATCTTATCTTTTTTTTTGATAAGTAGTTCTATCTTATCTTCGGTAGAGGGCAAACCTATCTGGAATCCCATATTCAGGGAAGGAATTTTCATGATTGGGAAATTGAGTCGGTTGTGCAGCTTTTGGGGAGGCTTCAAGAGCGAGAACAGACGAGTTGGAGGATAAGGTGGTTTGGAAAGGTATAGGGGCCCTCTTTTTTCAGTAAACTCGTATTATCTCAAGCTTCTCAACTGTGGTAGAACCTCATTCCCGTGGAGAGCGGTCTAGAACTCCAATGCCCTTAAGAGAGTGGCTTTTTTCATGTGGGGCGACTCTCGAAGCTATCCTAACCGGAGACAATTTGCGGAAACATAACATGGTTCTTGTCAATAGGTGTTATTTGTGTAAGGATGGTGAGGAGAGTGTAAATCATTTGCTTCTGCATTGCCAAGTGGCTTTAGAGCTTTGGAATTTTGTGCTGGGAATGTTCAGGATGTCTTGGGTCATGCCGAGATCGATGATTGATCACGTCAGAAGCTGGTATACGGGGTATAGGAAGAGAAGTCGTACTTGGGGGACATCTCTTTTGGGTGTGTGTT
Organism: Codonopsis lanceolata; assembly: GCA_013146195.2. Lineage (NCBI taxonomy): Eukaryota > Viridiplantae > Streptophyta > Magnoliopsida > Asterales > Campanulaceae > Codonopsis > Codonopsis lanceolata. The sequence continues at coordinate 63,665,438 of CM028383.1, forward strand.
GGATTCTATGGAAGGAAAGAAATCATAGGGCTTTCGATAATGTGGAAATGTCAGTCCCGGAATTGAAGAATTTGTTGATTCGCACCCTTCATTTTTGGTGTTCCGAGACTGATCACTCTTTTTCTAGGTCCAACACTGCTTTTGTAGATTTTGTAAATAGCATAGACATTGGTTAATGTTTGGTTTGGTATACTTCTAGTGTACAAATGACGCATCACCTCTTTTGATGCTTTTTATATATTATTTACTTATCAAAAAAAAAAAAACTCATCTGGCATTACGTCTTGAAACTCCAATAATTCACGAACTTTGGGAGGATATTCACCTTTTGTTTCCACGGCGAGGACACCCTTTACTACTAAGGCCACCATCTCTTTTGACTGCTTTGCATGAGTCCAAAAATCTGCACCATTGTTAGTCACAAAAAATATTTCCTTCCCGGGGCTAACTTTTTCCTTAACCTTAGGACGCTCCACATAGGGAGTCAAAGTAATTCTTTTACCTCCCCACATAAACCTGTAAACATTATCTTTACACATGTGTACAACATCTATGTCAAATTGCCAAGGCTGGCCTAACAAGATATGACATGCATCCATTTCCACTACATCACAAACAACATTATCAGAATACGGGCCAATTGTCAAGGGAACTCGACAACTGTTTACTACCCTAACTGTCTCCACATCCTTAATCCAACCAATTTTATAGGGTTCGGGGTGTTTTTCAACAGGTAACTCCAATTGTTCAACTAGTTGTTTAGATATGATATTTTCTGAACTACCGTTATCTATAACAACATCAAAGCGTTGATTAGAAATACGACACCTGGTTCGGAAGAGTTTATGCCGCTGATTATCCTCCTCCTTAGGTGAAAGCAATAGTCGGTGCACGACGAATGTTTTAGACCCCATCTCTTCTTCCTGAGCTTCATCAGATTCTCCTCCATAAGCCAAGTCTTCTACAGCATCATCCTTGTCTCCATTTTCCACTATGTTCACCTGTCGTTGATTAGGACAATTATTTGAGTGATGTCCCTGCTTTCCACACCTATAACACTTATCTCCCATGAATTTCTGATAGGGATTAGGAAGTTTAGGTGGAGGTTGCTTAGCATTTGCCTTATTTGCTCCCGCTCGTCCATCCACTACTGGTCTCTTATCATCACGATATCTATTTCCTCGAGGTTCCTGTTCTTCCTTATGAGTCTCCCTTGTATTAAACTGATTTGACCCAAAGGTTGTTCTAGACATGCTACCCTGAGTACTCTTCTTGTTCTGCAAATTTGCCTCAGCCTTCATTGCTAGATTGTATGCCTCAGAAAGCATGAGAATTGGTTGAATACCAATCTCATCACGCACATTATCACTGAGTCCATCAAGAAATCTGGAGACGAGCTGTCCCTCCGTCTCTAACACATTGCTACGAGAAAGCAAACGGAGAAACTCAGAATGACTCATGAACAGTACGCTCACCTTGAATACTATGTTGGAATTGAGAAAAAAGGTGCTGCTCATAGTCTGATGGTAAGAATCTAGCCATGAGCAGCCGCTTCATTTTAGGCCACGCCCTCACAGGTTGCTTTCTTTGTCGCCGCCTCAAGTTCTGCAATTGTTCCCACCAAGATGACGCTCCTTCTTTCAACCGGTAGGCCACTAACTTGACTTGACGGTATTCAGGAATTTCCATGTACTCGAAAAATCTCTCGATTTCTGCAATCCAATCCAAAAAATCTTCGACACCCAGGTTACCATTAAAGGCTGGAACATCTACCTTTAACTTGAATTCTTCTCGTCCCCGTTGTCTATGTTGAAACCCTCCTTGAATCTGATTTCCACGACCAAAATTAAGAATTGGAGCATCGTTATCAGATGAAGAATCCTCGTACACTTGATTCCTACGAAGATTTTCATTGACATGTTCTCGTTGCTGCTCTATGTTGGCAGCTGCGCGGTTAGGAGCCAATCTCCCACTCCGTTCAAACTGCTGATCTTGTCCAGTGACATTCATACGGTCAAGACGATTAATCACCATTTCCAAAGCTGCTTGCACTTGAGTCATTTGAACGCGTGTTTGCGCTAACTCCTGGTCAATACGATCTAAGCGTTCGGTCTGGAGTTGAGTACTTGCTGATGATGATCCGTCTTTATCTCCTGCTGCTGGTGTAGTACTGGCCATTGATAATAACTCTGGAACAGGCAAATCCTGCTCTGATACCAATTACCAACTGATGCGGAAGCGTATCAGAGAAAACGCTGCACGAGCGAGTCTCGAAGAACAGGGAGTTGTTACACGAACAAAACCCAGAAAATTAAACTCAAAAGAATCTCCAAATCAAGAAACTTTGAGAGAAAACAGGAAGAACCAAATCTGATTAATAATTCTGGAAATCAAGTCATTTTCTACAGCTCTTGTCTGACCCACTTATATAGGCAGCCCATTCATGTGAAGAAGGAAGGAAAACAGACTAATACCATGAATGTAAATATGAAAGGAAAAATGAAACAAAGCCACAAAGCCACTGTTCGATGTACTGATCTGTTGGAGTGCTGGTACATTTCCCATGTGCTGATTCTTCTATATCTCTTTGTCTTCTAAGTCTCCATGAGATGTTCCACATCAACATATTCAAGTGAAAGTAATGAAACACCTCCATGACGTCCTCCTTTCACCTCCCAATAGTTTTTGAAAAAAGCCAAAGAGAAACCATCCGGGCTGGCGCTTTATCTTCACTCAAGCAACGCAAAGCAGCCACCACTTCCTCCTCTGAAAAAGGACTCTCCAACAACGTCCTATCCTCGAGCTCTAGAGATTTAAAAGTTATCCCATCTAGCTTTGGACTACAAACTATGTTTTCTGAATAAAGCCTCATAGAGCCCCACTATGCCTTCTCTAATTGCTTTTCCAGAAGGTTACCATCTATTGAGATCTTCTGAATATGGTTCACCGCCTTATGCACATTGGCCATCCTATGAAAAAATTTCGTATTTTTGCCCTCTTCCTTGAGCCACTGCACTCAGGATTTTTGTTTCCAGCAAATCTCCTCACTAATTAAAAGCTGTTCTAATTTTGTTTTTATATCTGTCATACGCTCGTCTTCTCCTTCAGATAAGTCTCCCGGTCCTGTCTTCTCATCTAGCCTTTTAACCTCTTCCATCGCTTTCTGAATTCTGATGTCTATTTTCCCGAAGACCTTCCTATTCCACATCTTAAGATTTGCCAGCTTCTTATCCAAGGTGAACCCAGGATTTCCTACAACCACACAGGAGTGCCACTGAGATCTAACCCACTCCAAAAAAACTCATATCCGTAAGTAACTTATTCTCGAATCCAAATGGAGATTTACCTTTACACAACCCCCCACACTCAAGTAGAAGAGGAACATGATCCGACACCACCCTAGGGAGACAGGACTGGATAGAACCACAGAAATTATCCTCCCATTGCAAAGAAGTGAGAAATCTATCAACTATTGATTTTTGGTTTCTATCACCCTTCCTGAACCAAGTAAAATTCCCTTTTGATAACTGAAGATCCATCAATTCTTCCTCGTTTATGAAATCGTTAAACTCCACCATGGCTCGGGAATAAGTTTGATCCCTTACATCCCTGCGGAAATCGAACGACATTGAAGTCCTCCCCTAAACACAACGGAACATCCCATCTGATTTTAACCTGCTTCAACTCTTCCCACAAGGTGTACCTAGAAGCATCTGAACAAGGTCCATACACCCCCACAAAAAGCCAGATTTTATCATTCTCCACCATCTTCATCTAACACGATACTGAATGAGACCCTATCTCCTGCCCTACCTTCATAACTAACCACCAATCCCACATAACGAATCCCTCCAGCAAACCCTTCTGCTCCCAAAAAATTCCCAATCAAACCATCTTTCCCTAAAATGCTGATCACCTTACTATCAATCTCCCCCATTTTGGTTTCTTGTAGACACACGACATGAGGTTTCCATCTTCTAATATTAGCCCTTGATAATCTGCCTCATCCTTAAGTCATTTAACCCCCACACGTTCCAAGAGATATACGAAGCAGCATGTGGAAACCTAAGTTGATGATCTTTTTCTTCTCTCCTCTCCATCCCAATTTTAGACTGCAGCATAGCTATTTCAACTCACATTTGCCCTTTACCCGATAAATTTTACCCCTCCTGCTGCTGCTCGTTGCTTTCCAGTTCTTCTCTATATCCAACAACAAATCCATTATCTTGTCTTCAAAACCTACGCAAGATATGCCCAGAAATCTTCCAAATCCTTTGGCTCTTCTTTTTACCCATAAAGAGATATCTTCTTCCCTCTATTAATGATTTTGGTAAATGTTCTACATCCCAAATAATTGAACAAATGATTATGACATATTTGAAAGAATAGTCCTCATTAGGACTCAACAGTCCGTGGTAACAATACCTTTGGTACATATTATAATGAAAATGAGGCCAATAGTTTCAGGGGTGAAGTATATTTCTTTAACCATACATGTGAAGCCTCTTCTACCTTATGAATTGTCTCAAATTTCTAGCCTTTCTACTACAAAGAACCCAATGGTCACTGCTTGAAAAAGAACAAACTAGAGAAACAAACAAGAGACAAATCTTGACATCTAATGACCAGACACCACTCTGAACTGTGACCAGAGAGGTGGATCCATGAAGGGCATAGCGAGTGTTTGACCCTCCCTCAATTTTGGAGAAGCACTATGCAGTTTGCACTACATGGTTTTTCCAAAATCTTTGAAAAATGTTGGGATGTAAAGTGTATTGATCAAATTTAAGCTCTGGAAAAAGGTAGCCTCCTGTGCAAAGCAGTAAAATTTTAAGCGAATGCTTTCATGTCTAGAGGTGCTCACTGGGTTAGTGCAGTTGCAATGGCGAAAGCATGTTTCGGTTTGATGAGAGCCACCAAAAAGAAAGCCAGAATTAGTTTTCTACAACAGTTGTCTATTGGGGCTAGTTTTCTGTAATAGTTTATGTCTATTGGTGCTTTTGAAGGAAATGTAGCTTGTAGAGTTTAGAACTCTTTCTTCATGGAAAAAACATGTTTGTCAATATGCCCTGAACTATGGTTACTCTTCAGCGTGGGGAAAGTTTAAAATTCTTTCCTTACATAACTATGTAAAGTATTTAATGCTCAAAATCATAGTTGTTAAATTGGGATACGTATTGTGTATCATGAATTCATTGTTATGCTACGTATAGGATATGTATGTATATCGTAGGATACATTTTGCATATATGAATAGACAAAAAAGTTAGGTATACCATATAAAATTATGAAATATACGTAGTAGGAAGATTTTAAGGTCCTTGGTTCCAATCCCCATTCCAAGGGGTCATACTTACCTCTAAAAAAATAAATCCCCTTAAAGGCAAGGAGCAACAAATTTCCCTTTCCACAGGATGTAGCTTCATCCTACAATGAATCTTTTGGGAGGTAAAGTCTTGGTGGATGTAGCAGCTACCCTATCTACTCCCCCTTAAACAATTGTAACACTGTTACTTGAAACTTCTGCAAACTTATGGTGGTTATGCATAAGAGACTGATGTTGCTTTATCCACCCTTTTTATATATGTAATGTAATATGTAATTTGCTATATCTATTAGGAGGACATGCATCAACTCTATTAGGAGTTAAAATCTTTATTAATTATTTTTAGCAAAGCAGGCATATTTTGGTTTATTTAATATCATTATAATTGTATATTTTAAATTAGTTTTACTCTCGGGGTTGCCTACTAGATTAGGCTTGCTAATTGTGGTTTAAGTTGGTTGTATCCAAACAAGAAGTATAGCCAAATCTTTTCCAGTAATTACTAACCTTATCACCCATGACATTGGTTATTTAGTTCACTTGACAAGGTGGTTTTGTTTAGCAAAGAAATAAATTAAAGGATTGGTTTTGGCTGTTTTGTTTATGGAATTGGTATAATGGCCTAGCCAAAGCAGATCCGTATCATTGACCATGTCAGAGGCTGGAATAGGGGTCATTCGAAGAGGAGTAGTAGTATATGGAGGACAGCTCTTTTGGGTGTGTGTTGGATTCTATGGAAGGAAAGAAATCACAGGGCATTCGACAACGTGGAAATGTCAGTCCCGGAGTTGAAGAATTTGTTGATTCGCATTCTTCATTTTTGGTGCTTGAGGCTGATCACTCTTTTCCTAGATCCAACATATCTTTTGTAGATCATGTAAATAGCATAGATATTGGTTAATCTTTGGGTTGGTATACTTCTAGTGTACAAAGGACGCATCACCTCTTTTGATGCTTGATATATGTTACTTATTACTTATCAAAAAAAAAAATATACATAGAATTCATAACTTTGCTTTTGTCGTGTTCACTGTCTAATTTATGCAATCTGTCCCTTAACCAGTCGAAGGAGGGGTGCCATAGGTAAGGGATAAGTGACTAGACTACCAATAGTAAAACCCCTGTAGACTCCTTATGTATACATATGAGGTGTTTGTGCCCGGCACGTCGTTAGTACGACACCAGATCAATGTTTGCTTGAGGTTTTGTTGGAGGTGACTGCTAAGAACGTTAATTGTAGGGGGTGACATAGTAATAGGGAGAGAAAAAGGAGGAAAAAAGAGGGGGTGACTCTTCAGAATATTAATTTTAGGGGGTGACTTTGTAATTGGAGAGAAAAAGGAGGGAGTTAAAAGAGGATAACCACTTTCACTCATGTGGATGTAATGGTTAATCCTAACCGTTAAAAGCTTCTAAATGTTTTAAATTTTTTAATCTGAGCCAGTAGTTAGCTTTTGTCAATTGCAAGTGTGAAAACTGAGTTTTATTGTATTATAGATGGGTAACATGCTCCATGTATTGTTATTTGATTTCTAAGCATGCCATTACTATCAGTGATTGTTTGAAGTTGAAGTATTACTACATAAAAGTTTGCTTAGCACATGAAATCTTTCTGAGAATAAAAGATGGAAATTCGTATGGTGGAAACAATTTAGTACTCCCTCCGATCCTTAGAACAATATTTATATTCTCTTTTTCCATTGAATGTGGCACTTATTATCAGACACATCAAACAGAGCATCTAGGTATTAAATTACTAAAGTATATATATGGAAAGCTAGTCCTTGGAGGCAAAAGGATGATTTTTAACAAAGTACATTATAACATCTAGATGCAATATTGGGCATCTTTATATCCCATGTCGTGCTTGCTGAAAAAGCGAGGACACTTTTTTTTGGAATGGGCATAGTTGTCAAAGGCTCTCGCCTCTTGTGCCATCAGGCGAGGTTCCAGTGCCTGAAGAGGCCAAAGCCAGTCGACGAGCTGGAGGTGAGGACGGGAGGACACCTTTTGCTCCTTTTGGAGAGGCGAGAGGTGAGAAAAAGTCGATTTAAGGTGAATACTTGAATTATTATTTAGGTTTTTTAAGGTTGAACAACGTAGTTTAGGATTATTATAAATAGAGAAAACCCTTAAAACATCAGACGAAGACAAAGCGAGGCTTACGAGCCCTAAAAACTTTCTGACTGTGCGTTTTCATCGATTGGGACTAGGGCTTCGACTTCTAGAGCAGTTCGTACATCTCAATCTCTCGCTCTCTTCTGCGATTACTGAGATAAACCCCTCAATCTCCGTCTTTCACTCTCTTTCTCTCCCTCGTCTCATACTCTGTTCTGTTCGACATTCAAAAAAAGTTTTTTTTTTTTCCGACTTCCAGAAGAGTTTGACCCACTTTGTGAGTACAAGGTTGACATTAATAAAGTTTACTTCTTTGAAATTAATTATTAAATTGTTTCTATTTTTGAACTCTCATTTATATATTTTTGAACTCACACAAACACAATTTATTAAAATGTATATTACTCCCTCAGTCCCAAAATTATTGTCTTGCTTTCCTTTTTCATCCGTCCCAAAATAATTGTCTTCTTTGAAAGTTTCCTTTTCAGGACATCAATTTTACCACTTTTCCCTTACTTTTTCTTCAAACTTTAATTTTGGGCCACATATTCATGGGTTTTAAAGAAAACCACACACTATTCCAATATTAATAATTCATTCAAATGTGTTTTTTTTAACCGTGCGCCAAGTCAACCCATATGATAATTTTGGGACGGAGGGAGTATTAAATTGTTTCTATTTTTTCTGCGATTACTAATTTGTTTTTGTTTTTGAACTCACACAAACAGTTCATTAAAATGCACTTCAAATAGATTATTAATTTTTTTTAATTTATAAATTTGTTTCAACTATGAATGATGAAATTTTTGTTATTGATATTATGTTAGAACTTAGTTTCATGTATTATGCTCACTTATAACATGTTTTGTTGAGATTTATGAAGTTATATATATTTTATTTATTTTTCCTTAATATTGTTTCCGTGAACGCCTCGCCTTTTGCAGTGTTGTTTCTCCAGGTCATGCTTCTCAACCCCCTTTACTTTAATAATTATCAAAACAAAACAAAAAAAAAAACTTAAACCAGTTTTGGCATTCTGTAAAAAGGATCATGCCAATGAGTGCCAGTCCCTTGTTAAAAAATTTCTTTTAGATATATTTGACTTTGGGAGGAATACCTATCAATTTATGGGGGAATATTCACTATCCATTGAGCAGTACTTTCAACGCAAAATATTTCTATTGATAGGTGCGTACTTGTTAACATTTCCCTTCTTAACTGGTCAATTAAAAAAAAAGAAAAATTAATATTTTTTAAATTATCAGATAAATGAAGATGAATGAACGCAGTCCCCCGTCCACAGGTGGACATGCACACGCCTAGTAGCATGATTCCCATACTTAAGCTATGTATAATTTGTATCGACACTTATAAATATATGAACCGAATTGAACTAGGGCAATGTTAAATTTCAGTTATGGTTTATATTTAAAAATACAAGGTCGCTGTTTTGTGGGACCCTATTATTTCAATTGTTCCTTGTATCCGCCAATCATAGGCGGTGAAGACAGCTCACCTAGTTCAGGATGTAAAGTAGTCTTGCCTTGTGAATAGTTTCACTGGCAGAGAATTTAATGAGCCCGTGTTTCTTTTTCGCTGCATTGTGAAAATTCTTATATATATCAGTGATTCTCATTTCATAAGCATGCTCTATGTTCGTTATACTTAACTAAATAGGGAGTACTGTGTGATTCTTAACTTCTTTTCTTCATCGGTTTCATTGATGTTTCAGAGAGAGTGGCAAGGTAGCGGCTGGAGGGAAGATGAGAAGAATGGGCAGACAGAGCCAACTATTAGCTTGGGCAAGATAACTGAACAAAAAGGAATTTTAGGTCCTGGCCCTGCAGATTTACGTTTCTCAGAAGCTATCTGACCTCTCTCTGATCCATAGTAAGGACGCAGGATGAACGAAAGTACAGCCATATACCCCATTAGGCCATTACTGTTGTAGTGTTGTGAATGTAAAGAATTCATCGGTTCATTTATGGTAGGAAATAGAGGGAGGGCCAGATCTCCCCGGGTTTAGTTGTATCTCTGTTCTGTACATATTCTTATACAGAAAGTGAACTTGTATGTTGTTTGTACATTGAAAATCTGTCTTCACCGGAACAATAGATAGTTGCCGATGCAAAATTACTTCTTGTTGCAATTTCAACCCCTTTTTTTGGGTCTATTTTCCTTTGCATGGTTTGGAGACCTACAGATCTTGTTTTTGCTTTCTTTTAGCTTGTGGTTTATTGAGGAATTTGTTTAAGTTTTGATTCTTTTTCCTCTTTGCTTATTCTTCTTTTCGAATGATTCCCTCCGTTTTGCTCAAAGAGTCCACTCTTTGTTCCATTCTGGTATGCTCAAGGAGTCTCTGTTGCTTGGGCTCGAATTTTTGATTTTGATTTTTTTTTTTTGACCTTTCTTGTTCGATACCTTCCATCAAAGTCGCTATCAATCTTTGGGTAGCGTTCAAATTTGATGGTCTTGTAAAGTAATCAGCCCTAAAATCTCGATTTTAGGATGTTAAAGAGGATCCAACAATATATGTATATATGTAAGAAACAATTAAGAAAACGTGTTGTGTTAATTTTTCAAAGATTGTCACAATAGTATATATAATAAGATCAATAGTAAAAAAAATAGAGAGATTGGAACCAACGGATTGTTAAAATTTTATTAGAGATAACCTTGAAAACATTTTAGAGATACAATTAGCATGGGTGACAAACTGAGATTTGGTGGCAACCTTCTTGTGGGGGGTGGGGGTGGGGGGGGGGGGAATTGTATTTTGGCTTAGAAAATATTGGTAACAAAATATTTATTACTCCCTTCGTTCCTAAATAATCGTCCTAGTTGACCCGGCGCACAGTTTAAGAAAAAACAATTGACTTGATTATTTATATCGGTTTAATATATAGTTTCCTTTAAAGTCTATGTGTATGTGGTCCATAATTAAAGTAGGGTGAAAAAGTAAGGGTAAAGTGGTAAAAGTGATGTTCTATAAAGATAAGTTTCAAATTGGACAATTATTTTGGGACGGACGAAAAAGGAAAGGAGGACGATAATTTAGGGACGGAGGGAGTATAAGTTTCACGTTCCGACTTGGTAAATGATCCTTGTACTAGGTTTCATTGCATAAATAAAAACCATGACTTGTGTCCGAGATGTCAGCAGAAGGTCTAACCGACGAATGACTTGGTTCCACTCAATTGCCAAAGGGTTAGTAAGTATTTCAGAGAAATTCAATCTGGTACACTTTACTTCCCGATATTTTTTGAAACTGAAAAAAAAAAAACACTTTTAGTAACGCCATGCATCGTGATGCACAAATGCATTAGTATCAATCGATGCATCGCGAGACATCATAAGTGCTTTTTTCTGGTATGGAAAAAATATCGGGATGTAAAACAGTTGAAAATTGAAGAAATTATATGTCAGTCTCATTTCATAAGTTTTTAATCGCTTAATTCTCACATATTATTTTTTTACTGAAAAAAGGCATTTTAGGGGGTGTAAAAACGATTATGTCATTAATGAGACGGAGACGTGTTAAGGATCACTTACCCAACGCGTCGCAATGCATCAATTTGTCCATCACAATACATTAATTTGTTCATCGTGATGCATCAATTTGAATTGTGACGCAAAAATTGGATTCGCAATGCACAAATTGGATTGTCGATGCAGAAAATCCCGATGAAGACTAGATTCACGAAGCACACATTGAATTTTTGATGCAAAAATTGGATTTTTGATGCACAAATTGGATTCATATTGCAGAAAATCATAATGCACAAATTGTGATACATGAACTGATATTTTGCACACGTGTGTTTGGTTCATTAACGGTATCGTAGTTTTTTTACCCTCGAAAATACCTTTTTCCAGTTAAAATAAAGTATATGGTGCTGGAGCAGTTGAAAATTGTTGATTAAGGACCGGTCTGTATTTCTCTCAAAACTTGAAAATTCCCCAAAATATATGGCCCGCTTAAAGTGTTATATGGACTACACTTCCAAATGAATTAGTGCATCTGTTATTATTATTAGTGTGCTTTTAGAAAATTATAATATGCATCTTTATTTTCATTATTATTTATTAAGGTTAATTTAATAGAATTGTGAATTTAACAAAATAATAGTATTTTTATATTTATTAATTAAATTTAAGAAAAAGATTGTTCTTTTACAAATATCATAAGTTGGAAATGACATTTTTGTCTCGCTTGGGCGTACTTCGACTAAGATTATTCAAGTTGTCATGGTCTAGGCCGAATAAGGGATTGGTTAAACTCAACACAGATGGTGCTGGTCGTGGCAATCCGAGATGTAGCTCTGGTGGGGGTATCATTCACAACGAGTCAGGTAAAATGGTTTTTGCTTTCTATTTCTATTATGGGATTTCCTCTAGTTTTCTGGTCGAGACTAAAGCTCTTCTTCAAGGTCTTACCTGGCTGCATTCTCATGGCTTCAACAGTGCTTTGATTGAAGTTGACTCTAAAAGTTTGTTGGACTGTATCAATGGCTCCTCTCGGCCTCCTTGGCAAAGTCATTATATGCTCCGTAAAATTCTTCGCTTTAAGTCGATTATTGATCTGTCTTTCCTTCATATTTTCAGAGAAGCTAATGTTGTAGCCGATGCTTTGGCTAACCTTGGAGGCGACCTTGGATGTGACTCGAGCTTTATTGATGTAACTGCTCTTCCTTCAAGAATTCGTGGCCTTATTCACTTGGATAGTAGTCGAACTCCTTTTATTTGTATTTCTTAGTCCTGTTTGCTTTTCGATTTGTCTGTTTAGTCTTTTCTTTTCTGAGGTAAGGCTCTTTTGTCCTCTCATTTATAAGGGTCAGGCTGGTTGTCCCCCTCAAATTTGTTCTCATTATTATTTTAATAAAATCTAGCACGATGTCGTCTATGTTTCCTTAAAAAAAACATTTTTGTCTCGCACATGCAAAACCATGTGCAATTTACCGAGACCAATGTAACATGTATTGTGGGCAGGGTCAAACTGGGGAGACAAATATTCCTTTCGTTCCGGGTAAAGAGACTTTGTTTTAAAGTGATTTTTTAAAAAGAAAATGACACTTTTAGTAGCTTATTAGTAATAAAATGACACTTTTATGCCTTAATTTTTTTAAAATGAACTCTTTAAGTGAAACGTCCCAAAATGGAGTAGACTCTTTGCCCGGAATGAATGGAGTATAATGTTATATCCCATTATGTGAATGTGACGGATGGAGTATAACGTTAGATCTCATTATGTGAATGTGATGAATGGAGTATAACGTTAGATCTCATTATGTGACGAAACGTAGGTTGTGGTGTTTTATGAGATTTGATTAAAGATTTGGGGTGCTATTTGTATTTTGGACATATATATTACATCCTAGGGGTGACAATGCCTGGCACGGCACGTTAGCACGAACCAATAAGACACGATTATAAAACACAATTACAGAGACAAATGACACGATAAGCCCAGTCCAGCACGACACGACACAACACGAAATACGACACGAAAGACACGAAATTGTTAATATATTCAAATTAATATTTATTGTTTTATTTATGATCAAATAAGATAGATAATATTAAAGCACGATAATGAGACACGAACACGACACGATAACACGAATTGTCACCCCTATTACATCCCACATCCGAGAAAGGAGGAGTCAACTCCATTAAATATAACTAGTTCTTTTAACTCGTGCGTTAAACGCACGGCTAATCATTATAGATTTTTTTTAAAAAAATTATACACAACATTTGTTGTCTTATTAGTTGGTTTTTCATCTTCACCGCATATCAATATCTTCAAACCAAAATAATTTGTTACGCTAGAAACTACGACATATAACTGTCCATGGTCAAGTACTCGTTTTTTTCAAAAAGAAACCTACGTACAATTATTAAATTTGAAACTTGTTAATTGTTATTACATATGATACCAGTAATGTAAATTGTCTTCTCTGGAACTTCAAAGATAATCTTACATCGAATAGAGTTAATGACAATTTTGAAATAAAAAACATTTTCTCCAATATTGCTTCCTTTCAAAAAATTTGTTTCAACAATGTGATCCTCAAGATTTATGATGATTAGTTTTGTTCCATTGCACAACCCTGCAACATGGTCAATATTTCTCAATAGCATTACTGGAACACTAATTTCAAATGTTAATTCATGGCTTGACAACCCCGAATACTTTATACTATTCAAAAACTCTGTATAATCAATGTCTTCGAACAAATTTGAATTTTTTCCGCCCTACAAATAGAATCTGAACTCAAATAAGTTTTTCCTTTTGAATGATTACTTTTATTAAAGTATATTTGTATTTTATAAATAAATAAATTTCTGAGAAGAAAATAAGCTAAAATTAAAATAACGAAATTATTTTTACCGTTAACTATTATTTTTGTTTTGTAAATTATTTTGATTTTAAATACTTCCATTACTTTTTTATTGACTTCATAACTATTTTTTTGTTTTATTTTTAAGAATTAGTTTTACGAAAAAAATTGTTCCGTAATTTTTTTATTATTATTTGGCTAACTTCAGTTTAAATTGTTTTGTTTTATTGACTCAGTAACAATTATTTTTGTTCCATCAAATATTTTTATTTTACTAACGTACTTTTGTTTTACGTAACTATTTTTAAGAATTTTTTTATAATTTTGTTCCGTAAATTATTTTTATAATTTTACTAACTTCAATTTAAATTATTTTTGTTTTATTGACTCCATAACTATTATTTTTGTTCCATTAAATATTTTTATTTAACTAATGTATTTTTGTTTTACATAGCTATTTTTAAGAATTTGTTTTAAAATTTTGTTCCGTAAATTATTTTTATTATTTTAGTAACGTCAATTTAAATTGTTTTTGTTTTTATTAACTTTGTAACAATTATTTTTGTTCCATCAAATATTTATATTTTACTAACGTATTTTTGTTAAACATATATATTTTTAATAATTTGTTTTAAATTTTCGTTCCGTAAATTATTTTATTTTACTAACCTCCGCATTAAATTATTCTTGTTTTATTGATTCTGTAACTTTTATTTTTATAGTGGCTTGTTCCATAAATTATTTTTATTTTACTAACCTCTTATATTTTTGTTTTAGTTACTATTTTTTTTATTTTTAAAGAGAGAAAAATGTTTAAACACAATTAAAAGAGAGGAGATGGTGGTGATGAGAGAAAAAATGCAGGGAGGATACGAGAGAGAGAAATACAAGTATACAATCAGAGAAGATAGAAAAGAGAAAAAGTGAAATGATAACTCAAAAAATTAATAATTTAAAAGAGAGATTTTGGAGGGAGAAATCTATCTTTGCCATTATATATATATAGATACTAGTTTAAAAGTCAAACTTTTTAAGAAAATGACACTTTTAGTAGTCTATTAGTAATAAGATGATATTTTTATTTTTAAAAATAAACTTTTTAAGTGAAACATACCAAATATGCTATTTGTTCGTAACGGTGGACTGTGAGAGTATATATTTTTCCATTAATAACGGCTTTAAAAAAGATGAAGTTGGATTTTAAAAAGAAAAAAATGAAGCACGCCCGGTGGGACTCGAACCCACAATCGCCTGATTAGAAGTCAGACGCCTTATCCATTAGGCCACGGGCGCTTTTTGTCTTTGTGATCCAGCTTTTTTATATTTTTTTAATTAATTAAAAAATCTTTCTAAAGGATATTATTCCCTTGGTCTAAAAAGAGCTCCATTTAAACCTTTTAACTTCAACTTAACTTTTATTTATATGAAAATTTAATGTATTTTCAGAAATTAGAAAATATTATTGGTAAAAATTTAAGTATGGATATATTTTGTAAGATTGATCCTCCTTACTCGACTCACTGTGTATTGTAAATTGAGCTGTGAGAGAGTGATGTTTCATCGTACAAATTGCGATCTAACTAGATCGTCTTATAGGAGACTTGCTCAATATGAAATTTATATTATTTTCAATGTAGTTACAAAAAATAAAAGTTTGTTCTCTATAAACAAATGAACTTGTGCTAATTTTCGATTAAGAGAATAGCCAAATTAACTTTGAAAATTTGAAATGCAATATTAAAATACACACACACACACACACACACACACACACATATATATATATATATATATATCATTTTTACAATCAAACAATGAATTATAAATGCAGACATCAAATCTTTTGGGTTTGTTTAATAACAAAAATTGAAAATTAGGTATTAGATTGTGGTTTTTTGATCTTTTAATTTACATTTTTCAAATAAATCAAATTCGTTTTAACATTGTTAACGTTGTTTTTCCAAAAAATTTCCCCTCAATTTAACGTCCTAGTCTAACAACACCCGTTAGAAAATAGGCTCGCTTGCATCATATTTAATTTACAGTGGCCCAAATAATATTTTCAAACAATCGGTGATCGAATTGTAATAAATTATAAAGTTGGGTGGCTCAATTGTGTATTTTACCTTCTTCTTTTTTTAATGTTAAAAGTAAAAGTAGACAGGAGTAATAACTGATTCATGACTTGGTGAGCTTAACATTGAAAATGTATTAGTAAAATTATAATTATTTGTTTCATTTTTACTAATTTGGACAAAAACTAATTACTCACTCCATGTTTTTTTTAAAGTCGTTGATCTTTATTAAAAAGTCAACTTATGACGACATCAAAATTATTGTTTAAAATGCATTATTCGTGTTTTAGGTTAAAATT
The DNA here is from genome assembly GCA_013146195.2 of Codonopsis lanceolata. Taxonomy (NCBI): domain Eukaryota; kingdom Viridiplantae; phylum Streptophyta; class Magnoliopsida; order Asterales; family Campanulaceae; genus Codonopsis; species Codonopsis lanceolata. Next base: position 63,681,600 of record CM028383.1, read on the forward strand.
TTCAATCAGTAAAAGAATATTAAAAATACTATCAACAACCATTTTTCAAATTTCGTAAGAATAAGTGAATTTTTATAAATTTTTTTGTCAAAGTTTAATTAAATTGACTAACAAAAGTCAAAGCAAGACTAATATTTTGACTTTTGAGACAGTAGAAGTAGAATTTGAATGAATTGAACCTCGTTTTTATCAGTGTGTCTTAAAGCATCCTCAATGTTCATATTCTAAATACAACTTCTTAACTGGGTCCCACTGTCACCTATACATTTTTATCTTCTTACCCACTTAAGAATATATCTTCTCATTGTATAAGCTTCTTACACAACTTCTTACACAAAAAATAAAATAAAAATTTAACACCATCTAAATAAAAACAAAACACCCCCACCCCCACACACACAAATGCCAAAAAGGATGGCTGTCCCCTCACTCTCTCTCCTCCCCAAACTTCTTATTTAAGAAGTTAAATCTCTCTCTCTCTCCTAGGTGGACAAAAAAAAAATCCTAATGGCCACTACACATAAATTCCAAAGCATTAAAAAGTCGAAAAAAACCACAATGGGGATGCTCTTAACATCATATCTAATAAACCTCTTTTTGTTTACATGTCTCACATCTAAGATATATCATGGGCCTCCGACTTCTTGGTCCAACGGTTAATTCAGGGCCGGCCCTGGGGTATGTCCAGGGGGGCAACCGCCATGGGCCCCAAATTTTTGGGGGCCCCGAGTTCATATGTACTTCTATAAGGGGGTATATGTAAAAAAAAATTTACCGTTCTTTTACACCAAAACGACAAGGCAATACACTGGACGACTACATCGAACGAGATGGAACGAGGAGGCATGAACCAATGGACAACGGACAACAGTCTCCTTCTCCTCTCATCTATTATAAACATAGTTTCCCAAATTGAAATTTGAAAAAAACATCTTACATCATTATCAATTTACATTGGAATACAATTATAGAAATCAAATTTGGGGCTTTTTTGAATTCTTTGCTTTGCCTCTAATTATGTCTTTCACGTAATCACGTTGAGCGGCTAAATCTTTGGAATCGCCGACGGCCGACGCAGAATCTGAATCGTTGGCCGAAATCGCTACTTGGTAGCCGCACGACGAGACGACGAACGACGGCAGCCGGCGGGGGCACTCGCTTGGCGCTGCGGCGGCGGCACGGGACGACTCAAACTCTAAAAGGTATGCTCTCTCTCCGACTCTCCGGCAGCTCTGTAGACTGGGCCGACTGGCTACTCTGTAGGTTGTAGCTTTGCTAGTTTGGTTTTTAGTTTTTATGGAGAGAGAGACTAGAGAGAAACCGAAAATAAGGAAAATTGAGTCTTTGACTTTGTGAAATGTGACTATGTGAGTGACTGTGAGCTGCCTGTGAGGCTGTATCTTACTCTCTGTGAGACAGTGACTTTGAGAAAAAGTGAAAAACAAATAGTGGAGAGAAAAAGTGAAAAACAAATTTGGTTAATTGTTTTTTTAATTGGGAAGTGTCTTGACTCTTGATTAGTCTTTGACTCTTTGGATTTTTTTAATCACTGTAATCAGGATGAGTCATTGACTCATTGTTAATATACATTAGACAATAGAAATTAGTCATGAATCATGATCACAGATCATCATTGTGAATTTGTGATGATTTTATTTTTGATTTGTTTATGATTTATGAAATTTTGTTTGTTTTTCCAAATTTCCTTGCAGGTTTGCTTGAAAATTAGAAATACAAAAAGTCCTATTTACAATAATTTTTGGGTGGATCCTTGGATGTTTTATATTTATATCAACAATTCAACATAAACATTGGAAGCAAAAATCAGGTTTTATTGCTCTTTGACTATCATTTTTATTTATTATCATTATTTGTGTTAGATTTATCTTTGAGTGTTTTATTTTAGAATTGAATTTATAGTGTAAACATGTTACCAAGAAAATATTTATCCTAAGTCAAAAAAAGAAATAAAAAGAAAAGAGATGATGAGATGAAGAAAACTCAAAGAGGAGCACTTGATAAGTTTTTTTAAAAATAGTTTTTCCGTTAGAGATCCAATTGATGAATCACAACCGAGTAATAAAGAAGAAGAAAACGAACATATAATGAGTGGGGAAGAAGAAATGAAAGATGATGATACTAATGATTTGAATGAAGAAGAAATGAAAGATGATGATACTAATGATTTGAATGAAGAAGAAATGAAAGAAGATGATAGTGATAATTTGAATAAAGAAGATGATAATTTAATTGAGAATGAAAATAAAATTGAACAAACTAGTCAAGCTTTGAATATATATGATCCAAGAACTTGAGATAACATTGATAATAAAACAAGAGATATTTTAGTGGAGAAATGTCCTATAAGAGAGAGTAATTTGAACTTGAGATAACTGAATTCAAAATATTTTACTCATTTTCTTAATTGGGTTCCAAACCTCTAACCTCTTTTGGTCTTAATTTGCTTGTTCCTCTTCATGGGACTCGAGGTAGTTACATGTGAGAATCTCTATATTTCCTCCTCTAGCTATCGACTTTCTTTCTTCTACCGTAACTCTCCTTTTATTGAAATAGGTTGTCACCAATCGACATCCTTTTAAATAGTCTCATCCCAAAATTAGATTTTCTCCTTACTTAGTAATTTACACAAAAAATGTATTGGAACTAAGAAATGAGAGATGTTTATCTTTCTTACTATAAAAGTCAAGCTTGTTTCTTACAATTTAATTGATAGACAAAAATAACCCTTGACCAAATAAACTACCCACCATTTAATTAAGGACAAAACAAGTAAATTTACCATGACAAAAAGTAATGTTTGGACAAAAATAGCCCTAACTATAATAAATCACTCACTATTAATTAAGGTTGAACAAGTAAATTTGTCATAGGCTAATTAATTCCATGAATAATTAAATAATAATTTGATCCCTTGACTTGTACCTATTTTAAAGTTAGGTCTTACATTATTGAATTCTATTCATTTCGTCTTGTATTTTGATTTTGTTATCATTTTTCCCCTCCTACCATTATTGTTACAAATATCGTCCAATATATTCTAAAATGACAAAAATATATTTACTCAAGAGACTAAGACTTTATTCGAAACTAAAAAAATATTTGAAACTAAAAAATAATATAGTTTTATTTGTTTATTTCTTAAATATATATGTTCGGGAAAGACATTATTAGATATATATAGAAAATTGTAACTATAATGATAGATTTGTAAGTAAGTATCAAACTATTAAGTAAATCTGTAGCGTGTTTAGTTATTACCCATAAATAAGCTAAGAGAAACGGATTAAGAAAATTTGTCATAATGTCAAGAAGATGAAGAAAATGAATAACCAATTGATGAATCTATGCGTTTTATTAGAAAAGAATGCTAAAATCTACTATTTACTTCTTTAAATTTTCAAACTACTACAAAAAGCTTTTAAAACTATCAATGGTCCCTAACTTATAGATATTACAAGCAAAACCAATGTTAGTGATCCCAAATAACTAGATTCAAAATATTTTACTCATTTTCTTAATTGGGTTCCAAACCTCTAACCTCTTTTGGTCTTAATTTGCTTGTTCCTCTTCATGGGACTCGAGGTAGTTACATGTGAGAATCTCTATATTTCCTCCTCTGGCTATCGACTTTCTTTCTTCTACCGTAACTCTCCTTTTATTGAAATAGGTTGTCACCAATCGACATCCTTTTAAATAGTCTCATTCCAAAATTAGATTTTCTCCTTACTTAGTAATTTACACAAAAAGTGTATTGGAACTAAGAAATGAGAGATGTTTATCTCTCTTACTATAAAAGTCAAGCTTGTTTCTTACAATTTAATTGATAGACAAAAATAACCCTTGACCAAATAAACTACCCACCATTTAATTAAGGACAAAACAAGTAAATTTACCATGACAAAAGTAATGTTTGGACAAAAATAGCCCTAACTATAATAAATCACTCACTATTAATTAAGGTTGAACAAGTAAATTTGTCATAGGCTAATTAATTCCATGAATAATTAAATAATAATTTGATCCCTTGACTTGTACCTATTTTAAAGTTAGGTCCTACATTATTGAATTCTATTCATTTCGTCTTGTATTTTGATTTTGTTATCATTTTTCCCCTCCTACCATTATCGTTACAAATATCGTCCAATATATTCTAAAATGACAAAAATATATTTACTCAAGAGACTAAGACTTTATTCGAAACTAAAAAAATATTTGAAACTAAAAAATAATATAGTTTTATTTGTTTATTTCTTAAATATATATGTTCGGGAAAGACATTATTAGATGTATATAGAAAATTGTAACTATAATGATAGATTTGTAAGTAAGTATCAAACTATTAAGTAAATCTGTAGCGTGTTTAGTTATTACCCATAAATAAGCTAAGAGAAACGGATTAAGAAAATTTTTCATAATGTCAAGAAGATGAAGAAAATGAATAACCAATTGATGAATCTATGCGTTTTATTAGAAAAGAATGCTAAAATCTACTATTTACTTCTTTAAATTTTCAAACTACTACAAAAAGCTTTTAAAACTATCAATGGTCCCTAACTTATAGATATTACAAGCAAAACCAATGTTAGTGATCCCAAATAACTGGATTCAAAATATTTTACTCATTTTCTTAATTGGGTTCCAAACCTCTAACCTCTTTTGGTCTTAATTTGCTTGCTCCTCTTCATCGGACTCGAGGTAGTTACATGTGAGAATCTCTATATTTCCTCCTCTGGCTATCGACTTTCTTTCTTCTACCGTAACTCTCCTTTTATTGAAATAGGTTGTCACCAATCGACATCCTTTTAAATAGTCTCATCCCAAAATTAGATTTTCTCCTTACTTAGTAATTTACACAAAAAGTGTATTGGAACTAACAAATGAGAGATGTTTATCTCTCTTACTATAAAAGTCAAGCTTGTTTCTTACAATTTAATTGATAGACAAAAATAACCCTTGACCAAATAAACTACCCACCATTTAATTAAGGACAAAACAAGTAAATTTACCATGACAAAAAGTAATGTTTGGACAAAAATAGCCCTAACTATAATAAATCACTCACTATTAATTAAGGTTGAACAAGTAAATTTGTCATAGGCTAATTAATTCCATGAATAATTAAATAATAATTTGATCCCTTGACTTGTACCTATTTTAAAGTTAGGTCCTACATTATTGAATTCTATTCATTTCGTCTTGTATTTTGATTTTGTTATCATTTTTCCTCTCCTACCATTATCGTTACAAATATCATCCAATATATTCTAAAATGACAAAAATATATTTACTCAAGAGACTAAGACTTTATTCGAAACTAAAAAAATATTTGAAACTAAAAAATAATATAGTTTTATTTGTTTATTTCTTAAATATATATGTTCGGGAAAGACATTATTAGATGTATATAGAAAATTGTAACTATAATGATAGATTTGTAAGTAAGTATCAAACTATTAAGTAAATCTCTAGCGTGTTTAGTTATTACCCATAAATAAGCTAAGAGAAACATATTAAGAAAATTTGTCATAATGTCAAGAAGATGAAGAAAATGAATAACCAATTGATAAATCTATGCGTTTTATTAGAAAAGAATGCTAAAATCTACTATTTACATCTTTAAATTTTCAAACTACTACAAACAGCTTTTAAAACTATCAATGGTCCCTAACTTATAGATATTACAAGCAAAACCAATGTTAGTGATCCCAAATAACTGGATTCAAAATATTTTACTCATTTTCTTAATTGGGTTCCAAACCTCTAACCTCTTTTGGTCTTAATTTGCTTGCTCCTCTTCATCGGACTCGAGGTAGTTACATGAGAGAATCTCTATATTTCCTCCTCTGGCTATCGACTTTCTTTCTTCTACCGTAACTCTCCTTTTATTGAAATAGGTTGTCACCAATCGACATCCTTTTAAATAGTCTCATCCCAAAATTAGATTTTCTCCTTACTTAGTAATTTACACAAAAGGTGTATTGGAACTAAGAAATGAGATGTTTATCTCTCTTACTATAAAAGTCAAGCTTGTTTCTTACAATTTAATTGATAGACAAAAATAACCCTTGACCAAATAAACTACCCACCATTTAATTAAGGACAAAACAAGTAAATTTACCATGACAAAAAGTAATGTTTGGACAAAAATAGCCATAACTATAATAAATCACTCACTATTAATTAAGGTTGAACAAGTAAATTTGTCATAGGCTAATTAATTCCATGAATAATTAAATAATAATTTGATCCCTTGACTTGTACCTATTTTAAAGTTCGGTCCTACATTATTGAATTCTATTCATTTCGTCTTGTATTTTGATTTTGTTATCATTTTTTCCCCTCCTACCATTATCGTTACAAATATCGTCCAATATATTCTAAAATGACAAAAATATATTTACTCAAGAGACTAAGACTTTATTCGAAACTAAAAAAATATTTGAAACTAAAAATAATATAGTTTTATTTGTTTATTTCTTAAATATATATGTTCGGGAAAGACATTATTAGATGTATATAGAAAATTGTAACTATAATGATAGATTTGTAAGTAAGTATCAAACTATTAAGTAAATCTGTAGCGTGTTTAGTTATTACCCATAAATAAGCTAAGAGAAACGGATTAAGAAAATTTGTCATAATGTCAAGAAGATGAAGAAAATGAATAACCAATTGATGAATCTATGCGTTTTATTAGAAAAGAATGCTAAAATCTACTATTTACTTCTTTAAATTTTCAAACTACTACAACAGCTTTTAAAACTATCAATGGTCCCTAACTTATAGATATTACAAGCAAAACCAATGTTAGTGATCCCAAATAACTGGATTCAAAATATTTTACTCATTTTCTTAATTGGGTTCCAAACCTCTAACCTCTTTTGGTCTTAATTTGCTTGCTCCTCTTCATCGGACTCGAGGTAGTTACATGTGAGAATCTTTATATTTCCTCCTCTGGCTATCGACTTTCTTTCTTCTACCGTAACTCTCCTTTTATTGAAATAGGTTGTCACCAATCGACATCCTTTTAAATAGTCTCATCCCAAAATTAGATTTTCTCCTTACTTAGTAATTTACACAAAAAGTGTATTGGAACTAAGAAATGAGAGATGTTTAAAGAAAGAAGTTCGACTAAACGAAAGTTAAAGAGATTTTATGTCTCCATTTGATCAAGGCGAGGTGAGTGCGTTTCTTGGTGATGGTGATAACGGTGTTGACGACTGCAAGGATAGTGGTGTTAAGGGCAGTGATGACGGTGATTGTAGGGATGAAAGTGATGGTTTAGATGAAATACAACATTGTGAGATTTCCAAATCATCAAATTTTCAAAGATCCATATGGGTTTCAGTTTCAATTTGAAAATTTGAAAAATTAAACAATTGAATTTGAGTTTGTAAAAAGTGAAATTTAAGGTTGTGGTGGTGGCTTGTCCATAAATGATGGCTTTTGCAAATGAGTTACTTTGAAGGTAGGAGTAAGGAATTAGAAAATGAAATAAAATCAAATCAAAAATTAACTTTTGTGCTAATGGTGAAATTTGAGTTGGTAGTGGTGGTGAGTATATGAATAATGAGGTTGACAGAAGAAAGTGAAAGATGAAATAATAAATTGAATAGAATCTAAATTTAATTTTTTTTTGGAGTAATGCATTTTTTTCGCCTTTGAATTTAAAATGAGACAAAGTATAACTATTGAAATAATTATTTTTTATTTTAATTAAAATATATTTTAAATATCAAATGGCAAACTAAATTATGAAAATATAATCAAATCTCACTTTGCGTCACAAGTAAAATATGACCAAAATAATCCTAATATGTATGATTTTCCATTACTGTTTTTATCACCCATGAATGGGAGAGAACAAAGTCGAACAAATATAAAAATTATGTATGAAAGTGAGACATCATAGGTTGAGAAAGACATTATTAGAGGTATATGAAAAAATGTAACTATAATAATACACTTGTTGGTGAGTATCGAGATATTAGGCACTTATGTAACATGTTTAATAATTACTTGTGAGTAATCTAAGAAAATGCGTTAAGGCAAGGTGATATAATGTCAAGAAGATTAAAAAAATGGAGAACTTCGTTGACAAATCTTTGCGTTTTGTTAGAGAATAACACTAGAATCTATAGGAGATACTTTTAAAGAAAGCAGTTTGATTTAATGGAAGCTAAATATATTTTATTTTTTCATTTTAGCAAGACAAGGTGAACGTATTTTTTGGTAGTGGTGATGTCGGTGGTAGTAGTTGTAGGGATGCTGGTGGTGGTGGTTAGGGGTAGTGGTCGGGTCGATTGTAACCATGGCAGTGGAGGTTTAGGTGTGAAATACTATATTATTAGATTTTCAAATCATCAATTTTTCAAATCTTCATATGAGTTTGAGTTTCAATCATCAAATTTAAAAATTCAAAAAATTGAATTTATGTTTGTAAATAGTGAAATTTAATGTTCTGGTGGTGGTGGGTCTATAAATGATGATTTTTGCATATGTGTTAATTTGAACGAAGGAGTAAGAAATTAGACAAATAAATAAAATAAAAATAAAAATAACTGATTTTTGGGTTAATGATGTTATTTGAAGTGGTAATGGTGGTGGGTCTATGAGAGATGGGGTTGATGGAAGAAAATGAAGGATAACAAAATAAATTAAATAACTTCTAAATTTCATTTTTTGAGAGTAATGTATTTTTTTAACTTTAAATTTAAATATGATACAAGTTATAATTACAACATTGCTAGCCTTACAACTAATTTTATAACTTTCCTTACAACTACTAAATCTTGTAAGGATAGTATTTTCCTTATAATTATACCAAATTACAATCCCTCCCCCCAAAGTATCCACCAAATCACATAGTGCACCCCAGCCTAAGGTTTGTCCCATAATGATATCTGACGTTATATTTTTTCATATTTTCCACCCTAGCCGTGACAACGATTAGAAAAGTCACGTTAAATAATACGTGGTCTTCCACGATGTTAACTCGAGGGAAATATTAGGAATTTGATGTAAGCTTTGGGGTGCTTAAAGTTCAAATGTTAAAATGAAGTGGGGTCCACAATTCCATTTTTTCTTACTAAAAGAAAATCTAGAGAAAAGACCAACCATTTTTTTCGATCTTCACTTTCCACAACAAAAATTAACCTATAACCCGAACTTGGTTTTGTCCACTCCCTCCAAATTTTCTCTTAAATTTCTCTCTTAACCCAGATGATAGATATGCATTTTTCAATTTTATTGTCAATTTTCTTATCTTAACAATGAAAACAAAGTAAACGAAAGATATGAAAAAAAAAAAAAAAAACTCTTACCCATAGTTACACGTCTCCATCTTCAATTTCATGTATGAAATTGGATCCACGCATACCATACGCTCGGTGAAACCCATCCACCATCGAAATCAATCAATTTCTCATCCTCCTTCATCCTCTTACATGACTTTACCTTTACTTTATCTCTCCTAATTCTTTAAATAAAACAACCTGATTGTCATGGCAGCTTCTATGAGGTCAAAATCATCTAAAGTCATAGCTTCTTCAACATCTTCTCAATTTTGATATTTTGTTTTAAACCATATGCATATCGGTCGTATGCCCAATTTTCTCCCGCAAAATTGAAGAGTATTTGAATAAAACCCATAACTATTTCTCTTCATGTAAGCCCGTCTCTCTCTCTTTGATGAACTCGTCAATAAGGTTTATGGGTTTTCTATCAATTGCATGTTTTTTCAAGGATTTTTAGTAAGTATACTCTATAGCCTTTGATTTCTACTTTAAGCACGAATTTTGCAGGGGAGAGAATGAGGGAGATCGGAGATGGATCTTGGCTAGAATCAAAGGAGGACGATGCTAGAATTATGATAAGCGTGACCAGAGTGGGAAGGGTATGGGCCGGTGACGAATGTCAAATCGTCAAAATTAATTCACCTTCTTCCTAATAACGAGTTTAAGGTAAGTCGGGATCGTATCCGCAGGGAACGTCGAATTTATTTCTTTTAGAATTCTATTGAAATGATAGAACACAATTTGGATTTTAAATTAACTAGAAAATAAATTTAAAGACTAATTAACTAAAAGTAAGCAACTTTAATTAAGCTAGCAGATTAACAATTAATTTAACTCAATAAAATTTAAATCCCAGCCAATGAGTCAATTTCATCTTGCACTTTATTTCCGGTCATCGATGCAAAAATATCTTATGGGATTTTAAATAAACCGGTTAAAAGTGTGTCGACGACGCCCACACTCAATCTCTCCTTACCGTATTGATAATTAAGAGGCGTTAGTTAATTACCGTCTAACCGAGTTACAACCCCAGGCGCTCGTAAGATTTAATAACTCGGTTGCATTAAGAGGCGAGACCCGATTCAAAGCCATGTGTATTGAAGCAATATCATGTAACAACGATTATTCATACCGTAATGCGGTCCGATTATGCTTGTGATGCCTAAAAGGTGTACTACTTGCCACTTCGTTAAATCCGAGGACAATTACGGATCAACGGCGTTAACTAGCTTTAGATTATTATATTAATTAACATTCTGGCCATTAAACATTAATTAAATACAATAATCCTCCTACGTGTAACCCGGAGTACAAATAAATATTTAAAACCCACACAAGAGTTAGATCAATTAGATCTCACGGAAATAAAGGCTAGAGACTCAATCTCCCATTGACTGGAAAAAGGTTACTTAGCTAATAAACATAATTAATAAAAACACTTACAGAAAATTAATAAGATGTTTTGTTTCCAGCAGATTAAGAACTCCCAAAGAAGATTACAAGTTTATCACCACTCTTTCTCACAATTGTTTCACACTCTTTTCTTTTCTCCACACTTACTGCCTGCAAAATCTTACTCCCTGGCCGACCTCCCTTTAACTGATCAAAGAATACATCCATAAATAACACTATCTCCTCCCACTAACTCCACTATTTGGTAGTTTTAAAACTACCACTAACTTCTCAAAACCTCCCACTACTTGCACATTAATGTTTTGATTTAATACATGAACTGAATTTAGACAATAATAACTGCATTGTCTAATTGTCTACAGAATCTGCCGTAACTTGATGTGGTTCGGCTCAGCTCAGTTGACATCACATGCCCATGTGACCTCCCGAATTTTCCTCTTGGCATGAATCCAGCATTTTCCTCTTTTACAGCTTCCTGTGAACCTACATGATAATCAACACAAAAACCAACCAAAAGTGTAATGTTTTGCTCTAAAATAAGCATAAAACCAACTAAATTTATTACACTTTTGGGTTCCCATCAGCCGGATATGGGAACTTGCACCCAGAGATGGCGGTGGCTATAGTGGGGCTAACTAGAGATTGCGGCTATTACGGTGGACCCGGAGATGGGAAGTTACAGGGAGAGAGAAGAGAGAGGTGTGAGATTAGGGTTTGTACTTTTAATGCATTTACTCTTTAACCAGATAAGAGAAATGATATTTTCGTCCCGTATGTGGAAGACCACGTGCTATTTAACGTGAATTTGCTAACGTCCATCAGTGGTAGGGTGGAAAATTAGGGGGGAGGGGAAGTAAAGTCAGATACCATTATGAGACAAATTTTACATAGGGGTAAACTATACGATTTTGTGGATACTTTGGGGGGAAATTGTAATTTGGTCCTATAATTATTTTTGAATTATTAAAATAATTATTTTTATTTTTATTTAAAAACATATTCTAAATACTAAATTGTTAATTAAATACTAAATTTATAGTCAATTCCCATTTTATGCGTCAAGCAAAATGACCAAAATAATCTTAATTTGACATACACATACCATTTTCCGTTACTATTTTTAACGCTCATAGACGGGAGGGGGCAAAGTTGGACAAATAGCTAATAAGTTATGAAAGTGAGACACTTCTTAGGTTGGGTGCAATGTGAGATTTGATTGTAATTTTGGGAGCTAATCATATTTTGGCCCCATCGAAATTAGTCAAAAGTACAAAATTTCCCCTAAAGTATCCACCAAATCCACTTTGGTCCACAATGTAATTTTTTAGCATTTCCATATTCCATGTCAAATTTGGTGATGAGATTCCATGTCTGGTAATCGTAGTGATAAACATGGTGTGGCAAATAATGTTAAAAATCAAGAATTTGCTCCAATCAAACCATAAACAATATCAACGATGTTAATGAGAAATTTGTTGGAGTTGAAGCTATGAACGATGAAAATGGATTGAACTATGGTTTATCTCATCATTATCGTATACGTATGTGATGAATTCGAATATGAGATTTGAAATTTTTGGTGTATGCTTGTGTATTATGTTGTACGAGGGAGAAAATTCTTGGTGTATGCTTGGTGTATGCTTGTGTGTTATGTTGTACGCCTTTAATTTTTTGGTGGGTTCTTATTCGTGGCGACCTTGATACCTAAGTGTAATTAATTGATCTTGAGTCCAATATCTCTGATATGATTTCACTCTATTTTTATTTATTTTTCTATATAATAATTTTAATAAAACATTAATACACTTTTGAGTTTGATAACACTTAAAATTTACACACGAGGTCATTGTCGGAAAAGATGCAGAAAAAGCGTTGTCGGAGAAGAAGAAAATGAAGTTTCTCTTTGGGTAATAAAAGCAGAGAAAGCATTGCAAAAAATGACTAAAATGCCCTAACATAATATATTATTTTCTATAGGGCGTTATAAATTTCAGAAACGACATAAACACAGTCTCCAACAACAATGTATTTATCTAAAATAGTAAGTTTGGATTATTTTCAATTCACACGCGCATAAAAGTGAATGAATTCATGTTTGGTAATAAAAAGAGAGAATGAAAATAACCAACAAAAAAACAAATTTATAGGATAAGTTGCTATACAATGACTAAAAGTATACATTATAAATGACCGGAAAACAAAGTATCAAAAAAACTAAAATCACAACATCACAATTTATAAGTTTCAAAAATTGTAATTATTAAAATACAAAAAAAAAAATCCAATAATTAAAAGAAAATAGAAAAATAAAGAAACTAGCAAATCATTTTTAAAAAAATCATTAATACCACGTGCAACGCACGTGAACCTTACTAGTAGAAGTAAAATGGAATAGTAGCTTTCAACTTCATAATTTTACACGAATTAAACGGCTATCTAACTTAGTCCCGATACACAAAACAGTCAGCCCAGCCCAACTAAAGTACTAATCCACCCCCACACTTCAAACAACAACTTCATTCTGTTACAGTTTCGGGCAAAACGGAAGCCATTAAAAATAGAAACTTCCGCATTAGCTATATACACACATGCTTTTTCTAGCTCCCTTTGCTGTGCATACAAAAAATTCAGGTAGAGTAGTCATCCTAACTTGGTCACTGGCTAGCATTTTTCCTGTCCCAGTGCTTTAGTTGACTCGGTTTTCAGAGGAGCATCCTTCATCTTCTGAATCAGAAATGATAGCAGACTCGAGGGCTATGTTATGATTAGGCCTTTGCCTCGACCTTTTCTTTGCTCCTAACTTTCTGATCTCAGGAACAAGACTGGGAGCGATCTCAGCGACTCTCTTGCTACGGCGGGAGCCCTTGGGCCAGATTTGCTTCTGGGAATCAAGTTTTGTATTTTCCTGGTTACCAGGACTCTTGTTTTCCTTGTCAGTGTCATTATCATCCTTTTCATCAACGTACTCATCATTGCTGGTGTCTTCAACATCATCGCCTTCTATTCTGTCACTCTCAGTATCGCTTTCAGTGAACTTGCTCTCTCTAGATTTAGAGTCCTGGTCCGAAGCCTCACTTGAAGAAGTTCCCTTTCTTACACGTTTCCGATTCCTCTTCCTGAAGCAGAAGTCAAAGTGAGAACACTAAAACACTCCTGTAATTTTGAATAGGAAAAGTGAACTGCCTAGTTTTGTCATCAAATGTGATGGAAGATGCATGATAATTAATCATGGGATCCCAAGGACCACGGAGACCTCGACATTAAGGCAGGGCTAAACAGAGTGACTGCAGTTTGGCAGAGCGTAATTGAAGTTATCAGGCTACAGATTACACACTCAACTTTAAAAACCTAACACTTTACCAATCAAAAGAAATAAATAGTTAGTTAATTAATGAAGAAAAAAACATGTGGTAATTGTTTCTTTAATTTGCATTCACATTATAATAGTTGATATTTGAGCCCTATTCATTTGCTTTTGTTCGATGGGAAGTAAAAGATTAAGAAATGCGCAGGTGAAAGAAGATACAATTCATATAAGTGTTTAAATGCTTATAGATATGTCCTGAGGACTAAATAGTAAATACGAGGCACTATCTGTAACCACCACAGCCTAAAAGGCTTGTTTGGTCCCGCGTTTTGCCCGAAATGCGAGTCCAAAATGGAGCGTTTTCACACAAACTGTGTTTGTTGCCGAGTTTTAGAACGGAGCGTTTGGAAAATGTTGCTGCATTTCTGAACGCTCAAAATTGGAGCGGTGGTGGAAAACGCAGTTCTAAAACGCCGCTGAGGAAAGGTTTTCTGATATTGCCCCGTCTTTTCCTTCTCCCTCTCTTCCCCTTCCCCAGCGTCTTCTCTACGTTGCTGAGCAGCCACTCTGCCTCTCTCTTCATTGCTGTCCAGCGGATCTGTTTCTCCAACATTTATTTCCTTCGCGTTGCAACTCAACTTCGGGTATGTCTCTTTGCGACCTCCTTTGATTTATGTATAAAAAATTTGTTATTACTTTTCATCTTTGATTTAATTTGGGATCTATGAATTAAAACTGAGCATGAGTCGGGTCTTGATTATATGTATAGTGCTAGTTAGGGTTAGGGTTATGTTGAATTTGGGGATGCTGGTGGTTTATTGAATTGTGAATGGGTTTTATAGACAATTGTTGGTTTGATTTTGTATCAGTTTTTCTGAATTGTTATGAAATATAGACAATTGCGAAATTATTAGTTCTGTTTTTTGCTAATTATTGGCAGTACAATGAAATTCTGGGCAAGGGAGCTTCAAAGACAGTGTAGGTGTCATGGACTCTGTTAAAAGTTCATCCCTATATTTTGCTTATAACCCAAGTGGAAGGGAATTGTGGTTTACTTCATTACAGTATCTTAGAGCTCATGGTTCCTAATGCTCTGTGAGAAACCATGAAATTCAGATCATTGTTGGACTGTCAAGTAAACTTGAATCAATGAGGTTCCTAATGCTCTGTCTGAACTAGTATCATCCTTTTGCGGCGTCTAAACCTGGAACATGTTGATTTGTAGTAAAATTTGGTCCTGCTTTTCCTTAATAAGGCTACAGATTTTTTATTCCATCTTCTTTAAGGGCCAAGACTGCTCCTTTAGTCATGAAGTCCCTTTTTTATTTTTATGATTGGATGGTGACATGCTCCATCAACAAATGGGAAGCTTTCTGCTTTCCTTGTATGAGCAACTTGTGCATACACTGTTCCCTAGATCTTTCTCTATTTGAAGATTGTAATCTAATTTTTACGAACCAGTGATTGCTTGACATTAGATACAAACATCTATCCATTGCCTGGTTATATCATAGGGAACTTGAACCTTACCACAGAAGTCAAAAAAATTAGCTTGTTGAGATAGTGAAGGGATTGACAGATCATTTCTGCTCCGACAAGTATGTTAGGCATAAGCTAATGTAGTTTGACAGTAGAAAGGATTGCAACACTTTTTCCCATGCTATGGCTACAGCACCAATGTAGTGGACAAGGTGTATTGTGGTCACCATAAGTGTCGTGAGTTTATGTAGCTAGCTGCATGGTGTGTCTTGTGGGAATTTATTGTAAACGCTAGAGGCTGAATCACATAATTCACTAGAAAAGGGTGAAGCTTTATAGCTTGGAGCACAGATCTGCTGTATTGGAGCAAATTCAAAGGCAATTCAACCAGGTGGACATGCTTTTCATTAGCCCTCATTTTGGCAACTTGGGGGGTTCAAAATCTTGATTCCTGAATTTGGAGTTTTCTTCTATATCCAATGGAGTTCTTGTGATCGTTTGGATTCGGATTATGATTAAAGCTTCAGATCTATGCTATTTGGAATTAGGTTGAGCTAAGAAGAGAAGATTAAGAGAAATAGTAATATAGAAATATAAAAGTATATAAACAATTATATAGAACCTGTGAGCAGCAAGATCAAATTTGCATATAACAGTTTTCCAGCCGTTCAGTTTCCATGGACATTTTCGACGGCACCCATTCTCACTTTGCTCTTCCCCCCTCGGTTGGCAATCTCAGCTTCTCAGTCCATGCATGTTGTCTCACATATGCTTTCAGAATGTTTTAAGATCTAGGTTGATTTTGTTGATTGTTGCTAATTTTGTTGCTTTGCACTAGGAGTAGATCTGAGCCAATAGATCAATCATTTAGTGTTTTAATGTGTTTTTTTATTATTTGAGCTTGATTTGATTAATTTTCAAGAACTAAGTTTTTAGTTAGTTAAACAATTTTGGTATGTTACCAACAGTTTGTGTTTTGATCACTCTATTTCCTTAACATGACAGGAACAATGTAATTGCAGAAACTTCCTCAATGACCCCCTCCCCATCTTCCCATTGAGAGGAGTAGATATATCAGTTCGTGCCTATGCGGTCCTGTTCAAATTAATTTACCAAATGAGATGAAGAAGATGACTGCAACTGGCCTTTGACTGGCATTTAACATGGTTTTATACTTGGAGGAATGCCTTTTGTTGAACTTCCTCAACTCTATTTATTCAGAATCGTGGTTGAAATTGGCTAGTGTATTCTACTCTCTGTAATCAAAGATATATGTATTAAATTAGAAGTAATACATGTTGTTTAATAGGGTACAACAGTCATTTTTACAACCACTCAGTTTACAGAAAAAGTGTTTTAAAATGGTATTCCAAACACGTTTATAAGAAAAACGATGCGTTTCAAAAACGCTACTTTTTGAAACCGCTCCACCAAACGGGTCCTAAGTCGTGTCCCTCCCTTCATACACATCACCACCAAAGTCAACAAAACCACAAACAGATCCAAGAGTAAGGAAAGGTATCAACTTCAATTTCATAAATGAAGGGCAAAGATTGAAAATCAATTAATAAAGCTTCTTCCTTTAAAAACAAATCCAAGAACCTAAATTACAGATTGATAACCTTTTCACTGGGGAGAGGGGGGAATCTATATACTAATTTTATATGTATAAATATAGCATTGAGATGCATTTACACTTTTGCTAGGCTTTTAATTTTTGTGACTTGGTTTTGTGATTTGGACTTTCTCTCTTTGGTCCTACTAGCTTTGTCCCCCCTCTCTCTCTTTTTCTCACTTTATCTTCAATCAGTATCAAAAAAAATCAAAATCACAAAACCAAAGTCACCAACATCACAAAACCAAACACACCCAGTCCCTAAGCCTACCTATTCCCAATAATTTCTTTTTTTACTTAATTAGCCAATAAACGCTAAAAAGCCTAAAATTTGTCCTCATTGTGCACAGGCCCAGGTTCAACTTGAAAGATGAGAAACACCAGCCAAACTAAATCTGAGGTTCAACTTCATATTCTCAGATGACCAAAAGCCAACTTAGACTGCCTAATTCCCATTTATTTTCAACTGTCTATATCCTAATTCTTTTATCTTCCATTAATCAAAAGCCAATAAAGACCTGTCACAAGTCGCAACATGTCAACAATTTTCATAAGCACATAAAGGAAAAACATGTTTTCACGCGTGTTTATATAAATCAGGGATTTATTAGTAGTCAAAGTTTCTTTCGGTGGCTGATTATTAGAATTGTTTTTCGTATCAGGTTTTAAGCAGCATGTGTATGATAGATATATCAGTGAGGCCATACAAATGAAACGTACAGTAGAAAACTAGGAAACTCAACAAACAGTCAAGTGCAGAAACAACACCAAGAAAAAACTTACTTTGTGTGTCGTATAGCCTCATCAATGGCCTTATCATACTCCTCTGCATATCAGTCATAAATAAGAATGGTACATCAGTTTGATGAAAAAGTTGCAGTCAAGCATTTGGTCTTACATATTCTACTCCTATCTTATTCATGTTAAATCATGAGAACAGTTTCAACTTTTTTATCCTATGGTCCAGTACTTCTATATTCTTTCTTCCTATGACTCTGAGATACAACTCCAATTTTACAGCTTCTGTGGTTTCAAAACAATCTAATTAGATAGCATTGCCAAAGGAACAGAAGCAACGCTCAAGTACTGTAGATGGGTGACACTGTTAAACACTAATATTTCTTACATCTCTGAGAACATACTTGTATTCAGCTTACAGACAGATATTCACACGATTAACAGACAGTAGGATTTTAGCCTTACTAAGCCTGCTGTGAGACGTGAGTTTCATTCCTCCCGAGTGTCAGACCTGATAGTTGATCTTTGCTGGATTCCTCCCAAATTGTATACCTATCTCTATCTTCTACATAATTTTCATTTTCTATGAACATAAATTATTAAATATAGTTTTTGTCACTGTGCGTTATCCCTTGGTATAACCTATAACTTCAAGACATAAACTACTCTAAAAGGTCCTAAAATATTAATGTAAGCAAGCATCAGTTTATAAGCAAAACATAATGTCATACCAAACGTGTATGTGATAGGCCTTCGATTTCGACAGGAACGGGTGATTCCAGACGTACGAAGCCCATGGAGAAGCCGCTGTTGTCTTTCTTGCTGTTTCAGTGCCCTCTCTTTTTTCTGTGAACACCGCAAGAACCGATAAGACCCTTGAACACATCTTGTAGTACACAATATACACATCCATGATTAGCAGTTGAGACACAAACCTTACGAAGTTTGTTAAGAGGAGGAATGGCTTCAGTTTCAACAGCTTTACCAACAGCAACTTCCAATTCTGATCGACTAGATAATAATTCATCCTATATTACCAGTGAAACCAAAGTTACAAAATTTTATTGTACAAGTGTCAACGTTAATTCAGACCTTACCACAACTCTACTGAATTCTTCTAGGTCAGTTGCAAGTGTTTCCCACTGAGAATTGATTGTTAGTACAGCTCTGCTTCCCTTAACTTCTGACTTGCCGTTGAACGTATTTACTTCCTTATATAATCTATGACCAATAACCGCACTCCCATCATACCTGTCATGAGCAGAATAAGAAGTTACCGACCCCAAACATTCTTTTTGCCTAGTCAAAAAATCCATAGAACTTTTTTTTATCAAGTAGAAAAGAAAAAAAAAATCCATAGAACTTACCAGTAGGTGGTCCCATTTCCATCTCCCCCGATGCTATTCTTACGGAATGCAGAAAGCTCAGTTCCATCTTTTATCGAATCATTAATGAAAGACACAATATCATCTTGCTGCCAAGAAAAGCACATAATATGAATGAAAATATGAACAAGTGTGTAATAACGGGAAAACAACCAAAGAACCAAATTGATCAGAAAATACCCTTCACATTAGAAAAAAAAAAACATGCATACATGACACTCATTTGAATGTGCAATACCACCACCAACACCTAATAACAGTTACCCAACTTTGGGAAAGGAAAAAAACAAAGTTTATAAACATAGCTTCAAGACAGCGAGTCATGCATAATAACTGATAATAGCATAACATTATAAATAATATAGATTCGAATAATAAGCAGAAAGGCTAGATATAGTACATCCGCTCGTATCTCGCAAAGTGCTTTGAGAATCATAACACGAATCATCGGATCAAGTTCTTTGTATCTGGCCATCTCTTCTCTGCCAAAGCAATAGCACCAAAATGCTAATTAATTGTCAATTATAGTAAACTGTGAAACTAGTGACTTCTGGCTGAAAATATGAGATAAATAATACCCTTTAGCTGCAGTTAACGGAAAATCCCCTTCAGCAACCTGCAACAGAAAGCCATGGAAGAGTAGCTGTTATTTTACATTCAAAGGAGTGGCTATAGAAGTTTGTGTTGTTGTGGCAATCAAATTCTTTAATGACCTACCCACGGCCACCACATGGTGAGTTTCCTAGAGAGTGCTGCAATCCAAGCATCAGAATCATTGAGGGTTTTACAAACAGGCGGTATTCCCTGCAAGCATTTAGTTAGGGATATAAGTAATGCAGCAAATGTGAAAAAACTGGTTCTCAAACAAGAACAGTTGTAGCTTTTGCCTACATTAGAAGTGATATCCCAGACAAAAATATTTTTCATTGCATTTAAAACAAATATTTCTGAAATGGTATTTTGGGGAGTGTACAGAACTACCTAACTTCAGCATTTCCATTGACAATGTCATTTCGGTGAGTGTTGTTGAGGCTTGATATACATTGTTAAGCCTCTCTTTAACAGCTTAAGCTTTCAAAGGAGTTGGCTACTTAACATGGCATGGTCTGGCAAGGTCTTGGATTTGAGTCTCCCGGCTCGGATTGTTCCCCAGTATTATTGCTGCAAATTGGTACTCTGGTTCGGGATGCGCCTAATGATGAACCTCAGTTTATCTCTCAACGTGTGAGTAGGGATCTCAAATGGGGAGGTTTAAAAATATTGTAAACGGTAATAACCATGTAAAATAGCTTCATTAATTTAAAAAAAAAGTTAAATATAGTTGGTGATTTAATGAGCATTGCCCGCTACACACATAATTGTAAAAGACTTTAAAATTAATAATGATGTTTAACATAAAATAATTATTTTTTAGCAAAAAATATTTTTGACGTGGGCTTCAGCCCCACCCATCACCTTCTTAGATCTGCCCATGTATACGTTGTTCGGTCCTCACTTTAATAACTAAAGCTTTTAGATGAATTAGTTATGATGCTAAATATCTAAATCTACCTGACAGGTCTAGTCCACCAAAACTTTATCAAATATTCAGATCATTTCATTTCAGCTAGCTAGCATTGAGAAATGAGAATCACAGGTTCCCTCAATATCAAAATAATGTCACTATTACCAAAGGAATGCATATTATGTAAACACAAAAAATTCTCATATTTACCAAAAATGCAGATTTCATTCTTAAACTAGTCACGTGATCTTTGGTTGATTAGGGGTAGTATTCCAAACTGTGTCAGTAGAAGATTTTCACTTGTAGAAAACATACACATATTAAGAGTAATAGCTTTTACGATCTAATGAAAATTGAGCAACTAAGCAATCTTCATCAACTCTTACAAAGCATACATGGAATACAATGTGTGGAGTCCTCTATATTCAAGACTCTTTCGAGGTTGTGTCAGCTGTGGATATACACTAGGCTATAAGGAACGGAGTCATTAACTGTGAACTGGTATGAATGGATTTACTTAACCATGGTTTCCCATGTTACAACTTCTATACCAATTAGGTCGATCCGGAATGGTTCACTGATGTGGCAAGAAGCAGCCTAAAACATGACGTAAATTCAAATAAGAGAAACTGAACATTCCAGAACCTGAAATAGTCTACTGATGGGTATAATAGGTTGTTATATTTATGCATGGTTGGATTATATTAAACTAGCAAAGGTACACGTGTGATGAACTACAGAACTAGCCTCAGGCAAAAAGCCTATTGACATTCAAAGGTTTGAAAAATCAATGTCTTACTTAGGCCCCACTGGTTGCAAGATTCCTCATTCATCTTAGGTGCCAGATCAGGTTATTTGCTTGATCAGGTTATCTCCTACCTCCTAGCATGCAAGATGACGTGTTACATAAATAATCAATACAAAGAATTTATGTAACACCCCACTACCTCAGCTTTCATGCTAGGAGATAGACGAGAATCAAGCAAATAACCTGATCAACTCAATACAAAAGAACCATAAATTCTTCTCTCTTATTTACAAACATAATCAATACATCAAATCAATTAAAAAGCAATAGCCAAGTCATAAGCATGGAGATCTCTTTGATCCATAACCAACCAGATCAAACCAGATTATGAAGGACAAATGAACTACATATTATGAATAGCAAAGAAAAAAAAACCTGCAAGAGCATGATGTGTAGCTGAGCAAGTGACTTGTTTGGCTCAATAAGGCCCAACTCAATCTCTTCAGCAGAAATATTCAGACTGCTCTTAAAAACAGGCTCAAAGACCTGCACAAAAGTCACTGACCAATCAAAACACTTGCCTTCCAACGGAAACCAACAAGCATAAGGATATATGAACACAGACATGCATGAGTGTCAAGGTGTACATTTCTAAAAAGGTGTACACGAAGAAAAAAAAAATTGGTCTGTTCCATTAAACAAAGTCTTTTGTGTTCACATTCTCAGTTTCTCACTTAACAATCCTTTAAGAGAAAATTTCATACGGAGTTATTTGCATTTTCAAAGTTAAAAAGCTTGCAGTTCATTGTAGTACTTAATTTGTGTAGTTTATAATGCTTTATAGTCCTTCCAAACTGAGAAATTAATGTCAAATATCTAACCGGAAAAGGGTGAAGATGGTTTCGAAAAGTCAAAATCGGACACATTTTATAATGCTAGGGCGACAAAATGGGTACGAAATGGAGTACTATTTTTGTATTTCTCCTCTTTTTACTCTATTTCTCTCAATATATACAAAATACCCCTAATGAAAAGGTTTAGACAAATACGGTTATACATTAATATGGACATAAAATGTGGATTAGCGATACAAATAATCAACTGTAAAATACAAATAAATGAAATCTCAGAAGATTAAGCACATTGTCAATAGAAACACTCGATTTAACGTCGAAAGTACAGTACTCGTAAATTTCAACGATCGATTTACCTTGAAGAAATTGAGAACGGAAGCCAACTCCCAACGCTGTCGAAGCCTAAGCCGCGCCGCCTCCATCGCCGGAACCGCCACTTGGCCATCCCCTGCTCCTGCCGGGGCGGTGATCGTACGGCTCTGAATCTCGGTCATGTTTTTTAGAGAGAGATAGTGCGTGCGTGCGTGTTTTTGAGGGGGAGGGGCGAAGTTGAGAGGTTATATATAAAAAATTGGAATTTCCCGCCAAAAGCCTTTTTAATCAATGGCTAAGTTTTCAATATCGATGCCAAGTGCCAAGCTTTTCTCTAGCTAGTT
Source organism: Codonopsis lanceolata (assembly GCA_013146195.2). Taxonomy (NCBI): domain Eukaryota; kingdom Viridiplantae; phylum Streptophyta; class Magnoliopsida; order Asterales; family Campanulaceae; genus Codonopsis; species Codonopsis lanceolata. The sequence goes on from CM028383.1 coordinate 63,704,616, forward strand.
GTACAGTATGCTATATTAGAGCATCCCAATGCTATACTTTCTGTTCCATCTTCTTAGCCGGGTCCTACTATCATCTACACATTTTTCTCTTCTTGTTCCATTTAAGAATATATCTTTTCAATGCTAATCTTTTTATACATCTTCTTAGTTGGGTCCTACTATCACTTCATTAATTTTACACTTCAATCTTATTTTATATTTCTCAAACAAACAAATTTAATAATCTTTATTTAATATATTTCATATTTAAATATTTCCTAGTAATTAATTAAATTATAAATAAAGACATTAATTAATTTATAAATAATATACTCACAAATTAAATAATTTATAATTTAATAAATAAATAATCAATAAAATACATATTATACATAACTCGTAAAATAACATAAATAGAAAATTACATAAAACGTTAAAATTGAAAAGAAAAAAAAAACATAATGATAAAGTTACATAAAACATAAATACTTAAAAATTATGTAAAAACAATTCAATAATTAAAATTACATAAAAACGTCACCGTAACGACACCATATATGCTTAACCAAGTTGGATCGAAGTTCATGATGTGTGTTTCTATCTCGTACCTCTGAATTTCGTTGCAGATATTCTTCAAATGATTGTGTTAACCCATGGTTTACTTGTGGAGAGTCATATACGGTATCATCAGCCCTGTTCGTAATGTGATCACACTCGACCTCCACAATCATGTTATGTAAAATAATGCATGTGAGCATTATTTCTTTCAAGTTATCTCTATACCAAAACCTGCTAGGACCTTTGATAATTGCTCATCTTGATTGGAGTACTCCAAATGCTCGTTCGATATCTTTTCTTATAGGCTCTTGCATCTCTTTGAATTTTTTTCGCTTAGCATCCGACGGGCACGAAAAACTCTTAACAAAAGTAGCCCAATCCCAATAAATTCCATCGGTTAGGTAGTATCCTTTTGTATACTATTTGTCATTCACTTCAAAATTGCACGGCGGTGCATTTCCTTCGAGTACGTTATTGAACAAAGGTGATTCATATAACACATTAAGATCATTACGAGAACCAGCGACCCCAAAAAATGCATGTCAATTCATAAATATGCCGACGCAACTGCTTCGAGCACAATTGTGGGCTTCTCATGACCTCTTGAATATTGACCTTGCCAAGCGACCGGACAATTTTTCTATTCCCAGTGCATACAATCAAGACTTCCTAACATACCTGGAAAGCCATGCCTTTGCTCGTGCATTTGAAGTAGACGTTGTGTATCATTAGCATTTGGTCTTCTCAAGTATTGACCTCCGAATAATTCAATGATACATCGACAGAAGTTGTACATGCACTCGATGGCGGTTGTTTCTGCTAATCGGAGGTACTCGTCGAGATGATCGGCCGGAACTCCATAAGCCAATTGACGGATAGCTGCCGTGCATTTTTGAAGTGGTGAGAGACCTACTTTTCCTACTGTATCAGACCTCTGTCGAAAATAACTTGAATGATTCTTCAATGCATTAACTATCTGAATGAATAAGTTTCGATGTATTCGGAAGTGTCGCCGAAATATATGATCGGGATACAATGGTTGAGATAAGAAGTAGTCATTGACAAGTTGAATATTTCCCGCTACACGCTTTCAATCTATATACCTCCTCTTTTTCCTTTGGCGACGCCTCCTGATGTTGGCTCTCTCGTTTCTTCTATCTGTTGTTGTAATACAATTATCTCCAAAAATATTTTTTCACCTTCAGACATGTTGGATTCGTTTGATTATTCGGTATGACTGCTTGTGTTAGAGCTATTGGTAGAAGAAGATGAATAATAAGACATCTTTAATTGTATGTTGATGATTTGTAGCTATTGGTAAAAGAATATGACACCTCCTCATCTATATATACTTCTCAACAACGACTACTTTACAACGGCTACTTTACAACGGCTACTTTAAAACGACTAGTTTAAAACGACTACTTTACAACGGATACTTTAATTAACCCAATTAATAAGTAAAGTTATATAAAAACATTTTAATATTAAAAGTTACATAAAACATTATAATATTAAAAGTTACATAAAAACATTGATAATTAAAGTTACATAAAAACACAATAATATTACAAGTTACATAAAAACATTAATAAGTAAAGTTACATAAAAACATTAATAAATAAAGTTACAGAAAAATATTAATAATTAAAATTCATAGTCTTACTTCCTCAACTGTGCTTTTACTTGCTCACATCCGTGTTGATACATGACAACCTGTTATGGAGTCATGTCTGAGATATCTTGAGTAAGAAAAATAATGTCTTTGACGAGCCTTTCACGCTCCTTTCTTTGTTCTCTTGCAGCAGCAGCTTCCGCTTGAAGTTTTTTTTTTGCTTCCGCTTCAATTTTTTTAATTTCGGAGTACTTATCTAACGACAACGTGTAATCAGAAGTGCGTGTATGCAACTCATCTACATCTGAAGATTTTTTGACTTTTCCTTTACCTTTCGCATTCTTTTTTGCCGCTTTTTTTCCATCGGACAAGTACGTAAATCGATATCTTCCACATCTTCAACATCCACACTAGTCTTAGAATAACCGCCATCGGAGTCTGACGTCTTAGACTTTTTATTGGTGTGAATAATATATGTTTGCCTAAAATATGATACAGAAGAATTTCTTAACGCTTCCCAAACATGATCAAAATTAAAGTGCTGACTTTTTTTTTTGATGGTATACCACCCTTGCATTTTTCATTAAAATATCATCGCTCCAACCGTTGTGTTTAGCATTGACAAGCCTATTGTAGATTTCGTTGAAGCTTCTCACAGATGGAGCAATTCTAGTTGACCAACGTGATGTCAACCTCGCGATATCTCTCGGAATCGATTCACTTGGGCGATGTTCGTTGTAATAATCAGCTACACGCTTCCAATATTGCACACTCTTTTAACTATTACCAATTATTGGACATTGGCCAATAGTCTGTACAACTTCCGTAAGCGCAAGATCTTCATCCTTGGTCCATCTTGCACGTATTTGAGACTTGTGTTTTACCGGTACTGCTTCAGTTTCGTCATCCAAATCAATTGTTTCTAAATTGATTTGCGTCTCGGGAACCAATAACGGCGTTGCCGAAAAATTACCAGACGAAGTCCTATATCTACACTTGTTGGACGTGACTCATTAGAAGATATGTAAGGTTGAGAAATTGCACGAGGCGTACCTTGCGGAGTGAAAAATTGGTTTCCCGTAGGTTGCCAATAAATCAGATGAAAATGAACGTTACCAGATGAATTCCCAATAGTTTGAGGAACTTGAAAATTCTGGAAATTTGAAAATTTTGTAAAATTTGGAGGCATGCAGAAATTTGGATAATTTAGAACATTTGGATTGTTGGGAAAATTAGGTGGGTATTGGGGGTATTGCGGAGTAGAAGAAAATTGAGAATGTTGAACATTTTCGGGAACACGAGAGTTAGGTGTATTTTGATTTTCTTCATTTTCAAAAGAATTCAATAAATTTTGAAAAAAAAATAGTATTTCTTGGATCAATTTGGAAGCTAAGTATGTAGAGAAAGTGATTTTTTAGAAGAGATTATGAAAAAATAGAAGATAGAATAAAAAAGTTGTGGGGAAAATGAAGAAGGTTGAGGTGGTGTATTTATAAGGAAGAAGGAAAAAAAAGAAATTTTTTTTAAAAACCAAATAAATGGTAAGTTTCTTTAATTTTAAAGCCAAATAAATGGCTACAAAATTAAAACCCCCACCAAACCCCCCCCCCCAAACGGTAAGTTGGCTTTAATATAGTTTTTTTTAAATTAATTATCAAACACAAACAGAGTGTGGGCCCCACCGAAAAGTTGCTGCTCACTCGCCGCCTAGCCGCGTGAAGTCCACGCGCGTCACACAGCACGTGTGTGACACCCACCGCCAGCTGCTGCGTCCCTTTTTCTTCCCTTGATGTTGGCTTCCTAATTGGAAGAATTGTATTTCTCTCTCATGCCATGTCACCTTAGGAAGAAAAGAGAGAATACCTACCATTGCAAAAGTGAAGACTTCCTAATTGGAAGATGATTTTTTCTCATGCAATGGTGGTGCTCTTAGTAGATCATGGAATAAAGATCACAGGGCCGATTTGGCAGTACGATAGTACCTTTCTGAACATAATCTAAACTATATTGTGCAAGGGCCTTATGTCCTCGAGCTTTGGTAATGCTCGGTACAAGCCCATCAAGTGGTGGACATCAATTTTAAAAGCCTAGTACCCACTACAACAATGCTTATAGGCTTAACTAGACGGGCTTCACGTGGGCAATGGGCGAGCACGGGTTTCAATGAGCTTTGATGAACTACCTTGTTTTGTATAATTATTTGAAGCTCAAAATAGATCAAGTGCTTTTAAACAGCTTGAAAATGAGTTGATTCAACGAGGAAAAATGAATCTTTAGGGCATGGAGATTAAGGACATGGGTATTTTGTGCAAGCATGAGGTTCCATTCTTAACCTGAAAGCAAGAATTTTTTTGTAAAACTGGAAAATGTGACTTTCAAATAAAAACTCAGACGTTAGATTTTATCATTTCCATAAAACATCAAATTATAATGCTAATTTAAGACAAAAGAATATTTTGGTTTCGATATTGGTAATGTCACCTTTAAAAAATAAAAGCTAATTTAAGATAAAAATATTTTTAATAATGAAAAACAAGGATGGACCGAGCCAGACATAACGGGCCGAAATAATTTGAAAGCCCAGTAATGCCCGAGACCGCGGGCATTGAACACATCTAAAGGGATAAATTGTAGGCATGTCACTTTGCAAGATTTCCAACATTTTTATTAATTTTTTTTGTAACTGCTAAAGTCCACTTTAATAAAATTATTCATAATATGCCCACCATCGTCTTTTTCCACATTTTCTCTATTTCTCGCCTCACATGTCCCTTTCAGTTTCTCTTTCTCTTTCCTTTTCGTTTTCTTTACTCAACTCCATCTCCAACTAGTGATGTTGCAAATTATGATATCAAGAAGCGTAGCTCTAGAGGAACACCAATTCGAATCAGCTTTGTAGAGAGACATATAGGGGAGAGAGAACGAGCATCTTTAGAACGATTTATTGAATAATTGTAGCATTTGGGTTTCCCTGAATTTTCGTTTGCTTCTTTATGTATTGCTATTAACTTGTTTCTAGTACTATCGTGTAACATACACAGGTGTAAGCCCTTTATCGGCCAACGAAGTTTAGGTCCAGCTAATTTCCATTTGTTGCCAAGTTCTTTTTATATATTTTCATTTGCCTTGCTTGGAATCCAAGTTAATTGATATTTTGGGGCTGGAAAAAGAGTTTGATGACTAAGCTTATAGAGATAGCAAAGGAAGTAGATTGAAAACCCATCTACCATGAGTTTCTGATGCAAATTTTGGGATTGTGATTGTGATGCACCAATTGGACCCCTTACACAGAAATCCTGATGCATTAATCCGATGTAGACTGAAAATCCATCTACCATGAGTTATTTTGGGATTTGTGATGCAACAATTGGATCACTTATATAGAAATCCTGATGCCTTAATCCCGATACAAATTTTTGGATTTACGATGCACCAATAGGACCCCCTATATAGAAATCCTGATATATAATTTTGGATTTACGCATAATTTGGAATTAGTAAATCCTGATACAAAATTTTGGATTTGCGATGCGCCAACTGGACCCCCTATATAGAAAATCCCGATGCACAATTTTGGATTTACGATGCATAATTTGGAATTAGTAAATCTCAATGCAAAAATTGGATTTGTGATGCATAAATTGGAATTAAATTGGACATCTTAGAACTAATCAGTAGACCAATTATCACCAAAATACTTAATTTTGAACAATAAAAATCAAACATATTGAACTTAAGCAGGGTACATACATGATAAAAGTCACAAAAAAACTAGGAAAGACATAAGCAAAAAACAAACCATTATAAAAGCCAAGACCCTATAGATGAAATATATCCATAACACTTCAACGAGCCCTCCATCTTTCTGGGATTTCAACTGAATCCCAAGCACTGCTCCTCCGAATAGGGACCTTGTTACCGATAAGATTCGTCTCTATAAAAGTTGTATTGTCATGTGAGAGAGATCTTCTTTCTTTAGGGTAGAAGTTACTGGCTAATAGTATGTGATACCTCCCGTATACGACTATAATGTCTCGAGAATCCTGATACTCACTATTGAATCCATTAATTTTCAAGTTTAAGGTTAAAGTTTTAAGGATATTTGGGTCGCACAATAACACTAGGTAGTTGGGATAGTAGAAATAAGCGGACAACAATCACGATGAAAAACAAGAACAAAGTTGTTCAAACCATTTATAGTAAGAGGTTTTGTAGTTACTTGAACTAATCCCTTATATATCTTTCGTAGTTTTGCCTATATCTTTGAATTGGATATCTGTCATGTAACTGAAAGTCTTGATACTCGCCTTGTATTAACAATTTTGGATTCGTGATGCACAATTTGGAATTAATAAATTCTGATGCAAAAATTATATTTTCGATTTGGATTACCCATGCAGAAAATCCCGAGGCACAATTTTTGGATTTGCGAAGCACAGTTTGAAATTAGTAAATCCTGATGCAATAATTGGACTTGTGACACACAAATTGAAATTATGATGCATCGCGCCCTTAAACCAATTTCATTAATGGTATACTCTTTTTTTTTTTGCCTTAAAAAAGTGCTTTGCCGATTTAAAAAAATATATCTTTTAGAGGTTGGAGATGTTATAAAATGGACCGGGCCTGTTATCACCTCATCTAAAGCCCAACACTATTTATAGCCTATGGGCATGGCCCTTGGGGATCGAGCATTGACGTGCTCTACGACCATTGATGTGCTTGACGAGCATTTGCTGACCCCTAATCTAAACTCGTAAACATCAATATCAACTACAATTATACTTTGATGTTACTTTCAATTGTGTTCGGATCTCTATTTCACAATGAGAAAAATCAAATGATATTGAATCATTCGAGATAAAAAATTACTCAACTTCGGTTCACAAACTCAGCTATTTGATTGACATTTGACATGAGGGTTTTCATTCAGTCCTACTTCATTTTCTCCGTAGTTAGAAAAACAAAATTCATTACGTTTAAATTCACTTTTTTTCTTTTTTGTTTCTTGTTTCTCAATTGAGATAATCTAGAAAATAATGCCTAAACTTGGCTTTGTTGAATTAGATCAGAATGATTTTGTTAATTTCTAGTACTCCATTTGTTGTAATTAAATTACCTAGCTACAGTTACCGAATCACTGAGTTGACTCGGTTGAAAATAATATTGAAATCATTGAGTGGACTCGTTGAGTTGACTCACCAAGTTGATTGAGTCACTCAATTACATTGTTAAATTTTTTTTTACCGATCTCCTTTGGCTGCCAAAGTCAAACAATAACTTGGTTAAAAGTATTATGATTCTATTCCCTGGACTTAGGTTGAGTTTTTCAAATAAAATGTTTCGGGGCTTCTCCTTCGTCTTCAATTTGCAAATTATTGAGAATTGATTGTCACTTGGGTTTGTCAACATTTTTTGGGTTGTAGTCTAATTTGGACAACAACCTCTGCTACAAGAATTTAGCACCTCGTTGATATTCAACTCGTTACACTGCTTATGTTTGTGTGAAATGCTATGTGAGTAGCTAGGATTCGATAATAAACAATACTTGCTGAAACAGTCACCAATGATGTATTCAATGATACATCATCTCATGAGTCATCAAGTAAAAAACACAGCAGAAAAAATAAAATAATTAATAAACGAATCAAACAAAGAGACACCAAGCTATAATTTATGTCTACAAGTAAAATACTTGTAGACGATGCCTTATGGCAAAACTTACACTAAATTAAAAGATTGCAATTGCTTACAACATGAAAACAAACCGTTTAAAGAGTGGAAATCATTACGAAAACTTATAAGTGAGAAGATGTATCTAATCTATGCATAACATCCAAGAATACATTTGTCATTCACGATAAAGCAATTAAAGGAGACTGATGAAGAAAGCAGCGAAACAGATGAGCCTTCTGATGATGTATCATTGGGTGGCTCACAGGTTTCCTGACAGCATCATGTGAGGAAACTTCTCTTCTTATTTCTCTGCTTAGTTTTGAACGTCCAAGGCTGATATTTTCTTTTATAGAGCTCCTAGGAAACCTATCCACCAAGAAAACAACTCAACAAGGCAATGTTATGATTAGGAAAGATTTATTAAGGAAATAAACCTCTAATCCTACAAGTTAGGGATTGACATATTAGAGTCCTTAAAGAAGGTAATGACTAAGCTTCCTAACAATAACCTAGAAAGGCAATAACAACATGTGACTTAAATATTAGGACACGAAAAAAGGAGGGAGAAAATAAACGCACAATTATTTTCACCCTAACAATCTCCCCCTTTGTTGTTGTCTTTTTAGTCAAAGCAAATATCATGAGCACTTGTGAATAACTCCCCCTGAATAAGACAATTCAAAATATCCAAGATACTTAAAATTATCAAACACAGTTTAATGTAAACAAATATCCAACCAAGGCACAAACTCCCCCTTCATCCAATATCTCCCCTTTCATCTACTCCCCCTATTTGAGCAGAAGAGGCAGCAACATGAACATCTAACCATTCCTTCAGATATCAACGACATTAATGGTGGAGTTTGGAATTGGAAAAAAATCAACAGTTATTGATGAGGCAATGGATGACACATCATTGGGTGCGTCATTGAATGGAGCAGATGCGACACTTGGCGACCTTTATTCCATGGTAGAGGAGCTGGATTCTTGAAGCATGAAAAACAAGGAGCAACTAGGGCTTGAAAGTGAAGAAAATCAAGAAGAGGCGGATGATGAGTAGAACAAGAAAGCCATTTTCTCGACAATATATGCAACCATTAAGCCTAGCTAAAACCGTTATAATGAACCCAACTGTTGTTTCTTATTTGTATTTTGATTTACATCTGTTCATACATTACATTAAGTTTTATACATTAGTGGCTAATTGGGATGCGTATCAATTATAGCGTGGCAACTGTGTATAGAACTTTGTCATATAATAGTTTTATAGGCTTCACAGGTTCAGCGGAAAACTTCAGCAAAGCTTCACCGGAAGACCTCATTCAGCATCCAGCGGCAGACCTTGTCTGCACATGTTCAAGCATGACGTGTCCAGTCACCAAGTCTTAATGGATTAATTAAATTAATCCATTTATTAGTTTGAATTTGAATTAAAACATCTCTTGACTTCTCAGACATGCCTGACCAGCTTTCCGAAAAAGCAAAGAAGACTTTCTCCTTCTAACAGTGACAGAGCAGTTGAACAGACTGACACTCACAGACTGTACCAACTATTGCAGGTCTGCAACTCTGATTGCTCACCTACCAGCTATTGTAACATCTCTGCACCAAATCCCTACTCAGTATCAGTGAAGACGAAATCTACAAGTCAGCTCCATGCATTTAATGCATTCAACCTAATAGAGTTGTTACGCTTCGTCTTCTCCAACAGATCTCAAGAATGCCCCAGCTATAAATACTGCCATTAAAGACTGAAGAAAACAATGCTATGAAATTCTCCAACAACTTCAAGTCTTATATACTCAGTGCATTCAAGAGATCGTAAACTGATCAAGAAGTCCTCGACAACAATCAAGAAGATCTGCATCAACACTTTATCATTTACTTCTTATTGTTGTTCTTTAACTATTCTTCTGCACAATTGAATATTCTGTTTTTCCAGATATTCAATTCCCAAACCCCCAAACACAAGTCAAATATTTTATACACGATCCATTGGAACTCTTTGTAATAGAACTAGTGGAAAACATAGTGCACATTTAAATCCAAGGTTGACTGCCTTGGTGGTGGACGTAGCACTCTTTATAGTGCGAACCATCTCAAAATACTTGTATTCTTTCATTACTGTTGATTACTGCTTTAAACTGTTTCATATCTATTTACTTATCACTTCAAACATCAGACTTGAGTATTCAACCAAGTCTACCGGTAGTGCTTCACCATCAGACCTAAACTGTCTTTCTTACAAGACTTTCGCTACTTCAATCTCTTTAATAGATTGCAAGTGCTTGTTTTAGGAACTTATACGAAAAGTTTTTAAGTGTCTAATAAGCTATTCAACCCCCCCTTCTAGCTTATTATTGTGCCCTTTGGGACAACACCAACATAATACAAACACAATTTAGAATAAGAGGTGTTACAAGCAACGAATATAACCAAATAAGGAGAGTTTAAAAATAAACTCAACTACTTACCATCCAATGTATCATAGGTGTGCAAAAGAAATCTTTTTGGATATGGAAACAGGATGATGGAAGCCAAGACAAATTAGGAAACTAGATTTTTTGGTCAAAAACCAAATGAATTAGGAATTACAAATTTAATCAAGATAAAATAGGAAACATAATTAAATGCTAACTAGAATACCATGACAAACCCTAGGCGTGCTTCCACCAAATTTTTGAGTATCCAACAAGATCTTTCCAAACAATCAACCTTCGACATCAATCATTCTTGAACAAGAGAGAGAGAAGCATTTGTTTGCACATAATTATCTAGGGCATAAGGATCAGAAGTATGATGTAATCACCAAATATGCATGCCCTAGTGTGTATGCCTAAAATGATATAGGAAGAATTAAAGACAAATGCGCACACACGTGATGGACTGGAACAACTAATAAGTAACCCAATGATGCTTCATTTGGAGTCTCATCGTAAAATCAGAGTCAATGAGTCAAATTTATTTTGTCCCATAAGCAGCTTTTTACACATAATTCCTTATGGGAATTTAAAGCTTTACTTTATTTCATGCTTCTCTTGGCTATACAGTATTCCCTATGGGAATTTGGGCTTTACTTTATTTCAAGCCTCTCTTGGCCACTAGGTAGCTTTCACACTTTTCCAATGATAGCCATCTTTCATAAGATCAACCCATGGAAATATGAAGCTCGTGCATGTACCATAGTACCAAGTGAAAAGCTACATACCCTGTACACAAGTAGCTCTTTCCTTTATGGGCACCATTTTTGAACTTTTCACAAGAGCACCTTCAAACTTGACAAAAACTGGGAGAGTAGGAAACCATTTGAAAAAAGACTCACAACTGATTTAACAAGAGAGAATCCATAAGCAACCATATACATAGGGTAAGAAATCAGATGAAACAATCGTGCAATCATAAAATGCAGGATGCCTGAATTTTATTTTATTATTATTATATATATATATATATATATATATATATATATATATATATATATATATATATATATATCGTTTTTTTAAATATACAAGTGTAAAAATCAAATGGCACACAAAAGTAGAGATTTTTTCAAGATTGAAAATCTCTCAAAATAATATGTTCTGGTAAGAATATCAGCCAACTGATTTTTAGTTCTAACAAACTCTATGTAAATTATGCATTGATCAACCAAGTCTCGAATAAAATGATGTCTAATGTTAGCATGCTTGGTTCGAGAATGCTGAACCAGATTTTTTGAAATATTTATCGCACTAGAGTTGTCACAGTACATAATCAACACATCACTGTGTAACCTAAAATCCTCAATCATCTGGTTTATCCATAAAAGTTGTGTACAACAACTACCCACTGCTACATGTTTAGATTCAATAGTTGATAGTGAGACACACTGTTTTTTACAATTGTACCAAGAAACCAGTAAATTCTCTAAATAAAAACAACTATTAGTTGTACCTTTTCTATCATCAATGTTTCCAACCCAATCAAACACACTAAAAATAACCAAGTAGGAATTAGCTTCCTTGGCATTGTATTTAGCGTACAAGCACACACTATACATGATAATTGGGTGACTAGCAGTTAAGTACAACAAACTTCCTATCATAGTCCTACACAAAACGTGGGATGGCCCGATTTGGGTTTTCAAATGTAATCAACTCTCAAGATTGAATTTCTTCACCAAGTTATGGGTAAACTTGGCTTGAGAGATGAACATCCCATCACATGTTAAATTTACCAAGTCATAGGACTTTTTTTGGAAATATATGTTCCAAAAACATTGTCGGAATTGGGTTTAGGAACTAAATACAACACATAATTTTTCACAAATGTTTCTATAAGCAAAAATTGATTACGTTCCTTTCGCATGGTATTTATCAACAGTTCATCTTTTAAAGTCTCAACCATAATTTTATGTTCAACATTGGAGACAAAACAACAATTATTTACCTTTGTGTATTGAACAGACAAGCATGTTAATCCCACCATTTCATGGTAATCTACTCTCTCTCTTTTCTCCTTGTCTGTATTCCATCATTTACATCACCGATGACTTGAGAGAGTGGATGATTCTTTTGAATCCTACTAGGATATCCCTGACTCGATCATTAACCACATCCTTCTCCTTCAATTCAGTTTGCTCAAGTGATGAATTGTTTCAAGAACTACATCTTCGGATGTGCCATCCGATGTTCCAGCATCTGGAGCAATATCAATCTTCCTTGTTGTTTTCTCACTATGAATACTATCAATAACCTAAGATGTGGGATGGACATTCTGAATTTTGTTGGGAACGTCTCTGATATGATCAGTACCGGTTTCAAAATTTTCAGAGTAAATTTCCTGAACTGGTGGGGCTGATGATATACCCGATGATGCATCATTGAGTGTATCATCTGTACTCGGGTTTTCTGCAAAACCTGAATTTTTAAGTTCTGATTCAGGAATAGGTCCAAAGGCAGTAGGTTCTGGAAATTCAGGTTCTGAAACTTTAGCAAATGGTGTAGAGAAACTCTATTCAAGCAAACCTGTAAAGTCATCTTTAACAATTATACGACCAAGATCAATGAGCTCATAAAAAATAACATTCATAGATTCCATAATAGTATTCGTTTTAAGATTAAAAACTATATATGTACGATTGTTAAGAGAATAACCCATGAACACACATTTGTCACCTTTGGAATCAAACATGGAAAAATGATCCCTATCATTCAAAAAATAGCGCACACACCCAAACACATGGAAATACTTCAAATTTGGTTTTCTATCATTCAAAATCTCATATGGGGTGATGGTGCAACCCGGTCTCAAGTAGACACGATTACCAATGTGACAAGCAGTGTTTAAAGCTTCGGCCCAAAAGCGTTTTGACAAATTTTTAGAACACAACAAGACTTTTGCCTTCTCTTGCAATGTGCGATTCTTTCTCTCCGCCACTCCATTTTGTTGTGGAGTTTTGGGAGCGAAGTACTCATGAGTAATCCCTTTCAAATCGCAATAAGTGGAAAACGAGGCATGAAGTTGTTGATACTTTGAGCATGAAGTTGTATGTTTCATGTTTGATGGTTCATGAATGGAAGATGTTAGTTGATGCTTGTTATTGGAGTCCTTGTGAATCCAATCATGGTGTGATTTTTGTGAATGTTCGGGTACAACCATTACTGTTGTCAAAGATTAAAGAGAAACAAGAATGTGATCTTGAATTGCAAAAGGTTGTGAAGTCTTTGAAGAAAGGTGAACAACTTGACTTTCATGTTCATAGTGATGGATTGCTTAAGTTAAGAGGTCGAGTATGTGTTCCTGATGATGGTGAGCTTAAACAACAAGTGATGGATGAAGCCCATAAATCGAAGTATACAAGACACCCTGGAAGCACAAAGATATATAAAGATTTGAAGAGATATTTATGGTGGAGTAACATGAAGAGAGAAGTTGCAAGTTATGTGACTAAATGTCTAACATGCCAACAAGTGAAAGCGGAGCACCTGAGACCATCAGGATTACTACAACCATTGGAAATTCCTGAATGGAAGTAGGAGAACATTGCTATGGATTTTGTGACTGGTTTGCCACGAACTAGTCAGGGTTATGATGCTGTGTGGGTCATTGTTGCCGCTTTTTACCCGTTAAGATGACTTTTAGCTTGAATTAGTTTGCTACATTGTATATCCAGGAGATTGTGAGATTGCATTGAGTGCATGTTAGTATTGTGTCAGACAGGGATCCTCGGTTTACATCAAGATTTTGGCAAGCGTTATAGGAAGCTTTGGGTACTAAGATGAGTTTTAGTACTGCTTTTCATCCTCAGACTGATGGACAATCTGAAAGGACTATCCAAATAATCGAGGATATGCTACGAGCTTGCTCACTTGACTTCACAGGTAGTTGGGATATTTATCTTCCGTGAGCTGAGTTTGCCTACAATAATAGCTACCAGTCGAGTATAGAGATGACACCTTATGAAGCACTGTATGGAAGAAAAAGTTGATCTCATATCTCTGGGACATGGTTGGAGAGGCTAAGATTTTGGGTCCAGAAATAATCCAAGAATATGTTGACAAAGTGAAGGTGATACGTGATAGATTGTTTACGACACAGAGTCGCCAGAAGAGCTATGCTGATCATCGCATGAGGGATCTTGAGTTCGACATGGGTGATCATGTTTTCTTAAAGATTTCTCCTATTCGTGGTGTGAAGAGATTTGGAAAGAAGGGCAAGCTTACGTCGAGATATGTTGGGCCTTTTAAAATCCTTGAGAGGATTGGACACTTGGCGTACAAAGTTGCATTGCCACCAGCACTTGAGGGAATTCACGATGTCTTTCATGTGTCTATGTTACGTAAATATAATCATGATCTTTCACATGTACTTGAAATTGAATCTGTTCATCTTCAACCTAACATATCATATACCGAGCAACCAATTTATATCTTAGATCGTAAAGAGCAGGTCTTGAGGACTAAAGTGATACATATGGTGAAAGTTCTGTGGCAGAGTTATACAGTGGAAGAAGTTACATGGGAAAGTGAATTTGAAATGCAGAACAAGTACCCTCATCTCTTTGATGTCATATGGTAAGGAATTTAGTGGCTAAATTCTCTTAAAGGGGAGAGAGTGTAACTCCCAAGGTTTTAGTAAATTTAATTATCTCATAATTATCTGCTTTAGTACATGTTATAATTGACTGACCAATACTTTATTGACTTTCCTTAATTATATGGTACTAAATAATAGAAATATTATTGTTATAATAAATTTAATTAAGTTACATAGTTGACAATTTTTATAGTATCAAAATGTTATTTTGACCGAAATGCTAGAATTATAATAACCGAATTGTTAATATTTAGAAATTAATTTTATATTAATTGGTGTATATTGACTAGTCAAATGTTTTGTTTTATTTTAAAATAATACCTTAATTTACTAACAAATGCATTATGTTAGTATGATATATTATATTATATTACTCGTTAGTCAAATTGTTGGAATCTTTAGTTAATAGGAATGGATTGCATAACATTTCCTTCTTGTGTCGTGTATGACCATGCTGCTATTGTTGACTCCTCTTCGTGCTGCCACCGTAACCCACTTCTCTTGCCATTTTGTAAACTTTTTCTTCTCCATTCCATTCAGCCCGTAAGTGAGAGACTAAGAGTTACAAAGCAGTGCGGGAACGAAAACATATACGAAGTAATTTATAATTAAAACTTGTTTCTTAAATCCAACATTGGGAAAGCTTCGGGTTTAGCTCGTGGGTTACTTTGGTACTAATTTCATACAATTCAATTGGTTGAATATCTATATTTTTGATAAGGAACTATTTGCTTATGTATGTTCGTTGTTGCACGATTAATAATTTATATTTTGGGATCAATATTCATTATACGTGAAATTGAATTGATACTTGTTAGCTAATTTGTGATTAATTGGTTATATTGTTGGCTATTTGACGATGAGTCGTGCCTTTGAACATGTTTACAAGTTGTGATTGTGATTGAGTTGGGATAAACAAGCTTATGTAAAATACGTGAATTTTCAATGTTAAGTGGTTGACGAGTTTACTTTATAGCTTGTCATATTTGTTACAGTTTTAATAGTCAATAAAGGAACAATATTTGTGAACAATACTTGGAACACCTGGTGGTGTTTATTATGTGACAATAATCTTTTAGGGAAGTGTAGGGTGACCCCACGCTTGACATGGTGAAGGGCAGTGTGAGTCAAGTGTGGAGCCCTATGTGACCCAACCCTTTGCTATTGACCATGGCGAAGGTAATACTCTTTAGTGGCGCGACTGCTGAGGTTGTAGGGACTTGGCCTCGTGTCGACTTGGTAATAATATAATACTCTTGAAATTGATCGAATGATGAGAACTACATCAACAATGGGTAATAAGGTCGGAAGTGAATAATTGGAGATGTATCCCAATCTTAATATCCTCAAGTGTGTAATTCAACTTATATGTGACAGTTTATTGATTAAATGTTAAATTATATGTTATAAACTCTCTATAAGAACTGTCACCATGGACACGCTTGATATGTTGCATCTATTCATAGCGTGCATAAGTATAGTGGAACCTTATTGAGTTAAATCTCATCGTTTGTTTAGTTGGTTTCCTTAGATCATAACCAGGCAAGGAAGTGGTCGTGAGTTGTTCAGGAGTACCGGAGAGCAGGTGGTTGTTATTTTGGGTAGTTGTGGGTCTTGTTGACCTACCTTTGTATAGAACTCTCAGATGTTGTATATAACTTCTTTTGGTGGAAGACTGGATGTCTTCCCGTTGTGTTTGGTTTGGTTGGAGTTTGAACTCTGGATAGTACTTCATTTTGGTTTGTTGTATATAGTAGCAAAGCCTGATTGTTGCTGCTCTGTTAGTTGTTGTTGGTTTTTTCTGTTTTACATGTCGATTAAAGTTAAAGCAAACTCATCATGCTCGATTTTAGACTTCAGTTTAGGGTTTTAATTTTGAGGCATGACAATACTACTATAGTGAACAAACCCATTCTGCAAAACAAATGCATAGATATTACATAATTAATTAACCACATACATTATATGCAGACAAGACAAAAATCACATTCACTTGAGACAAGATAAAAATAACAACATTAAATATTATTAGGGTCTACTTTATGTCCCCCACTATGACCATAAAGACTATCTTTTTAGCCACTTTCACTTGGGACGATAACTTTTGTAAGCAGATAAGGACAAGCAACAAAAATCTCCACAACAGATTGGCCAACATTCATATACATCGGTATATAACAAAAAGCCCCTTCATGCAGTAAAACATGGGGGATTTTGTACGATTGCACACTAAACCATGCTTAGATAGAAAGTAAAGTTTACTTTTGAAGATAATCCATCGACCTATAAGAACTAGAAATCCACTTCATTCTGCCAAATATTTATGCGAATCCCTAAATTTAACACAAATACAAGAACCCTAATTTCTTATAAAATTGAGAAAAAATTGAGATACCGTCGTACTTGTAACACCCTAGACATTCGTGTGCTTGTCATGTGCGTGTGTAAATGCATACATTCTCATCATAATCATTTACTTAAAGTTCATATGTATGCTTGATGTCATTAGGGTAATCGTTGCCATCATTTTGATGCATAAGTTCATGCTTTGCATATGTTTCGTCTTTCGATGTTTTGATTTCATTTAAGTGTTAGTTCAACATGTACTTATGATCTAGTCCCTACATGAAACCCTTAACATGCTTACGATCATGTGTGTATACTTGTTTGACTGCTAATACAATCGTTGGTTAGTTACTCTTTTATCTAGAGTATTGTTCAGGCCGTTTCGAGTGAGGTTCGGATGAGTTTCAGACTTGTTTTGAGTGGGGTATCGACCTAGTTTGGTTCGGGTTTGAGTTGGGGTTCATTTTAGCTTAGTTTTAAGTCCATTTGCCCAAAAATCTTAGATACTGTCACATTCACTAGCCAATGCCCTCGCACCCGATACTGGAATTCCATAAAGTTCACAGATGTTGTGATGCGGTCGCATCACCATGAGCAATGCAAGCGCATTGCCTTCGTGACAGCTCTTCCTGATTCGATATTTAATGTGCAATCACTATTCTACCCTTAATGAAAACTATCCTAATCACTCCCTAATTCACCCTAATTAGTCCTAATGATGTCCCCAAACATACTTAACTAGTTTTAATGATGATCTATTAGGATATTTGTGGAGTATTAACACCTAAAAATAAGATTAGAACTCATCATAACTTAGTGACAGTTGCCCCACTACCTTTGTGACCCCAAAACACCATAAATCAGTAGAGACTCACATTTCTGGGCTGGAGACTTAAAAAACATGAGAGAGGGTTGTGTGGGAGATTGAGAGTGAGATTAGTGTGTGTTCTTGGGTTATTGAAGATCCAATTGTTGAGTATTCAATCTGAGACCGTAGAAACAAAGTCCTCGGCGAGTAGTCTACTTTTATCGGTTTAAAATTTTGTTTTCATTGCTTGTTTGTGAGGTCAAGATAAGTTACTAAACCCCCATTTGTATCCTTAGGGTTATTTTCCATGCTAGCTATGAAATGAGCTTGAAATCCATGCTAGAATTGTTGTTTACATGCCTATTTGAAGTTACGACTTGTGAAAGCTTGCTCTATGTTGCTTGTTTGGGATTTTGGTTGATTATGAAGTGTTGTAGCCTTCATTTGAACTCTAATATGAGGTAGAATTGCAATGTAGTACTATTGTGATCTTGAAACCTAGTTAGACTTGATAATGAATTTAGAATGAGGTTGTGATGCATATGGCTTCTATGCCCTAGTTTTGGAAATGTGTAGTAAAGACTCAACATAGTCGACTCTAGGGAAGATTTGAGCATAATGAACAACACATTCAATCCCTATGATGTTTAGACCTCATTTGGTTAAGATTACTAACTATCGAGTTTGGTCTATTTGAGTGTACATTGATGTCACTTGTGATTATTTGGTTGTTGGAAAACATGTGCTTAACATGATTACTTAGTAGAGTTAATGACCTACTTGATTGGACGAGTTCGTTGTTGTCGAACTCGACCTTTATTTGTTTATGAAGAGTAAATATTTACTTGTGCATCACATTGAGTTCAGCTGGCATTTGTTGATTGATTAAGTCAATGGTGGGACGATGCATCACATACACAAATCGTAAGATTTGTGTTCGCTATGGATCGTTGTACCGGAGATCGCACACACACCTTCATTGTGGGCCATAGTGGGGAAATAGCCCATTTGCTGTAATTATACGTGCATCACTGGCTTGGTATTAAACTGAGTAGGTTCTCGGTATGTCGATGTATCCACCACAAGCATCGATGGCACAAATGGTTTAACATTGTGTATTGTAGGAGCTACACAACGACACCGGTTCTATAACATATCCTAATTATGTGGTTTATTACTAGCACTTATGAGACGACATGTTAAGTGAAGCATGAGAATTATGTGCATATAACTCAGATGAATGATATACTTTGATGATATCTATTTACTGTCGAGCATTATGCCATTACATGTAGTTGCATTTTAGTAACTTACAAAATCTTTATGACTTACTTCATTTACTTTTTTTTTCCTTAGATTTGAGTCAGGCCAGAGGTTCGAATTTAGATCGTTGTGTCCGAGCTAGTTAGCAAGATCGTTAGGAGGTTGTTCTTTTGAGACAATGTATAGATGGTCTTTTATTTTGGCAAGGTCGTTGTGGAAAACAAGTTATGTAAACTTGACTAGGGAATTTGTAACTGTGACGTTGTACTACTAATTAACCTCTATTACTAGTTGTATTCTTTTGTGTGCCGACTTGTATGTCGAGCCTTGTTTATATTATGGTTCACCGTAGCTTATTTCCGCTAGGCATTCTATTAAATCTTAATTACTTTTGTTGTCTTCGACATGTTGTAGCCGTTGAGGTGTTATGTTCATGTGTTGTAGCTGCAGTGTAGTTGTTGGGTTCCGGCTGTGTAGACACCCCAATTTCGTACCCTGCTTTTAATGTCCTATGAAATATTATTACAAATAAAAAATGGACTAAACTTTGTTTTTTAAACATTTCAGGGGGCCAAGATATCAATAGAAACTTGGAAGGGCTCAAAAGTACCAAAGATAACAAAGAGGGGGGGGGTGAAAGTGCAATAAAAATAAAGGGCAAAGCAAGACGCGACGCGACACAAGGAAAAATGGACGTCACGCCCAATATGAAATGTGTCGCGCCCATTTGGAGGTGTGCAACGCCCCCGACTATTTTGACAAAGCTTCTTCCTGCTACTTGTGTCACCGCTTACAATCGTACTTTGGTGAAGAAACACGAGGCGGCTGCCCTCTACACCACCCTACATAGCCTTTTTGCCACCGAGGGTTCATTCCCACCTTCACCGGTTGCCCTTTGCAAGCCGAAGAACCTTCCTCCTCCTCTTATAAATAGGAGGCTCCCCTCCTTCATTTGATACACAACAACCTCCTCCATTAGGCTGCCAAAGCTCTGCCGAACCCTACCACTCTGTCGCATCTCTCATCATACATACACACACCCAGTAACATCAACACATACCTAGTAACATCAACACATACACACACACACACAACAACAACAACAACACTACCCACTACACACACATGCGCATAGACACACTACTTTTGCTTATTATGGGCAAAGCGCACACACAAACATAACAACAACATGAAAAAGACTTCCTGTCTCGGGAAGACAAAGGAAACACACGTGAATCGCCTAAGCCAAGGCGTACTAGGTTCAGACTATCACGCTCCAAATTAGATCTGCTATTATGTCCCCGTAGCTATTTATTTTGGTTTGTAAATAAAATGTGGATGCATATATGTATTTTGGACTTGTAAATATTCCTACTGTTTTGTAAATATTATTAAGAGCATATATTTTTTCTTGCCTGTTTATATTTTTGACATAAAATAGGGTTTTCCTGTTAGTTAGTTTTTTTTAATAACAATGTAAATAGTTGTTATTCTCCTTTTCTTTAAGTGTGTTATTTTTGTTTATAAAGTAGTATAAAATAGTGTACGTAAATACTTCGTTTTGTTATTATTTTATGTAAATAGTTGTTATTTTCTTTTTCTTTAAGTATGTTATTTTTGTTTATAAAGTAGTATAAAATAGTGTTCGTAAATATATCGTTTTGTTATTTATTTATTTATTTTTGTATAGTTGAATAAATAGAAATTTTCTCTTATTTTCCTTTGTATATATGTACAAATGTTTTCTAGACTAAATGCATACTAAATAAAACTGAGCATATTAGTAAACTCGTTTTGAGACCAAAAAGATGAGTTGGGTGCCTAATCCCTTCCCAACTTGTAACTTAGCCCCTGAACCCATATTTTTGGTATTTTTTGGGTTTTCTACGTTTAACTTTAAAATAGAGGTGACGACTTTGTATATACATTTTTAGAGTCCACAACAAGACAGAATGTATTCCATGCACTTTAATGTTTTGAAACCACTAGTTTTCATACGAGAGTGGTCGAACTAGGGTTCTCACAGTGGCGACTAGGGTTGTCAAATAGGGCTAAAGCCCGCGGGCATGCACGCCCCGTCCTCTAAAAGGGGGGAGGGGTTGGGCTGATTGTAGACACCCCAATTTCGTACCCCTGTTATGTGACATGACATGCAATATCAAGACCTGTTAAAACTTAACAAATGTCAAGTTATAGGGTTTAAGAATGCAAAAGGAAAAGTAGGATGCGTAAAACAGTGAAATGTAGGGGCCAAAGTGTCAAAAAAGGCTAAAAAGGGAACCAGGCGCCACCACCATGCAAACCAGGCGCGGCGCCCAAATCCCCCATGGGTGTCGCCAGCATAGTGCTCATGTACTGTAGCACTTTGCTTCCGGTAATCTCTCTCAAGCGCGCGGTACAAGCTGATGAAGCACAGAAAGAAAACTCAAAATGTCAACGGGATCCCCACTCCCAGCTATAAATAGAGGTGCTCGGCCTCAGTGAATTAATTTACGATTTCACTCCGCACACAGTTCACGTAGTAAAAGAGACCGCGTTTAGTTTATGTAGTGAGCGAGAGAGAGTACCCCTCCTCCTATAAGCCTCAAAGCTCCGTCAAATTTACTCAAACATAAATCCAACCGATTAAAGTGAACCTTAGCCTTCCAGCTAGGATTTCACCTTACTTCCCTGGTCCAAAAATCCAAAAGAGAGCATTTACTCTGCCCGCATCCAGAGGCCAAATCCACTAGAAGTAAGCAGTTGTGAAAGAACACTATAGCTCGGATTCTCAAGAGAAGTCAAAGTGATTACCAATGTAGCTGTGATTGTAGCTACAATGGGAATCACAATGAAACAACAAATAATAGTAGCAGCGGAAGAATGATTTTAAAATAACACAAAACAGAAAATAGAACTCAAGTTTTTACCAAAAACAATCTACAAGTTAATACTTGTAGACCTAGCCTCAAGGCCACACAAATTTCACTAAAAAGAATAATTGTTTTACACGAAAAATACTTGTGAAATCACTACCAAAAATTCTCACAAGACAATGAATCTTGGAGAACAAAAACCCCACATAAATAAGTTAAACAAAACGTGGGAAGAAACAAAATCAGCTTCTTTTAAACAAAAACAGGAAGCACAAACAGTTTTCCAGAATTCTGATGATGTTACTGCCAATGTTGTAACATTGGCGACCTTCAATGACGAGTGTGCCAGTGCGGAAAAGCGACTTGAGAATCTTCTTGCTTCTTCTCACAGACGTATTGCCTTTATTCTCTCTCTAAAGCTCTGCATCTGGACCGTATCCTTGCCTTGAATATATAGCTTTTCGATCCCTACACAACAAGCAAAAGAGACCATCTACTACAAGGAAAATGATTAGTTATTAAGGAAAAATCAACAACCTACCAATCTTGTAAGATTTTGTTACCAAATATGAAAGAAGTCAAGAGACTTGGTTTGACTAGGATTTTGCCAAGATTTAGTTACCAAATATGTTCACTCGAAATCTTAGTTAAGATTATGATACCAAAAAAATACCAAAACTAAATCTAATAAAAAAATACTAATTCCTAAGTTAATACAAACTTAACAAAAATCCTATTTTGATCAAGAAAGGTGAAAACAAGTAAAAATAAGCCTTGCCTATTTTACCCTTACAAGTTGCTCTGCCCGATTTCCGCCAACAGCAAGCAAACAACAGCAAAACGCAAATAGTTGCTCCGCCAGTTTTACGATGCCAGAAAGCAGCTTTCGGAAGTAGTTACTCTGTCTGAATCTCCACAACAACAAAAGACTCCCTATCCCGGAAAGACAGAGCGAGCACAACATACACTCTTAAAGGTAAACATTTAAGAGATTATATATAAAAGTGCTATTTGCAAGCCGGCCCAATGTAAAAATATCAGCAGTTATGCTGCCCTGATTTATATAGAAAATAGCACCCAAAATAGTCATTATTATGGCCAAATATTTTTTTAAAATATATTTGTAATTACTGAAAGGAAGCGGCTGCAAGTCTATAAATAATGTAGATATGAATATATTATTTTATTTGCTGAATAAATATAACAAAAGCATATTTTAGCCAAAAACTTTTTTTGAGACCGAAAGGACGAGTTGGGTGCTTAACACCTTCACACCTCGTAATTTAGCCCCCGAACCCCTTTTTTTTTTTACAAACTCTGGTTATTTTTTATTTTTCTTTATTTCTCTTTAAAATAAAGATGACGACTTTGTTACAATATTTTGGATCACAGTGAGGCCCGCAACATCTTTTTCTTGCACTTTTCCGTTTTCCCCTAAAAAGGGACGATGAGAATGGAAAGGGTGATGCACTTCATGTATCTTGTTTTCCCCTAAACAAGGGAGGATGAGACACGAGAAACCCAAAGCACTCATAGTGACCCAGAATGTACAACAGTCCATAGTGGGGCAGGGCGTGTTCCCACGCGCCTTCATAACATTTTTTTTTTTGCATTTTTTCCGTTTTCCCCTAAAAAAGGAACGATGAGAATGAAAAGGGTGATGCGTTTTTTGTATCTTGTTTTCCCCTAAACAAGGGAGGATGAGATACAGAGAAATCCAAAGCACTCATAATGGACTGAAGCACACTCGGTGACCGAGGCGTATTCAACGCGCTTTTTGACAACACTCTTTATGCACTTTTAATTTTGTCTTCCCCTAAACAAGGGAGGATGGAATGGAAAACGTGATGTCCTTCCGCAACTCGCGCTCCCCTAGAAAAGGGCGCGCGGGGTCCGGGAGATTCTGGGGCACCCACAGTGACGACTCTGCTGGGGACGTCGTTTTTATTTTAAAGAAAATAAAAATAGAGGGCTAGACTCAGTTTTCACACAAAAAAAATCATTTTTCTTTAGTTTCTGGCTAAAATATGCTCATTATATTTCTTTAGCATTTTAAATATTGTGTTCTTATATATCTGTGTATATATTTGTGGATATGATCCTCCATCTTGCAGCAGTTTCATTGCAGTTACCATTACAGGTATATTTTCAAAAAAAAAAGAGAAAAAAAAGAATAAAATAGATTTTCGGGCAGCATAACAAAAGGGCTGGGAGTTTATTTTATTGTTGCTTTATTCTGCTTTATATTTTTATTCTGCATATTTTATTTTTATCGCACAAAATATGTGCATATTCTTTCATTCTGTCATTTTATTTTGGGGATTGGGACAATATGTAATTAATAGGAATAGATAGATTCCCTGCTTTTCTTCCTATTTCTTGATCTGAATGGTTGCTTGCTCACGTTCAAACTAAAAAAACCGAGAAAATCCACAAAGAACAGCAAGACAAACCATATATGTATTATTTACTACTTTATATCTGGAATTTTTTTTTACTACTTTGTGGATACCGCTCACACATGTAGAAATATTCTGAATTGCTACCCTACACTATGGCCCGCTTACCCCCTGCATCAACCAACGTTAAATTGCATATAGATTTTCAGGACACTTCATGGACCGATTAGTTTTTACATCTTTGAATCATTGGCCAATCCCTGTAATAAAAAAAAGCAAAAAAAAAAAAAAAGAGAAAAAAGAGATATGAATAAAAGTATACACAGGGGTTGACTAATAATTTTCTGATGTTCGACCTAGACTATTTTGAATGGTGGATCCCGGAAAGAGTATAGGCCCTTTGCCTGAGGCTAGTCCGATCTTGGGGAGTCGAAAGGCAGGTGGAATACGAAGGTCCTATACTCTGGAGAAAGAATCTACTATTCCAGGAATAGTCTTGAGACCGTTAAAACAAAGCGGGTGCTTGTCCGGTCAATTGTAGGAAAAATAAATAATAATAAAAAAATACTAATAAAGGCACGAAGTACTCCAAACCCAGAGAGCCTTCAGCCAACCCTTTCTGATGCCTTCAACTCCCTTTTCCTCAGAAATCTGGCCCGAGTTTGGAAATGCAGAGATAGTACTGGTCGGTTGATACGGGATACAGGCACAGAGGTCAGATCAGAAAGTATCAGAGTCAGATCAAAAAAGGGTAGAATCAGTGCAGAGGGTACAGATTTGAGCAGAATGGCAGCTGAAAATAAGCAGTCCGCAGTGGGTACAGATATAGGGGCTCCAGGGTACGCCCCAACTCCGGCTATGCAACAGTGGCTAAATCAAAATTTGGGTGCACAGGCTGATCGCATAATGAGCTAGATGACTAATCTGGTACAAAGTTTAAAACCCAGTGGTGAGGGAACCTCTTTCCCTGCAGTCCCTCAAGAGGCATCAACTTCCCATGTTCCTCCAAATCCAAACCCCAGCCAAACACCAACCCACCAAATACCCCCATTACCCAAAATCCAAATCCCCTGCCTAACCCTTATTACCCAAATATTAATCCTTTCTTTCTCGCCCTACCCTCTATATCCTTCCCCAAGCCAAAATCCAAATGACCTTCATTTCCCCATCACCATTCCACTCCAAAATAGCCCACATATGGACCCAAGAAGCTATAGTCAGCCAGACCAAGTAACAACCTATTTACCTTTTAATGATCCTGGCCGCCAAACTGAAACCACTAATAACCCACCTACCCAAAATCCTTACCCAACCCAAAATCCTTATCCAACCCAAAATCCTTACCCAACCCAAAATCCTTATCCAACCCAAAATCTTACCCAAAATCCTTACCAAATACCACAGCCAGAAATTAACCCAGCCTTTCCCAATCCTACTAGCATATACCAAAATCCAACTCCCCCTCCCACCAAAATGGAGGCTAACATGGAGAATTTGAAAAATATGATGCTCAAAGTTCTGAACAAAGGAGAATTTTATACGCGGGCATTAGCATTGCAGCCTTCGGCAATACTACCTTCAAAGTTCAAAATGCTCGACATAGAAAAATTCGATGGGACTGGAAGCCCTATCTCTCACTTAAAATCCTATTCTACCGGCATGCAGTCAAGAGGGGCTAGCTTTGAAGCTATGGCCTCTAATTTCCATCTTACCTTGATAGGGGATGTCAAGCAATGGTTAATGCTAGCAGACAATAGCACCATAGGTACTTGGGACCAAATAGCTGAAGGGTTTCTAGAAAGGTACAAGAACAATACTACCCCTGAAAATAAAAGAGATCTTGAATCGTGCACCCAAAGAGAAAAAGGAACCTGTACTGAGTTTGCAGTAAGGTGGAAAAGAAAATTAGCTCAGACGTTCGACAAACCTGATCCAGCTGAGTCATCCAGGATGTTCATTAAAAATCTCCAACCTATTTACCTGGAACACATGCGGTATCTCCCCTATAGCAATTTCAAAGAAATAGTGGAGATAGGAGTCCATATTGATGAAGATATATGGACTGGGCATTTAAAAGTCAATCCATCTCTTTGCGCTACTCAAAAGGAAAGGCAGCTGCATCAGGATCAACTGTTAATATGGTAGGAAATGCATCAGCCAACTTTCCTACCGGAACTCTTGTTCCATGGTCCTCACAGACGAGATAGGTGTCAATGCAGTGGGAGGAAACAATAGTCCAAACAAGAATTTCAGGAATCAGAACAGAGGAAACCGATACTATGACAAACTGCAAGCTCCTCAGTCTATGATACTGCAAGGACTAATGACACAAGGAGTGCTAAAGCCTTTGGAAAACTATAGGCCGCCAAATCCCCTGCCCAACACATGGAATCATGCCCAGTACTGTAAATACCATCGCTACAGTGGTCACCTCACCGACAAGTGCTATGTGCTAAAAAACGCTATCCAGGACCAAATAGATGATAAGGTTATTGAAAAACCTCCTCCTAGACCAAATATAGTCAATAACCCTCTGCCTCAAATCAATATGATTGAGGTCAATGAAAAAGATTGTGTACCCAAGTTCGAAATAAATAAACACTCTTTGCCATATATCATTATCCCTTTCTTTCCAACCATAAAAGAACCTAGTTGCAATATGCTCTCTTGGGACACTATCCTAGGTACCCAAAATACCTGTAGCACTGAAAAAGCCACTTGGATCGGTGGGGATGTCAGTCACCTTACTAGATCTGGTCGAGCCTACCAACCAAATCAAGAGAGAGGTGACCACTCCGGCAAAGATCAAGAAACAGATACTGGGGCTAAGACTGTGGAAGATACTATGCTGGCTCAGATGAAGAAAACTCAAGCCAATATATCCATCTGGGGCTTGCTTTGTGCTTCCAAAAACCACCGTGATACACTGGCTAAATCTTTGAGTCAAGCGGTCATCCCTATTGAAACCTCCCCAAATGAGCTCACTCAAATGATCGGAAACATACACTTTGGGAATATGATTATGTTTACTGATCTATATCTGCCAAGAGAAGGAACCAACCACATTGATGCTCTCCATATCACTGTGGGGTCATGGAAAAAAGGGTTCCCAGAGTTCTGATAGATAATGGCTCTTCTTTGAATGTGTGTACCACAAGTACCTTGGCCAAAGGGAACAAAAATATCGAGCTTGCTCCTTCATCCACAGACGATGGGGCATACGACAACACTAGTCGATGTGTCCTAGGGGTGGTCACCTTAATGATGACTATTGGACCGTTAACCATGCTGTAGAATTTCAAGTCTTGGACATACCAACCACCTTCAGCCTGTTGCTAGGACGCCCTTGGATCCATGGGGTAAAAGGGGTAGCCTCCTCGCTGCATCAACATGTCAAGTTTATCCACGATGATCACATAATAATCATTTTGGCAGATAAGATCGTGGAAAACAAGGAAAACGAGGACATCCCAATCCTCGAGATAGAGCATGATGACACGGGTATATTCCTTAGTGGCTTTGAGGTTATCCCCCAAGCTAGAGTCAACGCCATTGAATGTGGGCGAGAAACTGACATCACCAGGAAAAAGACAACATCTTTAGGAAACATGGTCCCTTTAAACATGTTTCAGAAAATGAATTATATGCCTGGTCTGGGTCTCGGCAGAAATCAACAGGGACTTGTTATTCTAGTCCAAGATGAACTCAAGGAATGTATCCCTCCTTTCGGTCTAGGATACAAACCTACTCCAGCTGAAATAGTCACGGTCATGAAACAAAAACGTGAGAAAAACAAGGCAAAAAGAGAAAAGAGTCCTTACAAATATCCTCCTCTCCAACCATATAGAAAAACCCTAGATGGTTATTTTGTAAGGAAAGGGGAAACAGATGTCTATCTCATGTTTCCTGAGCCCCGGTTAGACCAGAATGAGAAAAGGCACCTTGGTTGGGAGATCTTCGAAGATGTTAGTCTTGCCACAGATAAAATGGAACAGGCAACTCTAGAGCTCTGTACCCCTGCATGTAAAAATGTCATAGTTGGGAATACTTGGTCTATAGACCAAGACGATTATGCTCTGGCCCTATTAGATAATGATTGTCTAAGAGACAGCTTTCTGGGAATGATAGATGGAGGCGCTAGCTATGAAAATCTCCCTGATAAGTTTGAGTCTACTGCTGATAAGCCTATGCAGAATTGGTATATTACGACTGGCCCACTTTTGACGACTGCAGATCTGGTGAAGCGTTTCAGATATATTATTCCCCATCCTTCCTATAGCCTTACGGATTGGTCATCTACCGATCCGCTCCCTAAAATTGAGGATCTCAAACCCGAAGTCCTCAATAATGTAAATAACCCGGTACAATTTGGTAATAATGATAATCTACATGTCTTTGCGTATTCCTTAGTTGCACCTTTATTAAAAGATGCATTAATTAATTTTAATAATGAGTCATTTGATAAAATGGACCCAAAAGATTAAAGTTATCTACTTGAGCTCGTAAAGTCAGTAAAGCACCAAGAAAAACATCAATCGACAGTAACAAATGAAGACTTATCCACCATCAATCTGGGGTTGAACAATGAAACCAAAGAAGTCAAAATCGGCAGCTACCTACAAGGCTCTGAAAGGGTAGCACTTATTGTTCTCCTCAAAGAATTCGTGGACATCTTTGCATGGTTTTATGAAGATATGCCTGGGTTAGACCCAGCCATTGTTGAACTCCGGATCCCCACTTATCCGGATGCTCGACCAGTCAAGCAAAACCTCCGCATAATCAAACCAGAATGGTCACTACAAGTGAAAGAAGAAATCATGAAACAACTACATGTCAAATTTTTTAGGGTAGTTGAATATCCGATCTGGCTATTAAATATAGTGACTGTTCCTAAGCCCAACGAAAGGTTCGGATCTGCATAGACTTCCGCGACCTCAACAAGGCATCTCCCAAAGATGACTTCCCTCTACCCAACATTGATATTGTGGTAGACGTTGTGGCTTCTCACAAAATAAGATCCTTCGTGGATGACATGCTGGGCTATAATCAAATCAAAATGGCAGCAGACGACCAGGAAAAAACATCATTCACCACCCCCTTGGGAACCTACTGCTATATTGTCACGCCGTTTGGGCTAAAAAATGCTGGGGCTACATATCAAAGAGCTGCCACCGCCCTCTTCCATGACATGATTCATAAAGAAGTCGAAGTGTAAGTTGACGACATGATTGTGCACTCCAGCGATGCCAACAGTGCTCATATCAAAGACCTTCGAAAATTCTTCGAAAGGTTAAGAAAGCATCAGATGAAGCTTAACCCCACCAAATGCACATTTGGAGTTACCAAAGGCAAGGTCCTGGGATTCATGGTGACCGAGCAAGGCATCGAGATCGAGCTGGCCAAAACCAAAGCCATCATAAATATGCCGCAGCCAAAAACTCCAACGGAAGTCAATGGATTCCTGGGCCGACTACAATATATCAGTCGCTTCATCAGACAGCTGACTTCCATATGTGAGCCCCTATTCAATCTCCTAAAGAATGATACTGATCAAGTCAGGGACGAAAAATGCCAACTAGCCTTTGAAAAAAATAAAAGCCTACCTTACCAATCCACCAGTGCTAGCTCCTCTCCATACACATAAACATCTCCTCTTATATTTAACCGTCCCAGATACGTCAGTAGGGGCTATGCTCGCCCAAGAAAAAGAAAATTCCTACATTGAAAATGCCAACTACTTCATAAGTAAGGAACTGTAAGGAAGCAAGCATAATTACTCAGCATTGGAGAAAAGCTGCACTGGCCTAGTCTGGGAAACGCAAAGGCTCAAAACTTATCTACAAGCTCGATCCGTCAAGTTCATCTCCAGGATGGATCCTATAAAGTACATCTTCGGCAAGCCATCACTTTCCAGTCGACTAGCTAAATGGTCACTCCTCTTCAACGAGTTTGACATCGCATATGTCACGATCAAATCTATCAAAGGCAGCGTAATTGCAGACCATTTAGCTGATCTGCCTCTAGAAGCAGAAGATGCAGCTGAGCCCAGCTTCCCAGACGAAGGTGTCCTAGAAATTGCTGATCATGACACCAACTGGCAAATGTTCTTTGACGGAGCCGCCAACAAAAGGGGCTTTGGCATAGGAATCTTGTTAATTGATCCAGCAGATTCCCACACTCCACTGGCAATAAGATTAGAGTTCGAATGCTCAAACAACCTAGCTGAATACGAGGTCTGTATCGCCGGTTTAGAGGAAGCCCTCCAAAAAGAAGCCAAGGCTTGGAAGTCTATGGTGACTCCGTCTTAATCATAAACCAAGTTGAAGGAAAGTAGAAAACCCAGGATCCCCGGCTGCAGCTCTATCATGCCAAATTGACAGCACTAGCCACCGAATTTGATAATATCTTGTTTCATTACTTGCCGCGAGATAGAAATCAATTTGCCGAAGCCTTGGCTGCTCTAGCATCATTGGTCCAAATTCCCACAAAAACCAATGTCCAACCATTTATAGTTGGGAAAAAGGTCACTCCAACTTACTGCTTTAAAATCAATGCTGCTCCTAAAAAAGACCACGAGCCTTGGTATTCAGACATCATCAATCTGCTTCAGAATGGAGTCTATCCTCCCAGTCTAGACAAAAGGGGAAAGTATCCCTACGGAGATGGGCATCGCAATTTGTAGTCAGCGGTGGCAGCCTGTACAAAAGGCATTACCAGGGCCTAAACTTATTATGCGTCGATCAGGCCAAAGCTGAGCAAATCATGGATCAGCTTTATGATGGTACATGCGGACCACACATAAACGGGCATATGCTATCTAAGAAAGTCATCCGACAAGGGTACTATTGGAGCACGCTAGAAACTGATTGCATCCGGTGGGTACATCATTGTGACAAATGCCAACGCTTCGCAAATCTACAGCACGTGCCCCCTGCATATCTTATACAACTCCACAACCCCCTGGCCCTTCTCAACTTGGGGAATCGACGTCATAGGACAAATCCATCCGAAGAGATCTAATGGCCATGAATGTGTTTTGGTGGCTGTCGACTACTTCACAAAGTGGGTGGAAGCCTCTTCCTACAAAATACTGAATGCTCGAAAGGTGTCCGAATTCATCAAGACCAATATCATATATCGATACGGAGTACCTTTCGAAATTATCTCTGACAACGGTACACACTTCGAAGGGGACGTGAATCGTCTACTCGACGAATTCAAAATTCAAAGGCATAAATCTTCCCCATACCGACCACAAGCAAATGGTGCCGTTGAAGCAGCCAACAAAACACTAGAAAATATTATCAGAAAAATGGCTGACACGGGAAGAGACTGGCCAGAAAAATTGCCACTAGCCCTTTGGGGCTATCATACTTCAGTCGCATACCCACTGGGGCTACCCCCTATTCTTTAGCATATGGCATGGAGGCAGTGCTGCCTATCGAAGTTGAAATCCCATCATTGAGAGTAATGATGGAATCAAACGTATCAAAAATTGATTGGGTCAACCACCGCTACGAAGAATTAGCCCTGATCGACGAACGACTGCTAGCCCTGGAAAACACTTGGGCATATCAAAGGCGAATAGCTCGAGCGTTCAACAAAAAAGTCAAAGGCAGTGACATTAAAGTCGGAGACCTGGTGCTTCGTGAGAAACCCCCTAGTTATGTTGATACTAGGTGAAAATGGAAGTCTCCCTAGATGGGACCGTACATTGTCAAAGAGATCCGATCAGGAGGTGCAGTACTCCTCACAAATCAGGATGGGGAAGACATTGTTCAGCCCTTCAACCTCGATAAGCTTAAAAGGTACTATGCATGAGCCAAAAATATATCTGGCAATTACTTTCCTTTCCAGTCCGCTAGGTTGAAAACCTGAAAGGCTAGCCTAGGCAAAAGTCAGAGCATAAAAAAAGCAAAAAAGGAGAAATAAGAGCTTGCTAGGTTGAAAACCCGTAAGGGCGGCCTAGGCAAAAGTTAGAGCATATATAGAAAAAACAACAACAGGGGAAAAGGAGAGGGAATGCAATTTTGAATCCTCGACATCTAACCTCCAGCCTTCTGAAGTCTTCAACGTATGCAAAGTCTTAACTGACTAAAGAGAAAAACCACGACAGAGCTCACATAAAACATCAAAATATAACATAACACAGTCCATAAGGTGCAGCCTAGGAATAAGTGTCTAAGACATTTAAGATTAGCATTTATTCCTGTACATTTGTCTATATACATGCTACTTGCTACCTATATCCCCTATTTCCCCCCAACTGTCCTTTTATTGCAATAAAGCCTCGAAACGGCCCATCAGTGCCTACGACGTCCGCCCAGCCGTGACCATATACATCTATGAGGTGCTGAAGAGGCTCCAGTCTCACCAGCGTGAGAACCACCAGAGGTGTCCTCATCCTCCTCGTCAGCAGCATCGCCATGATCCTGGATAATAGGATGACTTGGGCACCCACTTCAATCATGGGTGGCGCTAGGAGCCCCCACCACTGTTCCCTAATGCTACCTGGTATCCTGGTTTTGGGCTCCGACCATTCCACTGCCAACTCTGTTTGATCATGAGAAATGGGAGAAAGTGCGGAAGCTAGGCCGTAGCCTCGTCTGCCGAATTGAAATGTCAAGCATAGGAAGAGGTGTAGACACCCCAATTTTGTACCCCTGATATGTAACTCTGGCATGTGATATCAAAACTTGTGAAAACTTAACAAATGTCAAGTTACAGGAGTTAAAAATGCGAAAGGCAAAAGCAGGATGCGCGAAACAGTAAAATGCGAGGGATAAAAGTGCAAAATTTGAAAGAGGAATAGTGCCTTGGCGCTGCCATAAGGGAGCCTTGGCGCAGTGCCCAAGGACCCTTTTGGCCGCGCCCAAGGTACTACAGGATGCCTCCCAGTTAACGCAAAGTGCAAGTGTACAAGGAATTTGAGCACGCAGAGAGAAAAAGAAATTCCTGATGAATCCCTCATTCAGCCTATAAATAGAAGGCTTGGGGCTCACTTTCAAACATGGAAGAAACACCGATAAAATTTCTTCGCATCCTCGTTACGCTGAGAAAATAGAGAGCGAAGTGAGATAGGGAGTGATCCTCCTATAAAGCCTCGAAACCCTGCCAAAACTCCGCCAAACCTAAAACCAACTGGTTAAAGTGATCCCTAGCCTTCTAGTTAGGTATCCACCATATTCCCCCGATCCAAAAACCTCAAAATAAGCCGTTACTCTGCCCAAGTAAATAGGCCAAAACTACCAGAAATAAGCCGTTACTCTACCTAGTAATTAGGCTAAAACCACCAAAAATAAGCCGTTACTCTGCCCAAATCACAGCAGCAGCAGCATAAAAAAAAGTCTCCCTCTCTCGAGAAGAACAGAGCGAGCACTCCCCGCTCTAAAAGGTAATAGCCTTTGAGGGCATTTATTTTATAAAAGTTATTTTCAAATCCGGCCCAATGTAGAAAATATAAGCTGTTGTGCTGCCCGGATTTAGTTAGGAAATACTATGTGAAAGAGCCATTATTATAGCCAAATATTTTTAAATGTATTTGTAATTATTGTAAGAAGACGACTGCGAGTCCGTAAATAATGTAGCCGCGGATGTATTTGCTTTTATTTCCCGTCTTTTAATGCTTTGTTTATTTGCTAAATAAATATAACAAAAAACATACTTTACCCAAATCTGCTGGACTGATCTTTATACTCTCATACCCTAGCTTTTGGCAAACCCTTGAGGTGGAGAACACTCCTCTTTATTGTTCGCATTGTTTCCGCCAAGGGCATTCTGAATTAGGCTGCAAGATAAAGAATGCCACTTCTTCTGGTGAACCCAAGTTTCAAGCTCCTCCGCTAGCTACTAGGTGGACTCCTAAAAAGAATACTGCTTCGACGGAGTTAAAGCGCCCATCTGGTCATGATTTAAATCCGACAAAAGATCCTACCCCATGCCCCGGCCCTTCAGCCCCAGCGTCTACTTCTCATACAATTGATACCGAAGATGCTTCCCAGTAAGAAGTTATGGACTCTCCTAAATCCCCAGTTATTGTCGTTGTTCAAGCTCCATCGCATGATCCTAAGAATCAGGCCCCAACTGTTATGGGTACTACTGGTGCTAGGGTTATAGGAGAGGAGGATCCCAAGTCTCCAATGGAACAAAATGAGGAAGGTTCAGGCCGTAATAATATACTTGATGGAATCGCTCCAGACTCTTCAGCCATGGAGGATGAGACCACAACTATATTATCCCCGAATCGCTTTGTTGTTTTACAAACAGTGGATGAAGAAGATACAAGGGAGGACAATGTTAATTTAGAGCGCTTAATCT
The DNA here is from genome assembly GCA_013146195.2 of Codonopsis lanceolata. Lineage (NCBI taxonomy): Eukaryota > Viridiplantae > Streptophyta > Magnoliopsida > Asterales > Campanulaceae > Codonopsis > Codonopsis lanceolata. The sequence continues at coordinate 63,739,512 of CM028383.1, forward strand.
GGAAAATATGGTTGGAAAATCCAAGGCTTCAACAACACACAAAGTAAATGGGCAAGGTATGTGTACCCGTTCCAAAAGACAAACAAAGTCCTCCAAAGCAACCTCCTCACAGTCTGCCCATGACGATTAAGACCTTATTTTGGAATTTACGGGGTGTTGGAAATGATTCCACTACTTCTCGTTTGAAAAAACTAATTAAATTGCACCAAATCTCGTTTCTTTCCATTTGTGAACCGAAGCAAGATAAGTCTCAGTTGCCTTTTATTGTTCACAAGTTAAAGTTTCGTTATTTTTTTTTTTTCCAATTCCGCTAATACAATTTGGATCTTGGCTAAGTCTTCTTTTCAGTGTCAGGAGATTTCGGAATCTGAGCAGCATTATACTCTTCGGGTCAGTCATTATTCTTGGGCTGAGTCTGCCTATATATCCTCGGTTCATGCGAAATGCACCAACAATGAGCGGCAATCTCTTTGGTCGGATATTATTGATATGGGGCTGGAAATCAATTCTTCTCCTTGGCTAGTTTTAGGAGATTTCAATATTATCATCGATGCTCATGAAAAAATCGGAGGTGTCGGTTGGGATAGGCAAGGGGCTCTTGAATTTCAAGCTTGTCTCAATGCGGCGGGTTTATCAGACTTGGGTTTTATTGGCAGTAAATACACATGGAGTAATAACCGTGATGGTCACGCCACCATTTATGAACGGTTAGATCGGGCAGTTTGTAATACTAAATGGCTTTCTATTTTTGCATTGACGTCGGTGGAACATCTTAATCGAACGTGTTCTGATCATGCACCTCTTCTTCTCTCCATCAATTTGCTTTCGAGGCAAACCCCAACTCATTTTCGATTCCTGAACGTATGGGCAGATCATCACTATTTTCAGGAAACTGTTCAGAAGGCTTGGGAGACCCGAACATGCGGCAGGCCTATGGTGCGATTTGCTAATAAATTGAAAGCGGTGAGGTTATCATTAAAGGCTTGGAACAAGAATGTTTTTGGGAATATATTTCAAGCCGTCAAACAGGCTGAAGATGATGTTCTGGTAAAGGAACTATCTTATGAACTCTCAAATACCTCCACCAATCGGGCTGATCTCCATTTAGCGCAGGCTAAATTAAAACACACTTTAAAAGTGGAAGAAGATTATTGGCGCCAAAAGTTTCATTTGCGATGGCTTAAGGATGGAGATGGAAACACCAAATTATTCCATGCCTCAGTCAAGCATACCCACAACAAGTTATTTATTCATCGAATTTCTGATATGCATGGGAATTTAGCTTCCACTGAAGATGCTATCAAAAGTGCTGCCGTTGAGTTCTATAAAGACCAACTTACTGCTTGTACATGCAGTTCTTCCAGCCCTATTGATGTTATTCCTTCTCTTATATCGGATGATCAAAATGCCGGTCTTTCTGCTCCTCCTACAGTTAAGGAAATTAAGGACACTGTTTTTTCGCTATGTGGGGATAGTGCTGCAGGCCCGGATGGTTTTAACGGTAAATTTTATACTTCTTGCTGGGATATTATCGCGGAGGATTTCTGTCTGGCTTTATCAGAATCTTTTGCAGGATTTGATATGTCAAAGTCATGGACCAGTACCCTCCTGATTACAATTCCCAAAACCAATCAGATCAAGTCTTTTATGGATCTCCGCCCAATCAGCTTGTGCAATTTTTGTAATAAGGTGGTCTCCAAAATTCTTGCTGCTAGACTGGCTAATATTTTACCTTCCATAATATCCGATAATCAGAGCGCTTTCACGAAGGGAAGGCTGATTCAGGATAATTTGCTGTTAGCTCACAAACTCACTCATCAACTCAAGAAGAAAGTTAATGGTTCTAACGTTATCATCAAGTTAGACATGGCGAAGGCTTTCGACAGAGTCTCTTGGTATTTTTTGATTCAGGTTCTAAGGAAGTTTGGATTTGGCGAATCTTTTATTGATATGATATGGCGAATCATATCAAATAATCATTTTTCTGTTCTGGTTAATGGTTCTTCGGTGGGTTTTTTTCCCTCCTCACGTGGATTACATCAAGGGGATCCCCTATCTCCCAGCCTTTTCATTATTGCGGCGGAAGTACTTAGCCGAGGCTTAAACAAACTTCAACATGATCATCCGAACTTTACCTTTTCCTCCTCAAGTGGCTGTCCCATTATTTCCCATCTAGCGTTCGCCGATGATGTCGTTATTTTTTGCAACGGTAACCGACACTCTCTAGCCCATCATCGTAAACTTCTTGAATCTTATGAGGCTGTTTCAGGTCAATCTATTAACAAAGGGAAAAGCTGTTTCATGGTTTCTGGAAATACTTCGGACGCTAGGGTGGCATCTATAAAAAGCAGGTGGGTTTTAATCGCAAAATTATGCCGGTTACTTATCTGGGTTGCCCGCTTTTTGAGGGAAGGAAAACCAAGAGTCTCTTTGATCCGCTTATTAGCAAACTTCAGTCGAAAATTAACTGTTGGACGGGGGCCTTTCTCTCTCAAGCCGGTAAAATAACGCTTATCAATTCTGTTTTGCAATCTATTGTTATGTACCAAATTGCTGTCTTGGATCCCCCAATAGCAGTCATTAAAAATATCCATAGGCTCTTTGCGAATTTCTTCTGGGGATCTGTTGATTCCAAGCTTAAAGCCCATTGGGTAGCTTGGGATAAATGTTGTCGGCCGACAGCGGAAGGGGGTATTGGTATCAGATCTGTTGCAGATGTCATTGATGCTCTAATTCTCATCCTACTGCAGCGTCCAATAACGGGTCCTCCATCTGGCGTCGCATATGTTCGGTTCGTGACAGATCTGAACAGCACATTAAATGGATTATCGGGCGTGGCAGCTGCTCGATGTGGTTAGATAATTGGATGCCTACTTCTTCTCTTAAGCCGATGTTCAGCAACATTGTCCAAGTTAAAGATGCCTTCAGTTCGGCTAATAGTTTATCTTCACCCGCAGTTTCAGAGATTGGCCCAGAAGCTGTTGCTTCCATTTCGGCTCAGGAAATTATTCTCTCGAATCAGCCCGACATTGCATGCTGGTGTCTAACCAATAAAGGTAACTTCACGCTTTCTTCAGCCTGGCAGCTCACCCGACAAAAATGGCCTGTTTCCGTATCCAGTAAGTTTATCTGGCAGAAATATATTCCCAAAAAACTCAACATTTTCATGTGGCGCTTATGGGGGCAGAAATTGCCGCTTGATGAAAGTATTATCAAAAAAGGAGTTCAGCTAGCATCTCGGTGTTCTTGTTGTCACACAGGTAATGTCGAATCTTACTCTCATGTTTTCCTTAACAGCCCTATTGCGATTTATATATGGGATGTTTTCAATGGGCTTGGCGGTATTAGATCTCATACCTCCTCGATTCATCAGACTTGTATTGCTTGGTGGTTCAAGGAAAATAATTCTGTCCTGCATTCTTTGACCCCCTCCTTCATTCTTTGGGAATTATGGAAGAATAGAAATTCTTGTTTGAAGAACGGGGTTCGTCGCCCCCCATGGATTTTAGTTGACAAAATCAAGACCTCTATTATTTTTTCGCTCAAGAATGCTGGTCTGTCTCCTCTTGCCAGAGAATCTTGGGATTTTTTATTTTTTACTCATTTTGGTCGGGCTTCCTCTAGGACCATTCGATCTCTATGCTGGAATAAGCCTTCTTCGGGTATGCTTAAACTCAATTGTGATGGAGCAAGTAGAGGTAATCCGGGTCCGGGATCTGGTGGAGGTATTATAAGGAATAGTTCAGGTGATATGTTGTTGGCCTTTTCTGAATTTTATGGTTATTGTAACAGTTTCCAGGCTGAATGTACAACTTTGCTTCATGGTCTTCGCTGGCTTCGCCTTAGAGGATGGTCTCATTCTATTGTCGAAATCGACTCCAAAGGCATTATTGATAGTATTACTGGAGGTGGGCATGTGTCTTGGACTTGCATTTATTTGTTGCGTTCCATTAGGCATCTTATTCGGGATTTGGGGATTGTTCTTATTCACACTTATCGGGAGGCTAATGATGTGGCTGACGCTTTGGCTAATTTTGGTTGTGATCAGAAAGGGGATTTTCTGTTTGAAGCTGTCAGTGATCTCCCTTCTCAGATTAGAGGTCTTATTGCTCTTGATAAGATTGGAACTGCTTATGTTCGCATTTCTTAATTCTTTTGTAGTTTCTCTCTGTAAGTTTCCTTTTCGAGGCAAGGCTCCTCCGTCCTCCCATTTATAAGGGCCAAGCTGGTTGTCCTCCTCAATTTGTATTTTTTTATTAATTTATAAAATCTAGCAGGGTACCGCCCCTGTTTCTAAAAAAACTTTATACTCTCTGACCTGACCTCTGTACTTGCATCTCGTATCAACCAAGTGCTATCTCTTATTTTCTAAATTTGGGCCAGGTTTCTGAGAAACATGGTTGAAGGTATCAGAAGGCAAGGTTCCATGATTTTTTTTTATCAAGTACAGTGTGCTTTTATAATTTATTTTATTTATTTTTCCCTAAAATTGATCGGACAAGCACATGTTTTGTTTTGACAGTCAGGGACTTATCCTAAAATAATGGATTCTTTCTCCAGGGTATAAAACCTTCGTATTCCACCTGACTTTTGACTTCCCAAGATTGGACAGATCTTTGGGGAAGAGTCTGTACTCTTTCTGAGATCCACCATTCAAATGGTCTAGGACAATACCACCAAAATTATTAATCAGCCCTTGTGCATATATTTTTATTCATTTACATATATTTTTGCAAAAGAGATTGGTCATTAATTTCGAGATACAAAAACCGATCGGTCCTTGAAGTGTCCTAAAAATATATATATGCTTTTAACGTTGGCTGATGCAGGGCTAGGATGGATTCACCCAGTTGGTCCCTCAGTAAGGGGCACAGTATGTGATAATTTTGGTCTAAGTTCTCTGTAGCCTCTCTTTCGAGATCATGGATACTCGGGCGTGTTTATCGGGTTAAAGGGTAACAACTGGAATATCTCTACATGAGTACGTGTGTGTGCGTTGTTAGCTAGAAAGCTGTAAAGTTTTTTTTTCATTTTGCAGATATAAAGTAGTCATAAATCAATAAATTTTGGACCGTATTTTTGTTCATTTGTTGATTTTCTCGGCTAATTAATTTGAATCCTCAAACGGACGGCGCGAGCAAGTGTGACGGCCATTCTGATCAATAAATGCAATATTTAAGATGTAAATAAATAAAATGAACATATTTAGCCAAAAATCCAAAAATAAAATATATATATAAAAAACAAAATGAGTCTAGCCGTCTATTTTTATTTTTAAATAAAAATAAAAACAACGTCCCTAGCAGAGTCGCCACTGTGAGTGCCCCGTTTCACACCTTCCCCTGCTACTGAAAAACGAAAGGTTTCAAAACTTAAATATACCAGATTTGTTTATCCTTAAAATGAGTGGTTTTTCTTTGAGTGCCCTGTTTCACACCCAATTCGTCTTTTCGTTCTCAAAATAGATTTTTGGCTAAATACACTCCTTTTATAAATTTAACAATTTAAATAAAGCATTTATATATATATATATATATATATATAAATGACAAGAAAAAATAAAAGAAACTTATAGCAGCCTCATTTTAGAGTTGCAATATTTCGTGATATATTAATATTTAAATAGCATTATTTTATAAATAAAATAATAAATAACTTTAGGGTACCTACCTCTTGAAGCATGAGGATTTTAACACGGTCCAACTATGTTTTAGGCAGGCTTTAGGTGTGCTCGCTCTGTCCTTCAAGGAGAGGGAGACTTTTTTGTTTGTTTTATCAGAATTCGGGCACATGACTGCTTGTTTTGGTTGTATTTTGTCTTAGGATCTAAGCGGCAGAACTACTTGCGTTTGCTTGATGTCGCGTCTGAAATCGGGCAGCGCAACAACTTGCTTTTGCTTGAAATTGCGTCTGAAATCGGGCAGGGCAACAGTTTGTTTTGGGATTTGGAACTGGTTAAATAGGACAGAAACCTAATCGGGTAACTAGGTTTAAGTTTGACCAGAGAGTTTAAGTGTTTAGGGGAGATTTTTGCAGTTTAACGGTGCTTTGGGATTTATCTGAAAATAACATGCGTATTCTGATCGCTTCTCTGTCAAATTCTTTTTTTTCTTTGTGCACCGAGGCCTCCGTACTTATAGGGTGAGAACACGGAGCCTTAATAGCGAAGGAAACCAGATATTTTATCTACGTGCAAAAAAGTGTTGTACCCTACGTTGAAAAGATTGCACCCAAGAAGGAATTAGAAGACCGAAAAAACCAATTTGGGCGTCGCTGATCAATGTATTTTATACGTCGATTTTATATGCTTCTATGACTTAAATTATGTCATTTCACGAGGCTTTTGGCTACTAATATATGTTTTCGGTGAGTTTTGTAAGTTTCAAGGTTATTAGTGAAAATATGTGAAACTCCAGGGTTTTAAGTGCAAATTTCAAGAAAGGGCCAAAGAGTATAAATGAAAAAAGAACGGGAGTTGTCGATTCTGAAGACCTTGCGGACATAAGGTACATCGACAAGGTAGGCGAGCGGGGCAGCCAAGCAAAGCCCAAGACCAACTTGGAGACCTTGCGGACGCAGGGTACCCAACCTGCTGTAGCGCAAGGTGGGTGAGAATATTTTTGATTTTCACACGGTGGTTCGATTGGATTACAACTCCAGTATATATTGAAGTCGGATCCGAGAGCTAAGAGAGGCAATTTGGAAGCTCTTTAGTAGATTTTAGGTAGTTTTTAGATTGTATAACATAGTTAGATTTTGTAATTTCAAGTATTGAAGATCAAATCATGTATCCGATCATCTTCATGTGCTGTTCATTGTCTATGATGAACTAATTCATCCATAATCTAGGAGGTGGGAGGTAACTTGTATCAAATTTATGTTTTGATTCTTATATATGTTCATTCAATGCTTGTTGATTGTGTTGTTTATCAATCCCTATATTATTTTGCTTTGAACAAATGAATGTAATCGCAAATAATAAAGGCTTAGAGGTGCGGATAGCTATGACCAATGTGCATATGTCGTACAATCGGCTCACCAACACAATAAATTGGACCTATCGATGTGCGAGTGATAAGTTAGGACCAGGTTCTTACATGATCTAGGTGACAGATAGATCATAAATCTAGGTGACAACTAGATTGATGTTCTTGTGCTTAGGATATAGAATGGATGAATTTTATGCGGGGATGGAGGTGAACCAATTGTTCAACGGACTATATCTATCTTTAGTGAACGAACCCAAGACATTGAATGATAATTATTATGAATTGAACATAAAGGAGATACAAGTGAAACCTGAAATCCTAGATTGCCACCCACCATAAGATCTTCATATACATTATTACGCTAATTAGTTAAACATCTAAATATAAATAGTAGTTTAGAGTAGAAATAAATATAAAACCCCCTTTAGATTAATAATTTGCTATCAATAAATGCAATGTTCGTGATCACTTGTCCGTTGAGTTCGACCCTTGCTTCCAATACTATTCTATAATAGTCTTGTCCACTTGCAAGGAAAAAGATTAATTAAAACATCGATCAAGTTTTTTGGCGTTGCGGACAACTAGTTCACGTAGTTAGTTTGTTGGTAGCGTAGTTTTTAATTTAATTTAGTTTTTAGTTTAAGTTTAATTTTCAGTTTTTTAAAAAAATATTAAAATACAAAAGATTTTATTTTGTTTTTAATAGTTAGTTGTTTTAAATTGCTTTAAATTATTTTTATGCACGATCGTAGATCTTTGAATCCTAAATTGGTAGACTTAAATCAAGATATAAATATTGTTAGAAGAAATCAAGAAGTCCTTGAAAATCTAGCTCAAAGTTTGATAATCAAGACCAATTGAATCAAGAGGATCCTCGGTTGATCCTCCAATGGAAAGAAAATAACAATAATAGAAATCCGATCGGTTATTGATCCAACGGGGAATCAAAAAGAAAAGAACTTGCAAGAAGAAATATGGAAGTAGTGATAAATCAAAGAACTATTAATGACTTTAGTAGACCTTCATTAAATGTTGTGACATCATGTTTAGTCTTGCGGATCTTTAAGAATTTTGAGTTAAAAGGTCATTATTTTAATGCCATACCATCTTTTCATAGGATGCCCCATGAAGATCACATCGGTTTCTTAAGAGAA
>CM028383.1:63747754-63814838 GCA_013146195.2 Codonopsis lanceolata
TTGGAGAGAAAAAGAGGGAGTTAAAAGAGGATAGCCACTTTCACTCATGTGGATGTAATGGTTAATCCTAACTGTTAAAAGCTTCTAAATGTTTTAATCTGAGCCAGTAGTTAGCTTTTGTCAATTGTAAGTGTGAGAATTGAGTTTTATTGTATTATAGATGGGTAACATGCTCCATGTGTTGTTATTTAATTTCAAGCATGCCATTACTATCAGTGATTGTTTGAAGTTGAAGTATTACTACATAAAAGTTTGCTTAGCACATGAAATCTTTCTGAGAATAAAAGATGGAAATTCGTATGGTGGAAACAATTTAGTGCTCCCTCCGATCCTTAGAACAAAATTTAGATTCTCTTTTTCCATTGAATGTAGTAGCACTTATTATCAGACACATCAAACAGAGCATCTAGGTATTAAATTACTAAAGTATATATATGAAAAGCTAGTCTTTGGAGGTAAAATGATGATTTTTAACAAAGTATATTATAACATCTAGATGTAATATTGGGCATCTTTATATCCCATGTCGTGCTTGCTGAAAAAGCGAGGACACTTTTTTTTGGAATGGGCATAGTTGTCAAAGGCTCTCACCTCTCGCGCCATCAGGCGAGGTTCCTGCGCCCGAAGAGGCCAAAGCCAGTCGATGAGCTGAAGGTGAGGACGGGCAGACACCTTTTGCTCCTTTTGGAGAGGCGAGAGGCGAGAAAAAGTCGATCTAAGGTGAATACTTGAATTATTATTTTATTATTTAGGTTTTTTAAGGTTGAACAACGTAGTTTAGGATTATTATAAATAGAGAAAACCCTTTAAAAAAACCCTTCAAACATCAGACGAAGACAAAGCGAGGCTTACGAGCCCTAAAAACTTTCTGACTGTGCGTTTTCATCGATTGGGACTACGGCTTCGACTTCTAGAGCAGTTCGTACATCTCAATCTCTCGCTCTCTTCTGCGATTACTGAGATAAACCCCTCAATCTCCATCTTTCACTCTTTTTCTCTCCCTCGTCTCATACTCTGTTCTGTTCGACATTCAAAAAAAGTTTTTTTTTCCGACTTCCAGAAGAGTTTGACCCACTTTGCGAGTACAAGGTTGACATTAATAAAGTTTACTTCTTTGAAATTAATTATTAAATTGTTTCTATTTTTGCACTCTCATTTGTATATTTTTGAACTCACACAAACACAATTTATTAAAATGTATATTACTCCCTCCGTCCCAAAATTATTGTCTTGCTTTTCTTTTTCATCCATCCCAAAATAATTGTCTTCTTTGAAAGTTTTCTTTTTAGGACATCAATTTTACCACTTACCCTTACTTTTTCTTCTTACTTTAATTTTGGGCCACATATTTATGGGCTTTAAAGAAAACCACACAATATTCCAATATTAATAATCCATTCAAATGTGTTTTCTTAAACCGCGCGCCAAGTCAACTCAGACGATAATTTTGGGACGGAGGGAGTATTAAATTGTTTCTATTTTTTCTGTAATTACTAATTTGTTTTTGTTTTTGAACTCACACAAACAGTACATTAAAATGCACTTCAAATAGATTATTAATTTTTTTAAATTTATAAATTTGTTTCAACTATGAATGATGAAAATTTTGTTATTGATATTATGTTAGAACGTATTTTCATGTATTGATATTATTTATTTTTTCTTAATATTGTTTCCGTGAGCGCCTCGCCTTTTACAACTATGGGAGAGGGAGAGTGTTGTTTCTCCAGGTCATGCTTCTCAACCCCCTTTACTTTAATAATTATCAAAAAAAAAAATCTTAAACCAGTTTTGGCATTCTGTAAAAAGGATCATGTGTTACTTATCAAAAAAAAAAAAAAAAAAGAAAAAAGAAGGATCATGCTAATGAGTGCCAGTCCCTTGTTAAATTTTTTTTCTATTGATAGGTGCTTTCTTGTTAACATTTCCCTTCTTAACTGGTCAATTAAAAAAAATTAATATTTTTTAAATTATCAGATAAATGAAGATGAATGAACGCAGCCCCCCTCCACAGGTGGACATGCACACGCCTAGTAGCATGATTCCCATACTTTAGCTATGTATAATTTGTATCGACACTTTTAAATACATGAACCGAATTGAACTAGGGCAATGTTAAATTTCAGTTATGGTTTATATTTAAAAATACAAGGTCGCTGTTTTGTGGGACCCTATTATTTCAATTGTTCCTTGTATCCGCCAATCATAGGCGGTGAAGACAGCTCACCTAGTTCAGGATGTAAAGTAGTCTTGCCTTGTGAATAGTTTCACTGGCAGAGAATTTAATAAGCCCGTGTTTCTTTTTCGCTGCATTGTGAAAATTCTTATATATATCAGTGATTCTCATTTCATAAGCATGCTCTATGTTCGTTATACTTAACTAAATAGGGAGTACTGTGTGATTCTTAACTTCTTTTCTTCATCGGTTTCATTGATGTTTCAGAGAGAGTGGCAAGGTAGCGGCTGGAGGGAAGATGAGAAGAATGGGCAGACAGAGCCAACTATTAGCTTGGGCAAGATAACTGAACAAAAAGGAATTTTAGGTCCTGGCCCTGCAGATTTACGTTTCTCAGAAGCTATCTGACCTCTCTCTGATCCATAGTAAGGACGCAGGATGAACGAAAGTACAGCCATATACCCCATTAGGCCATTACTGTTGTAGTGTTGTGAATGTAAAGAATTCATCGGTTCATTTATGGTAGGAAATAGAGGGAGGGCCAGATCTCCCCGGGTTTAGTTGTATCTCTGTTCTGTACATATTCTTATACAGAAAGTGAACTTGTATGTTGTTTGTACATTGAAAATCTGTCTTCACCGGAACAATAGATAGTTGCCAATGCAAAATTGCTTCTAGTTGCAATTTCAACCCCTTTTTTGGGGTCTATTTTCCCCTGCATGGTTTGGAGACCTACGGATCTTGTTTTTGCTTTCTTTTAGCTTGTGGTTTATTGAGGAATTTGTTTGAGTAAAGTTTTGATTCTTTTTCCACTTTGCTTATTCTTCTTTTAGAACGATTCCTTCCGTTTTGCTCAAAGAGTCCACTCTTTGTTCCGTTCTGGTACGCCCAAAGAGTCTATTGCTTGGGCTCGAATTTTCGAATTTGTTTTTTTTTTTTTTTTGGACGTTTCTTGGTAGATAGCTTCTGTCAAAGTCGCTATCAATCTTTGGGTAGCGTTCAAATTTGATGGTCTTGTAAAGTAATCAACCCTAAAATCTCGATTTTAGGATGTTAGAGAGGATCCAACAATATATGTATATATGTAAGAAACAATTAAGAAAACGTGTTGTGTTAATTTTTTAAAGATTGGCATAATAGTAGATACATATAATTTCATGTTATTGTACGTAACGGAAGACTTTGCAAATAAATTAATAGAGTATAATAAGATTAATAGTAAAAAAAAAGGAGAGATTGAGGTCAACGGACTGTTAAAATTTTATTAGAGACAACCTTGAAAATGTTCTAGGGATACAATTAGCATGAGTGGCAAACTGAGATTTGATGGCAACCTGGGGGGGGGGGGGAATTGTATTTTGGCTTAGAAAATATTGGTAACAAAATATTTATTATAAGCTTCACGTTCTGACTTGGTAAACGATCCTTGTACTAGGTTTCATTGCATAAATAAAAACCATGACTTGTGTCCGAGATGTCAGCAGAAGGTCTAACCGGCGAATGACTTGGTTCCACTCGATTGCCAAAGGGTTAGTAAGTATTTCAGAGAAATTCAGTCTGGTACACTTTAGGGAATTTTCAACCACTTGACTTCTCGATATTTTTTGAAACTAAAAAAAGACACTTTTAGTAACGCCATGCATCGTGATGCACAAATGCATTAATATCAATCGATGCATCACGAGACATCATAAGTGCTTTTTTCATGTATGGAAAAAATATCAGGATGTAAAACAGTTGAAAATTGAAGAAATTATAAGTCAGTCTCATTTCATAAGTTTTAACCGCTTAATTCTCATATATATTTTTTTTACTGAAAAAAGGCATTTTAGGGGGTGAAAAAATGATTATGCCATTAATGAGACGGAGACGTGTTAAGGATCACTTACCCAACGCATCGCAAGGCATCAATTTGTCCATCACAATGCATTAATTTGTTCATCGTGATGCATCAATTTGAATTGTGATGCTGAAATTGGATTCTCAATGCACAAATTGGATTGTCGATGCAGAAAATCCTGATGAAGACTGGATTCACGAAGCACACATTGAATTTGCGATGCAAAAACTGGATTTTCGATGCACAAATTGGATTTATGTTGCAAAAAACCATAATGCACAAATTGTGATGCATGAACTGATACTTTGCACTTGTGTGTTTGGTTCATTAAGGGTATCGTAGTCTTTTTGTCATCGAAAATACTTTTTTCCTAGTTAAAATAAAGTATATAGTGCTGGAGGAATTGAAAATTGTTGATTAAGGACCGGTCTGTATTTCTCTCAAAACTTAAAAATTCCCCAAAATATACGTCCCGCTTAAAGTGTTATATGGACTACACTTCCGAGTGAATTAGTGCATCTGTTATTATTATTAGTGTGCTTCTAGAAAATTATAATATGCATATTTATTTTCATTATTATTTATTAAGGTTAATTTAATAGAATTGTAAATTTCACAAAATAATAATATTTTTATATTTATTAATTAAATTTAAGAATAAGATTGTTCTTTTACAAATATCATAAGTTGGAAATGACATTTTTGCCTCGCTTGGGCGTACTGCGACTAAGATTATTCAAGTTGTGTCATGGTCTAGGCCGAATAGGGGATTGGTTAAACTCAACACATATGGTGCTTGTCGTGGCAATCTAGGATGTAGCTCTGGTGGGGGTATCATTCGCAACGAGTTAGGTAAAATGGTTTTTGCTTTCTCTTCCTATTATGGGATTTCCTCTAGTTTTCTGGCCGAGACTAAAGCTCTTCTTCAAGGTCTTACCTAGCTGCATTCTCATGGCTTCAACAGTGCTTTAATTGAAGTTGACTCTAAAAGTTTGTTGGACTATATCAATGGTTCCTCTTGGCCTCCTTGGCAAAGTCATTATATGCTCCGTAAAATTCTTCGCTTTAAGTCGATTATGGATATGTCTTTCCTTCATATTTTCAGAGAAGCTAATGTTGTAGACGATGCTTTGGCTAACCTTGGATGTGACTCGAGCTTTATTGATGTGGCTGCTCTTCCTTCCAGAATTTGTGGCCTTATTCACTCGGATAGTAGTGGAACTCCTTTTATTTGTATTTCTTAGTCCTGTTTGCTTTTTGATTTGTCTGTTTAGTCTTTTCTTTTCTGAGGCAAGACTCATTTGTCCTCCCATTTATAAGGGTCAGGCTGGTTGTCTCCCTCAAACTTGTTCTCCTTATTATTTTAATAAAATCTAGCAGGGTGACGTCCTTGTTTCCTTTAAAAAAACATTTTTTTGTCTCGCACATGCAAAACCACGTGCAATTTACCCAGTGTTCTAAAACTCCCCACCGTCTATGTCAAACCTCGTCGACCTTAATTTATTTTTGTAGCTTTGATTTTGTGGCATGCGATGACCAGAGAAGGAAGGGGGTGAACTGGAGAAGGAATGAGAAGTGGTAATGGTGAGGCAGAGAGGGAAGTAGAAAGAAAATGGGTTTGATTTTGTGGTTATTCGGTGGGATGAGATAGGAGATAGATTAAAGGGTTAGATCTAGGAGAAAATAGATTGGAGGATGAAAAAATGAGGAGAGTCGGTCTGCCGGAGAGAGAGAGGGAGAGAAGAAAAAAGGGTTGCCGGTCAGCCAGATAGATAGAAGAAAGAAGAAGAAAAAAAAGATGAAGAAGATGGGGGCTGTCTCGAGATTCAGAATTTAGAATGAGAAGGGATTAGAGAGGATATGTTAGACTGTGAGTTGTAGCGGCAGTAGGTAGGTGGAGTAATTTTTTTTTTTTGTTCTAAACTTGGTTGGTTTATTGCTTTGGGGTTGTTGAGAATTGAGATTAATGGTAGGTTTGTATATTTTTGTTCATTTTATAAATATAGACAAGTGTTTGATAAAATGACAAACATAAAAAAAAATTGTGGTCAATGTGTTTGATCTTTGATATAAATTATCAAAAAGAATAAAATGGTAATTATGCCTTAATTCTAGACCTCGCCTAGGCCCCGATTACGCCCCGATTTGTCCCCTAGGCGCTAGGCGCTAGTGTGCCGCCTAACGGTTTTTAGAACCTTGAATTTACCGACACCAATGTAACATGTATTGTGGGCAGGGTCAAACTGGGTAGACAAATATTCCTTTCGTTCCGGGTAAAGAGTCTCCGTTTTAAAGTGATTGTTTTTTTTTTTAGAAAATGACACTTTAGTAGCCTATTAGTAATAAAATGACACTTTTATGTCTTAATTTTTTAAAATGGTCTCTTTAAGTGAAACGTCTCAAAATTGAATAGACTCTTTGCCTGGAACGGATGGAGTATAATGTTAGATCTCATTATGTGAATGTGACGGATGAAGTATAACGTTAGATCTCGTTATGTGACAAAATGTTGGTTGTGGTGCTTTATGAGATTTGATTAAAGATTCGGGGTGCTATTTGTATTTTGGACATATAGATTACATCCCACATCCGAGAAAAAAAGGAGTCAACTCCATTCAATATAATACTCCCTCCATTTCAGACAAAAAATATTCGTTTAAAAGTCAAACTTTTTAAGAAAATGATATTTTTAGTAGTCTATTAATAATAAAATGATATTTTTGTATTCTGATTTTTGAAAGTAGACTTTTTAAGTAAAACATAGCAAAATGAAATAATATACTATTCCCCGAAACGGTGGACTGTGGGAGTAACCGGAGTATATATTTTTCCATTAATAACCGCTTTAAAAAACACAGTTGGATTTTAAAAACAAAAAAAAAGAAGCACGCCCGGTGGGACTCGAACCCACAATCGCCTGATTAGAAGTCAGACGCCTTATCCATTAGGCCACGGGCGCTTTTTGATTTTGTGTTCCAGCTATTTTATATTTAATTAATTAATTAAAAAAAATTCAATAGGATATTATTTATTTGCTTGGTCTAAAAAGAGCTCCATTTAAACCTTTTAACTTCAACTTAACTTTTATTTATATGAAAATTTAATGTATTTTCAGAAATTAGAAAATATGATTGGTAAAAACTTAAATACGAATATATTTTGTAAGACTAATCCTCCTCACTTGACCCACCGTGTATTGTGGATTGAGCTGTGAGAGAGTGATATTCCATCGTACAAATTAAAATCCGTTAGATCGTCTTATATGAGACTTGCTCAATATGACATTTATATTATTTTTGGTGTAATTACGAAAAATGAAAGTTTGTTCTCTATAACCAAATGAACTTGTGCTAATTTTGATTAAGAGAATAGTCAAATTAACTTTGAAAATTTGAAATGTAATATTAAAATATACACACACACACACAAACACACACACACACACACACACACACACACATATATATATATATATATATATATATATATATATATATATATATAATTCATTTTTACAAGCAGACAATGAATTATAAATGCAGACATCAAATCTTCTGGGTTTGTTTAATGACAAAAATTGAAAATTAGGTATTAGATTGTGGTTTTTTTGATCTTTTTACATTTTTCAAATAAATCAAATTAGTTTTAACATTGTTAACGTTGTTTTTCCAAAAAAATTCCCCTCAATTTAACGTTCTAGTCTAACACCCGTTAGAAAATAGGCTCGCTTGCATCATATCTAATTTACAGTGGCCCAACTAATATTTTCAAACAATCGGTGATCGAATTGCAATAAATTGTAAAGTTGGGTGGCTCAATTGTGTATTTTACCTTCTTCTTTTTTTAATGTTAAAAGTAAAAGTAGACAGAAGTAATAACTGATTCATGACTTGGTGAGCTTAACATTGAAAATGTATTAGTAAAATTATAATTATTTGTTTCATTTTTACTAATTTGGACAAAAACTAATTACTCACTCCATGTTTTTTTAAAGTCGTTGATCTTTATTAAAAAGTCAACTTATGACGACATCAAAATTATTGTTTAAAATGCTTTATTCGTGTTTTAGGTTAAAATTTTCAATCAGTAAAAGAATATTAAAAATAGGGAGAATTTCAAGTAGGTACAATTTTGAAAACATGTTTTCATCTAGGACCATTAATTTTTTGTACATTTCATAAAACTACAAATTGCTTGCCAAATGACAAAAATGTCATTAATGAAAATTCTGATGTCAATCCTTGGCATCAGAAATCAACCTGATGTCAGGCATCAGAAATTAACCTGATGCCAAAAATCAACCTGATGCCTGGCATCAGAAATCAACCTGATGCCAAAAATCAACCTGATGCCAAAACTCAACCTGATGCCTGGCATCAGAACCTTCAAATTTAAAATCAACCCAATATCGGAAGAATCCACAAACGAAGATAGCTCGACTGAAAACCCACATTAATGAAATGCTGAAGAAGACCATCAAAGTCAACCATGCTTAAATGCTATGCCATTATCTGATCAAGGAGACTTGTCAGCCACACGAATTTGAAGTCCAAATAGACTAGCTCATTCATATGGAGAATCCTACCATTTTCTTACAAAAACTAGACAGTTCAATTCAGAAAGAAGAGCAAGTCCAACAATCAGTCTCTCTGATATGATTTGCATAGTTCATTGTGAATTCTTCTACATCCGCCCCTTCAGATATCCCGCGACTTCCGCCTTCTACCTACAAGGGTGAACAATACTGATTCCAGATCTATCTACAAGGCACAGTAGTACCATCGACGAAGGTTTGTCATTCGTCATTGCCCTCGACCTCGACATCCCAATCAACAGCCACGGTCCATTGATCTCTCCGACCGACGAGCCCACCCATGGCCGACCAAACCTCCACCAACTCCTCCGAACTAACAACCCAACCAACCAATCAGTCACCGCTCAAGGTATGAAATAGAACACCCAGCGTTCCTTCCTGCCGCCGGCGAAGCTCCACCGCTCGCAAACGACAATGCATAATCGGCCACGAATACCAGTCCTCGTCTCTCCGGCTTCTTAGTTCGATGGGTGTAGAAGGGAAAATGAAGTGGTCATGAAGGAGAGAGCCACGAATACCACGACGTACCGGCCGGAGTCCATGCCGGACAAACGAGCAACTATAGGATCGCACCAAAAAATGGACGGTGTAACTGTGTAAGATTTGCATCTCATGATTGGTTAGTGGTTATATATTTCGTGGGTCTAACATTTTCGAGCATACAACCCAAAATGATGCTACTGAGTACATAAAAGGTAGATAAGTACTTTTGCCCAAAAATTGTACCTAAAAGAAATGTGTAAAAAATAGATGGATTTATTTGAAAACATGTTTTTAAAAATGTACCGGCTTGTAATTTTTCCTTAAAAATACTATCAACAACCATTTTTCAAATTTCGTAAGAATAAGTGAATTTTTATAAATTTTTTGTCAAAGTTTAATTAAATTGACTAACAAAAGTCAAAGCAAGACTAATATTTTGACTTTTGAGACAGTAGAAGTAGAATTTGAATGAATTGAACCTCGTTTTTATCAGTGTGTCTTAAAGCATCCTCAATGTTCATATTCTAAATACAATTTTTTAAATGGGTCTTACTGTCACCTACATATTTTTATCTTCTTACCCACTTAAGAATATATCTTCTCATTGTATAAGCTTCTTACACAACTTCTTACACAAAAAAAAAAAAAAAAAATTAACATCATCTAAATAAAAACAAAACACCCCCCCCCACCCCCACACACACAAATGCCAAAAAGGACGGCTGTCCCCTCACTCTTTCTCCTCAAACTTCTTATTTAAGAAGTTAAATCTCTCCCTCTCTCCTAGGTGGACTAAAAAAAAAATCATAATGGCCACTACACATAAATTCCAAAGCATTAAGAAGTTGAAAAAAACCACAATGGGGATGCTCTTAACATCATATCTAATAAACCTCTTTTTGTTTTCATGTCTCACATCTAAGATATATCATGGGCCTCCGACTTCTTGGTCCAACGGTTATCCATGGTGGTGCTCCTCCACCGTTGCTTACTTTGGGTTCCCCCTTTCCGGTCCCTCAGCGATGATCCATGGTGAATTCCGATCATTTCTCGGGAGCGAAGCGTACTACGGTGTATTAAACAGCATCATTAACAATGTCATTATTTGAAAACGGGGGCAATTTGTTCATTTATTAACTTCATTACATGAGTGGAATACTTAAGCCTAGCAGCACCTGGGAAGTAGAACAGTACCAACTATAACCCTTTTTGAGTATTTTACAAACTGCCAGGGTAGAGGCCGGAGGCGATAATAGCCAAGAGTGTGTAGGCCGGGAAGCTTCTAATCTTCAAGCTCTATAATCTTCACGATGGAAGCATCGCCAACTTTCTGACAAACGACCACGCGATCATGTGGCTTCACAACCCCCGAGGCCTTTCCATGATCCAATGCAACCGTTAAGATTGACTCATTTGTCGCGCTCGTAGACTCAGCCTTGCAAGCACACAATGAATACCTCAGTTTACTTCTTCCAACGGTAATCGAGAGGAAGGAGAATACAAAGCAAGAGAAATTAACTATGCAAAGCCCAATAATAAGCAGGAAATAGAACTTACAGGATGTCGAGGATCTGCAAGCATGGGGAAAAGGCCTCTGACAATAAGTGACTGCCTTGCCTGCACATAAAATCACCGTTAAAGACGTGAAAATATTGGATTTCGAATAAACAATTTAAGGTTGGAAACAAGAGCAGTGAGGTGATCAAAGAGAATAACTTTCAATGCCTCAAATGAAAAGAGTTTCAAAAGAAATTTCCTTGACTCAATCATTTAACAGAAATATGGTGTAACAAAAGTAAAGGCATACGAGCTCATATATACCTCAAAGGCACCAGAAAATGTCCAGCGAAGTTGATTCGTTCTGAGCCTGGGAACAACGACCGATATCACAGGCATTGTAGGCCTATACTTTGCAATCAATCTGCTTTATCATAGAGTAGTTTAAGAAGTTGAAGCCCGAGCGTGCATGAATGTACAGTATATAGAAAGTTGCACCAGGAGAGAGAGAGACCTAGCAGCCCTTCCAGATGAAGTGAAGCAAACAATAACAGATGCCTTCACCTTGATGGCTGCACGTACCTGGATCATGTATACAGAATGCAAGACAAGGTTGCCTCTTAGTGGGAACAGCCACTCAAATCTAAGTCAATCACGCCAGAGAAGCCAAAAGAGAATTTTTAAAATTCAATACCGCAGATGAAGCAATAGCTTCCAAGTGGGTCATTGGTTCACCAACATATTTGACAGTCTTCTTGAAATATGATTCTTGATTATAGACCTTCTCTGACTGCAGATAGCATTCAAACGTAGTAACAAGTAGGTAAGGGATACTATTCTAACTTCTAAGGTCCTGGCAGTCAATAAGTTAACACAAACTAACATGCAAGCAGGAGAAAATGACACTCAAAGCATGAAATGAAAATGCATAACTGAAATGGGAAAAATTCTGAAAAAAGTCTAGGAACATCCTACCTCAGCACAAATTTTACCAACAATGGAGATGGTCTCAACGGGGTATAATCCCCGCAAGGTTTCTGCACCTAGAAGAATTGCATCACTACCTGATTCAAAGCAAGTAAGAAGAAATAAAAATAGTAAGACAACAGATTTATCCATATCACAATCACAATGGATGCTTATATGATCTTTGAGCTCAGCCCATAGAATAGTTTGTTGTATTAAGACCCATAAACAATTTAGAAGAGGAAATGTTCCTCTCAACAATAGCCTTCTTTAAAGTTTAAAGTTGAACTTTAATAAGTTTTAGACGTATACGTGTTTCCACGCCCTCCCAGTGGGGTGGCTCGGCACTGGCTCCTACCCTTCTTCATGATGGGCACAAACTAAATATACTGAATTTGTGCCTCAGTCAGAAATTACGCCAATAACAAATAGATGACATTGTCTATCAGGGAACTTAAGCTTACCATCCAATACAGCATTGGCAACATCAGTAGCCTCAGCACGAGTAGGCCTTAAGTTGTCAGTCATACTGTCCACAACACGGGTAACCACAGCGGGTTTTCCAGCCATATTGCACTTGTAAACAGCTGCCTTTTGAAACAAAAATACCTGAATATCATAAAAGAAAATACTATAATCATCTTCTTGTTTAGCGCCTAAGCAGGAACTTTTGACCTACAGAAAATGCATGAAATAGCCCTGGCAGCAACTACAAGAATAAAAAACACAAAGGAATTACCAATAGATAAATAATACTCCCTCCGTTCCGGATAAAGAGTTCCCGCTTGAAAGTCAAACTTTTAAGAAAATGACTTTTAGCAACTCATTAGTAATAAAATAACACTTTTATACCTTAATTTTTTAAAGTGGACACTTGAAGTGAAACATCTCAAAATAGAATAGTGGACTCTTTGCCCGGAACGGAGGGAGTAACTTTCAAGAACCCCCAACTATTCTCACAATTTGAGTATTGGCTATAACAGTTCATTCCCATTGCTTGTCTCCACTACATGCTCATGTATGTACATCGTCATGGGTTTGGCTTTCTTTGTTAAAAGGATTGAAAGAATCTCAAAGAAAATGAACAACAACATATTTCCTACTAATACACACAAGTTTTCTCTTGCTCCCTCCTTTTTACTAGAGCTCCTATCTTTGAACAAATTGAGGCTCCTTTTGTATCATATAAAATGGTTCCCATAAAAAGTTATCATCATTGTTTGATGTCTGATAATGATAGGAGAATCTGAAATGTAAAAGAATTATTCTCAATGAGAAACAACATTTTCCCCAAGTTCAATGACATAGGGGCCGCAAAGCAAACTCACTATTTTTCTCCTTCTTTTCTCTTTTTTCTTTTTAACTTATTTCAAACAACTGCATGCATGTTCTAACTATACAAGAAAATCCTAGATTTGTTTTGTCTTCCTCATTATTTCTTTGTCTACATCTTTAGGGTTTCGTGTTTTCTTCTCTTTTGGGTTTGCTTCATTAATGTGATGTTCTACTTCACAAAGAAAGTGAAGTAGGGGGTATGTTCCATCTTTCTGGTGCATCTCCGATGAGTTTAATGTGTTGTTTTGAAGGTGCAATGAAACTTTTGAATCATTGGCTTTAAAACTAGGAATGTTTAGATTTTCTGGATCTAACATACCTCGCCTAATTCTTGCAGAGTTTCCTTCGCTCTACTATTTATGTAATTTGTAGGTCTGAAATCTCAGTTCTTTCTTATAATAATAATAATAATAATTAAAAAAACATTAAGAAAAAGCAGCAGCAGCAGAGTAGGAGCAGTAGGAGTAGGAGCAACAGCAGTAATAATAATGATGATGATGATGATGATAATAATAATAATAATAATAACAATTGAAGGAATAATGAAAATCATGAAGTTGAATAGAAAAACGTTGGTTTTTGCCCGTAAGGTTTATCCAGATAGTATTTTGGTGATTAATTTTTCCAACAAATGCATACCATAAAATTTTCTCGTCTTCAAGAGAGAGAAAGATACAAACATAGAAAAGAAATTGCCATAACCAAACAACAAATGTAAAAGCCTCCATTTCTGGAAATTGTTTTCCAGAGCATTTTCTGGAAACCTCTGGAAACCAATTTCCAAGAAACAAACGAAGCTTCAGTAGGTTCAAATCTTAAGCAGACAGGAACACAAAACAATTTGGAACTTAGAACATTCAGATCTAAATATGACCTTCTCCGGTGGGAGGTCTATTCCCAGATTTCCACGAGAGAGGATGATGCCATCTGCCTCTTGCAGAATCTCGTCAAAGTGAGTTAAGCCCTACCAAATGGGAGAGACAAGAACTGCATCACTTGAATTCATCAGTAGCTACTAATTTGTAGAATCATTACACATCTCACCTCCACATTTTCAATCTTTGCGAAAATCTGAGTTTGACTGAGGTCTCCTAGTTTGGATAGATATTGACGAGCCTGTATGATAGCAACAGAGAGAGTTCTAAACTGGACATGGAAACTACAAAGGGTAACACATAATTATGGTGTTTATTATTCCTTTCTAAGCAAGTACTCTTTTCCTTTATATCAGGAAAGAGCTGAACAAAAAACAGAAAGCAAGAAGAAGCCTTACATGTCGAACATCTTCTGCGTGACGGGTATATGATAATGATAGGAAGTCTATACTGTTTCGAACACCCCAGGTGCTTATAACCTAAAGTTGATCATAATAATTAGGTATGCACTTGATATAGCCAACATCAACAGTCTCAAAGAAAGGAAAATGCTAACCAACTAACTAACATAGTTGGTGCCAAGAAAAAAAAAGATACTACTTCACCTCTATTACAAACATCATATGCCTACCATTGAACAGTAAACTAGGGGAATGTTGTGAATGGCAAAGATGTTCTAATATTGAAATGAGAACTAAACTATAACTTACATGAGAAACAAATTAAAGCATTGCTACAAGCTGGTGTAAGAAGACATGGTAACAGATTTGATTCTCTGCTAAAATGTGCAAGGATAGAGATGCAAAATCTTTCCCACCACTAAGGTAGCACAGATTATATTCTCCTAACTCGCATGGGCATGATGTGGGTTTAGAGCCCCTAACATCTAGCCAGAAATTAATTGGCCTGTGAGAGGTGTAACCCAGATCATTTTGCAAGGCTTGTAGTTACCCAGTGTGGGTTTAGAGTCTCAACACTAAGAACAAGTTACCTCCTTATCTTTATCGGTGAGAGTGGGCAGCTCAATGCGAATTTGAGAGACATGTAGAGTGTACAATGATCCAGCTAAAGTGGCTGAATTCTTTATTAGGCAAACCACATCCTCCCCTTTCACCTCTTTCACCTGCAGTGCCAGAAGTTTCATTGAATACCAAAAGAATAAGACATCAATTTTACAAAACTATATTGAGGTTGAAGATCTGCAATCTTTTCAGAATTTATTACAATATATTCCATTAGGGTCAATAATAAGAATTATATGATCAAACCACCTGTATATATATGCCTTTACCACTACCTTATCATAAATCAGAACATTTCACACTCCATCCTGTACTTCTACTGAAGAGGCTTATTCAAATGTGAATACCAGTTCACTAACTGCTGATATGCCCTTCACAAAGTAAAAGTAAAGCAAGAAAGCAATTGAATTGACAAATCAAACACATGTCATTGTCAACATGAAAATTGTACGTATAAGTCACCACAGACATTTTATCTGTTTCAAGCGAACAAAATATGTCTCTTTCTCCCGTTAACCTTACCTCCAACCAAACTGAAGTTGTTTCACTTCCTGTAAACAAGTATTGGCCAATGAAAATAGTATCACCAGTCATCACTGCCTGCGAAAACCGAAGACTTCAGGTTAAGGTCATCATGCAAGAGTTGACTATAATACAGGATTGAAGGCGAAGTATTCGGTATTCCACTAGCTCCATAAAGCCGATCTGATACTAAGTAATGTCCATTTTCATTCTTCTCACTTGTTCAACTTCCTTTTTGTTTTCTAGTAAGACAGAAGTATAGTTGCTTAAGTAAATGCATCATCAATTTGCATATATAAAATCAAACATTGCATCTGATACAACTTGAGAAATGAAACATGAGATACAAGGCGAATTGGCTTAACAAACTTTTTCTATACAAGTGATTAATTCATACCAACCATTACCCATGAACTTATCTTTCCCTTTCTTGCGACTCGTACTAACAATGCCATCATCATTCATCACAGCAGCTTCTTACATTGGCTAGGAAATTTGCGTAACTTTTCATTTATTACTAAAACTTGTTGGTAGCTAAGTTCATGCACGTATATGCTCTATAGACACTCCAGAACTAGCCTAATTGAGTAATTAACCTTTGAGAGCCCGGTGAAATTTATTGGCAATAGATTTGAAGTTGCTTCTTTTTCTTGATCAGGTGTTAGTACAACAATGGAATCTGCTACAAGGGAAATGGGATGCTCAGTTTTGTTGACAACTTGAAGTTCAGGACCAACAGTGTCCAACATAACCTGGAAAAGCAAAGTACAGAATGAGTAAGAGAAAAAGATGGTACCTGAAGATTTATTGTACTTCATGAACAGAGAAAGTTATGGATTAATCTCTTAAAGCTTTTGTCCAAGAAAGCGAGAGTAACAAGCTTACTGCACAGAGCTTCTTAGTACTTTTGATGGCCATTCTCAGATTGTCCAGTGTCTCCTGGTGGAATTCAGCATCACCCCACGAAAAATCAAACCGTGCCACTGCAACGAGAAAATTTTCAAAAGAAAGGTAACTGAAAAGATAAATTCAACTAGATTTGAGAGTCCACCAAGTTTGAAGATGAACTCCAATAGTACTTGAAAGTTGGGCAACTCTAAGCTAGTTGTTCAGCTCATTTAAGACAGGTGCTACTCAGACAATTAATGCTCAGAAGAAAATATAAAATCTCAACTTTAGAAGACTATTTATATCACCATTAGATAGTTTCTGTTCCAAGAAAAATGTGATGGTCAAAATCAGCCAGAGTTAACATGGTCTTACCTTTTTACTCCACAACCTATTGTAATTGTTTTACAAAAGGAATCAATGAAATGAAACAGTCAGGTCACCCATAAAAGGCAATAGCACCAACACGCGGGCGCACACACACACACAATCAAACATGCACAAAAACACCCCACACATACACACAATCTAACTCTCACTGTCCACACACACAATCAAACATGGACAAATACACCCCACACATACACACAATCTAACTCACACTGTCACACACACACACACACTAAAAAATATACAGAGTCTCACCCATAACTCACACACAGTCAAGTCAAATATGCACAAATACACCCATACAAATGCACACATATACATGCGTACGCATAATCTAACACACACACACACACAAATATGCAGAGTCTCACACATAACTCACACTCACTCAAACACACACAAATACATAATGATGATAATGATACGGTACCAGACAGAGAAAAAGATACCAGACATTCCAGCGTTGAGACAGCCAGAGATAACCTCTACAGATCGTGAGTTCGGTCCTAGTGTTCCAACGATCTTCGTCAGAGCAGGAAAGAAACTCTGCCAAAAACCAATAAACAAATAAATAAACCAAAACATTCAAAATACAGAATCACCATCATAACTAATTGAAACAATTTTCACCTTAACTCATTCAATCACAACAATAATTTCGGCCCAATCAATACAAAAACAAAAACAAAAAAAAAAAAAACCCAAAATTACCTAAACTAATAGAAAATCAAAACAAAACAAATATACTAGTAGTAATTGTGTAGCAAAAAACAAAATTAAACGTACAGATTTGGAAGGCTCGAGGATTGAAGCCATACGTATGGGCTCTTCGAGAAGTATGTGATTGGAATGCATTTTCGTTCGATGAACAAACAAACAAAACACAGGCAACACTTTGAACTAGAAAATTCAAATCTGAATACTCAATTGAACTGAGATTCGAGCTCTTAGACGAGAAACTGTTGGTATCTGTTAGAGAGAGAGATATGGAGGGGTGGCGTGGTGGATGAAATCAGTCGGAGAGAGAAAGTTTAGTACGGAGTAATATTTTAAAATTTGGTGGTTAAATAATGTCTATTTGGCATCTTCATACGTTGGTGTGACGTAGTAGATGGATGATCCAATAGGGAACGAGAGAAATTGTTTCTCCCTCCCTTTAAAAAAAACTTAAAAAGTACTCCCTCCGTCCCTAAATTATCGTCCTCCTTTCTTTTTTCGTTTTTTTCAAAATAATTGTCCACTTTGAAACTTACCTTTTTAGAACATCACTTTTACCATTTTATCCTTACTTTTTCACTATACTTTAATTGTGAGCCACATATACATAGATATTAAAGAAAACTACACATTAAATCAATATAAATAATCAAGTCAATTACTTTTTCTTAAACTGTGTGCCGAGTCAACTCAGACGATTATTTAGGAACGACGGAGGGAGTATTGGTTAACCACGCGCTACAATCTACTCTCTATGGTTCATTATAAATAATAAAATATTATAGTATAAAATGACGAGTTTGGATAATATCGTCCACACGGCTGCACACACCCCATTGTGTACAATAACTCTCAGCCTCACTCTCACCAATATTGCATATAACATAACCAAATTCACACTCTCATTTGGTTTCTTATTTGCGCCAACGATGGAAAGAGAAGGCGACAAGGAGCTTGGAGAAGGAAGGAAGAGAAAGGCGGAGAAAGAGAAAGGGGTGGTGACGGGAAAGAGAAGAGGTGATGGGAGGGAGGGGAAAATAAAACAAAGTAGGTAAGGAAGGGAGGGGAGGTAAGGAAAGAAGGGTAGAATAGGTAGTTTAAGTGAAGTGTATAGAATAAAATATAAAATTTGATTAAATGGGTGGGTGTAGAAAGTATGTTTTGAGGTATGGTTAGCACTTAAACTTAAAATTGATCATAGTCACCATAGTGTTTATGACTATAACTATTTCACGGGAAATTTATTTAGTTTATTTTCTATTTTTTGAAAAAACAAAATTTTTAAGCTAAAATGGGAGGGCTAAGGCAGGAGAGACCTTCCTTAGGGAAGAACGCGATACCTAGAGGCTATAAGGTGTTATGGCTCGCTACTATAATCGACTTTAAAGCCTTGTGGGCGACTGGACAAGGCTGCAGTAGGTCTGATGCATTTCCTTTTTCAGTATTGAATTCAACTTTTTAAATAAAATTATTTAAAAATTAAAAAATCGTAGCTAAACCTGTTTATGGGTATTTGGTGCACTCCAAAAGTTGCTTATGAAAAAATTTAATCATGTTTCCTTTATTAGCTAGAGAGAGAATCCGAGAAGAAAGAAATTTTTTAGGGAGTTGAAAATAGAATGACTTGATTCACCATGTTAAAGGCTAAGTCATCCGAAGCGAAATGGGGGAGAACTGGCCTCGCAGGTTGTGGAAGTTGGTTGGGCCTCGAAGGAGAATGCTGGGGTGTACACCTTGTGGTACGAACTTTTGGAGTTTATGCATTAAGGCAGTCACATCTGGCTTGGGTGATGTGAGCGCGCCAAGAAGTGGTCGCGTCAAGCTCGTTGGATTTTGGTGTTGTCCCAGTACTTGAAATGATCGCGTCATGGGGCCGCGTCTTTATGGTAAGATCTCTCAAAAGTTAAAGCATCTGTGTCCACAAAGATGTAGTGATCGCGTCGAAACAAGTTATCCGCGTTTTGAAAAATGACGCGATTGCGTCAGTGTAACATACTGTTTTTGTGTCTTCTTTATTAAGTCGACTTAGAGTTTAATATTATATCATTATATATAATTGTAACTTTAAAATGATAATAAGGTTGGCTAATGGCTACTACTCTGTTATTGTTTGTTTTTGTTTTTGTTGTGCATAACATAGAGAGAGGGAGTGTGTGTTTTTGGGATAAATGGTTTTAAAATATTATATGTGAATTTTGTTTAATAGGTGCATGGACACCTTGGTAAATTATGTCTTTAAAAAGATGCAACATTTAGCACCACCATTAAAAAGTCTTACTTTTTTTCTTTTTAGGTCATTCTAAAAATAGTGTTTATTTTTAAATCTTTTCATTTTAAAAGTTATCCTTGAAAAATACAAAATAGGATACTTTCCGTCCCAAAATTATTGCCACTTCTTTTTTTCGTCCGTTCCAAACATATTGTCTTATTTGAAAGTTTTTTTAAAAAAAATAATTTTACCGTTGTATCTTTTCTTTTTCCTACTACTTCAATTATAAACCATATACACATGAGTTTTAAATTAAAAAAAATACACATTATACCAATATTAATAATTAAGTCAAATTTTTTTCTTAACTCATGTGTCCATTCCAATACGACAATAATTTTAGTATGGAGGGAGTAATATTTATAACAAAATATTATATTTTTTTTCTTAAATTGTGCACCGAGTTAAACGGGAGAGAATTATATTTTTAAATCTTGGGGGTTAAACTTAAATGAGTAAATATGTGAAACTAAAGAGAAAAAACTTTTTGAAATCCAGACATAATTTTCAATTGTAATAGATTAGGGCAAGTCCAATGGTAGGGGTCAAACCCAAATTTTGATAACTATGTAAAAGTATTAGGTTCTCCAATGGTTAAAGTAAAAGGTATCAAAATTAGGTGTGGTACTAGGGAAGATACCAAATTTGATACCTCCCTTAGTACCTCACCTAATTTTAATACTTTATTTTGATACATATGATTAGAGATAATTATTTGATACACATAAATAATAACCAATAGGTATCAAAATTTGATTTTGATACATATAGGCAAGTATCACCATTGGACTTGCCCTTAGGTCTTTACGTTTTAGATCTTATTTGGAGTCTTCCTTTTCTTTTTAAGTTACAAAACTTATCCACTTTTTTAACCTTTCCTTATTTGGAAATTATACTTTCTTCGCTCCACCAAAGAGTCCGGAGTTTCAAAGTTTAATAACTAAGGGATATATTAATGTTATTAGAGTTTGTCATAATTCCAAAAATATTTTAATCACTAACAATATACTTTCAACACAAGTGGACAGTAAAAATAAATGGTTATGATAATTTTAAGCATATAGTCTTTTCGTTCCTAAATTATCATCCTCATTTCTTTTTTCGTCCGTCTCAAAATAATTGTCCAGTTTGAAACATATTTTTTTAGAACATCATTTTTACCACTTTACCCTTACTTTTTCACTCTACTTTAATCATGAGTCACATATACATGAGTTTTAAAGAAAACTACACATTAAATCAATAAAAATAATCAAGTCAATTGTTTTTTCTTAATCCGTGTACCGGGTCAACTAGGACGATAATTTAGGGACGGGGGGATTATATATTTTTAAAATTAACTCTTTATATGAAACATTCAAAAATAGTATAATACATTACTTACCTGAAACAACGAAAGTATTAATCATTGTTATTAACTTGATTCTTACTTTAATTGATAGTCTTACTCTTATATGAATATCTTAAAAAAATACTCCCTCATTTTTTGAATAATTGTCATCCTTTCCTTTTTTATCTGTTCCAAAATATTTGTCATCTTTCAAAACTTTTGTTATTAAGAAAAAACTTTTATCAACATTTACTTTTTTTATTTACTTTATTTATGACCACATGTTTAAGGTATTAAAAGAAATGACATATTATATCAATATTTATAATATATTTAATTGCTACTCCCTCCGTTCCCAAATTATTGTCATGCTTTCATTTTCGTCCGTTCCAAAATAATTGTTTTAAAACTTTTCTTTTTAGGAAAATATTTTTATCACTTTACTCTTACTTTTTCATCATACTTTAATTACGAGTCTCATAGACATGAACTTTAAATTAAAATTACACATCAAATTAATATTAATAATCCAGTCAAATGTGTTTTCTTAAACTATTCGTCAAGTCAATCAAAACGATAATTTTAGAACGAAGGGAGTACTTAAAAAAAAACGACTTGTCGGGTCAAGAAAACAATTATTTGAAAACAAAGGATTATGTGTTAAGTTAATATTAAAGTCATTTCTCTCTTAATATCATGGTTCTAAAAATCGGTCTAGGCGGCATCCCACCACCACGACTTCCTTCAAATCAGTTAAAAAATCGCCAACTTGTCACCCTAGGCATCAACTAGTCGTCTTAGGCGCCAACTACGCCTAGCTTCGCCAAATTGAATTTCAGAAAATCTGTGGGAGAAGGAAAGAAAAACAAATTATCCTTACCAGTCTCGTCATACCCTTTTGGTCGAAGAAAGAAGAAGGGGGAATGAAGAAAGGGAAACTGAGAAGGGGCAACAACCAGAGTAGTACTGGAAGACTGAACTTATGAAAGATATCAGTGGAAGGAACCGAATATGGAGTAAGTGAATGAGGGAAAGGGTTGATGTGAGAGAGCATGATAGGGAGAAGTAGGGGTGAGCTTGCTCCGGTTTGGTCCAATTTTTTGGAAAAAAAGAAAAAATAAGAACCAGACCAATAGTCTAGTTCTCAAAAAATTTAGAACCGGAACCAACCCAATATGTATGAGAACCAAAACATTGGTCCGGTCCAGAACCAATCAAAGATCTATGAGAACCAGGACCAGACCAATACTATGATTTTTTTTACTTTTTAACTGTTTAATACAAATATATAATAAAATTTGTAAGACTGAAATTTCATTAAAAAAAATTTAAAAACCTATGATAAAAGTATATTTAATAATTAAAAATGTCGAACTCGTAAACTAATAGCATGGAAACAAAATTATAAAAAAGTACCAACTAAAAAGTAGAATAAAGAAAATGTTATGAATTAATATATATAATATATATACTTATAATATATATATATATATATAATAAAATAAATAAATAAACAATATATTGGGTCGGTCGATCCGATTCCATGTTTTAATTCAAGAATTGAGACTAACTCAAATGTCTGATTTTATGAAAATTCAGATCTATGACCAAACTAAAGTATTGATCTGATCTAGTTTTAATTGGATCGGTTAAATTCTATGGATTTGATCTGATTTTGAAAAAATCCAGTACACCCCCGACACCCCAGAGGAGAAGGCATGTCTTGAATTATGGGATTGGATGGAATAGGGGTAGATTGGCAGGATCTAGAAAATGCGTGAGAAAGATTGGAGGAGGGCGGCTGACTTGATGGGTTTTTTTAAAATATTTTGTTCTTATTTTGTTTTTTTTTTTTTCTTTCTTCTTTTTTCTTCTTTTCGTTCTCCTTCATTTTTTTCTTTATTGATTTCTTGATCTACTTCTTTCTTGATTTTTTTTGTTTCCTTATTTTCTTTTTCTTTTCGAAACCTTATTCTTGAAACATGTAAAAAATAATTGTTAGTTTATTTTACTGATAATTATTTGATAATATAAATTGGGGTATGAAATTAAGATTTCTATAATGTTTAATGTATTTTTAAAATTTACACTAAAAAATTAAGGACTATAATAATTATATTTTAATTTCTAAGCTTCGTTTTAATCCTGGCTAATTTCCTAAACATTGGACGCTGATTTAGTGCTTGTTTGGTGGAGCATTTTGCTCAAAACGTTGGTAAAAAACGCAATATTTTCTCTTTAAAAGTGTTTCAATGTAGCGTTTTAAAAACATGGAGCATTTTAAAACGTTCCAATTTGTAGCGTTTTAAAAATATGCTATGTTTTCAACTAGTCTGTTTATGAAAAATAACGTTTTGAAATAATTTTTCAAACATATTTACAAAAATAAAACTACATTTTAAAAATATTGTATTTTCAAAATACAGCATTTTCAAAACGCTGCACCAAATGAACGTTTAGAATCTTGGTTTGGTGGTATATGAAAATATCAATAACGTGCGGCAACAGCCAATCTTGCAGACTGCGCATGGGATAGTGAGAGCATCTTAACCTGATTTGACTTTTTTTGGTTTTTGTTTTCTAAGAGTAGGTTTGGTATGAAAACAGTTTAATTTAAAAAACAAAACTCAATTTTCATATAATTCAATTCATCAATAAATAATACTCCGTAGATTGAATCAAAATATTCATCTTATATAAATTACTCGTAAAACTGTATTATCTTTCTAAGGAAATTGCAGAAATTACATACATTTGGTTAGGTTTAATAGTAGTAGTACGTATAAATTTTCTGCACTATACTCCTACAACAACATTGAGGTGAGATTGATTACCTTGGATTTATATATGTTAATCGGGTTGACTATTCTTACAGGGTTGTGATCCTATATGACTAGTCTTATTATCCTTAAATTTCTAAATTTAATAGGGTTATATTTTCTCGATTCTAACCCTTTTTGTTTGCGACTTAACAGGGTAGGTCATGTAGTACTTGATCTTTTTAACATCTTTAGTTAGATGTGTTAATTGGGTTGATCTTAGCCTTATAGGATTGCGATCCTACAGGACTAACCTATTAGTACTGCATTTAATAGGGTTATATTTTCTCGACCCTGACCCTTTTCGATTACGGTTTAATAGGATCGACCTTGCAATTTTCGGACCTTTTACATCCTTACTTGGATTGGTATGGATCGTATTTTTAAAAAATAAGTATGTATATAAATAAATGAGGAAAAATAAATAAGGAGGGGGATGTTAAAAGGTCTGAGCCAACACTTTTTTTTCTTATGTTTCTCTTTGTTATTCTAGTGGTTGTTTCTTTTCGCTGCGCAGCATTCTTTATCCCGACATTTGGTCATGTAAGGGATGATTTCTATGTAGAATAAAATTTTGATCGATTTCTTTTCTAAAGCTTTTAATTGTAAATGTTTATCTTTTTTTTTTTCTAATCGTAAAAAAATACTTTTCGAAATATTGTTTGTAAAATATCATCTTTTTCAAAAGCACTGACAACACACTTTAGATTCGAAAATCATCATTATTGTACAAGGAAACAAGGATCGAGCTGCCCTGTCACGTTGCGGGGATCGAGTGGACAACGCCCCTTCGTGGGGGTTCGGGGGCAACGCCCCCAAAAGATAAACTGTTTTTTTGATTCATTATGTACGAAACTATAATGAATTTGTGCTGGGTCGAATGATTTTTCAGTAGGACGAAGACGGAGGAGGAGTGGGAAGAAGAAAGCTTACGACGGAGCAAATAGAAGAAAAAGGTGGAGGACATGGTCTAGTTCATTACTATTTTAAATTATAATGCAAAAATAGATTAATAATATTTTATGTATCACGGTTCAAAAATTAATTTATTGCGGTTTATAAAAGTTGATACCGCGTTGCTATTTGGATTAGGTATATGTATCACGGTTCAAAAATTAATTCATTGCGGTACATAAAAGTTAGTAGCGCGGTGCAATTAGAATAGACAATTAAACTACTGAACCGCAGTGCAAAAATTAATACAATAAAATTGATGAATTGCGGTGCAATAGTCAATGCACCACGGTTCATTTATGTACCGCATTTCATACTCATTAAAGATATCACTGTCTTTTTGCATCCAAAAATGTCTTTTTCCAATTGAAAAAAAAAACACACACAGTAGCGAAACTATTTGAAATTTTGAAAAGTAGACCAATCCACAATTTTTCATTCGATTTACTTGTTTCATTTCTGCGAGCAAGAATTACTTGTTTCATTTCTGCGAGCACAACACCTGTTAGAAAATTGTTACATTGCGAGACGAATGTCTGACACAAACAAGTTTTATAATATCCACATCACATATCGGGTATATGTGAAATTTGTAAGTGATTTATAAAATGACCGCAAACTACCATCGAACACCAACATTATCTATGAACTTGGTTTGGGTCTTTACATATTTAGCTTGTAATGAACCAAACCTTTTTGTTAACTAACAAGTTTAACTCGATTATTTTTAAAATTTTAGTCATTTCATTAGGAAAGAATGTGTTTTTTTTTTCACACAAAAAAAAAAAAAAAAAAAGAAGTTGCCCTTAAAAGACAATTTTACTAGCTAATACTTCATCCGTTCTATGTAAAGTGTCTATTATACTATTTTGAGATATATCACTTTAAGAGTCAATTTTCTAAAATTATGTATACAAATTACACAACATTTCATGTTTACCCTCCCCTTGTATTATAAGCTCAATACTTGTGCTTAAGTATTTTTGTAATTATGACTAACTCCAACGATATTGATTTATCCCCCTTAATAATTTGACTTTTTAAATGTAGACTTTTTGGAAGGAACAGAAAGAGTATACACGAGTGCGCTTAGTTTCTTTCTATACAAGGGTGCAGCATCAGCAAGAGTATTGTGCATCGGTAAGTTTAATAATCTATTTTATATATATATATATATATATATATATATATATATATATATATATATATATATATATATATATATATATTATAACCTAGGTAGTCCACAACTTAACCCACAAACAACAATGAGTCAGGTCAGAGGGATCAGTGATACTAGGCTTGACAATCACAACCCAAAATCCGTTAACCCATCCAACGTAACTTAAAAATGACCTGACCCAACTCGTTTTTTAGTTGAAACGGGTCATCCATTTTGACCCCAAAAAATTAACGGTCGATTTGGGTCGGGTTGAAGCTAGTCGAACCCGTTACCCATTTCGACCTTTTTTTTTTTTTGTTATATAAATATATGTTTTTATGGAAAATGTGGGTTGAAACGGGCCGACCCACTCTGACACACTACCCATACCGACCCAACTCATTCCGACTCGTTTATCTTTCGGGTCATAACGGGCCACGCCCCGTTTCAACCTGACTTGCCCAATCACCAGTCCTAAGTGATACAGAAAATACCCGTCGACGGTCTTTACTACGTTTTTGCCTTTGTTGTTTACCCTTTCTTATACGAACCATCAACCAGAGGTGCAAACATCAAGCAAGATAGCTGATTGAATCAGAAATAAGAATCAAACATGTAGTACTTCAACCAATCTTACTCATATATTACTGTCTGGCTCTTACAAACATTGTCATTACAAGTAACACTCTAACATAAGCTTAATTTGGGAAATAGATTTGAACGACGGTTTTAAGAAAGAATGCTGGATTTTCTAAACATTAAGGAAGGGATTCCCCTGCTCACTGTTTGAATACCTCGTGTAATAGTAATACATGCAAGTATACACAAACTAGTACCAGTTGAGAGTGCAGATTGTTAGAATTCACCATGGATTTAGCACCTCTAAAGTCAGAATTGAACTTCTTAAGTGTGGGACACGTGGTACCTGAGAGTATTCGGAAGCATGCTAATCTTCAAGCTCGATAATCTTCACAACTGAAGCATCACCGACTTTCTGGCAAACAACGACACGGTCATGTGACTTTATGACACCCGAGGCCTTGCCATGATCCAATGCAACTTTTAAGATGGACTCTTCTGTTGCATTTCTATACTCAGCCTGCAAAACCAAGCATGGTTCAGTGTGTGTTCAAACATCAAGAAACGGAAAGCAGAGAAATGGTGGAAAGCCTATGCTTTGGTTAATAGGAAATAGATCTTACAGGATGTCGAGGATCTGCAAGCATCGGGAAAAGACCTCTAACGATGAGCGATTGCCTTGCCTTCATATAACACCACAAGGAAGAGCATGAGTTCAAATAATACTAAATTGGGGTAGCAAGAACCTCAGGAGATAAATGAAATGACAGGTGTATAACAGCGTGATATATTTAACACTAAATTTTGATAAGCAACTTATATCTGTTTTAGAGAGAGAGAGATGTCAATGGAACGGAAAATAATCAGAATCCAATCTGAATTTGGTCATTATTCAGATCAGATAGATCCATTAGTTTAGTTATGATCCCCATTGGTTACTTCATTGGTAAACAAATTATATCACATTGCTTTACTATTTAAGATTTGAGATTTGTCTCCTAATCCATGTGCGTTTTTTAATTTCATTTCAACGCTTGAACATTGTTTCAGTTTTCTACAACAAATATATAGTTTCTCAACTCCTTTTCCACATATTTATAAGCAGATATCAGGTCATGGTTGATGATCTTGATAAACTATAAGTAAAGCTAATCTCTGCAGAAACCTGATCCCATCCAGACGCGTAAACATCATGGGGATTTAGATTCAGGAAATCCAGTGGATACTGGGCGACAAGCGAGGTGTGCTAAAACCCTATATTGTAGATACTGAAGAAAGATTACTATGACAAAGCCTTCCATTAATATGTCCGAAAAGCATTACTTCCACTTTTGTTCATTTATGATAACAATTTTATTTTATTTTTTGAAGTTCAATAAGAGCAATAAGGTTATCATGATTCATGATACTCCCTCCGTTCCACCCAAAGATTTTACGTTTATAAAGTCTAATAATTAAGGGTTATATTCATGTCATTAGAGTTGGTCATAATTATAAAAATACTTGATCACAACCAATATACTTACAACATAAGTGGAAGGTAAAAATGAAAGATTATAGGAATTGTAAACATAATTTTTTAAAATGGACTCTTTATGTGAAACATCTCAAAATAGTATAGTGGACTCTTAGCATGTAACGGAGGGAGTAATATTTATGCATGACTACCAACAAAAGTTTCTTCCACCTAAATCATTTAACAAGAATCAGCTCTAACACTCTTAGGGCAGTGCATGAGTTTAAGAAATACCTCAAAAGCACCAGTAAATGTCCAGCGTAGTTGATCCGTTTTGAGCCGAGGAATAACAACAGAGAGCACAGGCATCGTGGGTCTATACTTCGCAATTAATCTGCATTATTCCTGAGATTTTTAGACGTCGAATATTGTCGATATGTGAATTTGTATCAGAATTATATAAAACATAGCTGATCATGATTAAAGCAACAAAGAAATAAATGATTTATGATATGCAACCACATATAGCTGGAATTTTAATTACACGCACGGGATAGCCTTTGGTTTCATTTCTTAAAGGTCATATACTATCTTCATACACATCCCTGCCTTACCCAATCTCATGGTTCTCATATTTGGAAGCGAATGCTAACTGCTAGACCCCTGGCCGAGCAGCACATCCAATGGTGAATAGGCAAAGGTAATTACTCTATTTGGCTCGACTCTTGGCTGCCCAATGTCAATCTTACAAAACCGGATGGCTGCCCTCTTCATACTGTCCGTGATCTATTCCAAACTGATTTGGAGTTGATACCAGAGGCAGCTTTGTATCTCTCGGCTTTTGCTATCCAAGAGATAGCTGCTCAGAACATTTCTTTGTCAACCCAAGAGGATATACCTTGCTGGACAGCGGCACCTAATGGGCATTTTAGTATTACCTCGGCATGGCACATTGTTCGGTCTCCTCAACCGAAGCTTCTGTCCGCGAAATTCATATGGTACAAACCTCTTTCAAGTCGTATTAGTTTTTTTCTTTGGAAGCTTTTTCAGTTTAAGCTTCCGATTGATGAAGGATTAGTTTCGAAAGGCTTCAGTCTTGCCTCTAAATGTGCATGCTGTCAAATGGGCAATTCAAAAACTTTCACTCATGTTTTTCTCACAAGTACTATTGCCACGGAAATTTGGTCCTACTTCAGCACTATTTGCAAGGTCATCACGCACATGATCTCGATCCCTCAAGCCTGCTTCTAGAGGTGGCCTGCTCTCTCGGGCCTCTCCGACTCATTTTTTGCTGCCTTCATTTATTCTCTGGAAATTATGGAAGCATCGTAATCAGGCTATCTTTGAAAGCTCCATCAATTCTTCGAGCCAAATCAGCAAACATATCGAACATGAGTTGGTAACTCATCTAAAAGATGGGAATTGTGTTTCTCGTATTCCAAAGGACTTGTGCAGTGATTTACCCCTTTAGTTTTCTCATAATGTCTTTGCCCTTCTTTAAAAGTATTTTTTATTCCCTCTCATGCCATGTAGCCATTGGGCATTCCAAGTGGTCAGGTATTAAACCTCCCACTTTGTTGACTTCTTATCTTATTAATACAATAATGGGCTAAGTCCTTTTCTGAAAAAAAAAAAAAAATCAATTACACGCAGAAGGGCACCTTGCAGCTCTTCCTGATGAAGTGAAGCAAATGATAACAGATGCCTTGACCTTGATGGCAGCACGCACCTATATCAATAATATAAAGAATGCAGGTGAGCTAATAGGAAAAGCAACTGCTTCTTCAAGCACTCAACTCTAATTCAGTGAAGCCAAATTCTGAAAGTTCAATACCGCAGAGGAAGCAATAGATTCCAAGTGGGACATTGGTTCTCCAACGTATTTGACAGTTTTCTTGAAATACGAGTCTTGATTATAAACCTTCTCTGACTGCAGGAAGCATCAAAATAGAATAATGATAAACAGGTTCAATGTAGAAAATGTCCATTCAAAAGACTGCTTCATCGCTGCAAGGAGAAATCAACTACTACCTCCGCATGAAAAGAGAGTCCACTTTGAGTCTACACGGTTATTAAGAAAATGTGAGAATCTATGTTTAGTTCGTATAATACCATGTTATCCTCAAGTGGTATCAAGTCAATGGAACCCATTTCCGTTTATTTTCAAAGCTAAAATGGGTAGTAAAGACAATTGTCTAAAAGAAGCATTCTAGTAAAGGAAATGGGTCTCTCTTTCTGGGACATCTTGAAAAGGAACAAGGCATCGCTGTAAGGAAAAATCAACTACTACCTCCGCACGAAAAGAGAGTCCACTTTGAGTCTACACAGTTATTAAGAAAATGTGTGATTCTATGTTTAGTTCGTATAATACCATGTTATCCTCAAGTGGTATCAAGTCAATGGAAACCATTTCTGTTAATTTTCAAAGCTAAAATGGGTAGTAAAGACAATTGTCTAAAAGAAGCATTCTAGTAAAGGAAATAGGTCTCTCTTTCTGGGACATCTCGAAAAGGAACAAGGGCTTCTCTCTTTGGGATGGAAGGAGGACGTCAGGGATAAAGTTTTAAGAAAAGTTTAAATTTATCTCATTTAGTTCTGCACCAGCCATAAAAAAGAAAGACTACACAAAGAGAAATCATTAAATTAGCATGGGCAATGGATTGTATAAGGTAAAAAAACTGGTTATTCTAACAACAACAACAAAAAAGAGGAAGAAAAATAAGTAATTAGGTTTTTTGTTTTGGGGGGCGGGGAGAGAGAGAGATTCCATTGAACCACTATGAATGAAATTGCATGACTGAAAGAGAGTGAAGATGGTTCTGAACAAAAGGACCCTACCTCAGCACAAATTTTACCAACTATGGATATCGTCTCAACTGGGTACAATCCCCGCAATGTTTCCGCACCTAGAAGAATTGCGTCGCTACCTAATCCAAGCAAGAATTACACTATAAGAAGAGAAGTAAATCATTCATACCATAATCATAATACGTGTTCATGATGACTTTGACCTTAATTTGTGGCAACATTAGCTGTATTGAAATGCAGCAAGAATACATAGGTGACACAATCCCCTCATAAGAACAAGTGACTCTAGAAAAATGAAAATCTGTTAAGCTGTATCATTTAAGTTGGAGATTAAGGCGTTGAGTGGTCACATAAATTGTTGGTTATACCCGTCAATGTGTTAGACACAATTAAACAAGTGTATGTTTACTGAGGTCATATGACTCATTTCTTATTTAGAAATTATACTAATAGCAAATGCCACAGGTGCCTTCTCAAAGAATTGAAACTTACCATCCAGTACAATGTTGGCAACATCAGTAGCTTCAGCACGAGTGGGCCTCAAGTTATCAGTCATGCTGTCAACAACACGAGTAACTACAGCAGGCTTACCAGCCATATTGCACTTGTAAACAGCAGCCTTTTGAAATAAAAATACCTGAAGAACATTAATGAAGGTTAACAGAAAAGCCTAGTGAAACCGTTAAGTCTAAACAGGATTCTGGCGCACACAATGTATGAAAATCAATGTGAAAATTCGTTACTCATGTTACACATCACTCTGATTGTTGAGCCTGTTTGTTATATAATTTCAACTAGATACTTATGCATGTTAGTGGTTATGAATTTGTTTTAGACATTAATAGCATTATCACCAATGTGCTCCTACAGTTCTAATAGATATTAGAACTCATCTATTAAAAGATGCCTGCACATTCCATTCCTACTTTTTTTGCACACTCCATTCCTACTTTTTTTGATAAGTGTAATATTAACGGCATCAAAACAGGTGACGCGCCCTTGTACACATGAAGTATACAAGACAAAAGAATTAATAAACATAAACCCTGTCTACTATATCTACAATTGAGTCCCCTGAGCTGGAATCAGCATCCAAACTCCAAAAGCGAAGAGTCTGGGAAATATCCTTCTTTATCCGATGAAAATCCATTCCTACTTGTAAATGATTTTATTTCTGAGATTATTTTTGTATTGCGTAGTGAAATAGAAATAATCTAAACCTGACCTTCTCTGGTGGGAGATCTATCCCCAGATTCCCTCTCGCGAGGATGATGCCATCTGCTTCCCGCAGGATCTCGTCAAAATTAGTTAAGCCCTGTAGGAAAATACAATACAGATGAATAGCGTTTTCGTGGAGGTCTTACAGAACAAGTCTTGCAGGATCATGTCTAGCTGCTGATTCAAAAAGATTAATACATATCTTACCTCCACATTTTCAATCTTCGCGAAAATTTGAGTTTGATTGAGGTCCCCCAAATTAGAAAGGAATTCACGAGCCTGGGTAATAGTAAGAGTACTGAGCTGGGTAAGGAACTAGAAAGGGTTGCATATAGCAAGCACTACATATACTTTATACCAAGCAAGAGAAATCCTTACGAGCCGAACATCTTCTGCATGGCGGGTATACGACAATGAAAGGAAGTCAACATTATTTCGAACACCCCAGGTGCTTATAACCTAAAATTGATTCTAAACATCTTGTTAGTTGGAGAGATATAGGAAAAACTTTTTAAAATATAGGTGATGCTGAAAAGTTAAACATGCCAGAGCAAGTGAGCAACATACAAAAAAAAAAAGTCGTAACCCTTGAATAGTGTTCAAAAAGGTCCTCGGCTGATTTTACAGGAAAGTCATTAATCGAGTACATAAATGAGCAGCATAATGGAAGTACGTTAGATCACAAATTAGATTAAAATAAAGATTGCTGCCGCCAGAAAGTATAGATTTTAGGGAAACAGATATAGAATTTCTTGGGGTAAGCAGATTCCATAATTGTAAATGATGCATATCCTTTTTCCTTAATGGGCTGGAAAAGCAGCATGAATGAGGTTGGTTTGTGAGCTTAGAGTGTGGAATGCAAATTGTCATAGGTACATTTACCTCCTTATCTTTATCAGTGAGGGTGGGCAGATCAATGTGAATTTGAGAGACATGTAAAGTGTACAATGTCTTGTCTAAAGTGGCTGAATTCTTTATCAGGCACACCACATCCTCCCCTTTCACCTCTTCCACCTGCATCACATAAAGGAGAACTTCAACAACATTGGTGATCT
This sequence comes from Codonopsis lanceolata, assembly GCA_013146195.2. NCBI lineage: Eukaryota > Viridiplantae > Streptophyta > Magnoliopsida > Asterales > Campanulaceae > Codonopsis > Codonopsis lanceolata. The sequence continues at coordinate 63,780,710 of CM028383.1, forward strand.
TCGATCCTTCTTTAACATCCATAAGAACCGTAAGATCAAACCAGCTTCAGTTATTCGTCTACACTTTCCAATGACAGAATCATAAAAATGCAACACTTTGGACTGGGACTTCTACTAAATAGGAATCCCAGATTTTTAGAGAGAGAGAGAATTTAAGACATGCCAAATAATATTTGACTAGCTGAAGTGTAATGTTCCTAACTCACAATAAAGTGTATATGTGTCAAGTCAATGATGAATACCATTTCCCTATGGTTGCTTTACCTCGAGCAAAACTGATGTTGTTTCACTTCCTGTAAACAAGTATTGACCAATAAAAATAGTGTCACCGGTCTTCACTGCCTGCAAATACCAAAGCTTAGTTCAGATTAAGTTCAAAAGCTGCATGAAGTACAAGTTTTTACCCATATATCCTTGGAACACCCCATACACCCCCGCCCCCCAACGCGTGTATGGATCCAGCTTGTCCCCTTCCCTCTCCCTATCTGGTGAGACAACTCTTTGGTTGATAATGTAATGGTACCTTAGGCGATTAGACACTTTTTAAAAAGGCATTTGATAAGCTAAAGCATAAGATAAACGATGGATTAGCCTAATTTTTTTCTGTTCTACTTGAAATAATTTATAACCCATGAAGACTTTTCTTCCATCTTATACACTCGCTTTTCATCCTTGGGCTTAAGGGGTTCTTCCATCTTATACTAGTGATGTACTTGGGCAGGAAAGCTACATACACTATCTAAGACTTCAATTACTATGGTAAAGGAATCAGATTTTGCCATATTTGTATTATATTTGAACAGCTGTGGGTGCAATTGTGCATTTGATTTCCACCCAAGACATTACACCAAAACTCCCATATAAGTACCTTTGAGAGCCCATTAAAGTTTATTGGCAATAGATTTGAAGTTCCTTCTTTATCTTGATCAGGTGTTAGAACAAGGAGGGAATCTTCCTCGAGAGAAATAGGATGCTGAGTATTGTTCACAACTAGAAGCTCTGGCCCAACAGTGTCTAGCATAACCTGGAACATGAAAATAGCTTGAGCTTATGCATTTTAACATCATGACAAGTTGATATTATCAGAATTCGTCAACTTTATATTTGATAACGAATCTGGTATTCTTCGAGTGCCTGGGGTAACAAGACGAACCGCACAGAGCTTGTTTGAACTCTTGATGGCCATCTTCAGATTTTCCAATGTCTCCTGATGAAATTCAGGGTCACCCCATGAAAAATCAAACCGTGCCACTACAATCAGAAAATGAACAAGAGTAACTAAGGAGATTAACTAACAGACAAAGAAAATTAGTGCACATGACCAATTGTTAGCTAGTTGTTAACTCATTGAAGACTGAAGTATTCATGCTAGTAATGCTACACTTACATGAAAATCCTGACAGAAAAATGCTTTAATTATGCAACTACTTATTGCTTTTTCTCTATACATCCTTTCTGTAAGAGTAATATTTCCTGTAATGTAAAGCTCAAATGCAAACTTCCCCTGTAGCTTTACTCTTAATCAATTCCTGTGAGAAAGAATACAAAGCTACACAGATGAAACCTATCCGTAAAGCGTTCAAAAATCCATTAAGTGGCGGAAAGATAGATACAAAGCTACACAGATGAAACCTATCTACGTAAAGCGATCAAAAACCTCCCTTGTTTTTGTACAGATGATTCTTGAATTTTACCTCCAATTTTTACTTATGTGAAATCAAGGATTCTTAGTATTTACTTGGATACCATAAATGTGACTATGGTGCTGTCATCAAAATCAAGGATCTTAGAAGATAGAATGGTAGACCTAATAATATTATGAATCTCACTATTACTTATCAAAAAAAAAAAAAGTATGAAACTGATAAGTGATAACTTAGAAGATAGAATGGTAACTAATAATATTATGAATCTCACTATTACTTATCCTTGCGTTACATAGTCCCCCCTCCTAGTCCCCCTTCCTGAACTCGCAAGTCTTTTCCCATTGCTAGCTTTGACAATAGCCAATATAAGTTGGAAACTACATTAATGTCCTCTACGATACCAAAATTACATTTTGCTTAAACATTGTTGATGCAGAGCGCTCGAGATGCTTAGCTGCTGTATTAAAAAAAATAAAAAAGGTTGGGTTGTTTCATGTTGTGCTCCAATGTTGTATCGTCTCATTTTTCTTTCTTTTATTTGGTGGATGTACCTCGCTGCTTTGTGAGTCTGCTATTTTGAATGGTAATTAGTAATTACACATTCCAACAACTACTATTTTATGGGAGGTTGGAGTTTTACATTGTGTTGGTGTATGAGGCATGATAGAATTACTATATATCTAAAATTAGGAGCAGATTAGCGGTTGCGATATATTACAGGGAAGTTGTATTGTAGCTTTATTTTGAATGTAAATGGACTTATTAGATGTTCAAACAAAATATGAATCACGAATAGTCTTTACATATTGACACAAAAACTGAATTCACATACAGTCTTTGTTTAGTAAAAGTCATTGGTCAGTTCAATCGCCTTCACATGCATGGCTTAATTTAATGGTTAGTATGATGACTTTTATAGTGTGTAATGTAATAACAAAAACTGAAGATAATAGAACATAATAATTCTTTGAAGTTATTTGTACAACGAGACTCCAAACTACTAATGCTCTTTCTCTTTTGTTTTTCTTCCAAAAACTATTGTTTCGTCACCTCACAAAGTAGTATTAAAGTGACATGGGAACAAATTGTTTATTATCATTAGAAGGGTCTACCCTGTGCAACGCACAGTGTTGCATGCTAGTAGGTATGAAAAATCAAGGCACATTTAACCACATACTCCATTCGTTCCGGGCAAAGAGTCCCCGTTTGAAAGTCAAACTTTTTAAGCAAATGACACTTTTAGTAGCCTATTAATAATAAAATGACACTTTCATGTCTTAATTTTTTGAAAGTGAAAAAATGGAAATGTGGACTATTTGTCCGGAACGGAGATAGTATTAGTCAACTGTTGGGGGGGGGGGGATGGGCAAACGTCAAAACATCAACGATAAAATACAACGTACATTCACATAGCACATTGCATCTGTGTATATAAAGAGCACACACACTCACAAACACATGATCTCTGGCACAAATCCACACAGACAAACAGCACACACATTAGCAGAAATTTCACACAATCACTCTTTTAAGACAAAGAAGAAGAAAATGAAAAGCAAACACACAATCTCTCGCACAAATCCACACAGACAAACACAGCACACACACAAACACGTTAGTAGAGATTCATAACACAACACGTATCTAGTTAAAAAGAACAACAAATTGAAATTGAAGTAAAGCAAAAAAAAAAAAAAAACTACCAGACATTCCAGCCTTGAGGCAGCTAGAAATAACCTCCACAGATCTCGAATTCGGGCCAAGAGTTCCAACGATCTTCGTCATTGCAGGAAAGAAATTCTACGAAAAATAAAAAAATAAAAAATCCATCCAACTACACTATCATCAGTAGATCAAACACTTCACAAACATTAAAACCCTCGCTCACCAAATTTAACAACAAAAATCACTAAAAAAATATTCAAAAAATCAGAGAAATTCAAATTTGCAAATATAACAAAAATGCTTACAGGTTTAGAAGGCTCGAGAATTGAAGACATTCGAAGAGGTTCTTCGAGAAGCAAGTGATTTGAATGCATTTTACTGTTGAGAGCTGTTCGATTGAGAATGTAGAATCGGTGGATGCTGTAGAAAAGAACAGAGATAACTACTCTACTTCAATGATGAAAGGTAACTTCAAAGGTAGCGTTTAGAATGGCTATAATTTATATTCCGTCGTACAGTATTTCTTTTCTATTAATTCCCTGGTATTTGAATAATCCTTCTTTATTGTCATTGGTTTACTTTTTTGTATTTTGTTAGTTATTTCCCTCCACAAAGTGGAAGGTTGATTGGCCAAAAGTCTAATAAAAGATGTCCAGTCATTGCTTAGTTTCTGTCCGGTCCGATCGGTTTCAATCCCTAATATGTTACGGTTTAAATGAACAATTATAAATACGACCATAATCCTTTCGATTTAAACGAATCGCTAACGGGTTACGCATAAATCAATTAAATAAGACTTCTACTTAAATTTAAAATTTGCAATCAAGTAATCAATACAAATTCAACAAAAATGTCTTATAACGACATTATCTAGATAATACTCTAGTAAACCAATCAAGTTATTTAATTAATAGTCATAATATACGTATTATTAGATCAAAATAATTGTCAATTGAAACTTACCGAACATCCATTTTACCACTTTATCCTTACTTTTCACTCTACTTTAATTATGGGTCACATACATATGATAATAAGTCAATTGTTTTTTTTAAACAAATTATTCTTATTAGATTAAGTCAATTAAAATGAGTTTTCTTGTATGATTAGATTTTGTTGGAATCTATATAAACATAGTAAAAACTTATTCTTTCATAAAAGGAGTTGCATTGGTTACATAAAAAATCTCAGTATAGATGTTAGTTAAGTCAACCCTATCGGTTTCGGTCTCTGATAAATTGTGGTTTAAATGTTAAACAGGTTGCTAAAAATTCAAACATAATTCTAACATTTTTCAATTTAAACGGTTCAACTCTATGATTTTCGACCATATTAAGACTTTAATGTATTTTTTCACCAAGCTCAATGGTTAAGCCATAACAACTTCGTACCGGCAAATCTATATATTTTAGTTTCCCATATAAAAATACATATTCTCTATGTCCCTAAATTATCGTCATCTTTTCCTTTTTCGTCCGTGTCAAAATAATTGTCAAGTTTGAAACTTACCTTTTTAGAACATCACTTTTATCATTTTATCCTTACTTTTTCATCATACTTTAATTATGTGCCACATACACATGAGTTTTAAAAGAAACTACACATTAAACTAGTATAAATAATCAAGTCAATTGTTTTTTCTTAAACTGTGCGTCAGATCAATTAGGACGATTATTTAGGGACGGAGGGAGTACTTCAGATGTGTGATGTTTGACTTACATTTGATAAATTATATCATTAATCAAAAAAAGTAAAAATAAAAAATAAAAAGAATTTTATTTAAATTTTTTTTGGCTTTAAGACAGTATAGAACGCATACCACACCTTTATTACCCCCCCAAGTATTGGAATACAACATACGCCGTTGTTTTGTCACACGAGATTGTCCTCGTGATAAATTCTCTTTAACAACATGTTAAATGTTAAAAATGTAGGATATATATTCCAAAAAAGTTTTCCCACTAAAAATAATTGTGGGGTTACTAAATTTTCTAACACAATCCAAAACACACATAAAATGGGGGGAAAAGTTATATATATACTAATATGCATGTTCGTATCATAGATATGGTATCGGTATGACATTAGTTCAATAAATAATCGGGATAAATAAAACTCATAAGTGACGGGATAATTTAAACAAAACCTACAACTGGAGGTTTTATATGTAATTGTAGATGGTTAATTCAAACATAACTCATAACTGAGGGGTTCATTGAATTTAGCACAATTTAAAACACTTTTTAAGAATTTAAATTTAGAAAGATTATAAGTCCAAATTTCCTAAATTGCCTGGATATTTTTCAAGACAAAGACTCCTTAAAGGTTCGCAAAATGACAAATTATTATGGAAAATATTTGTGTAAGACAGTCTTACGAATATTTTTTGGAAGATGAATTTTCTTTATCCGATCAACCATGTATTAGTGAGTTACGCTGTGAGATATTGGAGCTTCATCTTATTAATTAAGATCTGTTAGAGCATGTACAATGGGGGTTTTTCTCCAAATCAAACTTAAATCTTTCCATCCAATGGAGAATTTAAAAAAATCATCTCCAAATCAACCAATGATTTTAACAAAATATATATATATATATCCCTTGAACCCCAAAGTTCCCAAATCCTAGGTCCCCCTTTCCAAGTGTCATCATTTGAGTGAATAATATTTTATTTTCTTTCATTGCCTTTCTTGGCCAATTTTTAGCTAAAAAATTTAATTTGTTTAATTTATTTTTTTCCTGAATTAAAGTACACATTTTTATCTATAAATAGAGACTTTGTTTGTTTCATTTAGATATCAGAAATTTTTTTAATTATTTTTTCAAGTTTCTAGTCATTATTAATAAAGATAAATATGGTGGGGTATATAAATATATTGGATTTTATGTTATTATTAAAAAAAATTGGTTTTAAATCAAATAGATATCCAATAAATTATTTTATTAATTTTTAATAAATTATATTTAATTTTTGATTTAATTTGATAAAATCATTGTACATGCTCTTATAAGGTCTTAAAAAAGACCTCCTCAGTTATTACAGGATCTATTTCCTTTTACTTGTTACTATAGGACAAGGCCAAGACCAGGATTCGATGGATCTGGTCTGCAAATTGCAAACAAACTTAACGGGGGTAGGTGGGAATGGAAATTATGATCGTAGGTTTTTGTTTTTCGTTTTTATAAAATTTTCTAAAATTACATTGGGTTTAAAACTAATCTTTGTTCGTGGTGAATGGCATTGCCATTCACTAAAACGAGACATCCTGATAAATTGATCGATACACACAAAAATTTAGTGATAATCAAATTATTGAGTCAACCCATTGATAATTTATAAGTAATTCGCAATGATAAACACCGTGAGGTGGTTAGAGATGTTAATCAGTCAAGTCTTAACGGTTTCAGTATAATCTTAACGAGCCCGGTTTAGAATGGGTCCGGTTTAGTCGGTTATCACGTTTGTCCGGTCAAAAACTTAACGGTTTCAGTCTGATCCTGTCGGTTTCGATTCAAATCTGCGGTCAGCCAATGATTAAACTTGTACGTTTTTTTCCAATTTCGAGGCTTGTACGCTTATTTCAACGTATTATACGTGTCTCGTTTATTATACTAATTATATTAAAACTGTTAATCGGTCCAACCCTAACGGTTTTCGGTATTATACCCATCTCATATATTACTAACTATACTAAACCGTATGCAAGTCGGTTTCCGGTTCAACCCTAACAGTTTTCGGTCTGATCCTAACGGTTTCAGTTCCTAAACGATCCGGCTTAAACGGTCCATCTAAAAATTCAACCCTAACGGTTTCGGTTCGGACCTACGGCTTTCGACCCTATTAACATCTCTAGAGGTGGTGTTGAATTTCATTGGATAAAATTGACAAGTTACTTAAATAACCTTTATGGGATTGGTGGGAATCAATAACATTGCCAAATCCATTAATAGCCCTTTATGGGTGTTTGAGTCATGAGTGGCTCTGGTTTTGCAAATTCCAAACAAACCTATCGGGGATTGGTTGGAATTGAAACTATTGAAAGAAAATAACATGCTTGTTTTTATGTGATTTTATCACGTTGAGTATGGTTAATAGTGTATCAATCTCAAATCAAAGTTAAATATTCTTTTACAGCGGTGTATCTAAAAAAAATCTAATCCAATTTCTATTTGATTTGTATGATACACATCAAACCACACAGTGTGTTAAAAACAATCGTGTTTCAAGTCATTTGGGTTCAAAACGACGTCAAAAATCAAGAAAAATATCAAGCCGGCCGACATACAGACTGACGCCTCTGTCGTTGCCCTTTCCACATGGAAATTTCAAAAAAATCATCGTTATTCTTGGCCAATTTTTGGCCGTTTTTTTTTCCTCTAAATTAAAGTATAAATTTTTACCTATAAATAGATATTTAGTTTGTTTCATTTGGATGTCAGAAAAAATTTCTATAATTTTTTCAAGTTTTTAGTCATTTTCTAGAAAAAAATATATTAAAGTAATTGAGATAAATATAGTGAAATATGTAAAAGTATTAGATTTTGTGCCACCGTTAGAAGGTTTTTTTGGTTTTGAATCGAATGAGTATCAAATAGATTATTTTACTGATTTTTAATGTATTGTATTTGATTTGATATTTCATTTGAGTGTATTTGATTTGACTGTTAACCATCTAAGGGTTGAACACATAATATTTTGGTTCACACGGGAACTGAGACATGTCGCGAAATGAAAAACAATACAAAATTTTTTTGTAGTGGTCAAACCAATGAATTTTAATACTCTCTCTGTTTTTAAATAATTGTCATTCTTTATTTTCTTGTATGCTTCAAAATAATCGTATTGTTTCAAAACTTTCTTTAATTTTTTTTACCACTTTACCCCTATTTTTGTTACCTATTTTAATTATGGTCAAATATTTAAGAGTATTAAAGAAAATTATACATTACACAAAGAGTATTTGACTGTTTTACGTATCTTTAATTTGTAAAACAGAGTCACACTCACTCACAACTTAATTCACCAACACACGATGAGTTAAGTAAAGATGATCCGTTTTATGAAAAATATTCGTAAAAATGTCTTACCCAAATTTTTATCTTAAACAAATATTTATAACACAGTTAATTATTTTTTCTTAAAACGTCGGGTTAAAAGAAAACAATTATTCGAATAGGGAAGGAGTATTAGAAATTCTTACGAAAAGCACCATCGTCCATCGGATGGTGTTAGGTTTCATTGGATAAAGTTGTGAAATTACATAAATAACCCTATTTGGTTAGGTGGAAGTTCAACTCGTGCTTGTCAAAAGATAGAAAAGCAAGTGGAATTAGTGGCCACCATTATTCGCACTGCGAAACCGTTGCCTGAATAATGAATAGGACTTGCTTGATTGCATTTATTTTCGGTGGCTGGCGAAGGGACGTGGACCCCCTTATGTTTCATAATTAAGCACATGACTACCCCCTTGTTGTTTTGATTAAAGTAAATGAGTGAAGTTATATGAGGTGTTTCCTCTTAATATTGGTTCTTTAAAAACAATCGTACCTCTCCATTTCCATTTGAATATCCTTTTAATCTTCTCCATTTGCTTCATTAAAGAGTCGAAAATTTGTCAATATATTAATGAGTTTCATCCAATTATTAGTATCAGAACAGTTTTGTATCTATTAAAACACGCAAATGATGCACCAAATCAAAATTGTGCTGATGTACAGGTTGATGTCCTAAGACCGGATACAACGAAAGTTTATAGGCAGATTTAATGGAAATCTTCCACAACAATAGAGAGTCATAAGCAAATCTAAAATAAGGAAAGGTGTTGGAGTATCCGGTCCAGATACTCACCTTCCTTGAATCAAGAACCAACCCTCTCACCAAAACGTCCATCAACTTTTTTTCTTTTTCTTTGATTTCAGACTTTTTTACAATTCAAAAAATAAATAAATTACAAAGTGCATATTTTTATCTATAAATAGAGACTTTGTTTAATTCATTTAAATTTTAAGTTATTAGAGATATAGAAGATGAGGTGTGAAAGATTATTGAAGTTTGTATCAAGCTGTTGTATGAGTTTTTTGTTTGAATGCCTTATGAGTATCAAATAAATTTTTATATTCATTTTTAATGAGTTGAGTATCAAATGATGATCAAAATAGATACTCAGTTATACATGACTTAATAGCAAATTTTGATGCGATATTTAGCAAAGTTCTAAAACATTACTATCAATGATTAATTAAGTAGATAAATAAGTAATTTATTAACATGTGATTGTGAATTTGAGTCTATTTGTGCAGAGGAGAGCTTGAGAAAGGTTTTTGAGTATACTTTGGTCGTGTTTTGGTTGAGGAACTTCTTTTTGTTTTTTATTTTCTTATAATAATTAAAGACAAAGTAAGCAAAAAAAAAAAAAAAGTAAGACGAATGAAAGAGAAATATAAAATAAACCTCAAATACTCTATTCAAACACGAACTTTATTCATATAACTATATATTGATGTGTCTGGCCCAAAGCTGGTTACGAGCAAGTCATGTGCAAGCATCATGTGCCAGTCGCGAGCTCGTTTATATGGGATCCGCATTCCTAGCAGACAAAGCTAGCAAGACGAACGAATAGAGATCGACGTTATACTCCGTCTACATCTGGTCGAGCATAGGCTATGTGTAGACACCCCAATTTTATACCCTTCATTTCCTAAAATGTCTAAAATATACTTGTAATATAAAAATGACTAACGGACGTTACTTTCTGTTAGCCTTTCGGGGCGGAGGGGGGGAGGAGAATGATAAAATGACTTGACAAGGGAGCAGACTGGAAAATGAGGAAATTTGTGAAGAAATACAAGTCGGGGCGCGACGCCCCATCTTGCATGTGTCGCGCCCCGAATTGTTTTTTACCTTCTCCAATCCAGTTGTATGGCATGTTGTTCTTGCACAGTGTACAACCATTCCAAGCCACCCTTCACACGGTTGCCTGGGACGAAATTCTCCTATAAATTCTCTCATTTTCTTCACTCCAGCCTTCTCCCACGGCTTCCCTCTCTCTCTTTTCTCCCTTACCTCTGTGCACGTGATCAAGGCTCCCAGTCTCTTCCTCCCTTGCCTTGTGCAAGCAAGAATTCGGCCCCCGGCCCCGGCCTTCTGCCCCCGCGGCAGCCTCTTCCCTTGCCCGAGCAAATGACTTCATTCCTCGCCCCTGGCGAGCCGATCTAAAAAATCAAAAGGCGCGGTCACACTGCCCTAATAACAACAATGATGATAACACAATGATGACAATACAATGATAACAACACAACAACAAAGATAAAAAGACGTTCTCTTTCGAAAAGAAGACAGGGAGAGCACACCGGAAACAACGAGCGCCTAGTGAGCTAAAGCCTAGGCGTATATATCGGGATCAGAATTTCACCCTACAAGAGGTGGGTACCCATTTATTATTTTGTCTCGTAGTTAATTAAAATAGTTAACAATAATAGATAAAATAATTTTAGTATGATATTTATAAATAATGCGTTAATTAGTTTATAAATTGGTTTATGTAGATAATAATTATTTATTATTGGTAAATACTATGTGTAAATAATATAGTAGATAAAACAGTATTACATATAAATGTACATAAAATATTAAAATAGTTAATAGCATGCTTAGGTAATGGCTAAACACACCTTAAATGCTAAAATGACAAAATAGTTGTTATTATGCTCAAACGACATCCTGCTTTTCCAATATATATAAATATAAATATAAATAAATAAATATATATATATATATATATATATATATATATATATATATATATATATATATTTATATATGTATATATATTCGTTATATATATATAATGAAAATTTAAACTAAACTCGACAATCTAACCATGCTATCTTAGCAAAACCCAAATGAGGCCAATAGGGCAAGTTGGGGTAACCTTTCAAATAACTTATAGACTATGTAAGTTTTTCTTCGAGGAGGTCCACACGTCGCTTGTTAGAGTCCACGCGCGTCGTATTCCACGCGCTTCAATGTTTTGAAACCACTCGCCTTTCGGTGGCGGGGATGCGTCTTGGAACAGGGTTCTCACAATGGCAACTTTGTTATGGAAGATTGTTTAAAAAAAAAACAGAAAAAGAGCTAGACTCAATTTTTTTTTTTTTTGGAATTTGCTAATTTGTTTATATACAAAGAACATGCTTATATACATGCATAGTTTAGATATTTGCTTACATGTATATATATTTCAAACGTGCACTTCCGTTCATATATTATTGCAAATGTACGTTTTATCTGTTATTACCAATATTCTTTGTGGGAGGGGAAACATTTGTAACACATGACATGCTTACAGACATGCACAGTTGATCAATGTCTTATTTTAAATTTATTTTCCTTACAAGTGGACAAGACTATTGTAGAATAGTTTTGGGAAGTAAGGGTCGAACTACATAGACAAGAAGATCACAGATAGTACGATTATCGGTAGCAAATTATTAACCTAAGGGGGGGTTTTTATATTGATTTTAATCTAAACTAATTATTATTCTAGTGTTTAACTAATTAACAACAATCACAATTTATGAAGATCTTATGATGGATGGAAATCTAGGATTAGGGTTTCACTTTTATCTCTTTTATGCTTATTTTAATAAAGTATCATTCAATATCTTGGGTTCGTTCATAAAATATAGATATAGCCTGTTGAATTACCGTTCAGTCTCCATCTTCAAATAATTCATCCATTCTATATCCTAGGCATAAGAACATATGATCTAACTGTCACTTAGGTCATATATGGAACCTGACCCTAACTTATCACTCTCGTGCATCGATAGGTTCAATTTATTGTGATGGTGAGCAAGTGTACAATATATGCACATTGATCATGCAGTTATCCGCACCTCTAGGCCTTTGTTATTCACGATTACATTCATTTGTTCAAAGTGAAATAATAGAGGGATTGATAAACACCACAATCAACAAGAATAGAATGAATAAAAGTATAATTAAAGCATAGATTCGATACAAGTTACCTCCCAACTTCTAGATTAATGGGTGATTAGTTCATCCTTGAAGATGAACAACACATGGAGATGATAGAATACATGAATCGATCTTCAATTCTTGTAATTACAACAACTAATTATGTTATACAATCTAGATCCTATTCTAAAGCTATAGAAAACTACTTTCTAGCCATCCTAATGCCTTGGCTACTGGCCTCTATTCATACCATGGAGTTGTAGGGCGATTAGATCTCTTGGCCTGAAGTGAAAACTCAGAATTTCGTGTTCTGACTACCTTGCGGTCGCAAGGTATAAGGCACCTTGCGTCCGCAAGGTCCTTGATTTATCCGGGCTTGAGACTCTAACATTCTGCCTACCTTGCGGAGGCAAGGTAGAATACATCTTGCGACCGCAAGGTGTCTAGTTCTGGTCTTCTTTGTTTCTTCTTCAATTTACTTCTGGCCCCTTCTTGGAATTTTCACCAAAAAGCCTAATAATTTATATACTTTTACCTAAAACCCTGAAACTCGTAAAACAACTGAAAAACACATATCAGTAGCCAAAAGCCTCGTGGAATCGCTCAATTTAAGTCATAGAAGTATAGAAAATCGACGTATAAAATACATCGATCAACAATCTAGATTCTGCTTATATATATATATATATATTATAAACACATGTTTGATTTGTGTATATGTTGTTGAATCTTGCCTTAAAATAGATTTGCTTAAAATCATTTCACTTGTTGTCAGTCATTACTTAAATTATTTCTTGTTGGTCAGCTTGTGGGATATCTCTTTGTCAGTCACTTCTATCGACTGACCACAGTTTTAAAAGTGTCAGCTTGTTTACTTTATTTATTTAAACACTCTCTTGTACTGACACTTTCTTATTTTGTGTTTTGATAGATATTCTGTATGTTATCTGTCTAACAGGATCCCTGTGATCTTGTGAGAAAATGCGTATGGATAGCTTAACACATTTCAAATTCAAATGTGTTCCTAACGGGCTGATCTTCAAATTCATCTATATATACCCTCAGGAATCACTCGAAAATATAGAAGTCTGAAGCTTTCTACTCTTAAAAGAAGTTCTCTCTACCTTAGTCTTCTTGAAAAACTTTAGCTAAATACTTTTCTTTGAAAATTTCCTTCTAGTTATTGTTTAGACAAACACTGAGTGATTTATTTCATATTCTTTAGAAATCAGTCAGTTTGTCTCACGAGTTTGATTGTTTTTCAATCATACTCCCTAAACACTGGTCTTTTGTTGTACACTGATTCATTAGAGATCACTTAGATTCTTTAAAAAAATTAGTGCACTTCAAAAATCCAAGTTTGACCAACTTGATGGTGGACGTAGCAGTTTTACTATGAAACACTTCAATTGATTTGTCAGTTATTTTATCAGCCCTTACAAGCTGATCTAGCACTTAAGAAGTTTCGATCTACTTAAGTGTCAGCCAGTTACTTACATAAACTGTTTACTTAATTGTTTTGATAAATTGTTCTTCGGTTCTTCTCTTTATATTTAGTAATCTATCTTAAAAGTTAATTTTCTAAAACAATTGTGTCAGCTAGCTGACCAATATTCTTCAACTTCAGCCACTTTAAATCATCAGCCAGTTGACACATTATCAGCTGACTGACAATTTACATATTCCGCTGTAAATTTTATAAGTCAACCCTCAAAGTTTTTAAAAGGCTATTTACCCCCCCCCCCTCTACCCTTGTTAGTTGCCAACGGGACTTACAATTGGTATCAGAGCAGAACTTATTCGAAAAATTATTATTTTTCCAAGTTTAACAACTTGAAAGCTCGATCATGGCAACCATAAAAGCTTTTCAATCAAACAATGTTACTCAAGTACCTATTTTGATGAAGATCACTTTGATATTTGGAAAGAAAGAATTACAAGATATATAAACAATATAGATAAACGATTAATGGAATGTGTAAGAGGTGGTCTTATGCAACCAATGAAAATCAATACTAAATTTGGTAAATCTTCTACTGCAGATGATGATAACATAAGTCCTCTAGCCCCCGATATTGAAGAATATGTCATCAAGCCCCAATCAGAATGGACTGAGGAAGATAAAATTACTGACGGACTGGATGCTAGAGTTGTACACGTTCTATCAAGTGCTGTTCCTGATGAACACTACAAACAAATTTATGACTGTGTTACTGCCAAGGAAATTTGGAATGTTCTCGTTGAATACGTCGAAGGAGACCAAAACACCAAGAACAATAAACTCTATGATTGTATACAAGAGTTTGATGCCTTCAAAAAGGACCCAAAGGAATCATTGAAGAATGCTTACGATAGATTTCTCGAGGTAAGTAATAGATGCTCTTCTCTTGGCAAAGATTATAACATGAAAGATTTGAATATGCGTTTTCTTAGCAGCTTGGGAAGTAGAAGGCATGTAAAGGTCACAACCATAAAGGAAGCAAGAGGTTTGAACAAAACTCATATACGAAGTCTTGTTGCAAGTCTAAAAATTTATGAAAATGAAGTTCTCAAAACTCAAGAAATTGAGAAAAACTTTAAAGGTATCTCTTTGCAAGCTGAAGAAGAGATACCTAAAACTTCTACATCTCTGTCAGATTGTGACTTTGATGAAGATGAATTTGCTACATTTGCTAGACAATTTAGAAAGTTTAAATCTTTTAAAAAGAACTTCCAAAAACCTTCTGCAAGTTTTCAAAAATCTTCTGCAAGTTTTCAAAAATCTTCCTCAAAATTTCAAAAACCTTCCTCAAGCTCTCAAAGACCTTCTTCTTCAAACTTTCAAAAGCCTTACTTCAAAGGAAATGAAGACAGGGATGAGAAAGAAAAGTTGTTGTGCTTCAATTGTAGAAAACCAGGCCACTTTGCCTCAAACTGTCCTTTTACGAAAAATGAATATTACAAAAGAGCTCCTAAAAATTTTGAAAAACAAAAGGGTTTAGTTACTGAAGATCAAACTCTTGCAACATGGATTGAAACAGATTCTGAAGATGAATCTGTTGATTTTGTGCAAGAAGCAAATTTGTGTCTTGTTGTAGAATCAGTTATATATGATTCAGAAAATGATTTTCCTAGTCCAGAATACTAAAATGAGTCTGATAATGAGCTGCCAAACTCACCTATTAAAAACCCCAAGCTGACAAAGGTCATTGATCGATGTATTTTATAGGTCGATGTCAAGTACTTTTAAGACTTAAATTGAGCAATTCCACGAGGCTTTTGGCTACTGATATGTGTTTTTGAGTTGTTTTATGAGTTTCAGGGTTTTAGGTGAATTTATATAATTATGAAGCTTTTAGTGAAGATTTCAAATAAGGGGCCAAAGTGTAAATTGAAGAAAAATGGCAGAAAAATACTCTGAAGACCTTGCGGCCGCAAGGTGTTTAGACCTTGACTTCACAAGGTGGACAGAAAAGTGGGCTCCCGAAATCAAGACCTTGCGGATGCAAGGTCATTACCCCTTGCGACCGCAAGGTACCCAGAACCGACTTTTCGGGGTTTTCAATCCAGATTGGAACTCCTAATCCCCTACAACTCCATGGTATAAATAAAGGACGGTAGCCAAGGCCAAAGGACGTCCAGGAAGTAGTTTTAAATAGTTCTAGCGTAGGATTTAGATTGTATAACATAGTCTAGTTGTTGTAATTACAGTTTTGAAGATTGATTCATGTATTCATTCATCTCCATGTGCAGTTCATCTTCAAGGATGAACTAAACATCCATTAATCTAGGAGTTGGGAGGTAACTTGTATCAAATCTATGACTTAAATATATTTTTATTCATTTAATTCTCGTTGATCATGGTGTTTATCAACCCCTTTATTATCTTGCTTTGAACAAATGAATGTAATCGTGAATAATAAAAGCCTAGAGGTGCGGATAACTGCATGACCAATATGCATATGTCGTACACTGGCTCACCATCATGATAAATTGAACCTATCGATGCACGAGAGTGATAAGTTAGGGTCAAGTTCCATATATGACCTAAGTGACAGTTATGATCCATATGTTCCTGTGCATAGGATATAAAATAGACGAATTATTTGGAGATGGAGACTGAACGATAATTCGACAGGCTATATCTATCTTTCGTGAACGAACCCAAGAATTTGAATGACACTTTATCCAAAATAAGCTATAGAAGAGATATAAATGAAACCCTAATCCTAGATTTCCCTCCATCATCAGATCTTTCTTACTGTAATTGCTGCTAATTTAGGTAAATCAACTGCTTTAGTATAATAATTGGTTTAGATTAAAATCTATATAAAAACCTTAGTTTAATAATATTGCTACCGATAGTCTTATTATTTGTGATCTTCTCGCCTCTATGGTTTGACCCTTGATTCCTAAGCTATTCTACAATAGTCTTGTCCACTTGCAAGGAATAAATTTAAAATAAGACACGATCAGTCATCAAACTTGATCACTTTGTGGTTAAGAAAATAAGAAATGGTTTTTATGGGCAAGGAATCATAAGTCAGCCAGAAAGAAAAATCAAGTCAACTTCTCCAAGGACTGTTGACATCAAAATAAGCAAAATGTCAAAAAGGTAGGAGGAGAAGGCTGCTGACACAAGTGTTGATGATCTACTGGAACAAATGCAAGAAATGTATTTCAAATTTGAAACACTCAAAAGAATTCATGTTTCTTTATCTGTTTACTTCAAAAGAATCTCTGATGAAAACTGTGAGCTTCAAAAGATCAATGAGCTTTATAAAGTACAACAAAATGAATTGCTGCAACTTAAAAACATTAATGAAAAACATGAGATTCAAGCAAAAATATCTGATGCCTAGATTGCTGACCTTGTAGAAAGAAATCTTCAACTGACCAATGTTGTTGATACTTACTCAAAGTCAAAAGCTGCTGTTGAGACTATCATTAGTCAACAAAAAAAATCATGAAGACCAACATGGTCTTGGATATTCAAAAGATGATGGAAATTGTGAAATCAGACAACCAAATGGTGGACCTAAGATTCTGCTAAAAAAGGATAAGGGATTAGCTTATAACAGTGTACCTTTCAAATATCCCAAAAGCATGAATCAACTTAAGAAGCCCATTAACAAAAAGGATAAACTAAACAATGACAATTGTAAGTCTTCTGGTTGTAAGCCTAAAAACTTGTCAGCTAATGCACCAACTGACAAACGTCAGCCAGCTGACAAGTGTCAGCCAACTGACAAAAGAGGAGGAATCAGAAGGAAGACAACTGACAAGTTCAAGCCAATCAATTTTGTTGCTGCTAAGACTTCTAAACTAAGTCAAAATGAATCAAAGAATTCACCTTCAATGACTGATAAACCTGGTTATCACAAATGCAATATTTGCTCTACTTTTGGTCATTAGTCTCATGAATGCCTGTTTAGATTTAAGCCTACTGACAAAGTCAAGATGCCTAAATTTAGGCAAGTTTGGCTTCCAAAGAAAACTAACCCTTTGGACCCGAAAGTATAAAGGGTACCATGATTTAAATGTTCATATTTCAGGTATGCTTAATGGCAGATGATCAATCAACTGACATATGGATATTAGACAGTGCATGCTCTAGACACATGATCGGGTCAGCTGAACTCCTTACTGACATTATCTCAGCCAAAGGACCTTCTGTCATTTTTGGAGACAATTCAAAAGGGAAGACTATAGGCTATGTATCCATTATCAAGGGATCTATCAAAATTGAAAATGTCTCATTAGTACAAGGTTTGAAACATAATCTCTTAAGTATCTCACAATTCTGTGATAAATGTATGAGCTGCTCTTTTTCTTCTACTCATTGTTTTATCAAAAACAGTCTCACAAATAAAGTTCTACTTACTGGTTCTAGAAAAAGAAATGTTTTTGCTATTGATTTACTTGCTTTAAATCACAATACTCAAATACGTTTAGTAGCAAATAATACTTCAAAAACTTCATTTCTTTGGCACAAAAGACTTTCACATTTAAATTTTAAATATCTTTCAAAACTCTCAAAAGGAGACTTAGTGAAAGGTCTGCCATCTATAAACTTTCCTTCTGACAAAAAATGTGATGCTTGCATTTTAGGAAAAATAACAAAAGCCTCTTTCAAACCCAAACCATGTCTTTCAACCAAAAGAATTCTTGAACTACTTTATATGGATTTATTTGGTCCAATTACAACTGCAAGCTTGGGAGGAAATAGATATACTCTGGTAGTTGTGGATGATTACTCAAGGTACACATGGGTTGTAATGATGCAATCCAAGGATGAAACTTTTGGCATTCTCACTTCCTTGTTCAGAAATCTTCAAAATAAAAAAGAATGTGAAATCATAAGTGTAAGATCTGATAATGGTACAGAATTCAAGAACCTAGGCATGGATACATACTGTGATGATCATGGCATTGATCACAATTTCTAAGCAGTTAGAACATCTCAGCAAAATGATGTAGCTGAAAGGAAGAACAAGACATTAATTGAAGCAGGAAAAACAATGCTAGCTGAAGCAAAACTGCCAAAGTATTTTTGGGCAGAAGCTATCAACACAGCCTGTTTCACTCAAAACATATCTCTCATAAACAAGTTTCATGGAAAGACTCCCTATGAATTATGGAGAGGAAGAACAGCCAACATTGCTTACTTTAAAAAATTTGGGTGTAAATGCTTTATTCACTACAATGGTAGTGATCACAGAGGTAAATTTGATGAAAAAGATGGTGAAGGTATTTTTGTTGGTTATGCCAAATATAGTAAAGCCTATAGAGTTTATAATAGAAAAATTCAAGTAATTGTTGAATCTATGCACGTTACTTTTGATGAATTTAATTTACTTGAAACCACTGAGGCTCCTGAGATTACTGACAATTTTGAGACTTTTGAGACATGAAACAATGGTAGTTCAACTCAGAATAATCCTTCATCTTCCATTCCTCTAGATGTAACCTTAGATATTCAGAATGAGCCTCAGCAGGTTGATAACTTCCAGCCAGCTGACAAACCAAATCCTGTTATAGTTGACCAGTCAACTGACATACTTGCTTCTAAAACTATTCAGTCAGCTGACACTCCTATGGCTTTACCATCACCAATTGAACCCCTTCCACTCCTTCCCAAAGAAATCAGAGAAGCTAAACATCATTCAGTTTCAAACATCATTGGTGATCCCTTTGCTGGCCGAAGAACAAGAAGCAGTTCTAGAAATGAAACTCTTGATTCGCATGCTTTTGTCTCCTCCGTTGAACCCAAAAAGGTTGATGAAGCTTTAGAGGATCCTCAATGGATTGAGGCCATACAAGAAGAATTAAATCAGTTTGAAAGATGTCAAGTATGGGAACTTGTTCCAAGACCCTCAGATCAACAAGTTATTGGAACAAAATGGGTGTTTAGGAACAAGTTGGATGAAGATGGAAATGTCACTAGGAACAAAGCAAGATTGGTAGCCCAAGGCTATAGACAGGAGGAGGGTATTGACTATGATCAAACATTTGCTCATGTTGCCAGGTTAGAAGCTATTAGATTATTGCTTGCATATGCAACTTTCAAGGATTTCAAGGTCTATCAAATGGATGTAAAGAGTGCATTTCTAAATGGTGATCTACAAGAACAAGTCTTTGTTGAACAACCTCCTGGGTTTCTTGATATCAAGAAGGACCATGTATGCAAGATGAAAAAGGCACTTTATGGTCTCAAACAAACCCCAAGAGCATGGTATGAAACTCTATCAAAATTCCTCATGAATAAAGGATTTCAAAGAGGTAAAATCGATACTACTATTTTCTCCTTGAAGCACAAAGGTAATATCTTACTAGTTCAAATTTATGTTGATGATATTATTTTTGGCTCTACTAATGAAGTTTTGTGTAAAAGATTTGAAAATCTTATGAAAGGAAAATTTGAAATGAGCATGATGGGAGAACTCACTTACTTCCTAGGTTTGCAAATTAAGCAAACTGAAGAAGGGATATTTATCCATCAATCAAAATACACAAGAGAGCTGATCAAGAAGTATAACTTGCAAGAAGCAAATTCGGCAAGCACTTCAATGGGAGTGGAATGTCATTTGGTCACTGATGAAAAAGGTAAACCGGTTAATACAACTGAGTACAGAGGTATAGTTGGATCCCTTTTATATTTAACTGCTAGTAGACCAGACATTATGTTTGTTGTGTGTATATGTGCTCGTTTTCAAGCCAATCCAAAGGAATCTCATATGATTGCTGCAAAAAGAATTATTAGATACTTGATTGATACTGAAAAATTTGGTATTTGGTATCCTAGAGATTCATCTTTTAACTTAATTGGATATTCAGATGCTGACCTTGCAGCTTGTAGAGTTAAAAAAGCACTAGTGGAACATGTCGCTTGGTGAAATAGCGATATCTTGGGCATGCAAAAAGCAGCATCGCCTCCACCTCAACTACGAGGTCGAATACATTGTCGTAGTTGTTCACAAATTCTCTAGATGAAACAACAGCTATTGGACTATGAGATGCAAATGGGAACATGTCCTATTTATTGTGATAATACTTCTGCTATTTCTGTTTCTAAAAATCCTGTTATGCATTCTAAAACCAAACATATAGACATAAGATATCACTTCTTAAAAGATCATGTTGAAAAAGGTAATGTTCAGCTAGAATATGTTTCTACAGAATTTCAATTAGCTGACATATTTACAAAAGCTCTAAAATCTGATAGATTTGAATTTCTAAGAGGTGAATTGGGAATGCTTATAATGTCATAGAAAGATATTTTGTATTTCTAATCTTTGCATGATTAGATCAGAAAAGAAAATCGGCTGTTCAAATTTGTTAGTCACCGACAAATATTATCACCGACATTTTCAACCGACTTTTCAACTCGATTATCTTCACATATCGACAAATATGGTCACCAAGAGCTCAAAGTAAATCGTTTAAGCTTATGATTTGTCACAAAGTCTCATCAATCGAAATAATTGATTATTCAAGCTTCAAACAAATGACATTTCACCATTGTCAAAATATGATCGGTGACATTTTTCTATTCGACAAAAGAGATTAGTCGACATAATTTTTATCTCTTAGTTAACAACACAGTGACTGATATTATAGTCACTGTTCAGGTAGCCTCTTATCCTTAATCAAAGCTGATCGTATCTCAGCTAAGATTTATATTAAATTTAAATAATTATAAATTCCTTATTTATTTCCCGCCTTTTTTATTTCTCCTTGGAACTCGCGAAGCTTCCTTGAGAAGCCAAATCGACCTTTCTTGTATTCCACCAACTTTGGCGGTTGAAGTGATGTGCTTGCACAAAAACGACCCATTATTGTGATAATAACCTTCTATCATAAATCACCCTTTTATCACAAAAACCAATATTCTGTGTACTTTTCACTACACTCCAAATCTTCGCTTTTAAAACCCACTCACTCACTCTTATAAGCATTTGTACTTATAAAAACCTCTCACATAAATATACTCTCTTTACACCATATTCTACACTTCATTCCTCACCGTTAATTCCTCTCTTCTTCTTCTACCTTTTCAAACTCTTATTTTTTTAAACCCTAACCTTAGCTTTTGGTAGCCATTCTCTCTCTTTCCTTTCTCTTTTTCTTTCTCTTCTCTTCATTTATACTTTGTTGTGTTATATTTCAGGAAAATGGCAACTAATACGGCTGTAGGATGTCCCTTGGATGTGGTATCTCTTAACAACGAACCCATAGGGCTTGAACTCATCCATCTATTAACAGCTTCCGGGTTGATTTCTTTTCTCTCCTTCAATATTAGGACTTACAGTTGCCAGTTGATGGAGGAATTCTTTATGACCATGGAAGAAACTCCAAATGACCCCTTCTCTCTCACTGGAACCATCAGAGGAGTACCCATAGTTTTTGATTCAAAAACCATTACGGCTGCCTTTCCAGGTCTGTCAGATGATGGTTCATCCATCTACACCATTCCTGAAGAAACCCAACAAGTAGGATGGATTACTATGCGAGGAGAAGTTCCAGTTGAACTTGCATTTGATAGGCACAAGAACAGATTTGCTCCTTTGCACTACGCCCTAGCTACTATTCTGGACAAATGCCTTATTATTAAATCTGGAGGGCATGACAAGATTATTGAATCTCAGCTATTTCTCATGGAAGCCATTGTAGAGAACTTTGGAATGAACTGGGGTGCAGTCCTGGTTGAATGTGTGAAGACCAACATAGCCAAGTAAAAGGAAAACATGGCTACTGGCAACCCCAAGCTTACCCATCATCTTATCATTAGCTAGTTCCTTCGATCCTTCCTCTTCAAAGATCGCCTCTCGACCATTGGAGACTTAGAACCAGTCAGAACCAAGAAGTATGTGGCTGCAGACATCAAGCGAGCTAATCTATCCAGCCACTTTGGTCAATAAATATCCACTGCTCAACCTGGTCGAAGACCTCGAACGACAAGGACCCCAGCTCTCACTGCTACATCTACCAGTCACCTCAAACTGTTGGTCAAGAAGTCGAAATAATAGAAGGTCAGCCGAATGGGTCAGAGGAATTAGTCAGTTAGCTGATGTTGCTCAGCAAGTTGAAGCTGGTCAGCAAACTAAAGGTGGTCAACCAACTGACATTGTTCGGTGATGTAAGCAAATGACATCTCTCAAATTCCGAACCTGCATTTAACAAGAAGAAGACGACTGACCTTAACTGCAGAACTTGCTCCCAAAAGGCAAAGAAGAAACCCTAACCTCAATCCATGTAACTTTGTTCTTTTTTCCCCAACTTCAGACATTCCAATCACTGATCCTTCACCAGTTTCTCCTCCCACAAATCCTATATCACCAAACACTGCTCCAATAAAATTTTTCCCTCCTATTAGGAATCCTACCTTCCATCCCAGACACTTATATTACCAAGCAAATCCTGTCCCTATTCCTCCAAACTGGGTTTTTCCAATTGATCATCTTCTTTATTTTGTTCAGTTTCTTCTCTCTTTCCATGAAGAGAAGAAAAATGAAAAACCTCCTGTGAATCCCATCAAATACATTGACCATAATTTAAAGAGAAGACCTTATGTATTGTATCCTGCCATTCCCAACCTAACCCAAGAAGATCTGGTGGCCAATTATGGCAAGTACTTTGATCCCCTTCCTCTTCTTTGGAACAGATTCTATCTATCAAATGATTGTTTTGTTCAAGATGAACGTATCTTTCTAGCTTGGACCATTTACAACAAGGTGCATCAACTTCCTGCCTTACCCCATGATGATCCCTATCTGGTAGGAAGAACAGTTGTGCCAGAAGATGATGTGCTCCATCAAGACTGGGAACAACCTTCAGTTGACCCAGCACTCTTGGCTAGAATTCAAAGGGCTTCAAATAAGTATGTTCAAGATGCTGTTAATTCAGCCAACCAAGCCTACATTGAACTTCACAGACAGATGGCCTTCATGTCAGGAGGAGCTTCTCAGTCCACAGCATTTCCTGATGCATTCACCAGTGATCATGCTCCACTAATCTTTGAGCCAATACCTTCAACCCCTCTTGATGTACCTTTAAATGTTCCATTTGCTATCTCTTCAACTATCTTACCTGTTTCTACCCAGGCTGATCTTCTCCCCACTTTTACTACTACCCTGCAAGCCATTCCATTACCTATATTTGTATCAACAGCTGCAGCCTCATCCTCAGTCCTTCCCGTCTCTGCTCCTATTCCTACACCAATTCCTGTATCAGCCACTCCAGTATCAGTCACCCATGTGTCAACTATTGCTGAACCAGCCATTCCAATGTCAGCCACTCCAGTGTCAGACTCTCCCCTCTTACAAACTGAACCCTTAGCTGATGCTACTCTTCCTTCCACACCAGAAGTCATTGTGATTCCTTCTCCCGAACCTTCCACTTTTTTGGATACTAATCTCCCTACTCACCCAAACCAAGCCTCTTCTCTCATAATCCTACCTGATTTATCTATTCACTCCGTTGTTCCTCTATGTGCCTCACCACCTCATACTATTCTGGTGCATGATCACTCTTCACCTGAGGATACAGCTGAAGAATCCTCCATTGCCTCCTCTTCTAACTCCTCAAAGTCAAACTCTGTGGATGAATCTCTCCTTACTCCTTCTTAGTTGGCTTACAGAAAGGCACAGAGACAGCGAGCCATCATTTCTCAAGCTTTCCAGCAGCTTATAGGGAAGAAAACTATTTTCTCTGATATCATTCCTGAGTCAGACCCGGCACCCACCTCTCCTGTTCCTGCATATCATCTGGCTACTTTCTTTCCTACTGACCTAGAAGATGAGGACATTCAAAACTTTCAATTGTTTACAGCTGCCCCAGGATCTTCTCCCTCACCTGCTCCTGAACCAACTGATCCTTCTTCCTCTAATACATTATATGTTTCAGCCAAATTGGACTTGCTTTATGTCCATCACCTTCAGATGAAAGCAGCCTTCAAGCACCACACTAATCAGCTTGCCACTCTCCAAAGAATAGTTGCAGATCTCTTCTCGCCTAATCTTACACAGTATAATCTTAGTCAAGTCCGCATCGCTATTGCAACTGGTGCCCCGAGGGAAGCTCATATGGATGATTGGAGATCTATTCTGCTTAACCAAAGAGAATGGGCAACCAGGACGTTCAATGCTGAAGCTGCAATGCTTCAAACCATTCAAGATGAGAAGAAATAGAGAGCACGTGTTGATGCATACTTGGCTGAGAACAAAATTCTCAGACAAAGACTTGGTCTTACACCTTCACAGTCAGTAACTTAATCTGAAGCTGCAAAGGAAGCTAAAAAAGATGATGATGATGCTGAAAAGGAAGTAGATGCTGAAAAGGAACCTGAAGCTAATGTTGGTCCATCAGTTGTTGCTCAAGCTGGAAAGCCCACTGAAGGATCCACATCAACAGCTGAATGAACATTGAACTCTGAATGAACTAAACACTCTCTTATACTCTTAAACCTCTTAGACAATCGTTTTACTTGTGGTAGACAATTACTTTCTTCCTAGCTTTAATTTCCTGCTACTTTATTTCATATGCTATCTACTTGGTATTCTAACATCTATTTTGCAGGATTACAAGTTCTTTAATTGCTCTCTGCTTTTAAGTGAATGGTTTTAAGCAAATATGACGAGATTGTTGAATCTTGCCTTAAAATAAGATTTGCTTAAAATCATTTCACTTGTTGTCAGCCTTACTTAAATTATTTCTTGTTGGTTAGCTTGTGAATATCTCTCTTTCAGTCACTTCTATCGGCTGACCACAGTTTTAAAGTGTCAGCTTCTTTACCTCATTTACTTGAGCATTCTCTTGTACTGACACTTTCTCTTTTTGTGTTTTGATAGATATTCTGAATATTATCTGTCTAACAGGATCCATGTGATCTTGTGAGAAGATACGTTTGGATAGCTTAACACATTTCAAATTCAAATGTGTTTCTAATGGGCTACACTTCAAGAACATCTATAAATAGCCTCAGGAATAATTTGAAGGTATATATAGAAGTCTGAAGCATTTTACTCTTAACAGAAATTCTATTTGCCTTAGTCTTCTTGAAAACTTTAGCTAGACATATTTCTCTTGATAATTTCTCTCTAGTTATAGTTTGAACAAAGACTGGGTGATTTACTTCATAATTTTTAGAATTCAGTCAGTTTGTCTCACAAGTTTGATTGTTTTTCAATCATTCTCCATAAACACTGGTCTTTTGTTGTACACTGATCCATTAGAGATCAATTAGATTTTTAATAAAATTAGTGCACTTCAAAAATCCAAGTTTAACCAACTTGGTAGTGGACGTAATGCTTTCGTGGACCACTTCAATTCTTCTCATTGCTATTTCATCGCTTTATAAACTAAACTAACACTTAAGAAGTCTTGATCTACTTAAGTGTCAGCCAGTTACTTACATAAATTGTTTAACCATTGTTCTGATAAGTTGTTCTTCAGTTCTTATCCTTATATTCAGTGACATATCTTAAAAGTTATTTTTGAAAACAATTGTGTCAGCCAGCTGACAAATCTTCATCAACTTCGATTTCTTTAAAACATCATCCAGCTGACCTAGTATCAGCTGACTGATAAGTTTACAAATTCCGTTGCAAATTTTAAAGTTTCACAAAACACCCTCAAAGTTTTTTAAAAGGCTATTCACCCCCCTCTAGCCTTGTCAGTTGCCAACTGGACTTACAATATGCTTTTATTATATTTATCTAGCAAATGAAATAAAGCATTAAAAAACAGATATATCTGTATTTATATTATTTACAGACTCGCAGCCGCCTCCTTCCAGTAATTACAAATACATTTAAAAATATTTGGTCATAATAATGGCTCTTTTTAATGTTATTTTCTATATAGATCCGGGCAGCATAACAACTTATATTTTTTTACATTGGGCCGGATAAAAATAGTTTTTTTTTAATAAAAACTCCTAAAGGTTTACCTTTAAGAGCATGAGGTGCGCTTTGCTACTTCGTACTTAAGGAGAGGGAGTCTTTTCTTCTTTCGCCGCCGGTTCGATTGACAGAATAATTGCTTCCAAAAGTTGCTTTTCGGGCACGCTAAACGGGCGGAACAACTGCTCTGCGTTTCTTTGCCGTTGTTTGCTTCGCTTGCCGCGAAATCAGCAAAGGCAACCGCTTGCTTCCTCGTGGATTTGGCCTTTGATTCGGGCGAGAGCAACCGCTTTTGGGATTTTTGGACCAGGGAATAGGGTGGAATCCTAGCTGGGGGGGCTAAGGCTCACTTTGACTGGTTGGTTTTGAGTTTGGAGGAGATTTGACAGAGCTTCGAGGCTTATAGAAGGAGGGAACTCTCTTTATCTCACGATCGCTCTCTACGGTGTAAAATAAACTCACAACGTATAAGTGAGAAAATTTCTCGTCCCCAAAAGCGGGCCAGGACACCTCTATTTATAGGTGAGAGGAAGGACATCGGCGTCTTTAAAATTTCTTCTTTGTGCTTCATCACTTGCACTGCGCTTGAGAGCTTGTACTAATTCTCAAATCGTAAGCACTTTGAGGCTCTGGGTGCCAAACCCTCATGCTCTGGGCGCCCGCGGGTTCCACGGTGGTGGCGCTGGGACCCCAACCTACTTTTTTTTGACACTCGGCCTGCATTTCAACGTTTCACGCATCTGCTTTGTCTTTTGCATTTTTAAACCACAGCAACTTGACATTTGCTAAGTTTTAACAGGTCTTGATATCACATGTCATGTTAAATACCGAGGGAGTGCGAGGGTAAGGGTGTCTGAGCCCCTCAGCGATGGAGTTCACGGGTAACCCGCAGACTTACCAAGTAAGCGAACATCGTTGATAAGAAATAGACTTCTAATTTCGTTAAAATTATAATGGGGAAGTAACAACGGCAGTGCGATTATAACATAGCAGGTTGTAATACAAACCAAATCTCACATATCCTAGACATATTTAGTCGATTATAACGAGGTTATCGTAGTTTTTAAGCGAGATATGCAAATTAAGTGCTTTCGATGGTGGGACCCCGAAGTAGTCGCCTACGTATCCCTTAATAAAGAGGAATCGGACCAAGCGTGAGACCCGATGCAAACAAACAACGCGGGTGAAATGCCAAGATCAAACATCGTATCCCCAAAGAGGTCGAACCACTGCCAGAACACGATGGTGGGATAGATCGCCTCCTGGGGCAGGTCCGCCGTCGAAGCACGATAGCCTTTTCGGCTCGGGTCTCGCCCAGCAATTTAAGGCACAATCGGATCAAACATCGTATCCTCGAAGGTTGAATCCTTTGCGAACATGATGGTGGGATAGATCGCCTCCTCGGGGAAGTCACTTGCGGGAACCGATAGCCTTTTAATTGGCCCGGGGTCTCCGCCCCCTCGCAGAAAAGGCTGAACACAATCAGATCAACATCGTATCCTCAAAGGGTCGAACCCTTTGTCGAACACGATGGTGAGATAGATCGCCTCCTAAGGACAGGGTCCTTCGGCGGGGCACGATAGCCTTTTAACTGGCTCGGGGTCTACGCCCCCCGTAGAAAAGGCTGAACACAGATTCAAAATTTTGATCATTCATTTCGGGGTTACTCCCCGCGAGGAGATGATCCTATGCTACTCCTAGAAAGCAGGAAAACATCGCATCCTCAGGCGTGGCTATCCTTTGTCGAATGCGATGGTGGAACACATCATGGGTTGATCATTCGTCTCGGGGTTACGCCTCACGAGGAGATGATCCTATGCTACTTCTATAAAGCAGGAAAACATCGCATCCTCAAGCGTGGCTATCCTTCGTCGAATGCGATGGTGGAACACATCATGGGTTGATCATTCGTCTTGGGGTTACACCCCGCGAGGAGATGATCCTATGCTACTCCTATAAAGCAGGAAAACATCGCATCCTCAGGCGTGGATATCCTTCGTCAAATGCGATGATGGAACATATTTTTCATGCAAAAAGGTAAAATACTTTACCTTTTCTTATTATTGCCTTGCTTTTGCTGATTCTGTTGCTTCTGCTGCTGGATTTTCTCCTTTTGCTGCATTTCCAACTTTTGCTGGAGATTTTCTTTTGCTTGCTTTTTGCATTTTGCTGGAGATCTTCTTTTGCTTGCTTTTCCAACTTTTGCTGGAGATTTTCTCTTGCTTGCTTTTCCAACTTTTGCTGGAGATTTTCTTTTGCTTGTTTTTTGTATTTTTTTTTCTTGCTGCTCTTTGCATTTTTTTTCTTTGTTGCTCTTTGCATTTTTTTTCTTGTTGCTCTTTGCATTTTTTTTCTTGCTTTGCATTTTTTTGCATTTTGCTGAGAATCTTACCTTTGCTGCTGATTTCCCTTTCACTGCTACTGTTCTTTTTGCTTTTCTGAGCATTTTGTAGCTGACATGCTGGGGATGTGAGCTTTCTTTTCGTTTTGGATGGATGACCGTCAATTTATGATAGCAAAACTAACTTGTTAACTTTCCGTTAAGCTTTAGGGGCCATTTTGCAACTTGGGAAACTTGATGACTTAAGTGCTGAACTTTTGAACTTCGAAGGGGAAAAATGAAACTTCTCTTTCCCCTCCCTCATAAGTGACGGGGAGGAAAGCAGAAGCTTCAGCTTCTTCATTTCTTTTCTCCTTCGTTGTTTCTTCTTTTGCCATTGCTGCCGGCAAGATTTCTTCTCCATTTCTTCTCTTTTTCTCAATTTTCTTCCGCCAATTTGCGTGTTTTGCTTAACAGATGACATCTTCTTCAAGATCTCGGAAGGGAAAGGCACCGATGTATCTGGATTCGGGCGAAGAAAGGAAGGAACTTCCTCCCTTGATCCGAAATCACGTCAAATATTACTATTCGAGCAACCTTCTTCGCGATCGGAACACCCATGTGTCTAATCTTCTGATTCTCACTGTAAGTTTCTCTTTCTCAAACCCATTTGGATGAATTCTCAAATCTTCAAGATTTCTTTGCTGTTTTGGACCTTTGGAGCATACTTGTTCTTGCTTATGATGTTTATGCATGCAATTTATGTGCTAGAATGATGCAATTTGGCAATTTATTCATAGAAAAATATGAAATTTATGCTATTTATTTTTGCGATGCATACTTTAAATAGTTGACATTATTTGACTATGTGATGCATATTTTATAGCATTGATGCAATTTGACTACATGATACATGCTTAGACGGACAAAATATTTTTTATGATGCATGCCTATGAAATAGACTTTTTGGAAACATGATGCATTTTTTTCGAATACATTTTCGGACATATTTTTGGATGCATGCAAAATGTAACAGGAATACTTTATGCAATAATTTTCACTTTTACGAATGCATATACTACAGAAATATGATAAATGCAATGGAAATATTTTCTTTCAATATTTGCAACATTTTATTTTTGCGAATGCCAAAATGCAATTGTTTTGAAAATGAATGCAAATGCTAAATTGCTAATGCATGCATATATCATTTTTATTGGAATGCAAATGTGACATGGAAAATTTTAGATGCTAAAATGTTGCATGTGCATTATTCAATATGTGCAAAAAATGCAACATGTATTTATTCTTGAATGCAAAACACACACTTTTTTTTTCTTTTCGAATTTTTATATATTATTTTTTTTATGCAGGGATGCCAAAAATATTTTATTTTTCTTTTCGAATGCAAAAGTACAGCACACATTTTTTCTGAATGCAAAGATACAATATATATATATATATATAATTTTTGAATACAGATATTCTTCTCTTTTTTTATATATACATGCAAGAAGGCAACACATTTTTTTATATATATAATGCAGAATGCAAAATTTTCATGATGATTATTTACAAAATGCGCTATATGCAACATGCTTAATTTAATGATATGCCAGGAGGTTAAATAAAAGATAAGAATTTTACCTTTTTCCTTCCCTTTTTTTCCGATGCTGACATGCTGTTTTTTTTTAGATCTTGCATGAGGACCACGACTCGGATTCGCACAAGCTGTGCCAATGTTTCGGACATATATAACTTAATGCCCGAGGCGACACGAGTTTTAGTGGCGTCTTCGGCTGATGCATTTCTCGGAGCTTTCGGTCCTTAGCGATTTTTGCCCATCTTCGATGTTTTGAGGATTATTGGTGGGACACCACCATTACCTTCCATATTAGGCGGAGGCGACTTTGACCTAAATTACGCATTAATTTCTTTGCCTATTCGAGGCGTCCCACCGTGGTGGAAGATCGGCGGGAATATAGGCGAGGAGCCATCCAGGTCACCACCACGGCGTGGTGGAAGATCTAGGGTTCTTGAATTAGGGTAAATCTTTTTTGCCAATTCGTCCACTTCTTTGAGGGTTTCCACCTCTGGATGCTTGAGGGACTTGGACCATGTCATTGACTATATCGGAGGCGGGGGGCTTGGCGGGTTACTTCTATGGATATAGCTAGCCCCAACGATTCATAGGCTCTCGATGGTTTTGCTCCGGCTTGGGAGGTATCCTTTCTTTTTCCTGCTTTTGTCTTTTTTTAGCATTTTTTTCATCATTTATTTATTTATTTATTTTTGCGCATTTTTCTCTTTTCTTTGATTCTTTTTTTCGCAGTGCGGACTTACTCGGTTTTCCATTTCACGCCGAGTCCACTTGCATCATCGCGTTCACGAGCCACCTTATTTGGCTGAGTTCGTGAATGCTAACCAAGTTAGACCGGATCAAGATGGCGGTTGCTTGGATAAGGTGAGTTTGCGGGAGAAAATAGCTAGCTCGGCCTTGAGCAGCATTTTCTTCCTGGAGGGCTAGTGGGCATTATATGATTACTTTGGAGATGAGCAGATCTTGAATGCGATGGTGCCTATCATGGTTGATTAGATTATATATGGGTGAGCAGACCCGGCCGTCGGCGTGCGCTCCGACATTTCGGTGGCGCTCACATGCCTCCCCTTGGGTGGTTGCTCCCGATTTCTTATCGAGCAGTATCGGTACACACCGAGAGATTTCTTATGCCTCAAAGTGATTTCCCAGTTATGGCATACGAGGATTTTCTGAGGACTATGCTCCATCCGGCCCCTCCTCACCCTATGGTAGCCAGGCGTGCCGTGCTTCGGCAGTCGAGGCCCTCTTTTATCCCTTGACTCGCCAGGATAGAGTTTTACGCTCCGCTGATGGTTTTTCCACCTTCGATATCATCGTGACGGAAGAATTGTAGAGGAAGTTCTTCCCGATGCAGGACATCCCAGGGTATCATGTCGGGAGGCGGAGCTCACACGATAAGCATTTTCTTGCCCTCCTTTTCTTTTTTTTTTCTTTTGCATCAATTCATTTTTTTCCTTTTCATCATTTTTTTTGGAGATTGATATATTTTTTCTTTTGCCGTCTCAACATCTTTTCCCAGGTTAATGCGTCGACGTACAAGAGGCTGCTGCGAGGCCTCTTTAGCATCAACAAGCTTTACCAACGACTTGTGGATGAGTTTTCTTCTAGGAAAATGATGCGGTGTTGAACCCGGTACGTCGGGATGATGATGATGATGATGATGCGGCCCTGGATCGAGTCGTGCTCGGTGAGGGAGGACGAGGATATAGGATTTGAGGACCCTCGAGTCATGGGTGGTAACCTTGAAAGGAGCAGATCTTCTCGCGCTCATTAGCTCCATTTGCCTGCATTTATTAACTTTTCTTTTTTCCTTGTACTAGATTCTGTACATATATTTTTTATGCAATGCAATATGATTTTATACGATGCAAGAATTTAAAATGCAGACTCAATATTTCATGCATAAAAGAAAGCTAGACCATTATCTAGGGGTAGCGGCTGCTTTACTTGACTTATAAATGGAAATTTAGAAAGATACACCTTGATTTAAAGCGGGCTTTTGGTATTGTGCGGGAAGAAAAGTCTGATATTCCAAAATCCGGCAAAAGTTATTTCTGCGTGGTTTTCTGCATTTTCTCGTGATTAAACAGAACCAACAGTGAGCGGTCGAAGTCCGAAACCAGGATACCAGGTAGTATCGGAGGAGCAATAGTGGAAATCCTAGCGCCACCTATAGGAGAAGTGGGCGCCGCGCCAGGAAGGAGTATGGGTGGCGCCCAGGCCTCTTCTTGTGCAATCCCTGTTCATGCACTGTTCAGCACTGTGCTCCGAATTCGTCTGGTTCTTCGATTTTTTAGTATAAATGGAAGACCGGGGCAGCGTTCATTTCATCACCAGCTTGCTTTCTTTCCTTTTGCTCGAACCCTTTGAGTTCCCTTTTGCTCAGTCCCCCTTTCCTTTTGTCAGATAAAATTTGCTTTTATCCAGAGATGGCCGCACCGGCACATACGACTTTAGAGATAGAAATTTATGAAAATGCCCTTGACTTTTGGGTCCTCTCTTTGCGGTCAGATGAGCGGGAATGGTTTGAGCATATATACGGGTACCGGTGCTTGCTGTCATGGCGGACCCTTTATATTAACTCGGATATGCTGCGGGGAGCCTCCAGGTTCTGGTCGCCTCAGAGCCACCTTTTCAATTTTTGCATGAATGAAATGTGTCCCACCTTCGAGGAATTTTATGCCATGGTGGGGATGCCATCTACTGGACCTATCGCTGTGCCTTCTGCACGGAGGCGTCCTTATATGGCAATAAGGGAGTTGTTCGGCATGACCCGCGAGGCTACTCCGGGTTTTTACAACGGAGTAAACTTCAATTTGACCGTCCTTCCCGGTGCTTATACAGAGTACAGGGAAGATGACCCAATTTATTTACGGCGCCGACTGATTTCTCTTTTTGTTTGCCTCGTGGGACGGTACCTTCAGGTGGGCCGACCTGAATATATAGATGTACGGGTTGTCGACCTGGTGTGCAAAGCTCGGGATCGTCGGGTAAATATCATCCGGTGATTCTGGCTGAGACCTTGTCTGGCATGGATGCCTTTGCGACTGGTGATGAGTTGTTTGCCTCTGGTAGCCCTCTTTTGATTCATATATGGCTAGAGGAACATTTTAACCGGGCGATGGGCCCAGTTCCGATGGGAGCAAGGTATGATCCGGGGCTTTATGGCTCTCGTGGTCATTATCACCAGACGAATTTTTCAGAGTCTGAGTGGATTGAGTATTTCTTGCGCATAGGCTCAATGGAAATCATATGGGTTGTCAGCCATTGGAAGATCCGCAACTTCTTTATGTATGCCGGGGTCTACGCCCAGGTTATTCTGCTGGGTATCGAGCGCACCTCATTTTATCTAGCTGTAGACACCCCTATTTCGTACCCTTGGTATGTGACTGACATAAAATATCAAGAACTGTTAAAACTTAAAAAATGTCAAGTTACAGGAGTCAAAAATGCGAAAGAAAAGCAGGATGCATGAGCAAGAAACTGCAGGGGTGAAAGTGCAAAAAACGAAAGTTGAATAGTTGCTGCTTGGTGCCG
>CM028383.1:63814938-63910429 GCA_013146195.2 Codonopsis lanceolata
CTTCAAGTTTCCAAACATTGCTTAGAAGCGTCAATACGACTGCTTACTCAAAAGCAGAGATCATTGATCAACAAATTTCACGGTAAACACCTATGAACTTTGGAGAGGTAAAACCCAAACATTGGATTTTTAAATCTTAAGTTTGTAAATGCTTTGTGTGCAATGGTAACTATAGAGGCAAATTTGATCATAAAGCCGATGAAGGTGTATTTTAGGTTATGCCCTTAAAGCTTAGGGTTTTCAACAAACGTTTTAAAAAATAGTTGAATATTTCATGTCTCATTTGATGAATTTGATTTATTAGAGCCACATGTGGCTCCAAATATTCTTGATGACTTTGTTGATGTTGAGGCAGGTACATCCCAACCATCAACCTCTAGTATACCTAATCCTCCACCGCAACTCAATCAAACATTCGAACCATCACTTCTTATCAAAGCGGGTCACGGATGACTTCAACCTAGAAAATCCGAATCAAGAACCTTTTGTTTCTCAACGAAAATTCTATTCCTCAACTCACCTATGGCCAAATTAGAACACTGACTCTCATCAGACAATTTGATCTTCCACTATAGCCTCCTTACGAATCTTGTCATGAAGAAAGCGGCGGCGACTCATCATATTCCTGTCACAAGAACATGCAAAGACCATCGATCTCTCAAATCATTGGTGACATTCATGTTGGAATCACGGACGGAAGATCTTCCAAAAATGAATGTATGTTACGTGCTGCATTTGTCTCGAAGAAGAAAGAGCAAGAAGGTTATCGAAGAAGCTCTTGAAGATCCAAGTTAATTTGGAAGCCATGCAAGAAGAACTTCAACAATTTGAGCGATGTCAAGTATGGAAGCTAGTTCCAAAGCACTGCGATCATACTATCATTGGCACAAAATGGGTGTTCGAGAAACAAGAAGGATGAGGATGGGAACATAGTGAGGAACAAAGCAAGACTTGTTGCACAAGGATATCGACAGAAGAGGGAATCGACTATGATGAAACATTCGCTCGATAGCAAGGTTGGAAGCCATCGGAGAATCTTCTTAGCCTATGCTACATACAAGGACTTTGTTTGTGCTTTGCCAAATGGATGTCAAGGCGCATTTCTTAATGGTGATCTTCAAGAAGCTTGATCTACGTTGCTCAACCTCCGAGGCTTTATAGAAAAAGGAAAAGAAACTCATGTTTACAAGCTTAGAAGGCTCTCATGGTCTTAAGCAAGCCTCGAGCACAGTATGAAACCCTTTCTAAATTTACGGTTGAACAAGGATTAGTGCGAGGAAAGATTGACACCACTCTCTTCATTCTCAAGCACTGAAAGGACATTCTCTGAGTGCAGTTCACGTTGATGATATCATTTTTGGATCCACAAATGAGAAAACTTAAGGCGTGTAGCGATTTGAAGCTTCATGGTGGCAAGTTTCAAATGAGTATGATGGGAGAACTCACATTCTTCTTGGGTCTTCAAATTCAACAGTCCAACAAAGGAATATTCATCGGCCATCCAAGTATGCTAAAGATCTTGTCAAGAAATTTGGATTGGAAACAGCAAACACATTTGATACTCCAATGGCTGCTAGATGCAAACTTACAAAGGACTTACAAGGAAAGAAAGTTGATATCACCCACTATAGGGGATAATTGGATCTCTGCTCTACCTCGCCTGACGGACCCGGACATAGTGTATCTTTGTTGGGGTGTGTGCTAGATTTCAAGCGGACCCTCGTGAGTCACATCTTCTTGCGGCCAAAAGAATCATCAAATCGTATCGGATACCACCAACTTAGGTATACGGTATCTAGAATCATCTTTCAACGGTTGGATATTCGAGACTATCTTTGGTAGCCAAATTGACGAAAAAGCACTAGTGGAACTTGTCAATTTCTAGGAGTCGGAACTTCGTCTCTTGGGCTAGCAAGAAACAAGCATCGTCTCAAATTCCACCAGCGGCAGTACATAGGCTGGCGGTAGGCTATTTTTGTCAGCTTGCTTTGGATCAAACGGCGATTAGTAGACTACGACATCAAAGTAGCGAGGCGCCCTTGATCATGTGTGATAACACCTCGGCAATCTCTATCACCTATAATCGTGATGCACTCCAAGACAAAGCATATCGATGTTCGATATCACTTTCTAAGGGACAATGTAGAAAAAGAGAAACATTAGTATGAAGTATATTTCAACGACCATCAACTAGCGGACATCTTCACAAAGCTCTAGAAGCGAGCAGGTTTGCTTATCTAAGGAGAGCTTGGTATGCTTAACCGACTGCTTAAATTTTATCTAAAATTAATTTTTCATTATAATATTTCCAAAATAATGTTTCTTAATTTTATTTTAAGCAGACTTGAAAATTTATTTTAAAGCAGACTTGAAAATTTATTTTAAAGCAGACTTGCAAAATTATTTTGAACAGACTTATATTTTAAATCAAGAATTTCTAAAGTCACTGGAAGATAAATACGTCTTTTAAACTATAATTTTGAGAGGGAGGCTTATGCAAATTGAGAGGGACTAATTTCGAAAATTGGTTGAGTGTATATTTGAAAAGGCACTTTTCTCTTTCCTAAAAGCCGTCATTCATTAAGTCTTGTCATCTAAAAGGCGGCCCGACTTAATGGCGTTTCACAAGTCTCTATATGGTGATGGCACGCCCCTTTATAAACCCTCAACCGCCAAAAAGTTCTTTTTACCAAAGCGTCTCTTTCTATCTCTCTCTCTCTCTAAAGCCTACTTCTCTCTACAATTTTACGCTTCATTCATACTGTTCGTTAGTTTACTCTGTGATTGCTTCACTTTTATCTTCGTCTTACGCAAATCTTGAAAATGGTAAGAAATTTCGAACCCTAACTTAGTAATCTCGATTAAGCTCGGTTATGCTCTCTTACTTATCGTTGCCATTATTATTTGTTCATGTATAGCTTCATAAGCTGTTAAATCTTCAAATTTTGCTGTTCATATCTTCTTATGAATGTTCTTACACAGTCGATTTTTGTATTTCAAGTTACATTTGATCTGGATGTGGTTCTTCATGAATTTTTTAGGGCTCATATGCTTAACTATGTTTATATTCTGAATTATTGAGATTTTGCCCTAATTTCTAGAATGCCTTTAATTTGGAACTATACTGCATCTGTTGTTCACGACTTTCCAAATCGCCCCCATCCACGTATCACCGGGGATGTGCATTGGCGAACCATGCATTCGTGCTTATGCCTCTGAGTCAAGATAATGGACGATCTGAACCGATCGGCATTTTGCCACTGTTCATGCTGGAAGATGTAGATTTCAGCTATATGCTAGCTGAAGAATTTTTCCAGACGGCTCAGGTAAATGAATCACGGTCTTCCATCACAGCCATCGTCAGAACTGTTAACTTTACCATCTTAGCCTCCCGAATTGCCAAGATCATTGGCGTAGAATTCGATGGACCTACCTCTCTCACGAGATCTTTGAAAAGACCACGGCATGGTCTACATGCGTGGTGAGAACACACCAAGAGAGGCTGCTAAAATGAAGCGAACTTTGTTTGAGGGCGATGTCTACTTCATCGACCACTTGTTTGACAAGAGCCTAATCTTCAAAACGGCACCACGACATCATGACCTCGAGACCATTTGGGTATACATCTGCATGTCGTTCTCAACATCGAACTCAAGCGGGCTCGAATCATCTTTGGCTGGCGTGTGATGCCGTCGAAGCGATAAAGGCTTCTCGAGCGAGCGGCCTTTTGTCAGGCTTCTCAATACTCTTCTTCGGTCCAACACGACACTTCTCACTCATATGTTCAACTTTGAGAAGAAGAAGGTTCAGAAATCGATTCAGTTTACGGCACCTTCATCATCAATTATCAAAAAAGAAGCGAGAAGAGAATCAGCGAGGTCTTCACCCTTTAGTCATTGTCCATGCCACGAAGCCCCACCTCTTAAAGTCATCACGATCAATCCTGAAACAACCGTGGATTCTTTTATAGCAAAGCAGTTGAGCAAGAAGCTCTCAAAAGAAGCTGCTCCTGAAGGCTGCTCCTTCAAGTCTGCTGATCCAGCTCCCTCAACTCAGAAGAAGAAGAAGAAGCTCTCTTCTGCTGAGGAGGAGCTAGCCCCCAAAAAGAGGAAAGTTGCTTCCTCTACTAGCTCTGCTGCTGCCCCGCCTGCTGGTCCTCCATCAAAGAGGAAAAAGAACACTGCTGCTCCATCTGCTCCTACTCCAGTGCCCGAAGAGAGTCTTTGAACAGTTGCTCCCTTCGTTCCCATGGCGAAAATCCAAACGTGTTGAACCTTCTGAACCCTTCATTCCATTCATACCACCTTCTTCTCCCATATCTTCTTCCTCCCCTCCACTCACTTCTTCAACGACCCTGGCTGCTGTTGGGGAGAGCTTCTTGCCACTCCTTCTTCCCTGTTCCCTCTTGACCCCTGGCTGTTGTTGAGGAGGAGCATTCTTCCCACTGCTCCCAAGCCAAAAGCGCGGACTTCGTAAGAAGTCGTGGCTCTCACCCTCTCCCCCAAGACTCTATCCCTTCTCCACCCCATTCACCTGAACCTATCTCCACCATTCTTCCAAACACCTCCTTAGCCATTATACCCGTTGTTTCAAACTCTGCTCCATCTACCTCTTCTTCTCCTTCCTTCTCTATGCATGACCACTTCTCTCCTCTTGCCCCTCACATCTCTACTCTTCTTTACCAAACCGCATTTCTACCCGAAATCTTCCCCCTATCTCTCAGTATCTTACCCCATCTCCATCTCTTCGATCTCTACCAAATTCTCTTTCCCTCCATCTCCTACGCCACTCACTCTTTTCTCTTTGACTTCTCCTCCATATCGACCTTCTCTATCCTTCTCCTTCCCCTCTAACTTCATTCTTCTACCCGACTATCCCTTCCCTCTTACCTCTTAGAAGCATCCTCTTCCTCCTCGCTTCTCACTTCTGCATCGGCGGCTTAGCCACGACATTGAGGTTGATTCCAAACCCTCTTCTCCTCCACCTTCTACTTACGCTAATCACCTGCTTCATCTTCCTCTTCTCCAAACCACTCCTCATCCCTCCACGGCCATATCTCCATTAACCTTAACCCTTCTCTACCTACCACCGCTCACGATCACGCCATTACGGAGCTTC
The DNA here is from genome assembly GCA_013146195.2 of Codonopsis lanceolata. Classification (NCBI taxonomy): domain Eukaryota; kingdom Viridiplantae; phylum Streptophyta; class Magnoliopsida; order Asterales; family Campanulaceae; genus Codonopsis; species Codonopsis lanceolata. The sequence continues at coordinate 63,820,057 of CM028383.1, forward strand.
TTCGAGCAAACAACGACCCTTCGCCCGGCTCAGCAGGGGCGGTTTCTTCTATGGCACAGCAGATTGATGTGCTCAACTACACGCCTCAATGCTACTCATGCCACCATTTTTGACATCGGGAAGATTGTTGATCAACTAGTGAGCGACCTTTGCTCGGGCCTTCACAACTCACAGGTTCCTAGTTCAAGATCAACAAGCTGCTCTGATCGGGATGCTGCACTCTCAACAAATCAGCATTCGTGGCCTGTTCAATGAGCTCAAAACAGGGATGGCTAGGGCGATTCTTAGTCGAAGGGAGGTTGCTGACTTCACCAATCTTCGCCTTGTCGAAGAAGCCGATCTTCCTGGCTTGAGCAGCGAGGGTTGGTGCCATCGAGGGAGGAGAGAGCTACTCACTTCTTGAATCAAGCTCGATTGAGGAGCAGAACCGACTCGAGAAACGTCGAATGACGAATCCGAATCGGGTTGGAGACTACTTAGAGCGAGCACACGGCCCAATCTATTTTGATTACATTTGGTATTTTGTTACGTATTCTGTTGTTAAACCATCTTTGTTTTGCTAAAACTTGGCTGTTTAAACGACTTGTTTAATCACAGATGTCTCAAGTTTCTTTCAAAGTTTAAATTGCTTCTTTCCGATATATCCGCTCAATTTAAACTTCGCGTTTAAATCTTTATATCCCGCATGCATACTTATAGATTTAAACCTTGCTGTTCTTAAGTACTTTGTCTTAATGTTTTTATCCTGTAAGTACTTGGTCTAGCTATCTCTCTACTAAGACTTCTGCTCTGAGAGGTATGTCTGCTCTTAATAAAAATTTCTTTAAGACATACTATTATCTCTGTGCATGATTCAAAATACGCTTTCGTAGGCTGAGATGATGATATCAACCAAATAGGAGGAGATTGTTGATTCCTATGATTAGATTTGGTTGAGTCATCTTACGATTCTATTATGCTGATGAGGCTAAAAGATGCAGCGTAGATTAGTGTGGCAACGGTCTTAGAATCACTTTGTTTAGAATAGTTTCTTAGTGTTAGTTCTTAGGCGCCCAAGCTTCTTGGCTGAAGGACCAGACTTTGAACTTTGTGCGCTCGAATACGAGAAAATCAAAATTGGCCAAAATCAAGAAACAATGACACGTGTACACCTATTTAGATATTTTCGAAATTATCTAGTCATTATGTCTTCACCAGATTATTTTTCAAGAAGTCAACTCTGCATGATGACAAGCGTCGGGTGAATCACGAAATCAAGGCGAAGACATTACCCGTTTTGGCTAAGAAGACTTTCCAAGGCTGCGCACTCTGAAACATTACTCGTTTAGTAATGTCTTCTGCACTTGCATCTCGATGTTGTGGTTGTTTTCTTCACCCAGCGCCGAATTGCATTCAATGCAAAGGCGTTGGGCGATTTATCTCTGATTTCAAACCAACGGTCAAAAGGTCTCTTCCTGGTATATATTCAAGTTTTGAAGATCTGAAGACATAACTCTTGCGCATTAACTCTCAAGCTTCATCTTCATCACTCAAGCATTCAAGAGATCAAAGAACAAGGGCTAACACTTCACCAAACTTTCTGAAGCTGCAGATCTGCCATCTTAAATTCTTTCTCAGCTTCTTTCTGTTTGTCTTTAAACTGTTCTTTAATTCTGCACGTGTGGAGAACAATTATTTATTGATTGTCTCTCTCACCTTTATACACTTGGTTAAAAACTAATTTTGTACACGATCCATTAGAGATCTAAATCATAAACCTAGTGGATAAACAAGTGCACTTTTAAAATCCAAAGCTAACCACTTTGGTAGTGGATGTAGTACTATTCACAGTACGAACCACTTCAAATTCTCAATGCAGTTCAAACTCTTCTTATCTCTCACTTTAGCGCTTGTATTTAAGCATTCTGATTGCACTTGCTTGCCTTAACAAAGACTCTTGATAATCTCAGAATCTGATTTGCTTCCGCTGCCTAAACTCTTCTATTCAAACATTTCATAAATCCTTAAGAAGTTTTAATAAAAGAAAAAGTTTTAAATAAAAACCTATCTAGGCTATTCAACCCCCCTTCTAGCCTAGATTGAGCTTATTTTGGGACCAACAGACGGCTTTAGGAAAGACCTTGCTCAATCTTTACAAGGAAGAGAAGAAGAGAAGTTCCCTAGTCAAACAGAACAAGAAAAATCCATCATTATTATGCGTAGTGGTAGAGTCATTGGAGAAGAGGTAAGTGATCCTACTCATTCTGCTGATGTTCTAATAATATAGATAACTCTGGTGAAGAAATTCAAACAAAAGAAAAAGATAAAGATGAAGAAATCCAAGATTAAGAGAAATAAAAAGAACAAGAGGCAGAACCTCTTAAGAAACCATATGTTGCTCCTCCACCATATGTTCCACCAATACCATTCCCTAGTAGATTGATGAAAAACAAGATTGACACACAATTTACGGAAATTTATAACATGTTGTCCAAAGTTAATATTAATCTTCCTTTGCTCAATGTTATTCAAAATATTTCGTCATATGTCAAGTTTTTCAAAGATCTCCACTCTAGGAAGCACAAATTCGAAAAGAATGAGAAAATAATTGTTTCTGAAAACATTAGTGCAGTATTACAACCTGAACTCCCCCTAAATTAAAAGATCCAGGTAGTTTCAATATCCAAGTTTCTTTGGGTAGTTCGAAAAAGATGAAAGCTATGCTTGATTTAGGAGCGAGTATCAATTTAATGTCTTTCGCTGTTTATAAACAACTAGGATTAGGAGAATTACAACCCACTACTATGTCCTTGCAGTTAGTCGACCGTTCGGTCAAACGTCCCTTAGGAATAGTAGAGGACATTTTAGTTCAAGTAGATAAGTTGATCATACCAGTCGACTTTGTGGTTCTAGGGATGGAAATAAAGATATGCACTAATAATGAAGTTCCTAATCTTGTTAGGAAGACCTTTTATGGCCACGACCAACACCATGATTAATGTGAAGAATGGTAAGCTATCGATATCAGTTATGGGAGAAACTGTAGAGATTTCAGTTTTTGACGCATTAGACAGGCCGAGTGACATGAATGCCTGTTTTTCAATTGATGAAATTGAAAATCTTACAGCCCAAAGCTTTAAAGCAAATTTAGATGATGATGAGTTAGAGAAAGAGATGTTCGGAGAAGACTATGTTCACATAGACTTCCCCGATTTAGCAATTGATATGGAAGAATTAGAACGAGAACTTCTCGAGGAGGATGCCAAAAAAGAGAAGGAGAAACTAGAAGCTTCTAAAGATGATAGTGAAAGTAAAGAAGAAATAGAAAGTCATAAAATAGAAATTAATGAAGATTTAGAAAAAGAAGAATCTGAAATCCCTAAGGAGGATCAAAAAGAAAAAGTTAAACTTGAAGTTCCTAAGTTTATCCCATCTATTAAATCTCCTCCTTAAGTAGACTTAAATCAATTACCATCCCACTTGAAATATGCGTTTCTTGGGGAAGGCAAAACCTTACCCGTTATAATTGCTACGGATTTAACGAAAGAACAAGAGGCAAGCTTGTTAAAAGTATTATGGACACGTAGAAAAACTATAGGTTGGTCCTTAGCAGATTTGAAAGGTATTTGTCCTTCTATGTGTATGCATAAAATTCATTTGGAAGAAGGCACCAAACCTTCTAGAGAACGTCAAAGAAGACTTAACCCCCATATGAAAGAAGCAGTTAGGAAAGAAGTGCTTAAGCTTCTTGATGCGGGTATAATTTACCTGATATCTGATAGTAAATGGATTAGTCCAGTTCAAGTAGTTCCTAAGAAATCAGGAATTACTGTTGTTAAAAATGAGAAAGATGAGTTAGTTCCCAGAAGAACTATTACTGGCTATAGAATGTGCATTGATTTAAGGAAACTAAATGCGGCTACAAAGAAAGACCACTTTCCTTTGCCCTTCATTGACCAAATCCTTGAAAGATTAGCTAGCCATCATGATTATTTTTTTCTTGATGGTTTTTCCGGTTACAATCAAATTTCACTTGCACCGGAAGATCAAGAGAAGACCACATTTGTGGCGACCCAACCCGGGCCCGAGGTGGAACCGAGGGTCGGACCGCCCAAATAGGGGGAAAACAAGTGGACAAATAACAAGCAAGGACTCATTTCAAGAAAACGACGTGACGCAACATTAGAGACGTAGCACGCCTCGGCCCGAAAGGGCCGGTATTTTTAAAACTTTTAAAACCTGATAAACAGTTAAACAATTAAACCAAGTCATCGGCGACACTACAAGCCGGAACCCAAGCTAACAGTTTATGGACAGGAATTAGATAAGAGCTAATAGGATGCTCAGCGGAAGACTTAAACGTAGAGGAATATTAACAAGGTAACCAAAGCTCGGCTTACACAATGCCGGCACAAAAGGGATTACAAGTACTACAAGTGATATAACTACCAGTAGCTAACAAGAGTTACAAGATCAAGTTCTATACAAATACCCAAGCATAGTCTAATTGACTTGCTTTAACCCATCGTCCGTACAAAATATAAAACAAGAGGAAGAGGACATCTAAACCACCTCTTCAAATATCAACGGCGCACCAAAAAGGGCACAAAGCACGAACACAGCAAATCTCAACGAGCAGGACCTGTCTTGCTAGGATCTAAAGCAGTAAAGGGGAAAGGGTAAGTCATAAAGACTTGTAAGCTATCAATCATGCATGTCATGGCAATATGCAACATACAAGGCAAGATATCGTCACATAAGCATAGAGGTCATATATCCAAGATGCACATTGTTTCACATAGGTGCGCATAATTAGATCACATAGGATAAGGATATATGGAGAGCCGGGCCGCTACGTAGTTCACCGCATGGCGTTATACGGAATGTGCGGGTATCGAATGTGTAAGTACATCGATCTTCCGAGGAGATGCAGGGATAGACACACCAATGATGCTCTAATGGTTACAAAGGGGCTACTTCCCAGCGTGGCCACGGAGGCGTGTGTGAACAAAGGCAGTATGCAATTTGGACTCATGCAAATGCCAAGTAGTGTTTACTTAACAAATTATCAAGTAGTGAACGAGGTCAACAAGAGCGATCTCGTTCATGACAAGTAAATTATTCTCATCAATAATCAAGTAGGATTGAGTTCGACAAGAGCGAACTCAACATGTCAAATAGGCATTCCATTACATGACATCAAGAATCAAGCACGGTAATCAATCCAATTCTCAAGAGTCTAGAATTATCATCAATAATCAGCAGCGGGAATGAGTTCGACAAGGCGAACTCAACATGTCAAATAGGCATTCTATTATATGACATCAAGAATCAAGCAAGGTAATCAATCCAAATCTCAAGAGTCTAGAATTATCATTCTTAGAGGCGTGTTTAGAGCGTCGTAGGGATTGATCATTGAGCCGGTATTGTTCAATGGCTCACTTAAGTTTGACTCCGTGAGTCGTCTCTAACAATTCACCCAAGAGAGTTAAGATGCTAAATGCTAAATCCATCCAAACCCTTTTCTAAGTTCTGTATCGAGTAACTAGGTCGTTAATCCACTTAACAACCATAGTCAAGAATTATCATAAGTTCAACATTTCATAATTCAAGGGAACTTTAGAATCAATATTTCAAAAGTTATCAAGAGCCAATAGTCCAAGAACATTAGTTATTCCTAGGAAGACATAGAACACATTTGATTCTAAGCATAGGACCCAATCAATAGGATGAACAATCCAAAGCATGTGAAACCCTAGAATTCATAATCTCCAAGAGTTATCAAAAGTCATTAGTCCAAGAACATTAGTTGTTTCTAAGGAGGCATAGAACATATTCAATTCTAGGCATAGGACTCAATCAATAGGATGAACAATTTGTAGCATGTGAAACCCTAGAAATCATCATCTCCAAGAGTTATCAAAAGTCATTAGTCCAAGAACATTAGTTGTTCCTAAGGAGGCATAGAACATATTTAATTCTAGGCATAGGACTCAATCAATAGGATGAACAATTTGTAGCATGTGAAACCCTAGAAATCATCATCTCCAAGAGTTATCAAAAGTCATTAGTCCAAGAACATTAGTTGTTCCTAAGGAGGCATAGAACATATTTAATTCTAGGCATAGGACTCAATCAATAGGATGAACAATTTGTAGCATGTGAAACCCTAGAAATCATCATCTCCAAGAGTTATCAAAAGTCATTAGTCCAAGAACATTAGTTGTTCCTAAGGAGGCATAGAACATAGTTAATTCTAGGCATAGGACTAAATTAACAAGGTGAACATATTATTCAAAATCCCCAAAAGACCAAATCATCATCAATCATGGCATGGGCATGGTAGGAGCATGGGAATCACAAGAAGAGGGGGACATGGCATTTCTAGCATACAACCTAAGGGGGAATCAATAGCTTACCTTACACCCAAGAAAAGATGGAATGAGCACAAATTATTCGGATGGAAGCGTGCTCCTCGGCGATAGCTTCACCGGTGGTCTGGTTTGGCAATCGAAGGTCGGGAGCTCGATCTATGGAAGAAACACACACTAGTCTCACCTTTCTCTACACACACAAGGCTTGGAGAAGAGAGAGAAGGAAATGATCTGAATTTTGAAGGTTTAATGTTTGATCAACAAGAGTGAGCTTTTATATTTTGCATGAAGTGGGTGGAATTCCACTTGTCACAAGGAGAGGGTGGCCAAATCCACTTGTCAAGAGGAGAGGGATCAAGGTTAGTGTTAATCTAACTTGATTAGGGTCTAATAGGTAGGATTAGAGTCAATTAGGATGGGGTTTTAAGTGCCAAAAGTCGGACATAGCAGAACAGGGGAAAAAATCCCGTAGCTGACATTGATGTTGAGGCGGGCGCCTCAGCCTTCCCCAGGCGGGCGCCTCAACCTCTGGGGCTGTCTCCAAATTGCAATTGCTCTCAGCACTTGGGGCGGGCGCCTCACTCGATGCCAGCGGGCGGGCTTGGACCTCAAAACTTGACTTAAACATGACCTAAATGGTCCCAAACTTATGGGCAACCATTCTAGGGTCTAACACAACTCAAAACAAGTCAGAAACACACCCGAACAACAACCGGAACAAGGTAGGACAAGGCTCGAATCATGCGACGATTGGTTGACGAATCAAACACGAATCAAACGTCAATAAAACTAAGATAACTTGGGCATGGAAAAGGCTTGTTTAAACATGGTTATGACTTGAATACAAGGCCGGGAACTCAATGAACACATCGCACGACGAAATACAAGCAATACGGGAGACGAGGGAACTCGCTAAGGCCAAAACAAAGCAAGAAGGTTTCTAAACTTCCAACCAAGCTTACTATGATCAAGGTGAGCGTTCTAGGTCATCTATGAAAGACAATAGAACTCTAACAAGTCTTGGTTGAGTGCTAAACATGCTAAGGCAAACACTCAAAGCACAACGGCAAGGAAAGCAATGCATAGAAGGTATTCAAGCAACTAGGCACGTAATACTCTAATGTGAGCATGACATGGACAAATAGAAGTATCTAACATGTTAAGGCATAATACAAACATGTTATTAAGGTATAAAACAAGTAATGGGTTTGGGTTCTCACAACATTTACATGTCCCTTTGGTACCTTTGTATTTAGAAGGATGCCCTTTGGATTATGTAATGCCCCTGCCACTTTTCAAAGATGCATGATTTCTATATTTTCGGATTTAGTGGAAAGATGTGTGGAAGTATTTATGGATGATTTTTTAGTATTCGGAAAATCCTTTGATAACTGTTTAGAAAATCTAACATTGGTTCTTAAAAGATGTTGTGAAACTAATTTGACCCTAAGTTGGGAGAAAAGTCGTTTCATGGTTAGGCATGGAATAGTCTTAGGTCATATTGTGTCTAATAAAGGAATTGAGGTCGATAAAGCCAAAATTGAAGTTGTAAGTTTTCTAGGTCATGTAGGTTTTTATAGAAGATTTATAAAAGATTTTTCAAAAATCTGTAAACCTTTATCCAATCTTTTGGCAAAAGATACTGAATTTATTTTTGATCAAGAATCTTAAATGTATTGAATCTGTTAAAATAACAATTAACAACAACTCCTATTTTAACCAGACCTGATTGCTCTCTCCCTTTCGAGATCATGTGTGATGCATCAGATTTTGCAGTTGGAGTTGTGTTAGGACAAATGGTAGATAAGAAACCACATGTGATTTATTATGTGAGTAGGACATTAAATGATGCACAACTAAATTATACAACCACTGAAAAAGAATTTTTAGCAGTTGTGTTTGCATTAGAAAAAATTCGATCCTACCTGTTAGGTTATAAAGTCATTATATTCTCTGACCGTTCAGCCCAAAAATATCTATTGAGCAAGAAAGAGGCTAAACCTAGGCTCATTAGATGGATGTTATTATTACAAAAAATTGACATTACTATTAAAGATAAAGAGGGAATTGAAAACGTTGTTGCCGACCATTTGTCTAGGTTGGAATTTTTACCTTTCCTTGAATGTCAACTTCTTGATAGTAAAATCCCTATGAATGAAGATTTCCCCGATGAACAATTGCTAGCAGTCAAAAATTTCGAACCATGGTATGCTGATTTTGTCAATTACCATGTTGCAGATATTATTATTCCTGATTTTGATTTTTATCAAAGAAAGAAAATTTTGACAGATGTTAAAAAGTATTTTTGGGAAGAACCTCATTTATTCAAAATATGTTCAGACTCCTTAATTAGAAGATGTATTCCAGATCAAGAACAACAAAGTATTTTGACATTCTGTCATGAATACTCTTGTGGTGGTCATTTTAGTAGTAGTAAAACTGCTAGGAAAATCTTACAACCTGGTTTATACTTGCCTACTATTTTTAGAGATACTGAAATATTTTGCAAAACATGCGATAAATGTCAAAGGACTAGCGGAATTAGTAAAAGGAATGAGATGTCATTGCATAACAATTTAGTTATTGAAATTTTTTATGTATGAGGTATTGACTTTATGGGTCCTTTTCCAGTTTCGAATGGTTGTGAATATATTCTAGTTGCTATTAACTATATGTCGAAATGGATAGAAGTCATTGCTACCCGAAACAATGATGGCCAAACTGTTGTCAAGTTTTTGGATGATTATATATTTGCTCGGTATGGAGTACCGAAAGCAATAATTAATGATCAAGGAACGCACTTCACAAATCATCACATGCTTTAGGTAACATGGTGTGACTCACAAGTTGGCTACTCCGTATCATCCTCAGACTTCTGGCCAAGTAGAAGTGAGTAATAGACAGATAAAGGCAATCCTTGAAAAGACTGTTAGGCCAAATCAAAAGGATTGGGAACCAAAATTTAAAGATGCTCTTTGGGCCTACCGAACTGCTTATAAGGCCCCAATAGGTATGAGTCCTTATAGAATGTTGTATGGCAAAGCATGTCATCTTCTAGTAGAAATTGAACACAAGGCGTATTGGGCCATTAAAACTACTAATTTTGACCTAGCTTTGGCCGATGAAGAACGGCTTTATCAGTTAAATGAGCTAGAATAGCATAGGTTAAATTCTTATGAAAATGCGAAAATTTATAAAGAAAAGACCAAAAGATGTCATGATATGGGAATCTCTAAAAAAATGTTACGTCCAGGCTTAAAAGTGCTTCTTTTTAATTCTAGACTCAGATTATTCCCAAGAAAGTTAAAATCAAAATGGTCTGGTCCTTCCATTATAGTACGAATTTACCCACATGGGACAGTTGATATTAAAAACCCAAAGCCTGATGATATTTTTAAAGTAAATGGTCATCGGCTCAAACCTTATTTTGAACCCATGTCAGTAGAGAGAACAATTGAACTCATTCATCTCTCTGACACCGAGCCCCCAAGAGATTAGGTTTGCAGTTGGTTCGAGCCAAAGACGTTAAACAAGGGCGTTAGGTGGGAGGCAATCCACTCTGATGAAAATTTTATTTACTTTCGTAGTGTAATTTAAATATGTTTTTCTCCATCTTATTTGATTATGAGCATTTAAATTAAGTGTTTTCCAGTATTAGCATAATTCTAGTTTGGGGAAGAAAAGCATCTTAGTGTTGTCACAGTAATGTCCTCCTTCCTTTTCTCCCTTTTTTTTGTCTGAAATTTGTACTCCTTTTTTTTTTAACTCTGCCGAGTTTCAGCAAGCAGCAAATAACAGTAATTTTTTGTTGTTGAGATTATAACCCTAGAAAGATTTTAGGGTTTGAAAGAAAAACAAATAAAACACAAATATAATGAACAAACGTAAGATTGATGATCATAGTTCGAAGGAAGAAAAGAAAGAAACAGATAACTAGTTAAGAACATTTTAAGACATGATAGATTATGGAGGAACATTTGCTCTGATACCAAAATGATATGATCTTCTCGTAAGGCTTCGTTGAAGAATGGATTACACACACAGCGGAAGCTAGGATCGAAGGATATTTACGGGGGTGACCTCAACCCAACAATTAGCACGAAAAGAACATTGGCATGTACAGCCGCAACCCACAATCGTAACAATTGAAGAACCTAAGTATTGTGAAAGATGCCCCAATTGATATGGAAAAATCAATTGATAAGTCAAAGATGAACACACAAGCTTCACACCTGTATATGCTCGACAGTTCAAGAAGAACCAATAAGTTTTGATAAACTCACAAAATAATAATACTTAAAAATTGTGTTCAATAGAAAGAAAACCCCTATTTATACATAAACTATGCTGTAAACTCGTACTAAGGAATTAGGGTAAAGTTTGAAAATAACCCTAATTGAAAAAGGCAGTAAAAGCAGAAAATTATTGACCCTTGCGGCGCAAGCCCTTGAGTCCTTGCGGTCGCAAGCCTTACAGAATGTCAGCCCGTGAAAACTGCTAAGCCTTGCGGGCGCATGCCTTTTCACCCCTTGCGGCCGCAAGCTTCCCAGAATGTTTGTCCGCGAAGTAACAAGGTATGCGGTCACATGATTCCCAGCTTCATCAATTTTGTTCATCTTGTTCTGAATCATATGCATGTTCACCAGCTTCCTTTGACCCTTCAAGGTCTTCTCTTCATGACTCATTGCTCTTGCTTCCATCTTCATTATCTCACGAATTAATATGTTGACTTCTTCACGGATACTCTTGGCTCTAGCTCTTGTGACTGGCCCAACGGATTTTGGCATTGGTGTTGAGTTATTGATGTTGTTGGGGATGTCCTCATCAGGTGATCACTAATGTATCAGTGTTCAACAAAAGACCAATGTTTGAGAAGTATGATTGAAAGTCAATCACACTCGTGGGAAAATCAAATGATTCCTTAATGATTAGGAAGAGTAAAGGAATATCAAGACAATGATTGTCAAAAACAGTAACTAGAAGAGAAAGATAATTTTATGACTATCTAGCTAAAGTTTAAGGTTGAGGCACTTCAAGTGAGTATTCTACTTGAGAGGGTATGAATGCTTCAGTGTCTTCAATCCTTGCTTCAAAGTCCTTATGTAGAGATCGAGATTTCTAATCCATTAGAAGCAAGTTTGAATTTGAATTGAACTAATAATTCGGAAGAGTATCTCTTTCACAAGATCACAAGGATCTTGTGTAAGAGATATGAGATATGAGATCTATCAAGGCACAAACATGGAAAGTGTCAGTAAGAGAATTGTTTATTCAAAAAAGGTAAGAACAAATGTCACTTAATAAGGTCAGCAGTTCATAACAAAAGTTTCTAGCTGCTGAAGGTATTCCATGGAGAATTTACTGGCGGCTGTCAAAAAATATGTTAGAACAAGTGTAAATTAAGTTATAACAATCTAATCAAAAACTTAATAGATTTTAAGCAAATCAAAACATGCAAGTTACAACAGATTGCAACTCTGGAATCCAAGGGTTGCAAACAAATTCGTTGAACCGCCAAATGCTCATTCGTCACCCATTTGAACGAGACCAGGTTCATCGCACCTCGACGTGTCCATTCGATCAGCCCACCAAAACCCTTCCGGGTGTAACTGCCAAGGCTGCGTCGCACCTACCAGAGTAGACATGAGCCACCTTAACCACCCCAGCTGGACTGCCACCGAGCTAACTGAACCCACCAAGCTTCATGAGCTTGAAAAAAATGAAAGGCTCCTCAGCTCCTAGTGGCGTGCAAAATGCGCCTCTAAAGCGCCCAATGTGACCTGCGCGTATTCGGGCTAGGACTCGGATGGTGCGAACTCGAGCGGTGACTTGGGTTAGTCATGTGTGTGACACCACTTGGTTGCACCTTGGGGAACACTTGATCCTTCCTAAGATGTACCTATTAATAAAGTGTCTTAAAGGTCTTTATTTTGCCAATGTGGGATATGGATTTTCATACCTACTTTACTCTTCAATTAACAAAGTTAAGTTGCCTACTTTGAGCATTAATATTTCATTCACCCCAAATTGGTTTTAAGATAATAAATATATCAACTTAATCTACTCTAGACTTATATTTCATATTTACAATTTATTTTCATTTTTTAATAAATGGAACACAATTAGAAACTTGGTCCAACATTTGTCGAACACCAATTTAATGAAATCAATTTCCAACATGTTAATCATGCAACATAAAGCATGTAAGCCCAGAATTATTTCAATCTAAACATGTGTGAAATGAAAAGAAAAAGAAAAAAAAAACATAATAAGATTGACAATGCAGAGCAGGGTGTACAACCGAATCATCGAATCACGGTTTTGGTTCAAGACGGTAATTTGGTTTTGATTTTCAAAATTCAAAAATAGACTGGTTCAATTTGGTTCATGGTTTATGTTTCCAAACCGAACCATGTTTTGTTTGATTATTTATTATATAGTCCATCCATTTTCAAATTATCATCTATCTTTCTTTTTTCGTTCGTTCTTAAATAATTGTTTTTTTTTTTTCAAAACTTTCTTATTTAGGAAAACATTTTTACCATTTTACCCTTACTTTTTCTACATACTTCAATTATGGCCACACACTTAAGGGCATTAAAGGAAACCACATATATCACTAATATTTATAATAAAGTCAATTTTTTTTTCTTAAACGGCGTGCCGGGTCAACCCACACAATATTTTGAAAACGGAGGAAGTATAATATATATGTATTTCCCACATATCTATATTATAAAACAGATCGGGGTCTAACTGGTGGTCCGGATTGAATTGTGCTAAACACAACTGACGGTTCAGATTGATTTATAAGTATGTAAGTTACAAATGAACTCCTTAGTTATGAGTTATGTTTGAATTACCCCTTTAAAATTACATATAAAACTTTCAGTTGTGGGTTTTGTTTGAATTACCCCGTCAGTTATGAATTTTGTTTATCACGACCATTCATTAAACTGATCTCATACCGACATCGTGCGGTCCGTGCCTATGGCACGGGCACGTATACTAATTTGAATTAAAATTAAATAAAATTAGGTTAGAAATTAAATAAGAAAGTGAAACCCACTAATATCACGTCTGATGTCATGTCATTAAATGTAAAATTTTAAGTAATTATTGAGTCGGGTGAACTTAGTGGGTTCAAAATGGAATTTTGGCTTTAAAACAGATTGGAGGTCCTGTATTTGACCTAATTACACAATGGTCCCTAAATTATGAATTGCTCAATCTTAAACTTAGAATTCGTATAAAAATTTCTGGTTAGAGTACAACTTGTTGATTTAACAGCATAAATTTTAAATGGGTGATAACCAGGATGGTTCCTTTCCATTAATTTATAATTGCTAAACTCCCTCCATTTGTTTTTAACCGCTAAATGATACTTTTTTGGGCAAAAGAACAAGTATATTCTTAACGAACAAAAGTGCGTGTACTATCCAAATTATTAGGCATCACGATGCAACAATTCAAACATAACGGTAATATATAACTGTAGGGAAAACGGAATTGTGTATGTAGCCTCTTCTCACCAATATCTTTTCTCATACTCCCTACTTTCTGATCGCAATAAATCTCGTTCTCCATATCAGTGGAAAAAACGCTCAAACTTTCTCCTGACCCATAATAGTCAAACAATGGGTTTTCTATGGTTAAGTGTCACTCCCATTGTTGAAACTCTTCCAGGTAGTGTGCCCCCTGTTTTGCCCCTACCAGGCTGCCTGAGGATTTGTTTCCTGATCATCTAATCTCCTCGTTTTCGTTATCGATGCTTCGTCTAGTATGGAGAGTATAGGAAGACTTGGTAAAGAACCGGAGGGAGCTGATGCAGTTGTGCTTACGTCTGTGATCAGCCTGCAGCTCTTGATCGGTTGAGTACTTTCTCACTTTCTGCACTTTGAAGATAAGAGGTAGAGATGCTGGTTATAGTGGTCGGTTAAAAGCTGGATTTGAGGACGAGCAACATCAGTTACTCTACAGCAGGAGATGTCGCCCAATCAACAGTTTTGGGAGATTGAAATGTGTGAAACTAATTCAGATCCCAGACGTATTGTACTACGAACAAAAAGTTTTGCTTCATCCTACTGCCACACTCTTTGATCAAGAAGCTCAAACCCTGAAGCCCCGGTGTGTTAGGGCTTTAAAGCGGATATTTCTTCACTGTGATCATGACAGGAATGGTGTTCTCAGCGATGCAGAGTTGAATGATTTTCAGGTAAATGCTTTAATGCCCTCATACAACTCTCTGAAGGAGTGGATGTTAAAAGAGTTGTTGAAGAGAAACCTGAAGGCATCAATGAGAATGGCCTTACTTTAACGGGTTTCTTGTCCATGCCCTATTTATAGAAAAGGGTCGTCTGGGGACAACACAGAATCTCCTAAGAGTCTTTGGTTACAACAATGATATCAGGCTAAGTGATGATCTTATTCTGCCTCCAATTAAATGTAATCTGATCAAAGTGTGGAGCTGACAAGTGAAGCTGTGGAAGTTTTGAAACGAGGCTTTTATTTGTTTGAAGTTGATGGTGATGGAGCTTTTTGCGCATATGAGCTTGACTGCTTGAGGAAGTGCGGAATCTTTTTCTTTCAGGTTCGTCGGTTTTCTCCCACTATCTCTTTTGCTATCAAGTTGTGACGATGGTTTGTTCGAGTCTTGTTCATTGTCGGAGTTCCCTTCAAGGCCTGTGGGTATTGCTAGAACCTTGCCTGTCTTCAACTGCCCTAGGCATTTTTGACATAAGTCCAAAGGAAGGAAGATTCACAGCCATAAAGCCGTTGGCCAATAGGTCCCAGGTGATTCTCACATTTTTCTGTTGAAAGAATGCCAGCTCTTCAGGGTTGGGACGTGGTGCGAGCGGTGTGGCTGTTGAATGTCCTTTCCTCTGTGGCTGGAACGTCTAGAGTTGAAGCTTCTGAAATTTTTGAAGTCCATGGTCGAGATTTAGTCTTTAAATGACTTTCAAATATGTTGATCAATGGTTGGAATTATCTATATTTCATTCCAATTAAACCCATGCATCTTTTTCTTCATCACCATCATGCTTGGAATCTCCCAAGGATAGGTTTCTTTATCATACATTCTAATTGTTCATAAAACCGTATATAGCCAGCATATATTCCCATATTTACATCAACTTCTGTGACTTGGAAGCCAGCCAGATAAGAGCCTCAGCGGAAGGCATGGTTGTAGTCATGGAAATGGAAGTTTTTGTAGATAAAATGAGACAGCCATCTTGAACCCACGAAGCATACTACTGCCATGATGACTAGAGTATTCCTCGTGAAAGCTGATATGATCATCCCGTTCTTAGTGGCTGCTACCATGGCAATTGAAGCAACGGAGAACACTTGAAGTGTGATCTCAAGTGCATTAAGACCTTTATATGCAGCACTACAACTGGTGCAATTCACCACATGGGACCAGTATCTGAAACAATTCACAATTCCATCCACAGAACTCAATTCGATTAAGTTGGATTGAATTGTACGTAAATAAATATTGTCATAGTTGTATAGATATATGTCACAATGTCACCTGTCCAACAGCTGCTCTCTCGGTGGGGTGGGAGGTAGGGATCCACTGAGCTTGGTTCCCCAATCTACTTCACCGCCTGCATACTTCTTTAACCACTTTCTGTAAGAAACCACAAGGGCATCTGACTTTGTTGGCACAAAACAAGCTTTTAGCCAATTGGAATGACCTTTGTCCATTATTTTCCGCTCCTACAAGGAAACGAGACGAAAGACAAGAAATTAATAGCAACCAGATAAGATGTGCCATGTACTGACATTCATATCCCCCACCTCAAAACATGGGGGAGGTCGGCTTCCTTTAGTTCATTAGATATTTAGATTTCTTGTTGCTATGTGAACCCAACCACAGTATGGTTACCTTAGCATTAATGTGTAGATATGAACGTAACTTGATCAAGTAGAACAATGCCTCGAAACAAGAGATAATATCAAACTTATGGAAGTCGAATCACTAGAAGAAACCACAATAGTTCACCAAGCAATTTGATGCAACGTAAATTATTGCCCAAAATCTAAGCAAATAAGGGAATGTGCCATTCACAGTTTCATCACTTTCACACCCTAATTCGTGATGAAGAAAAATTAGTGCAGACAGTAGCATAAGGAGCGTAACTATAAAATGAGACTTCAAAAGGTTAAACAAATCAACAAGCAATATAGATGGAGAATAATTGTGGGTAAATAATAGAGCCCAGGTGTTACCTCCACGTGAAGAAGATACAAATCTGAATCAATTATTAAGTTTTGCCCAACATGAAAGATCCACCGTGGAAGTAGTGGCTCCATCCAAACTGCAAAGTTTCTTGGAAATGAATATATCAATCTGCTATTACCCGGACTAACGGGAACACAGACAAAAATCAAAAGGGATCTTCGTGGCGGACCCTGATCCAATCAAATCAAAAGTGATAATCTCGACAGTACTCTTATTAAACGAAACGTGAATCACCGAGCTCATGCCTTAAAATATATCAGTTGATTACCTCTTTACTTGTAGACCCACCAATAGTAACAAAAACATAAAACAAACAAGGTGGAACAAATACGAAGCCTCCAAATTCCGTCTTTGCAGTAAAACCATTTCTACCCAGTTTCTCTATCATAATATTAAGTGGTCTCCCCCCTTCTCTGTCATCCTTAACTGTGAAGCAAACTAAATGATAGTAGGATGAAACTCATAAATAAAAGGAAAATGAGTAAGAATCGCTCAAGTGTAATGGTTTGCCTGATGTACTTATCTGTCTTTTGATTGTTGAGTCGGCAATATCCGAGTCGGTATTATCCCATAATGTGCATATGGAATATGAGCAGGGTCCATAAGATTTTCAGTCAAAACTTCATACCTGAAAGTGCCACATTTTCTAACTACATGAATTGACAATGAATAGTTTATTAGATTATACAGTATAAACATACCCATATGGTATATCTCTGTTTCCCATAGATTTAGTATATGTTGGGTCATCCAATTCTGGGATGTAAGGAGGTTTTTTTGTCGTAATGATATCTTTATATTGTGGATCAGTGTTTGGCCAAAACCAAATGATATCGTTTTGCACAATACTCGGATAAACAGCCACGCATGCTTTCTTGGATGTGTGAATCTGCAGAAAATAATTAGACAGATCAATTCAAATTGCACAAATCAAAACATTTATTACAGGGTAAATGTAGAGTCAAAAAAACAGTTCTGCTTTCTTGGAAACAAATATCTCAAACTATCCATCAATCCAAGTTGCACTTATAATGAACTTCTACTTTATGTTTTTGCTATCATAGATTGACAATTAACTTATTGCAATCGAAACAAGTTCATCCTTCCCAACTAATTTAAACCCATCAAATCATACATAAATACCATGGGACAACATTATTTCTAAAACAAAGGACTCATCACCCGCAGTTAATATTGGTTGCTAAATCTTGTTCTAAAAGATCATATGCTCTCTAGATCTTATGTCTTCGTACCCGGATAAATCTTAAATTGCACAAACTCCTTAATGATGAATTCTTTAAGAACATCAAATTGACCAAACAATTGGAACTACATCTTGTATGCCAACTAGCTTTCAATTAGCGATTAATCATTTTTCAACAAACGCACTCCACTTTACTGATAAGTACAAGCGAAAACAAACATGATATGGAGTAAACATGTTTGAAAAACGGAGAGGTAAAATAATTAATTACCGGAGGACCGTCCGGGGGAGCTTGAGGAATGAATTTGCAGTCGCCGGAGCCGCCAAAGCACCAACCATGGTAGATACACTGCAACCGACCCCACTGATCAATCCTACCTTCGGACAGAGGAGCCAACCTATGAGGACAACTATCTTCAAACACCTTCCACGCATTCTCATTCCGGTCCCACCACACCACCACATCAATCCCCATGACCTTCTTCCCATGTGGGGCCCTCTTATCAAGATCACAGACCGGCATCACCGGATACCACTCCGTAAACCAATCGAATTTCTCCTCTTGGTCATCGACGATTTTAGTTTCCTTTTCTGCAGGTGGATCTGTGGACTCTGTCCATAAATTCTCAGTTGGAGGATTGGCGGTAAAAAGCTTGAATTTGGATTTGTCGTCAATGGCAGTGTGAAACAAGAAGGGAAATGAATTGGGTTGTTGAGTTATTGGGAAATGTTTGTGGAATTGGGTTCTGGGAAATAGTGCTGAAGTGCTTGTGAGGTGAAATGAGGAAAAAGAAGAAGAAAAAGTTTTGAGAGCTTCCATGGCAGCTACATGGATAAGGAACACGAAATCGGGTACGTGAATTTTCTTGTGGTTTGCAATCAACCACCATTTTCCCGCCCGCTTTCAGTCGATAAGGTGGAATCGGTCAAATACTGACATAGTGGCTAAATATTTATAACCTTTGATCGGTTAAAGAAGGGATCTAATCAAACGGACCTTGGTCGTTAATTGATCGATTAGTCGATCATGAATAAATGTTGAGTAATAATACTTCCTCCTCCGTCCCTAAATTATCGTCCTCCTTTTCTTTTTCGTCTATCCCAAAATAATTGTTCACTTTGAAGTTTACCTTTTTATAACATCACTTTTACCACTTTACCCTTATTTTTTCACTTTACTTTAATTATGGGCAACATCACTTTTACCACTTTACCCTTATTTTTTCACTTTACTTTAATTATGGGCCACATATGCATCGACATTTAAGAAAACTACACATTAAACCAATATAAATAATCAAGTCAATTACTTTTTCTTAAACTGTGCGCCGAGTCAAGACGATTATTTAGGAACGGAGGGAGTAATTTTTAATTATATATACACTGGTTTATTAGATAAACCACTTGACGACCACGATATACACCGATTTATTAGTGGTTTATCTAATAAATCAGTTGTCGACCAAGAAAGACTAGGAAAAAAAATCTATATTACAATAGAGTTCATTCTCGTATATATGCAATTGACTAAAGCTATTTAAAGGTTGAGATTAAATTATTTTAAAAAATTTAATGGTTTGGATTCACTCTTACATTCACATGTGTGAAAGTAGTTATCCACTTTTAACTCTCAATTTTCTCTTACCGTGTTACAAAGTCACCCCTACAATTAATATTATGAGCAGTCACACCCTGAGATTAATCTTCTAAATCACCGTGTTACAAAGTCACCCCTACAATTAATATTATGAACAGTCACACCATGAGATTAATCTTCTAAACCATTACCTCTTACAAATAATCAACCTTACATTAATATAATCTCACAATAGAGATCAATTGATTGACTGAGACTATCTGACCATGGAGGTTGATTCTGCCACAAAATCAAACGTTCATATGTCAATTACATATAACTCCTTACAAATAACACCCCTCAACTATGGGTAGAGTTCGAATAGCGTCCTCAATTACCACTTGAAGTAATGTACCCCTCAACTGTAACATTTTTTAAAATCGCACTTTCTATTTAGACATTGTTGTTTCAATTGATGAAATCAGATATACTGGCATCGTGTCAAAGGCACGGGCACGAAGATCTAGTATATAATAGATAATATCGTTCTTACCAAATGTCATGGATTCAAAATATATCTTGACGTGTATTTCATTGTTTGTTAATGTTTGATATTTATAAGAGAAGTTTGACTTTTTTTAATGAATATTTCATGGTAATTTACTAATTAAAATTGTATTTGTCTATTTTTTTAATGTTTTCTAA
Source organism: Codonopsis lanceolata (assembly GCA_013146195.2). NCBI lineage: Eukaryota > Viridiplantae > Streptophyta > Magnoliopsida > Asterales > Campanulaceae > Codonopsis > Codonopsis lanceolata. The sequence goes on from CM028383.1 coordinate 63,840,144, forward strand.
GATGATTAATTTTATTTTATATCAAACCAAAAAACCGAACCGAACCGAACGAATGGTTTGGTCCAGTTCAAGCATTGGTCAGTTCGATTTGGGATTTTTGAAACCAAGAGATGTGATTCGATTCACAGTTTTGATTTAAACCAAACCAAACTAAACATTATCTCCAAATTCCATCACATGAATCATTATCATTTTAAATGTAGGCTTCACAATTAGATCGTGTAACAAACAGTGGCAAAGCCAAGATTTCGCCTGGACACTCGACAGAGGCCAAATATGTTGTAAATTTTTTACCACTTACAATTAAGCCTCAAATCTATTTATTGAAAAGACAAAAAAATTGATTTAATAAAATTTACTAAGGGAAAAATAGCAAGTTAAGATTATGTTATGGCAAAAACTTGTATAGTGAGAAAAACTTGATTATTTTTTGTTACGGTTAGAAAATTTTGTTGATTCTTGTTTTTTGTTATGTGATTTTCCATTTTGATGATCTGAGAAGGTAGATCTTGATAGTATGACAGTTGTGTTGTTTGATTTTGCTGATTGATATTGAAGTTATTCGGTTATAGGGATTGTTGTTGTTCTTGTATGTTTGTTTGATTAGAAAATGTTTGTATGTTCATTTTGTTGTGAAGATCATGTTCATAGAGGATTTTAGTTTTTGGGTTATATTTGGTTTTATGTTCTTGTTTTTGTATTTTTATTTTTTGGGGATATTTGAATAGAAAATAGGGTTCTTATGGATTTTCCTTAAAAGGAAATGCTAATGATGATGGTTTGGATGAGAACGAACTGCGGGTTTTAGATGAAATAATTTGTTCTTGTGTAGATTATGGTGTTGTTTAGAATGGACTCAAGACATCAATGCTCTGCCCTCAAAGTCCATTTGTGTAGATGATTGTATATATTGTTTTTATAAGTCGGACAAATTCACTCCACATAGCCTTGTTTAGAATGTCATTCTCCATTTGTTCTGCCTATATAAAGAGCATGACTAGTCCCGGCGTAGAAGTGGTAAGAGGGACATAAGATCTTTGGACGCATGGGTTAAATCTTGGTGGAAGACTTTGTTTTCTTCGAGGTTGGGCCTTGTATGTGTTATCAGTTGTTTCAAACCATGTATCATTTTATCTCGCGATTTTTCACGATAGTAGAATGAGGGGCCAGGAACTACTACTGGGATTCAACCCTGGTTAAAAAAAAAAAAAAGAGCATGACTATTCATGGACCGTAGACAGCCAAGTAGTTTGTAGGATAAGCTTCATAACTCTTCCAATGGTTAGAGTTCGGTGAGTCATGAATACATTACATTTCATTGGGAGAAACTGACAAACCCATCTAGAAAACAATGCTCAACACACACACACACACACACACACACATTAAGAGTGACCCTAAATGCAACACCAAATTCCCTAAACGCAACACCATTTAATGTATAAAATGACCTAAATACCCCTTTTAACATTTAATAGATAATCACTTTTTGTACACACTAGCGGATGTTTTATAAAACAGCCGCTAGTGTGTAGCGGATGTTTACACTAGCGGCTGTTTTATAAAACATCCGCTAGTTTGTAGTGGCTGTTTTATAAAACAGCCGCTAGTTTGTAGCGATTGTTTTGTCTAAAATCGAAAAAAAAATGCAAATCAACGGTTTTTTGTTCGTAATTGAAAAGAAAAAATAAACCGAATCAAAATCAATTTAATTCATATACGATATCATGCGAACTAACAATGAAAATCGAATCAATAATGACACGTAATCAAAATTACGTGAAGGGTGAAGGGGGGATGAGGTAGTATAGTTTAAATGTGAAGAGGGGTAACAAAGTAATTTTATCTTTTAAATGGTATTGCGTTTAAGGATTTTGGTGTTACGTTTAGGTGTTCTGATACATTAATCACTTTTTGTCGGAAGTAGAATGTTTTTGTACGATCATGTCTTGTATCCTTGCACTAAACAACAATTTTACTCTTTCTCTCTGCTAGATTCTTTGCTGTTGTAGACGACATATTCTGCTTGTTCCAAGGTCACATAGAGAATGTTGCTCATCTGAAGCAGCAGTACGGATTGAAATTAAACTATGCTATAATTGCAAATATAATTCATAGGAAATTAAACAAGTTTCAGGCGTCACACTGAAATTGAAAAAACAAATACGATACAAACACAGAAATATCATACAGGGGAACTGCAGAAAGAAAAACAAATGCAAGCACAGAAGCATCCAACTAGAATGAGAATAATAGTGATTAAGAAAGAGTGAAATTTAGTGGGGAAAGGAAAGACAAAAATGAATTGATTGGGAATATCTTCTATCCAAAACCTCATATCTATATTATCAAAATTGGCAGAATAGATTACACTTGATACATAACATTAAACCTAATTTTTTTCCCAACTGAGGGATTGAAAACATCAAAAGCTTTTTGACTAAATCAAAGTCATATCGCCCGTGATTTGGAAAAACTTACTTGTTGCTTTCTCGCAAACTGCTGGAAGGATATCAGAAGATGATTTTCTCTGCACTCATTTCCTTCCCCTTCTTTTTTTACGGAGACCTGGCTGGTGTTTGCTCGTTCACTTTGGTAGGTCAAATAAATGAAGGCTGAAAGCCATAGGCTAGAGAAAAATCATGCCGCTGTTTTCTTGCGAACAAACCGTTGCAGTGATATTGGTAGTTGATTTTCTTCCGTAGTCTCCTTCCTCTTCTTTTTAGATATCTCTTCTTCCACTTGTTGCTCTAAGAAAGGCCTCTTTATTCTATCTACACCCTGCAGCTTCTTCTTTATCTTCTTACTTGGCTTGTTTTTACCTTTAGTTTTATTCTTCAGCTCAATGCTCTTTGCAGCAGTAACAGCAGCTTCCATCTCCGCCTCCCTCTCCTGTCTTGTTGGCTTTTCTTTCTTTCTAGTGGGTTTTACAGTACCAATCTTTGTCGGATCCAGCATAATGGACTCTGGTGGGAGTTTGTCGAGGAGAGACCGCACTTCCTTCTCTCCCCTCTGCTTAGATGTCTCGAATGGATTGGCAACCCACGAGTCGAAATGGGGTTCCCCAGCTCCGGGTATCAGAATTGAAGACAAACCCATGGAGTGCCCTATGCCCAAAACATCTTCGTAAGGTCTGAAAGCCACTTTCTCAATCTGGTAACCTTTTGCCATAGAATGGCTCATGTATCGACTATAATTCTGAGATTTAGAGAGATCTCTAAGTATTTGCACCAAAGACCCTGTTGAAGCAGCAAGCAAACCATTCTGACTGAAATCTAAGGACTTGGCATGGCCAGGTAGTGTTTGAAGAACCTCATATTTCCTCAAGTCCCAAAGCTTTAATTTCTTGTCCATGCCAGCTGTTGCCATGAGATGACCGTTGGGGTGAAATGCCACAGCTGTGATGGGTCCTTTATGACAGAGCATCTTGACAAGAGGAGCTGCACTGGTGGGCTTCCACATGCTTAGTGTACCACTGGAATGGCCTGAAGCCACTACCGCATTAAAGGAATTCACTTGCAAAACATTTGAACGGCCTAGACCAGTTCTGTAATTCCCAATCATCTCCCCAGTAGTAACATCCTGATAATGAAGCTGCCCAAATTTGTTTATTGATGCCAAAAGAAAGTGGTTCTTCAGAAATTGAAGCTTTAGCACTGAACCATGTTCCTGAAGAAACATAACAAGTTAGCTGATGAATCTGAACCTAAGCAAATAAATAAATCCAAATACCGTGTTTACGCACTTACCTATATCAGAAACCAGGTTTAAATGTAAAAAAATAAAAGTAAATTTCTGGCAGGAATTTACCACACTATAAAAAAGCACCACTGAAAAGTTAAATATAACTCCTGACTGCACCATTCCTAAGTGATATGCATGTACATATAACTCCTGACTGCACCATTCGTACCTCTTTTAATCAACTGTTCTTGAGGTATGGAAAGAACTTTTTTCTATGCGGGCAGGAAATTGTTTGAAATTCACAGATGGAAGGAGAAGAGTGGAGATCTGTATCGATTCCAGGAGAGATCCAGAGGTAGACTTCATGAGATAGTAATTTTCAGCCATGAGTTGGTCTGGGTTTGCGAGTATCTGGAGAAGGCGTCTCAGTTTAATGGTGCTTTTTGGAGACAGAGGCAAGGGAAGTCGAGGGTAATTATGTTGGCAAGTGAGTTTAATAGATCGGGGAAATTTTTCAGAATCGCAGTTAAGGGTCCAGGGAGACAGAAGTCGATTTGTATCCCTGAAGGAGCTGCAGGCTCTGGGTGGAGCTGGGTGGTGGGTAAGATTCGTAGGTTTGCAGGTATATGTTCTGCCATGCCCAAGCAATCAACTAAGTCTTACAAGGAAGCAGCGGAGATTCAGCCTTGGCCAGACTTGGTTTCTTGTGTTAGGAATTCAGAGTTCAGAGATGGAGGAGTTATTAAGGTGGAGCCCAACTCCTGTAAAGGGGCTTATTCGTTCTTGGAGAGATGTTTGGTGGGGAGGGTGGGGGATCAGGCTGGTCTTTCTCCGAACAAAGACGAGTTGCAGAGGTGGGTAAATCAAAGGTGGAAGACGGCAGGTGGCGTTGAAGTTAAAGTCATGGCAGAGAAGCTTTTCTTCTTTATTTTTCCATCTAAGGAAGAAGCGGGAAGGATTCTGTTTCATTCTCCTTGGTTTTTTGATTCGCAATACCTCTTTCTGGAGAGATGGAGTCCGTTTTCCTGCAGTTATCGAGTAGGATCAAGACCCACTTCGGTGTGGATTCGAGTGGTGGGCTTACCTATTCACCTTTGGGGTAGCAAGGTCTTTCGAGCGATTGGAGATCTGTGTGGAGGTTTCATTGATGTCGATTCTGAGACGAAGAATAAGGGGGAGTTGAGGTGGGCCAGAATCTTAGTTCATGCTAGATCAAAGATCCCGGCTTCGATCTTTGTTGAAGAGGGCGTGAACTCTTTCGAGGTCCCTGTTTGGGCGGAGATGTTAGTTGACGGCCGGAGTCGGTGTGGGGAGGGGAGTCGTGGCGGAGGAGTGCCGGAGAAGACCAAGTCAGGCAGCGATAAGGGTGGAGGAGCGCATGTTCAGAAAAAGCTGGTGTGGCGTCAGAAAAAGGACGAGGCAGAAGGGGGCAGAGACAGCACGGTAAAGGGCACGTGGGAAGGCAGCACTTCAAATTCAAATTTTAAATCGGTTGTGGATGATGTTGTCGATAATGGTGAGTATGAATTTCAAGCCAAGGTGGGCCTTTGTGTGACGGATCATTCAGAATTGGAAGCAGGGTTTTGTGGGCCATCTTCTGCCCAAAGCCCACTTGTATTTATTTTACACCCTGAGTTACAGCAGGCCCAAGATGGTTTTTTAAAAGAGTTTTCTAAGGGTGGGCCGAAGGACATTAGGGACAAGTTAAATTCTTTGGGGGGGTTTGGTTTGCCTTTACTAACAGATGGGGCAGAAGCCCAAATTGGTCTAGGTAGAAATCAGGCAGACGGGTTATCTTTAGGAGAGGCCAGTATCGTTAAGGATGGACAGATTGAGACGATTGAGACGAAGAATCGAGACAAAGGCATGGTGACTGCGTTGTCAATTCGAACTCTGGTTCTGATGTCAAGGAGGCAGAATTGTCTCATCTTCAAGAAGAGCTTAGTGGGTCGGCTTCGAAGAGGGATTTTCACGTAAAAGCTGTTACAGAGTCGCTTTCGACTGTTCTTAACGGAGCAGATTCTTTGGACTTTTCGAGGTTGGCAGATTCTGAGGAATTTCTGGAGTGGGTTTTCAGCCGAGAGCTTCGCCATAGCAGCGACAGCGGGGGTAAGTACGAGGATCGCTTTCTTTCTGAGGAATGGGCAGTTGCTGAAGGTTTTTTGGCGGGTGAGAGAGCTTCGTATTCCTTCGAGGTAGGTAGGGGTCTCGCAGCGAAGCCTCTAAATGTTTGGAATTCTGGGTTCGAGCAGTTGTCATCTTTAGAGAGGATGGAGGAGGGACAGTCAGTGGAGGAAGGAGAACCTATCTCCTGCACTCCGATCAACATTTTTCGGCCTGAAGATAATTGTGAAGTGGAGTACCTCACAGATAAAGAGGTGGAGGAGGATATCTCGTTATGGGTAAAAAAAAAAGGCATTAGGTGTCGGAAAGGCATTGGGGGTGGCTGGTTCAGGTTATGAAGATCAGATTCTGGCGCTTCTTCTAGACATCGAAAAAAGGTGGAGAACATCAGGGGGTGGTAGCGTAAAGAGGCAGAACAAAACTAGGGAAAAAGGAAAAAGGGAACTCAAGCAATTATGCAGTAGTCTCAATGCCGATTTGTTTTCTTGTCAGGGAGGGGGAGATAGAAGGAGGAAAAAAATAGTTTAATATGCATATTAGAATTGTGTCTTGGAACGTGTGGGGCCTTAATGATGTAAATAAAAGAATGCTGATAAAAGGTTTAATCAGGAGATGGAATCCGACCATTGTTTGTCTGCAAGAAACGAAATTGGAGAAGGTTGATGTGAGGATTATTGATAGTATTTGGTGTGCTAGAGGGGTGGACTGGGTGCATTTAGACTCTGTTGGAGCAGCTGGGGGGGTTCTAGTTATGTGGGACAGAAGCGTTCTATCGAAAGCTGATTCAGTGCTGGGAGAATTCTCAGTCTCTTGTCTTCTGAAAAATCTGGATGATAGCAAAGAGTGGCTCTTTACGGGGGTTTATGGGCCTTGCAATAATGCTGTTAGGGAGAGATTTTGGGCAGAACTTAGAAATACTAAAGCAAGATGGAATGTGCCTTGGTGTGTTGGGGGTGACTTTAATGTGGTTAGATTTCCTCATGAACGCTCTAGTGCTCGCATCTATTCCAGAGAAATGATGAAGTTCAATGATTTCGTCAATGAGATGGAGTTAGTGGATCTTGCTTTGGTAGGGGGGATTTTACGTGGTTTAGAAATGGGGAGCGTCATCAATTTTCGAGAATTGATAGATTCTTAATTTCTGGAGATTGGGAGTGTTGCTTTGGTAGTTCTGTGCAGTCCTGCCTACCGAGACTATCTTCTGATCATGTGCCGTTGCTTCTTGAGTGTGATGGTGGTTCTAAAGGGAGAACTCCTTTTCGATTTGAGAATATGTGGTTAAAGGAGCCTGGGTTTTTGGACTGGGTTAAGGACAGATGGGATTCTTATTCGGTGACAGGTGATCCAAGCTTCAGATTAGCTAGAAAACTGAAGTTGCTCAAGGAGGATTTAAAAGTTTGGAATGGAGAGATCTTCGGTAAGGTGGAGATTAAAATCAAATCAATTTCAGATGAGATTTGCAGACTGCATGAGAAAGCAGGGGCTGGTACACTGATTGAGGAAGAAGAATTCCTTAGGGTGCAGTTAAATCAGGAATTGAAGAGTCTTCTTATTCGCGAAGAGATCTGTTGGTGCGGGTTCAGTGGTTAAAGGAGGGAGATAATAATACCAAATTCTTTCACAGGATGGCAAAAATACGTGGAGCAGCAAAAAAAATCAGATCTGTCCAGATTGAAGGAGTGCAGTTAGAGGATGAGGCAGATATTAGGGTGGGCATCATGAATTTTTTTAGGCGTCAGTTTGAAGAAAGTGGGGGCTGGAGACCAAATTTGGATGGTGTGGGCTTTGACAGTATCAGTGCTGTGGATTCGGCAGCCTTGGAGCGTCCCTTTTCGATCGAGGAAGTGGTAGCAGTGCTTCGTAAGATGGAGGGAGATAAAGCCCCAGGCCCCGATGGGTTTTCTATGGCATTTTTTCAGCATTGTTGGGAGGTGATTAAAGGGGACATCATGGAGGTGTTTCAGTTCTTTCATTCTAGTTTGAGATTTGAGAAAAGCCTTAATGCTGCGTTCATTGCCTTGATTCCGAAAAAGAGTGGTGCTACTGATTTGAAAGATTTTCGACCGATAAGTTTGGTTGGTGGCATTTACAAGTTGCTATCCAAAGTGCTAGCCCAAAGAATGAAGAGGGTAATGGGGAGTATCATCTCGGTGTCGCAACACGCTTTTGTGAAGGATAGACAGATTATGGACGCGTCCTTTATTGCCAATGAAGCTGTGGATGATAGGTTGAAAAGCGGGGTCCCAAGGTTGTTGTGTAAGTTGGATATAGAGAAAGCTTATGATAATGTGAACTGGGATTTTTTGTTATATATGTTGGAAAGAATGGGTTTTGGTTTCAAGTGGATTCAATGGATCTGATTCTGTATTTCTACGGTTCGCTTCTCTGTCTTGGTGAATGGAGAACCATCGGGATTTTTCTCTAGCTCGAGAGGCTTGCGTCAAGGAGACCCTTTGTCCCCATTTTTGTTTATCGTGGTAATGGAGGCTCTTAGTAGGATGATAGAGAGGGCAATGCAGGCGGGTCTTATAAGTGGCTTTAAGGTGGGGAGGAGAGGGGAGAGGGAGGTGTCGATTTCCCATCTTCTCTTTGCAGATGATACCTTAGTTTTTTGTGGTGCAGATAAGGCTCAGTTGGGGAATCTTCGATTGGTTCTATTATTTTTTCAAGCAGTCTCCGGCCTTCGCATCAACATTTCTAAGAGTGAAATTATTCCTGTAGGGGGGGTGGAGAATGTTGGGGATCTAGCTGCATTCTTTGGTTGTAAGTCTGTTGTTCTTCCTGCCTCCTATCTTGGGCTTCCCATAGGTGCACAGTCAAAGAGCAGGGCGTTATGGAATCCAGTGGTCGTGCGGTTCGAGCAGAGATTGGCAGGGTGGAAGCGTCAACTTCTTTCCAAGGGGGGGAGATTAGTCCTGATCAAGAACACTCTTGCTAATTTACCAACCTACTTCTTATCACTCTTTGTGATTCCTGCCACAATTAGGCAAAGATTAGAAAAGTTTGAAAGAGATTTTTTGTGGGAGGGGCAAACAGATGAGCATAAGTTTCATTTAGTGAATTGGGAAAACGTGTGTTCGAGGGTTCAGGAGGGGGGTCTGAACATCAGAAAACTCAAATTATTTAATGAGGCTTTGCTGGGAAAATGGTTGTGGCGATATCTCACAGACAAGGAGGCTTTGTGGAGGCAAGTGGTGGTTTGCAAGTATGGAGAAGGGGGTCATTGTTGGTTTCCTAACGAGGTCAATTCGTCTTATGGGGTGGGAGTCTGGAGAGGTATAAGGAAAGGGTGGACTTCTTTTGAAAGATTCATTGCTTTTGAGGTTGGCAATGGGGCCTCGGTGAGGTTTTGGAAAGATAGATGGTGTGGGGATATTTGCTTGAGGGATGTGTTTCAGAACTTATTTGAGCTTTCCACGGATAAGGATTGTAGAGTTAGCTCTATATTATCATTGGTGGAGGGTAAGCCTATTTGGAATCCCATGTTCAGAAGGAATTTTCATGATTGGGAGATAGAGTCAGTTGTGCAGCTTTTAAGGATGCTTCAAGAGCAGAATGCAGACACGCTGACGGACAAGGTGGTTTGGAAAGGCTCAGGGGGCTCTCTTTTTTCAGTTAGCTCGTATTATTTCAAGCTTCTCAATTGTGGTAGAGCTTCTTTTCCGTGGAGAGCAGTTTGGAGATCCAAAGCCCCTAAGAGAGTGGCTTTTTTTATGTGGGAAGCGACTCATGAAGCTATCCTATCTAACTGGGGATAATTTGCGGAAACGTAACATGGTTCTGGTTAATAGATGTTATATGTGTAAGGTTGGCGCGGAGAGTGTAAATCATTTACTTCTTCACTGCCAAGTGGCTTTAGAGCTTTGGAATTTTGTGCTGGGTATGTTCAATATGTCTTGGGTCATGCCAAATTCGATCATTGACCATGTCAGAGGTTGGAATATGGGATATTCGAAGAGGAGTAGTCGTGTTTGGGGGACAGCTCTTTTGGGAGTGTGTTGGATTCTATGGAAGGAAAGAAACCATAGGGCATTCGATAACGTGGAAATGTCAGTCCCGGAATTGAAGAATTTGTTGATTCGCACTCTTCATTTTTGGTGTTCCGAGGCTGATCACTATTCTCCTAGATCCAACATAGCATTTGTAGATCTTGTAAATAGCATAGATATTGGTTAATCTTTTGGTTGGTATACTTCTAGTGTACAAAGGACGCATCACCTCTTTTGATGCTTGATATATTTTATTTACTTATCAAAAAAAAAAAAAAAGTTAAGTTTCAGATTTATCTTCAGTGATGTGGATGTTTCTGAACAATTTATTTACCTAAAACGAGAGTAGTATAAAGGGGAAGAGACCTGATTACCTGAACACTATTAACTAGATAATGTTTGACATTTCACGAAAATTATATTAGGCTTAAATCGGATATGAATGGTCTTCAACAACTTATCTAGAGCAAAATGCTTCTAATGTGGACAACAGTGACAGTGGAGGAAATAACGATTATCTCCATTAGTCACAAACAATATAAACAAGTTCCAGAACAATTTTCTAAACCAAGGGTAACTACTACTACAACACAGTGAAGTCATCTAACAACAAAAGCAAAAATTAGTAGCAGCATGGAACCAAAAAAAAGCGGTATGAACGACCGAAGGCCCTTCACATCCTTTGCTCATATGCCTTTATGTAGACCAAACTTGGAAGGCTTGCTGCTTTATTGTAACTGGAAGGCCCATTTCTAATTTTCTAGACAGTAGACAGATTACCCCCCTTGTGTTGGGGATTTTAGATTTTTTGCCACGCTAATCACCTGATTGTTTATAGAGAGGCTTGTTCAATAGGGTTTATATGGCCTTCACTTACCCCTCACTTTTATGAACGTGGGTTGTGCACCTTTCACGTACTGGGCAGGGCCAATATCAGAAATTTCGTATTTCTTGAATATACTTTTCCAGAGCTTATGGTGGGTTGTGCATGACCCATGAAGGTATAAATGTTCTCATTTTCATATAGTATTGAATAAAGTTCGTTACTAAGCTTAACCACCTAACATAAATTGAATACTAGAAGACAAGAAAAGGATGATCCATCTATATATTACATGTTCCTTAATAAGCTGAAGAGCGAGTTAGCCAGTTGCGTATCTTGCATTTATCTCTATAGAAAAAGTATAGTATATTTATTCAAACACAAGAAATAGTAATAATACTGGGTACTTAGTCAAAGAAGACAAAGGATTTCCCTGAAGTGCAATCACACATTTCAAGGTAGGACAATCATTAGTCCAAAACTCAAAAGCCTGCGTCAGACATCAGAACCGGTTCACTGTTAAAAGTTAGACCAGCTAGTGTCCTAGGAAAAGCTTCTATTTCAAATCATGATAGGTATCCTGCAAGATAATTAGTAAGTTAACCAACCATTCATTAAGATAAGGTAGTAAAAGGCACGTGTTTGCCGATATCTCACATCAAAGTTGGCAGGCATTGAGTCTAATATCCATGGCACAAATTTATAAAGATAAGTAGCACATGGAATGCATGTAAATTAGAATAATTTTTTTATTATTTTTGTCTTTCAACTACAATCTTTTTTATTTTTAGTTATGGAAGATATAGATTTTGTTTTCCCAAGAAAAGAAGAGGGCAGTGGGGTACTTTTGTGTAGAGGAAAAATAGGAGAATGAGGTGGGGATAGACCAAAAGGTAGAAAAGCCCAAGATACCAATCAATCCCTCCCATTATATACGGTATAGATATATGCCATGCGTATGGGCCTCCTAAAGATGATTCAAAACTGCCAATAAGCATGGACAAAAAGGAACCCAACGATACAAAGAAAGCAGTAATCTCCAAACACAACAAACAAGAGTGGAAACTTTCATAGAAGCTGAATGTAAATTTAAACCTACAATACTTTATCCAACATAAATGGAGGATCATTATTTTATCATAAACCAAAAACATTTACATAATCATACTAACCTTTAGGCAGTGAAGTTCTGTTCCATCCCGGTTATAAATATACACATACCTGTAAATATACAATCAATATAAGTATTAAATATCTTGTCTTTTCTTTACTTTTTTTCAAAATTATTATTGATTTGCAAACTGCTGAGGGTAGTGAGGGTATAAGAGACTTTTTTACCGGCACTTAGAGTGCACTAAATTGCAACATAATCATGCTTTCAGAGAGTTTATTTCACAACAATAAGAATGTTCTGACTTTAGCTCATTTGTATGAGTAAATATTGTCTGAACAAACCAAATACAAAATAGCGACAAAAAAAACCAAATAAGGCCAGAAATGCTTAATGAAAAATGATGTTTGGAGTTTGAGGAAAATGATGAACTGAGTGTTGCTTGAAATTGGTAGATGGATAAGTAGTAAAACAGAAATAAAAAACTTGGAAAGAACTCAGAGCTAGATTATATGAGTAAAGACGCCTCATACACACTGGTGGTTGAAATAAGGATAAGATGACAAACAACCATGTTGCATGAGGCTCTATAGAAAGATTGATTGCCAACTAGGCCAGAAGATGAATTCAACAAGAAGTGCAGCTTTACATGGAACTAACAACGACTAACTGGAAAGGGTTAACACAGTTTATTTTTTTTGATAGATAGAAAGGGTTAAGACAATTAAACATGAATTCCAAAGAAAAGACATTCATTTCTAAATCTGATGTTTACTTATCAAAAAAAAAAATTCTAAATCTGATGTCTGCAGCTATACAACTATCACATTAATTATATGGTGCAATGATAAGTCCGCAAAGGGCATTTGGGTGGTACATAAACAAGGGGAGAAGGAGAGTGGAAAGAATCAGACAGTTAGGCCCAACGTTGATGGGGGGATGGGCCTTCTACCAGTTCTTCGTGTAGGGGGGATTATGACAAAGGGAGAGATGGGCATGGGCCAGGGTCCAGCGAGGGTGTTGGTGGAAATTTAAATGGATTGGGCCAATCCAAAGTCCAAGTACAGAGTCTACAGACTACAACAGTTCAGGCCAATTCATATGACGGGCAAAGTTCGAGTCGTGGGTTCCAACAAGCAATCAACTGGGCAGACATGTTCAGACGAACACCACAATCAGAACGAAAAAGATAGCACGAATCCTGGGCAAAGGCCGGAGTCGATTGAAGGTAATGATGGAGTCTTTTACGATAACCGTGGGAGAAGGATCTTTATCGTTGATGAAGTCTTGATCCAGAGGATTCGCAACAGGGAGAGAGCTCTTGCAGTTAGAGAGCTTTGAGGGTAGAGAAGAGCCTCAGGACGAAGGCGTTTCAAATAGGGACAAACCCATGGAAAGTTTGAAGGAGAGAGAGTGTCCTATGTTTTCGCAGCACCCTTCACACGATGATAATGTTGGGTCGTCTGGTGTTGTGAGCGAGGAAACTGAGGAGGTTGTGTATTGCAGCCCTTTGTCGGTGGTCAGAGGTCTTTGAGACAGAATTGTTGACTGAAGGGGATCTTAACAAAGATATTTCAGCCTGTGTGAGTAGGAGGGCGAAAAACTTTGGGAAATACCTGGGTGTCTCTTGCAAAGGGTATGAAGATAAAATTGTGAATTTATTAATGGAACTTGAGAAGGGGCGTTTATCAGCAAGAACAAAGACTTCAAGTTTACAGAAGATAAATAGAAACAAATTTAATTGACAATTTTTAAACATAGTTACAGAAAAGAGTTCCAGAACAGAGACTTGAGATTGAGATAATTTTTTAATTGACACAATTTTCTTATGAATTTAATTATTTAACAGAGTTACAGAACAGAAATAGAAACAAATTTATAAAAAAAAATAGAACATGGTGAAGGAAAAAAAATCAGTAAACTCTGAAGTATGAACACTAAGTTACACAGTGTGAAGAAACTCAGAAAGTCTCGAAAACTCGAAGTCTCAAACAAAACAGACTGAAGAAAAAAAATGAAAACAGAAAAAGTCGAACACAAAGAAAAGGAAGAAGAATTTACTTGGAACTTGGAAGATAGGAGACTGAAGAAGGTAAAAGATGAAGATGAAATCCTCCTTGAAGTCGAAGAAGAAGACAAAGTCGACAGGTCCGACACCTGAAATCGACAGGTCCAACACCTGAAGTCGACAGGTCTGACACCTGAAGTTGCACGCTGCGTCGCAGGGCTCATATCGTGAGTCGAACTGGTCGCGTTGTGGTCTGAATGAAGTTTTGGGTTATTTTAGGGTTTATTTTATATTTATACTAAACCCTAAACTACGTCGTTTCACACTTCAACAGTTTTAAAAAATTAAAAAAATAGTGAGCGCCTTATTAGACTTTTTGGCGCTCTCGCCTAAAAAAAGCGCCAAAGTCGACGACTTTCAGCTTATTTGAGGTGCCAAGGTATCGACTCGCCTGAGGCGCTCGCCTTTGACAACTATGCTTATTTCTGTTGAGGATCACGTGAAGGGCGACTTCTGAATTTCGTGCCTGTTTAAGTGGGTGGCAGATGACTCTTTGTGGGTTTTTTCTGGTGTTTATGGTCCATGTTCAGATGTTCGCCGTTAAGGGCTGTGGACCGAATTGACTTCTGTAAGAGAAAATTGGAATCTTCCTTGGTGTGTGGGGGGTGACTTCAATGTGACCTGTTTCCCTCTGGAGAGATTCGGAGGGTATTTGATTTCACAGGCTAGGGTGGAATTCAACAACTTAATTAATGATATGGAGCCGATGGATCTACCCCTCGAGGGGAATGCCTTCACTTGGTTCAGAGGCGGGGTTAATCGGCAATGCTCAAGGATTGACAAATTTCTCCTTAGCTCTGATTGGGAGGAGATGGTAGGTGTTTTTAACCAGAGGACCTTTTCAAGGGTAGTCTTTGATCATTCCCTCATTGTGCTCCAGTCTGGGGGTCTGGGGGTCTTGACAGTAGGAATTGATCAAAGAGCATCTTAAAGTTTGGAATAGAGAGGTCTTTGGGAGGATCAAGATTAAGATAAAGGAAGCTACGGAGGAAGTGAAAAGACTGGATGAAAAGGAGGGTAGGGGTGCCCTGGGGAATCTGAAGCAGCCCATCGTGAGGAAATTAAGTCGGAAATCAAAGGATTGCTCATTGGTGAAGAAACCTGCTGGAGGCAAAAGTCTAGGGCCTTGTGGCTGCGAGAAGGTGATAAGAACTCGAGATTCTTCCATCGGATGGCTAGTGTGCACATAAAAGTTTTATTTATTTTTTTTGATAAGTATGATAATATATACCAAAGGCGTCAAAACAGGTGACGTGTCCTTGTACACTAGGAGTATACACAAAAGCCTAATCTAAAGAAAAACTATTAACAAAATCAATTTGGGAAGAATTAGCATCTTCTGCATACCAAAAAAGTAATGTGCGCAGCAGTTCATCCTTCAACTTATCCACTCTTCTTTCCTCGTTCTCAAACACCCTTCTATTTCTTTCTTTCCAAATGATCCAGCAAATACCCAGCAGGGCTGCGTGCCAAACGCAATTCATTTTCCCTCTTTTATACAACATCCAACTCAGAAAAACATCTTTCACTAATCGTGACATAACCCAAGCAATTTTGAAAAGACTGCAGATTAGACTCCACAATTCTTTTGCTATAGGACAGGTGATTCGTAGGCTCTCATTCCCTTTACAAATGAAGCACCAATTAACAAACGTGACATTCCGTTTTCTCAAATTATCACCAGTAAGAATGGCCTCATTGCTGGCCTCCCATGCAAAAAAAGTAACCCGACTGGGGGATTTAGACTTCCAAATCACTTTCCAAGGAAAGAATGTGTAATCTCTACAAGAAGGGATATCAAAATAAGACTTAACAGTGAAACATTTAGTTTTAGTGCCCTTCCACCAAACCTTATCTTCTCTTAATCTACTAACGTCCTTGGAGTGGATTAGTTCAAAGAATTGCAAAAACTGCACTAA
This sequence comes from Codonopsis lanceolata, assembly GCA_013146195.2. Taxonomy (NCBI): domain Eukaryota; kingdom Viridiplantae; phylum Streptophyta; class Magnoliopsida; order Asterales; family Campanulaceae; genus Codonopsis; species Codonopsis lanceolata. The sequence continues at coordinate 63,855,862 of CM028383.1, forward strand.
TTCCCAGTCGTGGAAGTTTCTTCGAAATGAAGGATTCCAGACCCCTTTGCCATCCTTCATTTGGAGAACCGAACTAACCAAACAATTCTTATCTCTGGCTATGTTAAACATACTCGAAAACAGTCTCCGCAGATCTTCATCACCGCACTATTTGTCTATCCGAAACCTTACCATGGTCCCATCTCCTATTTCAAAACGAAGACACCTCAAAAAAGGATCCCATCCTTTTCTAATACCTTTCCAAACTCCCACCCCATACGGAATATTAATATCATTCGGAATCCACCTCATATCAACCCCACCAAACTTACTGACCACTACTTTCCGCCACAGGTTATCATTGTTTCCCACATACCGCCATAACCACTTACCCACTGTTAAAGACCTTAAGATTTTTTATCCCAAGTCCTCCGTTTTTTAAACTGGAACATACTTTTTTCCACTTAACCAAGAGATATTTGCGAACCTCCTCCTGGCCTTCCCACAGAAAATCCCTTTCCAATTTCTCAAGTCTGTTTCGAACTGAGATGGGCAACACAAAAAGAGATAAGAAATAAGTGGGTAAATTGGACAGGGTACTTTTAACTAACGCGAGCCATTCTACTTTGGACAAAAGCTGTTTTTTCCACCCCGCCAAGCACATAAAAGTTTTAATCAAATCAACAGATTGAAGATTGAAGATTGAAGGTAATGTGACGGAAGATGTGACACAAATCAGAAGAGGTATGGTAGATTTTTATCAAAAAATGTTCTCGGAAGACACAGGTGGAGACATGGTTATAGATGGGATTGCCTACAAGTCCCTCCATGAGGAGGACACGAGGTGTCTAGAACAGCCATTAACAAAAAGGAAGTGGTGGAAACTTTGGGGAGTTTGAAAGGGGATAAAGCCCGGGCCCTGATGGTTTTACTTTAGCTTTCTTCAAGCACTGTGGGGAAGTGATGAAATTGGATATATGGACGTTTTCCGATCTTTCTTTGAGGAGGAGGTTTCCGAGAAAAGCTTGAATGCTTGAATGCTTCGTTTATCGCTCTTATTCTAAAGGGAAAAGGGCAGGCAGAGGAGTTAAAGGACTTCAAACCTATTAGTCTCGTTGGTAGCATTTATAAGCTGATCTCGAAGGCTTTGTCGACTGATCAGGTGATCGGTCAAGTGGTGTCTGATTCGCAAAATGCCTCTGTGGGTGATTGTCAGATTTCAGATGCAGCGTTGATAGCTAATTAAGTAGTGGATGCGAGGGTAGGAAGCGGGGTTCAGGGGTATTGTGCATGTTGGACATGGAGAAGACCTACGATCATGTTAGGTGGGATTTCTTGATTCATCTTTTGGACAGAATGGGTTTTGGAGAGAAATGGAGAAAGTGGGTTAGTCTGGTACTCTATTCTATTTGATAGTCAAAAGTTTTATCTCAAGAGGGTTACGTCAAGGGGACTCATCGGCTCATTGATAAGGCAGTTGCATCAGCTCATTGATAAGGCAATTGCGGGAGGTTTTATTAGTGTATCAATTTCTCATTTACTTTTTGCCGATGACACCCTGGTTTGCTGTGATGCGGATAGTAATCAGCTGGGCTATCTCCGTTTGATCTTGTTGTTTTTTCAAGCATTGTTGGGCTTGAAGACAAATGTTTTGAAGTGTGAGATAATTCCAATAGGTAGAGTGGATACGTGGAGAGTTAGGCTTCGTTCTTTGGTCGCAGATCTTCTAGCCTTCCCACAACTTATCTGGATTTGCCTCTAGGATCGTCTTTCAAATTATCAATGTGTGGAATTCGGTTGTGGAAAAGTTTGAGAGGAGATTGGCGGGGTGGATGAGGCAATACTTGTCTAAGGACTTGTCTAAGGATGGAAGACTGACCTTGATTAAGAGCACTTTGTCTAATCTTCCCACTTATTCCCTATCCTTGTTTGTGGCCCCTGCCTCGGTGGTAAAGAGAATTGAGAAGCTGGAAAGAGATTTCATTTGGGAAGGGGATAAAGAGAAGAGGAAATATCACTCAGTCGGGTGGGATTCAGTCTGTTCCAACAAGGAGGTTGGGGGCTTAGGAGTCAAAAATCTCAAAATATTTTAATAAGGCGTTGTTGGGTAAGTGGTTATGGAAGTATTTAATTGATAAAGTGGCGCTGCGGAGGAGGTTAGTGGTGAGTAAATATGGATTAGGTGATCACCTTTGGCTCCCCAAGGAAGTTCTGTCCTCCCATGGCTCTTGTGTCTGGAAAGGAATCATGTGAGGTTGGACTGCATTCTGCAGTTTCATTAAGTTTGAGATAGCCTTGGAAATCAAGTCAGATTCTGGATGGATTTTTGGTGTGGGGATACAACTATACAGCATTTGTTTCCTAGGTTATATAATATATCGGTTAAGGATAAATCATGGGGGAACAGATCTTCGGAGCCCTGTTTTTCGCAGAAATCTTCATGACTGGGAGATTGAGGATGCTGTGTAGTTCATGGATTTTCTTCACAGTTGTAAGAGGCAAGGCTCGAGAGAAGATAAAGTCATCTGGGAGGGATCTAAAAACAGAATGTTCTCTGTTAAATCCTTCTACTCAAAGCTGGTCTCGTTCCCGTGGAAGGAAATATGGAAAGCTAAAATCCCCAGAATGGTGGCTTTTTTTTGTTTGGGAGGCAGCTAGGGGAGCTATTTTGAAGGGGAAGAATTTGAGATCTCGTGACATGATTTACGTCGATTGGTCCTACATGTGTAAGAATGAGGAAGAGAATGCAAACCACCTGCTCTTGCATTGCCCTATTGTGAGGGAGTTATGGATTTTGCTTTTCCTCTCTGGTGTTTCTTGGGCTATGCCCAGGTCTGTTATTGAGTTACTTCGAGGATGGTCGTTATTTAAAAGGAGAAGGAGGAATGTCTTCAGGGACTACGCTCCTACAGCAATTTGGTGGACCATCCGGAAAGAGAGGAACAGGAGGGCATTTGAGAATGTCGAATCTGATATCGAAGGAATTAAAAAGAACTTTCTACTGTCTTTGTGATTTTGGTGCTTCATAGCTAATCCTAATTCAGAAGATCTTTTTTGTAGATAGTATGGTCAGATCTTTTGTTTAGTTTAGTTACGATCTTGTATACCTTCAGTGTACAAGGACGCGTCACCTCTTTTGACGCTTCTTTATATTACTTATATCTTATCAAAAAAAGAAAAAGGATAAAATGAAACCAATAAACTTGACCAAGGGGGCTTGCATAATAAGACCCTAGTATAATAAACTCAGCCACATTCCACCATCTCAAGTGACAGGGCTACAATATCATAGCTCACTCAAAGAAAATACTAATAGACTCTGGAGATTTTGCCGTTAAATAAATAATTATGATAAATTAAAAGGTATTACATCATAGTTCATATATGATCAAATCATACAAACTATGGAGGAAGAGGAATTGGAAATATAGAGGCAAGGAGCAATATAAGTCAAATATTGAAAGAAAGAGGCCTCACTTTTTTTGGGCTGCAGCAAAGAAGAGTTCACTGTGCAAGAATGCCACATCACGTACAGTTTCTCTAACCTAAAAGAATTCAAGCACAAGTATACAAAAGTTTCATCTATTATTGAAAGTAAAGACAAAATTCATCGATCAGATAAAACATAAGCACCAGACAAAATAATACTTATATGCAGAATTTTGCCCCAATTTAAAAAAAAAAATTGGGTAGATATCTTTGCCCCATATTTTGTGAAAGAAACATCTATATGATAATATTGGCTGAACATCATATAAAATAAATTGAGCTCTTCAATCAATTGTTAGACAATACTTAAAAGGTTGCACACAATACGTTAAATGCATAACAGACTTCATCAAACCACATGAATTCTGAAAACTACTTTCTTTCATATAGGGGCTTAACTAAATGACAATTCAGCTAACTTAAGAAATTCTGATCGTATTACAATTCTGTATTTAATTATTTTACCATTTATACCTGATCTTATCTTGCATATAGAGTTCAGGAGTCTATATGCTACAATGCTGGTGGGTGGATGTAAATAGACCCAAAACCTCAAAACCCTATACTCCAAAGGGAGAGAAGCTTAAAGAGTGGGATCACATGGATGAGACCAATCCCTGACAACAGATACAAAGGCAGCAAATAATGTGCTAGGATACTAACCCCGGATAATTGGGTTGAAGGCCGAATTGAGAAAGATAGGTGCTTATTCCACAGATTCAGGCAGTTTACTACGTACTTATTCTTATACCAACACAAATTATATTTTGCCTTGGATGATAGCATATTATAATATATCACTGGATGATAGCATATTACTCCCTCCGTCCCTAAATTATCGTCCTCCTTTCCTTTTTCGTCCGTCCCAAAATAATTGTCCAGTTTGAAACTTACTTTTTTAGAACATAACTTTTACCACTTTACCCTTACTTTTTCACCCTACTTCAATTATGGGTCACATACACATGGGCTTTAAAGAAAACTACACATTAAACAAATATAAATAATCAAGTCAATTGTTTTTTCTTAATTTGTGCGCCGGATCAACTAGAACGATAATTTAGGGATGGAGGGAGTATAATATATCACTCCAAAAAGCCCAGCAGATTTTTCCTTTTCTTTAAATTACAGAAAAGCAGTACACCTTTTTTTTATTAGTAATAAACATATATACAAACATGCATCAAAACAGGTGACGCGGCCAGCGTCAAAAGCAGTACACCTTATTGCATGATAAATAAGGTGGAAAGAGAACACACATGCTTTCCAAACATTCTTGAATTTGAAGGTGTATATCAGTTGATGACTGCAAGAGATTAGCTAACTTTTCAATGGTCTAAAAGATACCTGAAAGTCTTTAATAGCGCTCAGATTTTTCAAGTCAATTATGGCCATGTGACCCTTGCGTCCTGCTACTACCATATACCGGCCACTTGAGGTGTAATCTATGGTGTATGGGCCAAGCTCTGTTCATGAAAGTTCAAAACCAGATGCGATTAGCAGAAGGAAAGCTTGCTGACCATAAAATAGCAATCAATGTCAATGATTTAGGTCCTGAAAGGACTGAAAGGAGGAGTGGTTAAAGCAGGAGACTGCTGGTGTCAACCTGGTAAGACAAGATCATATTGATTCTTTAAACTTGATATATCTACCAAAGGACCAATTGACTCTTGCTTGATCCTCCATGTCCTCTCCAAACCTTCAGCTTCCAGAAAGCCCCGCTCAGTTGGCATAAGAAACTGAAGCATATGATCAAACCTTCAGGGCACTCGAAACCAGATAGTAAATTTAAACTCAAACACAAGCAAAATCATTCCACAGTCCCGTCAAAACACAGACACAGTAAGATTTTAGACCTGGAAGTACATCTGTAAATGATATAGAATTGAGCTCGTACTTGATGTGGAGCTGCCTATACCTCTTTCTCCACTTTCCAGATAGCAAAAATGAATCATAAGGATATTTCTTTTCAAGATTACCCACTATAAATCCCTAGATATACTAAGTTTCTTTAAAAGTCTCATTTGTGCTAGAAGTTCCTCAAAATCTTACGAAATTCAACTGAAGAATGAAATATCCAAGTATAGTTGAAATAGCAACGGACTTCAAAGACACAAAGTATCCAATTTCATCCCCCAAAATAAGTTCTGAAAGCCTCTTTTTCTCATTGATATTATCTGTTTTTCTAATACTCATGAAGACCTTATACAACAAAGTCTTTCCCATTCTTAACCAATTGATAAAAACAAGTTTTTCAAAAGAAATTATAGTTCCCTCATACTACGGATGGAAATCGGCCCCCAAATATATACACACACTCTCTCATGAACAATACTTTGGATAAACAAAGTTCATTCAGAAGGCACCTAAACGGAGGTCCAACCCACGCAAACAGACAAAATAAAAAACCTTGGTAAGGACAAGAGATCCAGCCCAAAAAGAACATACAATAAATCTGGCACAAGAAACCTAAATGTTAACAACCAACAATTAAAATGACTTCTTCCTAGGGCTACAACATAATCCAAACTGTTTGAACTCAAATGTTTGGCAGTAGGGTTGGAAATAGTTTTCTATCAATTCAAGTAGTTAAGTAACAAGGCTAGACCGCCTTTTGAAGTACCTTGGTGATTGAATCCATTCCCAAATTGGCTTAACTAGCTAAGCAACATAAACCTACACTTTGACTTGTGGGATAATCAAAATAAAAACTGGACTTCAGAAGATCCTCGATAAAACTAGACAAGCTTGAGAGACTCGATACTAGGCTCAGTTATATCAACATCTCTAGTTCCTGAATCTGTTTCTTCTTCCTCTTGAGATTCTGCACTGGATTTTTTCCCTTCTTTTGGGAGAGTCCGCTTCTCCCTTCTGCTACCAGAAAAGTGAAAAAGATTCCGCAGCAGAAAATAATATAATACTCGTAACAGAAGCATCAAGGTGGATTTATGATTGAACATACCAAACTGAAAAACAAAAGAAAAATGTTTAAGTTAACAACAACAACAAGATTTCACCTTCTCGACTTTAGCAGCAGTTTTTGCAGACTTTCCATAGAGGTCTTCTCTAACAGCAAGCTGACCCTTCAACTTTTTATCTTTCAAAGTCTGCACATGTATATGATTCTCAGTAACATAAGAGATTAAATTAAATTAGAAAAGAAAAACTAAAAGATAACTGTGAAAGTGAAACAATCACAATACCAAATTCCATACCTCCAAATCAGTACCTTCACCTCTAAGGTACTTTTTAACAGTTTCATCCATCTCCAACGGATGATTCTCCTGCAGATAAAATTGTTTCGCATGTAACTTTACCAAATCAAAGAAAGAATTTACAACTACAAGTATCTATAATCTAAACAATGTAGAGGTAAACATACATTCTCACATCTAACAGAGTTTGATGTTCAAATTTAGCACCTATTAGCACAGGTTTGCATTTCCAATACATGTGATTGTCAGCAACCCCCATTTAATCTTATTCCTTTTGTGTATACTTTTATCATATTATACTGCAGTTTTTTATCACTAATTTATATCCTATTACACTACATAACATTACATATTTTAATTGTTAGTACACTTTCAGTGCCCAAAATATATAGAAGAGACGTATCATCTTCTTTAACCATACGGTCCATACCTAACTCCTACAAATTAATTCCTTCTGACATAAAAGTGTTGTAAATGAATTATTCAAAGTCAATCCAACCATTGTTTGATCAATATTTGAGATATCTTTATAAGAGAAGGCAAATTTTACTTCTATGAGCTATATGAAAACCCAAATTTTTCAGATGTTGTAGTATACTATTACTCCCTCCGATTCACCCATTCCCCCCAAAGAGTCCATATTTGAAAATTTTAATAAGTAAGAGATAATGTCTGGCATAATCAATATGTTAATATCAATGCGGTGGGTAAAGATCAAAAAAAAAAAAAAATTGGAGATTGTTGACGTTAAGTTTGAAACTGGACTTTACAAATCCAAAATATAGTATAGTGGACTCTTTTGCCAGGAACGGATATGTGTTAGAGCGATTAAGAAACAAAATAAATATACGAAGAATAACCATACACCAAACAAACTAGAGGGAAAAAATAGGGTTGATTGAAAAATTAGACAGGAGAGTAACAGTAGCAGTACCTCGTGGGTTTCACGAGCAACCATTGTGACAAGCAGGAAAGACGGATGCTAAGGCGCTCGGTAAGAAGGCGGATGGAGCTTCACTACCAACGACGAGCAAAAACGAGAGGTAAGCGAGTGAGGAACAGAGCCGCTGCGGTTAAAACAGTATTAGTGTGATACGATCGACAGCTGTGGGCGGCGGCGGCGGCGGCGGAGACAGACGCCGAGAACAGCGTACAAAAGAGCAGAGCGGCGATGGGGAGGACTGAGGAACAGAAGAAACGCTTTTAGGTGTTCGCAAACACGGGGGTTTAGTGGGGGTAAATTTATTAATGGTCTCTCATCTTTCTAAAAAACAAAGGAACAGACTAACGCTAACAATATCGCCTCTCCAATTTTAAAATTATAAAAATGACATTACGTGAAATGACAAAATACATCCTCTACCCTAAAATAATACTCTATAACCTAATTACGATAATGTTATTTTATAAAATATGAAGATTCTATTTGCATTCCAAATTTTATATTTATTGTAGATATGTCTTCCTTTCTCATTATTCTTACTTTTATTTAGTTCTTCTTCAATCCTACCTACATCATATTGTTTAAAAATATCAAATATAAAGCTTAAAGAAACAAATAATGTAAGTATTACTTTTATTTTATTCGATTAAAACTTTACTCTTCATCAATTTTTGTCTAAATTCCAAACCCGCCTATTCGTTGTGTGCGGTTATAGTTTGCCGCACATTCTTTCTTGTGTGCGCAAGACAATCATCGCAAACGCCTCTTATTGTGTACCAAATGTTTATCGCACACTCCTCCTTTTGTGCGTAAAGAACTTGTCGCACACTTCTTCTTTTGTACACAAAGTGTTTGGCCAAACAAGCCTAGATATGTGCATTTATGTGTAAAACCGCACGGTGTGTAATTGACATGTAATTTTCTTTTCTTTTTTTCAGGATTCAAAGACATCCCCTACGGAACCTAGTGTTGTAGATCCAAGTCCAATTCAAGATATTGTTATAGATTACATCGATGTGTTCATAACGCATGCATGTTTTCCATCTCGAGAGGATTTGTGTGATTGGGTACGTGTCACAGGAAAGGAGCATGGTTTTGTGATAGTTACTACTAGATCGGACAGTGAAACGGGTAAGAGATGATCATGACTGTATTTGGGTTGCGAATGTAATGGGTATCAACGTCAATCCAAATCTAAGGTTGTAGATAATTTGAGTAAAACAACAACAAAAGCAACAAAGGAAAATGGTAGGAGAGAACGTGGATCGAAGAAGTGTGGATGTTCATTTCGTTTGCGAGGCAAACAAGTATTTGGTGATGGAGAATGGGAACTTTCGGTTGAATGTGAGGTGCATAATCATTCACAAGAGCCTCATCTACATGGTCACTCATATGTTGGTCGATTAGTACGGAAGGAGAAAGAATATGTTCTGGACATGTCAAATGGCAATACTCGGCCAAAGGACATTTTGATGGGTTTACACTAAAAATTTAAAGATAATAAATCCTCATTAAAGACTGTGTACAATTGTCGTATAAAGAATAGATTTTTGAAGCGTGATGGTCGATCGTAGATGCAACAACTTGTGTCGAAATTGATTGAGTATGGATATTACTATCATCATATGAGATGTGAGTCGACTAACACTATGAATGATTTGTTCTTTGCTCACCCAACGAGCGTTGACTTATTGCGTTCTTTTCCAAACGTTCTCTTGATAGATTGCACTTACAAGACAAACAGGTATAAGTTACCCTTATTGGAGATCGTTGGTGTCACGTCGACAAACATGACTCTTTTTGTTGCATGTGTTTATATGGGGTTTGAGCAACAAAAAAACTACATTTGGGCACTTACTATCTTGAAAACATTGATGAATCAATCCTCTCTATCCACTGTGATTGTAACGATCGAGAACTTGTGTTGATGAATGTAGTTGAGGTAACTTTTCCAACAACAAAACATTTTCTTTGTCGGTGGCATATTAATAAAAACATTGTGGCAAATTGTAAGAAAATGTTTCGCACGAAAGAATTATTAGATCAATTTATTGTTGCTTGGAATACGTTGGTGGTCGCAAAAACTGAGTCATCGTATGATGAATACCTTCGGAGACTACAATAAGATTTCACTGATTATCCGACAGCCGTTCAATATGTCATTAACCAATGGTTAGGGTCGTATAAGGAAATATTTGTGTCTTGTTGGACGAATAATATAATGCATTTCGACAATAACACAACAAGCATAAATTTAAAAGTTTTTAATATTTAATTAATTTATTTAAATGTATAAATGATATAAAAATACTTAACATTGTTATTAATTGTATTTTATTTTAGGGTGGAGAGTCAACATTCGGCGTTGAAAAGACAGCTTCAATCGAGCCAAGGTGACTTTGAGACATGTTGTAAACAAATTCACACAATCATTGAGACCTCACATATTGCAATCAAGGGTTCATTTGCGAATAGTCGAACAATAGTTCTACAGAAATTCAAATCAGTATTATTTCAACACCTACGAGGTTTGGTGTTGATAATTGCGATGAATAAGATATACGATCAGATGAACAGTTTACCCGAGGATGGGCATGTAGACCTCATTATTGTGTGGGTGTGTACTGAGAAAGACATGCGGACTACCTTGTGCACATGAGATAGCTGAATATCTGAGAAATGACATGTCAATTCTCATTGATCAGATTAATGCATTATGGAGGAAATTAGATATGTTACCAACAAAAATTGAGAATGTTGATATTAGTATTACGTTAAAAATTGAGACTCGATTATATAAGAGTTGGGAACACGTTGTTGCAAAATTTCATGAAGCCACATTGCTAGAGAAATTGTTGATATTCAAAAGAATGATAAAGGTTGCGGAGCCAATAACAACGTCATTGATTGTGCTCCATGATGAGACTTGCACTCGTGGTCGTCCGAAGCCCCAAAGGCTAAAAAGTCCAAACCAACCAAACGCAATCCTAGTTTGTTTGAGTATGTGGAATCGATGAAAGATAGCTGCTCTTCATGTGATCAAGGTTTGGTATACGAGGTTGGTCCATCGCAACAACCTCCCACGTTCACTACTATACCACAGGAGGTAAATATATATCTTTGACTTGGTGGGAATATATATATATATATATATATATATATATAATGTTGATTTTAATATGTTATGTTTCAATAGGTTGTGCGACAACGTACTAGAGTTGGGATGGCTAATGGTCATATTAATCAATTCCCAAAGAGATTTCATGAGTACATAACTGACATGGTGAATGTAGCGGCTGACGGTCATTACGGTTTTTGTGTCATAGCATGGTTGTTATTTCAAAATGAGAATTCATGGAGTAGGGTTTGATCAGATCTATCACAGGAGTTAATGAAAAACCAAGAGTTGTGCGCACGTGTGTTTATTAAGCATAAGCGTGTTGAGAAAGTGAAGAATAGACTCGAACACCATGAAGAAACTGCTGCGAAGAAATATTGGTTTGATGCAAATGATATGGGGCACTTGGTGACATCGTTTTACAACTGTGCTCTCCTGGTATTAGATAGTCGTCATTGTTTTACATATTTACCATTGAGAACCGCACCCCCAATCGATCCAAAATTGATTTGTATCGGAAGAGTAAACAGTGATCATTTTATTCAGGTACTCATTTTTCATAAAATAGACATCATTGTTTCACATACACATTATATATTAATAAATTGTATCTTATTGATATTTACTTCATTTAATTTGCAGGTTAATTTACGTTAGGTTTGCCCGTTAGCACCTGTCCCTAATGGTATGGGATCAGAACCGCGTGGAATGTACTGCAGCTTGGAAATCAATTTATAGTCAACAGTTTTTTTTCATATAGTGATGAGCAATTTGTTCTCAAAAGTTTGGACAATATCAATTTGGATTAGTGATATGCGTTTTCATTTAAACTTTGAATGTTGATTGCATTGTATATTTGGATTAGTGATATGGAAATCTATTTAAACTTGAAATTTTGGTGGCATCAAATATTTGGTTTGTATTAAATTTCATCTTGTGTTCAATTTGTGTGATTTTATTTTTTACAAAAATAATAACATAAGATAAATAAGTCATATCTAAAAATAGTAATATGTCTCAAAAACACATAACAATAACATGTCTCAAACATACATAACATGTCTTCAAAATACATAATACAAACATGTCTAAAAATACATAATCAAAGTTGTGTCCTACAACGAGTCTCAACTCGAGACGGTCATGCCTCCTCCTCTGGACCTGTAGACACCTCAATTTCGTACCCCTGGTATGTAACATTGACATGCGATATCAAAACATGTTTAAACTTAACAAATGTCAAGTTACATGGTTTAAAAATGTAAAAGACAAAGCAGGATGCGTAAAATAATGAAATGTAAGGGCCAAAGTGTCAAAAAGGAGGCTAAAAAAGGCTCCAGATGCCACCACCAAAGGAACCAGGCGCGACGCCCAGAGCTTAATGGTTTGGCGCCCAGAGCCCAAACAGTGTTTACGATTTGAGAATTAGCACAAGCTCTCAAGCGCAGGTACAAGCTGATGAAGCACAAAGAAGAAATTTTAAAGACAGCGGTGTCCCTCCTCTCACCTATAAATAGAGGTGTCCGGCTTCAGTTTTAGGGATCGAGAATTTTCTCACTTATACGATGTGCGTTTATTTTACGCCGTAGAGAGCGATCGTGAGATAGAGAGAGTTCTTTCCTCCTATAAGTCTCGAAGCTCTGTCAAATCTCCTCCAAACACAAAACCAACCGGTCAAAGTGAGCCTTAGCCCTCCAACTAGGTTTCCACCCTATTCCCCCAGTCAAAAATCTCAAAAAGAGCAGTTGCTCTGCCCAAATCCAAAGGTCAAATCCGCTAGAAGCAAGCAGTTACTCTACCCGATTTCCGCTAGCAGCAAGCAAACAATAACAAAAACACAAGCAGTTGCTCCGCCCGTTTGACGGTGCCTGATAGCAACTTTCGAAAGTAGTTATTTTGCCCGAACCACAGCAGCAGCAAAAAGACTTCCTCTCCCAGAAGGACAGAGCGAGCACACTCACGCTCTTAAAGATGAGCCTTTAATGGTTTTTATTATAAAAGTGTTATTTTTATCCGGTCCAATGTAAAAAATATAAGCAGTTATGCTGCCCGGATCTATGTAGAAAATAGCACTAAAAGAGCCATTATTATGGCCAAATATTTTTTAAATGTATTTGTAATTACTGGAAGGAGGTGGCTGTAAGTCTGTAAATAATGTAGACATAGATATATCTGCTTTTAATAGTTTATTTATTTGTTAAAAAAATATAATAAAAGCATACTTTAGCCAAAAATTGTTTTGAGACCGAAAGGGCGAGTTAGGTGTCTAACATCTTCCCACCTCGTAACTTAGCCTCTGAACCCTTTTTACAAACTCTGGTTTATTTTTGGTTTTTCTTTATTTCCCCTTAAAATAAATATGACGACTCTGTTAAAACATTTTGAATCACAGTGAGGCCCGCAACATCCTTTTCTTGAACTTTCCCGTTTTCCCCTAAACAAGGGACGATGGGAATGCAAAGGGTAATGCATTTTTTGTATCTTGTTTTCCCATAAACAAGGGAGGGTGAGATATGAGAAGCCCAATGCACTCATAGCGATCCAAAATAAGCATAAGGTCATGGTGAGGCTCACAACATCCTTTTTGTGCACTTTACTATTTTCCCCTAAACAAGGGACGATGTGAATAAAAAGAGTGATGCATTTTCTGTATCATGTCTTCCCCTAAACAAGGGAGGATGAGATAGGGAAAAACACAATGCACTCATAATGACCTAAGGCAATTTTTCAAAAGTCCACAGTGAGGCAGGGCGTGTTCCCACGCGCCTTCGCAACATCTTTTTTTTACACTTTTCCGTTTTCCCCTAAAAAATGGAAGATGAGACTGAAAAGGGTGATGCGTTTTCTGTATCTTATTTTCCCCTAAACAAGGGATGGTGAGATACGGAAAAATCCAAAGCTTTCATAATGGACCAAAGCTCACTCGGTGATCGAGGCGTATTCAACGCGCTTGTCGACAACACATTTTCTGCATTTTTAATTTCGTCTTCCCCTAAACAAGGGATGATGGAATAGAAAGCGTGATGTCCTTTCCGCACGCCGCGCTCCCCTAGACAAGGGCGCGCGGGGCGCAGGAGCGATTCCAGGGCACCAACAGGACCTTATACAAAGCTATCTACAATCGATACCACCAACACTAACTCCTCATATGTTATACTTCTATCACCCGATCACAATCTTTGCATTATCGGTTCTGTCAAATTGCGAATAGCTGAAACACTCTCTGCATTATTGGTTTCAGTGGGATTAGTCACCCTAACACTAGTCGATCGAGCAACGGGCTTCTGCACAATGGGATGTGAAAATTCGCAAGTACCAATCCATGTATTCGGGTGAACATTCAGATGGATATCGAGTAGCTCGCCCAAATTGTTCCAAAGATAATATATGGCTCTCAACAAGGTTCCAGTAAGCTGCAAGTTCTATCCACATTATCAAATTGCAAGGGTTATTTCTAACAGGGATGTCATGTGCGATAGGGATAGATGGAATTATCTGCACGCGTCCAAACTGTCGAAACACTCGGTCTGGTAAGTATGGCTCCACATTGGCTCCCATGACTATGCATCCATGATATAAGGAGTTTTGATGAAATGAAAAATGCTCCCTGACTGTGTCGTCGTAAGGGGTCCACGTAACCTACAACATATTTAAAATTTTATTTAATACAACAATTTAATAATGAATGGCTAAAGCACGAGCATAAATAAATGCAAAAGATGAATACTAACGTCATTCGCCGTAAGCATGTCAATATTTTCGCGTATAGCCCATAATCGGTCCATGTTTATTCCTTGATTTTCGATCAGTTTCCACATACGAGCAAGCGCTTGTGTGTTTTGGTACCCCACATTATGATCAAGGCTCAACTGTGGAAATCGTAAGTATATCCATGCCTACATGTAATAAAACATTCAACTAGATATGAAATATCCAACTATAAATTAAACACGTCAAAAAAACTATAAATTTTAAATATGCCTCTAATAATGTGAAGTATCTAGTTATCTGCTTCGTCTCATATCTGGACGTTTCGCCTAGCTATCTATATAGATAAGCCAAGGTGGCAACTTCCCACACATAGGTATGTACATTATGAAGATCCTCCAGCCACTGCAAGTATGAGAGCATCACTTGTGAGCCGCTCTTATCCGTGAAGATGGTGCAACCTAAGAGGTACAACATGTAAGCCCTCACCGAACATGTCGCCTTGTCTAAATCATCAGAACTTGCATCTTCACTAAACCTATTACGTAACCACTCTAACTTGACTGAAGCACCCCTTCTACCTCCCATTCCCTCGATCATCTCACCTTTGGACACTCCCAATATCTCGCTAGCAGACTCAAAATTGATGTTTTGTGTAGCAAATAATGGCGACCCTGATATCGGAAGTTCAGTAACACAGAAAACATCATCCAATGTGATCGTCATTTCACCGAAGGACAAATGAAATGAGTTTGTCTCTCGATGCCACCGCTCCACAAACGCTGAAAACAACGGTTTGTGAACATCAAGATAGGTCAGGTTCCTTAGGGTATGGATCCTAGAGCCCCTTACCAAATCCCTCCATGTTTGGGCACCCTCCGGAATGACCCACTGACGTAATTTTGAACGATGATGGTGAAACTTCAAAACTTCTCGCTCTTGTCCATTCCAAATCGATGCTGGTACGTGTGTCTTGTACGTAATCAGCAAAGATGGGTCAAGTGGACCACCAGGAAATCCCATCTCAGGCTCAGGCTCACGCTCGGGCTCGGTCTCGGTCTCAGTCTCAGTCTAAGTCTCAGTCTCAGTCTTAGGCTCAGGATCCTGAAAATGTATGGGCTCTTGATCTATATGCTCCAGGGGCACTTCTGCGTCACGCACATGTTGCATTTCTCGTCTGGCCGATGCGATGACACGACGCCTAATATATTATTTATTACAAAACCTATCAATTGGACCTCCTGTAATCAACAACAAATAAGTAATATTAGAGGTTATATAGAATCAGTTCAAGCCTAAATAAGTAAATAGAGAAGTCATAATTTTTTTGAATGTTAGACAAATTTGAGGGTTGTGCGGCATATTCGTGGTGCACATGTGTGGGCTTGTGCGATGGAGATTTAGTGCACAAGAGGTAGGTGTACGATGCACGCAAAGACGCATTTAAGAGGGTATGTGCGGCGAATGATTTGTGCACAGTGAGGGTAGTGTGCAGTTAGAAGTGAACGCACAGGAAGTGAAGTATGCGGCAGTTATTAACCGCACGCACAACATTGTGTGCGCTGAACCAGGGCCGCGCAGGACGTTTTCGAATTTCCAGCCAGTTTAATCATTTTCATCAAATTTCTTTGAACAAACGTATATTATACATCAAATAGTTCAAAATAGAGAGAGAGAGAGAGAGAGAGAGAGAGAGAATACCTCGGCTAGAGTGAGAGCTAATGTTTCAGTTTGAAGAAGACATTGTGGGCGGGGTTTTGTTCTTCCCGTAACAGACGGTGGGGTGTTGGGTAGTCGTTGTTTTGGAAATTAAATGTGGGGTGTAGATAGAATAGGATGAGTTAGATTGAAAAATTAAATGATGGGTAAAATAGGAAGATATGGTGGGGGGTAAAGAGTAAATTTTAAAAATTGGTTAAATATATGGGGTGCAGATAGAATTAGGGTGTAGAGAGAAGATATTGATGTGTGGTTAGTCTGGCCCAAAAACAAATCTAACCTAACTATCAAAAAACTAATTTATATAATCCTTTCTATGATGAATTGTGTATAACACCCTTTTGTCTTATAAAATTAACTTAAATGACTATTTTATGAAATGTCTATACTATCCTCAAATCCAACCAGGGCTGAGAACGTAAAAAATATGTATTCTTCATCATATTCCTCTTCTTTAGTTCAACTGCTCGTTCATTCCATCATTCCTCTCTATTGCAATTCATTCCATCGTATTCTTCTTCTTGCGCATTATTCTTCCTCTCTACTGCAACGCGTATTGTTTCTTGAATTCATTCCATCATTTCACTGATCGACAAATCACTCATTGTGGTTAGTTTTTTTGTTACTCTAAAAAATTTTGGTTCTTCAATTTATGTTCGGTGAACATATTATTTAGTTTTGTTGTTATATACAATGCATAAAATTTGCTATATTTATGAAAGTTCGATTATTTGTAATTTTGATGAAATGCAATGCTGCAAACAACAACAACAATGTGGTTAACAATGGTTCGGTTACCTGAACTGAACAATTTTGCAAATGTTCAGTTTAGGTAACTGAATATTTCCGATTTCCCTATTTTAGTAGATCTCTAATAGTTTACAATACCTTGTTTAATTTTAAGCAACTATGACTATATTTGATCAACGTAGAATTTTTTTGAACAACCTTGCCTATTTGTGATCAACAGTGGACACTTTTAATAGTCCTTTAATAGTTTTGATCAACCTTTGTCAATTTTACTAGACCATGTATAATTCTAATCAACCTTGCCTATTTTTAATCTATCATGCATTTTTTTGATCTACTATGACTTTTTTTGATATACCAAAGGTATTTTTGATCTACCATGCTTTTTTTATCAACCATGATTTTTTTTTTATATACCATGATATTTTTGATCTACCATGACATTTTTTGATCTACCATGATTTTTTTTGCTCTACCATGACTTTTTTAATCTACTATGTTTTTTTGATCTACCATGCATTTTTTTGATGTACCATGACATTTTTTTTTTATCTATCTTGACATATTTTGATTGACCATGACTTTTTTTTATCTACCTTGACATATTTTGATCTACCATGACATTTTTTGATCTACCATGATTTTTTTTGCTCTACCATGACTTTTTTAATCTACTATGTTTTTTTGATCTACCATGCATTTTTTTGATGTACCATGATTTTTTTTTTTTATCTACCTTGACATATTTTGATTGACCATGACTTTTTTTTATCTACCTTGACATATTTTGATCTACCATGACATTTTTTGATCTACCATGATTTTTTTTTATCTAGCATGATTTTTTTGCTCTACCATGATTTTTTAATCTACCATGTTTTTTTTTATCTACCATGTTTTTTTTATTTACCTTGACATATTTTGATCTAGCATGACTTTTTTTGATCTATCATGACTTTATTTGCTCTACTATGACTGTTTTTGATCAACCATGACTGTTTTTTATCTACCATTTATTTTTTGCTCTACCATGACTTTTTTTAATCTTCCATGCCTTTTTTGATCTAATATGTCTTTTTCTGATCTACCATGGTTTTTTTATCTACCTTGACATTATTTAATCTACTATGACTTTTTTTTTCTACAATGACATTTTTTCATCTACCATGCTTTTTTTTTTTTTTTGATCTATCATGCTTTTCTTGATCTATCATGAGTTTTTTTGATCTACCATGACATTTTTTTGCTCTTTTTTTAATATACCATGCCTTTTTTTTATTTACCATGTCTTTTTTGATCTACCATGACTTTTTTAAATCTATTATGATTTGTTTGATCCACCAAGACTGTTTTTGATCTACCTTGACTTTTTTTAATCCTCCATGTTATTTTTTGATCTACCATGTCTTTTTTTGATTTACTATGACTTTTTTTGATCTACCATGAGTTTTTTTATCTATCATGACATTTTTTGATCTACCATGAGGTTTTTTTGATCTACCATGACATTTTTTGATCTACCATGAGATTTTTTGATCTACCATGACATTTTTTGCTTTACCATAACTTTTTTTAATATACCATGCATTTTTTTGATCTACCATGCCTTTTTTTTGATCTATCATGACTTTTTTTAATCTATCATGACTTTCTTTGATCTACAATGACTGTTTTTTATCTACCATGACTTTTTAATCTACCATATCATTTTTTGATCTACCATGTATTTTTTTTATCTATCATGGTTTTTTTTGATCTACCATGAGTTTTTTTGATCTACCATGACATTTTTTTGATCTATCATGAGTTTTTTTGATCTACTATGACAATTTTTTTGCTATACCATGACTCTTTTTTTAAATATATCATGTCTTTTTTTTGATCTTCCATATCTTTTTTTGATATACTATGACTTTTTTTTTGATCTATCATGATTGTTTTTGATCTACCATGATATTTTTTGATCTACTATGTCATTTTTTTGATCTACCATGTTTTTTTTGATCTACCATGGTTTTTTTTTATCTACCATGAGTTTTTTTGATCTACCATGACATTTTTTGATCTATCATAGGTTTTTTTTGATCTACCATGATTTTTTTTTTTATCTATCATGGGGTTTTTTTATTTATCATGACATTTTTTTTTGCTCTACCATGACTTGTTTTAATATATCATGTTTTTTGATCTATCATACCTTTTTTTGATCTACCATAATCTTTTTTAATCTACCATGACTTTTTTTGATCTACCATGACTGTTTTTTATCTACCATGTTTCTTTTTAATCTACCATGTCATTTTTTGATCTACCATCTTTTTTTTTGATCTACCATGACTTTTTTTGATCTACCATATGTTTTTTTTAATCTATCATGACATTTTTTTTATCTACCATGGGTTTTATTGATCTACCATGGCATTTTTGATCTACCATGAGATTTTTTGATCTACCATGATATTTTTTGCTCTACCATGACTTTTTTTTTAATATACCTTGCATTTTTTTGATGTACCATGCCTTTTTTTATGTACCATGACCTTTTTTAATCTACCATGGCTATTTTTGATCTACCATGACTGTTTTTTATCTGACATGACATTTTTTGATCTACCATGACCTTTTTTGATTTACCATGCCCATTTTTGATCTACCATGACATTTTTGATCTACTATGCCTATTTTTGATATACCATGATATTTTTTGATCTACCGTTGACCTTTTTTGATCTATCATGGGGTTTTTTGATCTACCATGACATTTTTTTATCTACCATGATATTTTTTTGCTCTAGCATGACTTTTTTTAATATACCATGCATTTTTTGATCTACCATGTCTTTTTTGATCTACATTGATATTTTTTGATCTACCATGACATTTTTTGATCTACAATGACCTTTTTTGATCTATCATGTCCATTTTTGATCTACCATGACATATTTTGATCTACCGTGACCTTTTTTGATCTACCATGAGTTTTTTGATCCACCAGATTTTTTTTTGATCTACCATGGATTTTTTTGATCTACCATGACATTTTTTGATCTACCATGACCTTTTTTGATTTATCATGCCCATTTTTGATCTATCATGACATTTTTTTATTTATCATGCTCATTTTTTATCTACCATGACATTTTTTTATATACCGTGATCTTTTTTGATCTACCATGAGTTTTTTTGATCTACCCTGACATTTTTTTATCTACCATGGGTTTTTTTTGATCTATCATGACATTTTTTTGCTCTATCATGACTTTTTTTTTAATATACCATGTCTTTTTTTGATCTATCATGTCTTTTTTGATCTACCTTGACATTTTTTGATCTACCATGAGTTTTTTTGATCTAGCATGATCTTTTTTGATCGACCATGACATTTTTTGATCTGACATGACCTTTTTTAATCAATCATGCCCATTTTTGATCTACCATGGCATTTTTTAATCTACCGTGACATTGTTTTGATCTACCATGATATTTTTTGATCTACCATGACTTTTTTTGATCTACCGCGACATTTTTTTATTTTCCATACCTTTTTTTATTTTACCTTGATATTTTTTGATGTATCATGCATTTTTTTAAATCTAACATGCCTTTTTGTGATCTATCATGTCTATTTTTGATTTACCTTGACATTTTTTGATCTACCATGATAGATCAAAAAAAGTCATGATAAAACAAAAAAAAGTCATGGTAGAGCAAAAAAAAAAGTCATGGTAGATAAAAAAAATCATAGTAGAGCAAAAAAAATCATGGTAAATCAAAAAAGTCATGATAGAGCAAAAAAAGTCATGGTAGATCAAAAAAAGTCATGGTAGAACAAAAAAATCATGATAGATCAAAATAAGTCATGGTAAAGCAAAAAAAGTCATGGTAGATCAAAAAAAGGCATGACAAAGCAAAAAAAGTCATGGTAGATAAAAAAAAGTCATGGTAGAGCAAAAAAAGTCATGGTAGGACAAAAAAAAGTCATGGTAGATCAAAAAGTTCGGCTATTGTACCCGAACATTTTCTTACTTGTTTGGCCATGTGACCCAAACGTTCATACAATGTTTTTTACTTGTTGGTGCAACTTTAACACCCTCATAACACAATAAAATAATCAACACTTGTTGGTGAAAGTCCAACATTTCAAACTGTTACTAAACATCAAATACAGTAAGGCTAATTTATACAATTTACAATTTAAAATTTAAAAGTTGATTACATTTGCACAAACTATACTAAACATACAATTTTATTATAAATATTACATTTCAAGGAGCGTATTCAGATATCAAAGTTATCACAAAAAGTATCGATGTCAAACTTTTTCCTTCGGTTTAGAACTCCTTTGACATTTACTTCAGCTAGGGATTTATCGAGCGTCAAATACTCAATATACTTTAGTGCAAGGATCTCATAGTCACGCCTGTGACACATTCAAAACATAAATCAGATATCAAGGCAAATAAACATATTATATAAAATAGATCAATAAGATTACTTACGAAAACAACTATTAGGGTGTTGTGGTATCCCGACCAAAAGTAAGTTTTTTACCAAAGTTCACTCCAGCCAAATCTGCAATGCGTGGGATCATCTCCAAAAAAGGCATGATTTCTTTCTTAAGCTCCTTTGCTGTTATAACACTTCTATCTGAATCATATATGATGAGCCTTGTATCTTTTAAATGGAGGTCTCCAACAATCCTGTTGAATCTTGCACATAAATAGATTTGCTTAAAAACATTTCACTTGATTGTCAGCCAAGAAATTCAAGTAATCTTTGGTCAGCCTGAAATTATTTTGTCAGCTATTCACTTCAGCTGACCTTAATGTTTAAGTGTCAGTTTACTTTTCCTTAATTGATTAATCATATACTTGTACTGACACTTTCCTACTTTGTGTTTTTGGTAGATATTCTGCTAGAAAATATTTCCCAGGATCTTTTGAGATCTTGCATCTGCCAAACACATTTTCAAATTCAAAATGTGTTCCTAACGGGTTGCTTTTGAAAACTATCTATAAATACCCACTGGAAGCATTTTTTGAAGACAACAATTCTTACAGAAGTCAAAAGCCTATATACTTTCAATTTCTCTGTGACTTTGTCTTCCAAGAAAACATTAGCTAGATACTCTTCTTTGAATATTTCTTTCTAGTTATTGTTTAGGCAAACACTGACTGATTTATTTCAAAATATTTAGAAATCAGTCAGTTTGTCTCACGAGTTTGATTGCTTCTCAATCATTCTCCACAAACACCGGTCTTTTGTTGTACACTGATCCATTAGAGATCAAATAGATTTTTAATAAAATTAGTGCACTTCAAAAATCCAAGTCTGACCAACTTGGTAGTGGGCGTAGCGGTTATTTATCGTGAACCACTTCAAGCGATTTGTCACCTGCTCCTTAAATCCTTGCAAACTGACTCAACACTTAAGAAGTTTTTCAACTAATTAAGTGTCAGTCAGTTAACAACAATTGTTTCCGTAATTGTTCAGTTAATTTGTATTTCAATTTCCTCTCTATTTTCAATGATCAACATTAAAAACAACTTCTTTTGAAAAACAGTTGTGTCAGCCAGCTGACCAACATTTATCAGCTTAAGCATTTTCAAAAGTGTCAGCCAGCTGACCAAATCTTCGGCTGACTGATAAAACTAAGTTTTCCGCTGCCAATCATATAAGTTTTTCAAATTAACCCTCGAAGTTTTTAAAGGCTATTCACCCCCCCCTCTAGCCTTAACTGTTGCCATATGGACTTACAATTGGTATCAGAGCCCTGCTTTTTGAAAAACTATTTTCCAAGCCTAACAGCTTGAAAGCTCGATCATGGCAACTCTAAAAGCTTTTCAATCAAACAATGTGACTCAAGTACCCATTTTTGATGAAGATCACTTTGATATTTGGAAGGAAAGAATTACAAGATATATGAACAATATAGATAAACGATTGATGGAATGTGTAAGAGGTGGTCCTATGCAACCTATGAAAATCAATACTAAAGTTGGTAAATCTTCTGCTGCGGATGATGATCTTGTAAACCCTCTTGCTCACGTAGAAGAAGAATATGTCCTCAAACCTCAATCGAGAATGGATGAGGAAGACAAAATTCTTGATGGATTTGGATGCGAGTTGTACATATCTGTCAAGTCTTGTGCACGATGAAAACTACAAGCAGATATATGACTGTGTAACTGCCAAGGAAATTTGGGATGCTCTTGTAGAGTATGTAGAAGGAGATCAAAACACCAAGGACAACAAACTTTATGATTGCATACAAGAGTTTGATGCATTCAAGAAGGAACCAAAAGAATCTTTAAAGAATGCCTATGACAGATTTCTCGAGGTAAGTAATAGATGTTCTTCTCTTGGTAAAGTTTATAGTATGAAAGATTTAAATATGCGCTTTCTTAGTAGTTTGGGAAGTAGATGGCATGTCAAAGTCACTGCCATTAAGGAAGCTAGAGACTTGAACAAAACTCATATACGTAGTCTTGTTGCAAGTCTAAAAATTTATGAAAAAGAAGTTCTCAAAACTCAAGAAATTGAGAAAAACTTCAAAAGTATATCTCTTCAAGCTGAAGAAGAAACTTCAAAAACTTCTACATCATTGTCAGATGATGACTTTGATGAAGATGAATTTGCTGCTTTTGCTAGACAATTTAGAAAGTTTAAATCTTTTAAAAGGAACTTTCAAAACCTTGACAAACTTTCAAAGTCTTCATCAAACCTCAAAAACCTTCTTCAAGCTTCCAAAAACCATCTACTTCAAACTTTCAAAAGCCTTACTTCAAAACAAATGAAGACAAGGTTGAGAAAAAAAAGCTGTTGTGCTTTAAGCGTAGAAAGCTTTAGTCACTTTGCTTCAAATTGTCCTTTTACAAAAATGAGTATTATAAAAGAGCTCCCGAAATTTTGAAAAACAAAAGGGTTTAGTTCTTTGAAGATCAAAATCTTGCAACTTGGATTGAAACAGATCGAAGATGAATCTGGCGATTTTGAGCAAGAAGCAAATCGTGTCTTGTTGCGAGAATCGGCAATATATGATTCGAGAAAATGAGTTTCCAAGTCCAAAATATTCAAAAAGTGCGAAAATGAGTCGTCAAGCTCACCTATTACAAACTCCAAGCCGACCAAGGTCATCAAACGATCGGTTGTGGTTAAGAAAATAGGAAATGGATTTTATGGACATGGAATCATAAGTCGACCGAAAAGAAAGTCAAGTCAACTTCCTCCAAGGATTGCTAAAGTAAGTCATGATTCAAAAGGCGGAGGAGAAGATTGCCGACTCAAGTGTTGATGATTCTTGGAACAAATGCAAGAAATGTATTCCAAGTTTGAAACACTTAAAAGAATCCATGTTTCTTTATCGGTGATTTTAAAAGAATTTACGAAGAAAATTGTGAGCTTCAAAAGATCAATGAGCTTTACAAAGTTCGTAAAAGAATTGTTTGCAACTTAAAAGTCTCAATGAAAAATATGAGATTCAAGCAAAAATCTCGGATGCCCAGATTCTTGACCTTGTGGAAAGAAATCTTCGGTGACCAATGTTGTTGATACTTACTCAAAGTCAAAAACTGTTGTAGAAACCATCATCGATCAACGAGAAAAATCATGAAGACCAACATGGTCTTGGATACTCAAAGGATGATGAAGGCTGTGAGATCAGACAGTCAAAAGGTGAACCTAAGATTCTACAAAAGAACAAGGGATCAGCTTATAATGCTGTGCCATTCACTTATCCCAGAAACATGAATCAGCACAAGAGGTACATTAACAAAAGGATAAATTTGAACAATGACGGTTGTCGGTCTTACAGTCCAAGCCTCTAAATCGGTCGGCTAATTCAACAAGCGACAAATATCGACCGGCGACAAATGTCGACTAGGCGACAAAAGAGGAGGATTCGGAAGAAAGGCAACGACAAGTTCAAGCCAATAAATTTTGTTGCTGCTAAGACCTCTAAGCTGAACCATAAAGAATCAAAGAATTCATCTCAAATGACTGATAAACCTGGTTATCACAAGTGTAATATTTGTTCTACTTTTGGTCATCAGTCACATGAATGCTTATATAGATTTAAACCTACTGACAGAACTAAGAAGCCTAATTTCAGGCAAGTTTGGATACCTAAGAAAACTAACCCTTTGGACCCAAAAGTATAAAGGGTACCATGATTTAAATATTCATATTTCAGGTATGGCAGATGATCAATCAACTGACATATGGATATTAGACGATGGATGCTCAGAGACACATGGTGGATCGTTGAACTCCTTACTAACATTACTGCAGCAAAAGGACCTTCTGTTATTTTTGGGGACAACTCAAAAGGAAAAACTATTGGCTATGGATCCATTATCAGAGGATCTATAATAATTGAAAATGTCTCTTTGGTACAAGGTTTGAAACACAATCTTTTAAGTATCTCACAATTCTGTGATAAAGGTATGAGCTGTTCTTTCTCCTCCACACACTGTTTTATCAAAAATAGCATCACTAATGAAATTTTGCTCACTGGTTCAAGAAAAGGAAATGTTTTTGCTATAGATTTACTTTCTTTAGATAACAATACTCAAATTTGTTTGGTAGCAAATAATATTTCCAAAAATTCATGGCTTTGGCACAAAAGACTTTCACACTTGAACTTTAAGTATCTTTCAAAAGGAGATTTGGTAAAAGGTCTGCCATCCATAAATTTTCCTACTGACAAAAAATGTGATGCTTGTATTTTGGGAAAAATAACAAAAGTCTCTTTCAAACCAAAACCATGTCTTTCAACCAAAAGAATTCTTGAACTTCTACATATGGATTTATTTGGCCCTGTAACAACTGCAAGTCTAGGAGGAAACATGTATACTTTGGTTGTTGTAGATGATTATTCCAGATATACATGGGTTGAAATGATGCAATCCAAGGATGAAACTTATAGCACTCTCACTTCCCTATTCAGAAATCTTCAAACTCAAAAGGAATGTGAGATTATAAGTGTTAGATCTGACAATGGTACAGAATTCAAAAATCTTGGGATGGACACATACTGTGATGATCATGGAATTGATCATAACTTTTCAGCAGTTAGAACTCCTCAGCAAAATGGTATCGCTAAAAGGAAGAACAGGACTCTGATTGAAGCAGGAAAAACAATGATAGCAGAAGCAAAATTGCCAAAATATTTTTGGGCAGAAGCTGTCAACACATCATGCTTTACTCAAAATAGATCTCTCATAACCAAGTTTCATGGTAAGACTCCCTATGAAATATGGAGAGGTAGAACCCCTAACATTGCTTTCTTTAAAAATTTTGGGTGCAAATGCTTCATTCATTACAATGGTGGAGATTACAGAGGTAAATTTGATGAAAAAACTGATGAAGGTATTTTTGTTGGTTATTCTAAGCATAGTAAAGCTTATAGAGTCTATAATAGAAAAACTCAAGTAATTGTTGAATCTATGCATGTTACTTTTGATGAATCAAGTTTATTTGAGTCTTATAAGACTCCTGATGTTACTAACAATTTTGAAGTATTTGAGGCGAGAAGCTTGATGCATGGTCAATTCAAAATAATCCTCCATCTTCAACTCCTCTGCGAAACTATAAATATTCGAGAATGAGCCTCGGTGATAACCTTGACCCGGTGACAATCTAACTGTAACAATAGATCGGTCGGTGACACACTTAGTTGAAGCTATTCGACCAAGCCCGACATTCATCCATCTCCCTCTTTACAAACTAAACCTCTTGCAGATCTTCCTAAAGAAATTAGGGAAGCTAGACATCATCCAGTTTCAAATATCATTGGAGATCCCTTTGTTGGCCTAAGAACCAGAAGTAGCTCCAGAAATGAAACTCTTGATTCACATGCCTTTGTCTCTTCCATTGAACCCAAAAAGATTGATGAAGCTTTGGAAGACCCTCAGTGGATTGAGGCCATGCAAGAAGAAATTTGAATCGAGTTTGAAAGATGTAAAAGTTTGGGAACTTGTGCCTAGACCCATAGATCAACAAGTCATTGGAACTAAATGGGTGTTCGAAACAAGTTGGATGAAGATGGAAATGTTACAAGAAATAAAGCAAGGTTAGTAGCGAGGATATAGGCGGGAGGAGGAGGCATTGACTATGATCGAAACAACTTTGCTCACTATGGCAAGACTTGAAGCCATCAGATTATTTCTTGCCTATGCAACCTTCAAAGACTTCAAGGTATATCAAATGGATGTAAAAGTGCATTTTTGAATGGAGACCTACAGAACAAGTATTTGTTGAGCAACCTCTGGTTTCATTGATCTTAAAAGAAGGACCATGTTTACAAACTAAGAAAGGCTCTTTATGGTCTTAAGCAAGCCCCAAGAGCATGGTATGAAACCCTATCCAAATTCCTTATGGAAAAAGGATTTCAAAGAGGTAAAATCGATACTACTTTTCTCTTTGAAAGCCAAGGTAATATTTTACTAGTTCAAATTTATGTTGATGATATTATTTTTGGATCTACTAATGAAATTTTGTGCAAGAGATTTGAGCATCTTATGAAAGGAAAATTTGAGATGAGTATGATGGGAGAACTAACTTACTTCTTAGGTTTGCAAATTAAGCAAGCGAGGAAGGAATTTTATCCATCAATCTAAATACACAAGAGGCGATCAAGAAATACAATCTTGAAGCCAATTAGCAAACACTCGATAGGGAGTTGAATGTCATCTAGTCAGCGATGAAAAGGGTAAGCCGGTTAATACAAGCGAGTACGAGAGGTATAGTTGGATCTCTTCTTTATTTAGCGCTAGCGAGACCGGATATCATGTTTGTTGTATGTATATGTGCTCGTTTTCAAGCTAATCTAAGGAATCTCATATGATTGCGGCAAAAGAATCATTAGATATTTGATTGATCTTGAAAAATTTGGCATTTGGTATCCCGAGACTCTTCTTTTAATTTGATTGGATATTCGGATCTTGACCTTGCGACTGCTTGCGAGTTAACAGAGAAAAGTACCCGATGGAACATGTCAGGTTCCTTGAAGCAGGCGATATCATGGGCATGCAAAAGCAAGCTTCGGTTTCTACTTCAACTCTTGAAGGCTGAATATATTCTTCTTTGGAAGTTGTTGCTCTCAATTCTTTGGATGAAATTGCGACAATTATTGGATTATGAAATGCCTATGGGAACTGTCCTATTTATTGTGATAATACTTACGCTATATCGGTTTCTAAAAATCATGTCATGCATTCTAAGACCAAACACATAGACATCGAGATATCATTTTTTGAAAAGATCATGTTGAAAAGGCAATGTTCGAGCTAGAATATGTTCCTCTTGAATTTCAATTAGGCGACATTTTTACAAAAGCCTTAAAATCGACGATTTGAATTCTTAAGAGGAGAATTAGGAATGCTTGTTATCATGTCATAGATGGATATCTTTGGTTTGTCTAAACTTTGCGGGATACACTTGATTTGTCGATCAAGGCGACAAACTATTTCAGTTGAAAGTATATGAATTGACCCGTTAGCACGGTAAAGACTTGTCGACCATAGGCGACACATGAAACTTCATAAGCACCAAAATTTCACGGTGACAACTTTCGGTGACAAAATTTTCTTCATTCTGTTGAAACCATACTATAAATAATAAACCCGATGGTGACAAACATCCACAGTGACATATTAGGCGACATATCTCTCGGTGATACAGTGATTAACGATCCTTTGTCGAGGTAGTCTCTCTAAGCCTTAAGTCAAAGTTGATCGTATCTCATTAAGACTTAATCTATAATTTATTGAAAATTCCTCATTTATTTCCGCCATTTATTTTCCTTGGAACTCATGACTTTCTTGAAAAGCCAAAATGACCTTTCCACTATCCCACCAACTACGGCGGTTGAAATGGCGTGTTTTCACAAAAACGGCTCATCATTGTGATAATGACTCTGTGTCATAAATTGCCATTTTATCACAAACCAAAATGTGTACTTTGTCACTACACTCCATATCTTCTTTTAAAACCCACTATCTCTTATAAGCGTCCGGTACCTATCGCTTTATATTTAAAAACACTCACTCTCACTTTTCACTTACCTTTCTCTCTCTAAAAACATTTTCTCTCTAAAGTCTCTTCTTCCTCAGCTCTTCCCACATTCAAAACCTAACTCTAGATTCTACGGTATTATCCATTCCTACTCCTTCTTTCCTTGTCTTTTCATACGTGTTCTTAACAATTTTGTTGATATTTCGGAAATGGTTGAACACGTGGTTGGATGTCTTCTAGACATCGTCTCTCGAATCTTGAGAACCTCACAGGGCTTGAGGCGATTCATCTTGTCACTTTGAATGGGTTAATGCCTCTACTCTCCTTCAACATTCGAACCTTAGAACATGACTAGCGAAGAGTTCTTCATAGGAATGGATGAAAACCCGGCCGACCCTTTCTACTCTCATCGGCAATATCAGAGCGTACTGTTGTATTCGACTCGAAACTATCTCTACGGCCTTCCACGAACTTTATGATGATGGTTGACCACCTATACCATCACGATGACACTCAGCGAGCGGGCTTTGGATCACAATGAGGGATGAAGTACCGGAGAGCTTGCCTTCGACGAGCCGAAGCATCGTTTGCTCCCTTCCTTCTGCTCCCCAGCCACGGTGTTGGACAAGTGCCTCATAATCAAATCCAGAGTCATGACAAGATCACTGAAGCTAAAATGTTTATAATGGAAGGAATTGTGGAGAGCGTGAGATGGTGGGAGCTATTTTGGTGGAGTGTATAAAAGTCGGCATTGCCAAGTACAAGGAAAACATGGCAGCTGAAACGAGCTCCTCATCACGATCATAATCGGTTCCTTGATCAATTCCTACTCTTGACACCTACTCATCAATGTTGGTGACCTTGAACTGTCAAATCAAGAAGTATGTAGGCTACCTGGAGATACTCGGGAAACTAATTTCAAGCGATTTGGTGCGGAAGCTTCACCCAGTTCGGTCAAAGGAGACGGAAGGAGGACCAAGCTCTTTGGTGTCACATTCAGCCCGGTGATGATGGTCGGCAAAATTGAAGTTGCTCGATAAATCTCCGACAAGTGTTCGGCAACAAGAATTCACCATCCGGAGGTCGGTCGAGCTCGGTCGGCCAGAGGTCGGCCAGGTGGCCCGGTCGGCCAGTGATGTGCAAGATGCTGAAGTTCTGAGGGAGGCAACCTAGGAGGAGGAGGCGACATTGGCGGTGATGCTGGAGCAGAGAACACGAACTCAATCCGGGTACCTTTGTTCCTTTCTCCCCTTCAAACTGAATCTTCACAATTTGACCACGTCACTTACAATAACATCTTAAAGTCATAATTATTTAACTCAAAATAAATAAACCTTAAATCATCTTCAAATAAAGTCAAATAACCCAATAAACTTTACTACAAACTTGATGCTAAACAAAAGTAAATTATTCTTAATAAGTCATCCTTTATTAAAAATAATGTCTAGATCCAAAATCTCTCGGAATCGTCATCATGGTTTGTCCGAGTTAAGTCTTCCCATAATTCCTATTCATTACCTAAAGAAGGAGAATTTGAAAAAAGAAAGGGTGAGCGAACAATGCTCAGCAAGATCATATACAACCCCTCCGGTTACTAAGGAGGAGTTGACCAGAATAAATCAAAGAGGAATAAATTTCAATATTCAAAGTTTGATTTAAGTATCGATAAAGCGGAGCAATTTATCAAAATTTCAATTCAAAATAAAAAGGAAGTGAAAATGAATATTCAACAATAAAGCGACTCGAGTGATCAAGTCACCAATCGTCCCATACCGATTAGGCGATAGAATTACTCCTTGAGAATCCCATGATCATAAAACAATTTTTAAATATTTACTCCGAAGAGTATCGATAAGCAGATCAATAATTACTCCGAAGAGTATCGATAATTTGATCATATTTGGTATATCCGGATAACCATATACCACTAGCTAGGTGGTATTCGATAAGTTCGATCATTCAATAATATGCTCACATTTTAAGTGGCATTCGATAGTCATAAAAATCATTTAAATGATCATGGCAAAGTTTCAAGGAAACGACAGTCAAATTTTACTACAAGGGTCATGCATCACAAAAATTATGCATTACAATATTTTGCATTGCAACAATCATATATTTCATGTATGAAGAATAACTAACATGAAATTCAATAATTAAATGAAGTCAAACGTGAATCAATTTATGATTTTCAAAGAAGTGAAATCGACGGAATTCAAATCAATTACCGACCCAAGTCGGCGTACGTTTCAAAAGAATATCGATGTCAATAAATAAATTGGAAGTCTAACGGAGGATAAACAAAAATAGAGTCTACAAGAGTATAATCCCTTACCTTAGCGATGCGACGAAAAAAATTTAGCTCGAGTACAAAGCACCGCTACCCGCGCTTAGCCAAATCTAAATCATAACCATACAAAATAAAAAATCCTAAATTTAGAGACCTTCTAATAGCCTTTAAAAAAAAAAAAACATAAATAACAATTCCTAATTTATAATTTTATTAAAAGTTTATAGGGTCTAATTCAACTTTTGTAATTTGGGTAAAAACTAAAATTATAGATTATTAATACAGTCTCTAAAGTAAGGGGTGAATATGAAATTAGAAGTGCTTAGTAATTATATAAAGTCTATTTAACAACCTTTGTTACTTGGAAAAATTTTGAAAATATTTATATATTCATTTACAATATACATGTTTGTCAAAATATAACTAAATACAATTTCCAGCCTTCTTAGCTCACTAAGAACAACAATAAAGAGTTTAAGGTTAGGGACTAGTCTGTCATTTACAAAAATTCAGTAACTTGCATAGACCAAAGTTCAGGGGGGTGAATCTGCAAAAAGAGTTACTACTCCACCAGCCATGAATTTCTCCTTGTTTAATGGCTCATTATTTGATGCCTTGTGAAACCAAAAGAGTTGACTTCAACTTTAAAAAAAATATTAATTTCCTACATCAATACCATTCCTCCTACAGTGTCTCCTTCTTTGTTTCTTTTCACTTCCTTTTTCCATTCGGTCATTCTGTTTCTCTGCTTCATTCTTTTCTTCCTCTGTTTCTTTTCTTTTCTTTTTCCTTTGTTTTCTTTTGCCAAACACACATCACACGCACTGGAAATAACTTATAGCCTTTCATTTACTCCCCAACAATATCACTGCCGGCAACCCACAAATCTGAAAATATTGCAGGTACTGACTATCTCTATTCTAGTGGTGACTTAAGCCATAGCACATTTACTGGTTTCAAACCACTCCACGGACAACCAAATGAAACCCATTAATTTTTATTATTATTATTTTTATACATAATGTGTTATGGTTGGTTAATTCCCTTTTCATTGTTCAACCCAAACCCAACAGAAATTTCGACAAGAACGAGTAAAATATCTAAGCAAGGTGTTCGCGTTCGAAAGGAATGTTACCTCGATTAAGCTCCGCCACACCACCGACAGCTTCCTTCCTCTTCCGTCGTCCTCCTCTTGATCGTCTTGTCGGTGACTTCCTTCCCGAGCTCCGACTCTCTCTCTCTCTCTCTCTCTCTCTCTCTCTCTCTCTTTTTGTGTCTTGCTTGGAAAGAGCTGATTCCTTTCGTCTCTCTCCTTCTTTTATGTCACAAGAGAGAGACCGCCGGATCCTTTGTCGATTGATTCGTTCTTCGGCGTTTCATTTTCCGTCGATTCGATTTCCGCCCGAGCCGTCTCTCCCTGCGTCTAACCCCTTCCTCTTCCTTCTTCTATTTTTTTTTTTTTTTTTTTAATTATTTAAATTATCATTTTGCTAATGTTAAAAAAATATGTTCAATTATTAATTGTTATTATGTTAAAGATAATAAGTTTGATGGGCCAAGCCCAACCTAAAAAATATTATAGGTAAAGTACCTCAAGCCCACTAAAATTAAACTCAATGTACTAGGCCTAAACTAATTTTAATAAACTCTCCAAATTGAATAATTAAGCCCACTATAATTATTGATATTTGGCATAAATTAATAAAATAAAATTTATTTTAATATAGAAAATTTGGGGTATTACAACTGGTCCATGAAGTTGATCAAAGAGATCATCAATATGCGGTAATGATAATTATTCTTTATAATCACTTGGTTTAACTAGCGGCAGACAATGCATAACTATAAAGTATCATATTTCTTATTTACAAATAACACTGGAGCATTCCACGGAGATACACTCGGTCTAATAAACTCCCTATCAAGAAGTTCCTGCAACTCTCTCAACTCAGTTGGAGCCATTCTATAAGGTGCTCTAGAAATAGGTGAAGTTTCCTGGCAATATCTCAATGCAAAACTCTTAACTCTCGGTCGGGAGGTAATGCATACTCAGTCGAAAAAACATCCAGAAATTCATTAATTACCAGAACTTCATGAAAAACTAGAACTTCTTATAATATAGAAGTAGGCATGCTAGTCTCAAGTACGCAAGTGAGATAACAAGTACAACCTTGCGTTAAAAGTTTTCTAGCCCGCAAAGTAGAAATAACATGTATATTATTCATGCCATGATCACTAATAAACACAAACTCAGGTATACCGGGCATGTCAGATGCAACTATCTTATTATGGAAATATCATAATTACACTTATAAAAATTTCATATACAAAATGCACATATTTGTACAAGTATAACAATGCACCATTTACTTGTTTTATTTCATTTTGGTAACGGGTTCAGTCAATTTAAACACTAATTTAAACCATTCTAGTTCTCCGACGAAGACCTCTTGATAACCAAGTCAGGGATCCTCTGAAATGACTTCAAAAGCTTTCGTCGTATAGGATACGGGGTGTTTGTGATTCAATACAAGCATCCTCCAATTCGGTTTCATATATGTATGTATACATATACAAACGTCATGTAACATAGTATTTTAACTCTAATATGCAAGTATAACAAGTATGGAAAATCGTGTTATTATCATACATATACACATTCATGTAAGGTAAGGTGGTATGATATTATTTAGCCCATTTCAAGGAATCTACTAAGTAGTTTTCGATATCCAAGTTCAAGAAAATTCACGTATGTTATTAATCACACTTTTAACCACTTATCAATGGTAGGCATGGAACATCACGATGTTAAGCATGAAAAAAATGACAGACATTAACGTATAGCATAAGATTACTTACTAGTATATTCTTAATCATTATAAGTCAACCCGTATACGCTAGACAATCAAGCTAGTCAATGGTAGGCACAACACAATACCCAAAGCTAATACTTTCCTAGTATATTAGGTTAACAATTAATAAGGAAAGAACAAAATTTCAAAATCAGCAGGTAGAATATGTTTACCCACAAATACACTATTAATCCTTTCACATGAAAGCACGTATAGGTTGAAAACAATTTCGAGCATGTGGCACGTGATTAACTCTTGGCTTATCACAAATTTTAATAGATCATGAATGAAAATCTTTCATTTTTGGGATAATCTCCTTAACTAAAATTAATATCGGGAAGCAAGTACTCAAGTTTCCTCCTAGCAAGCAAGACTTGAACACATGATCATGAACTACAATGGGTACAAGTATTCCTATAGCAATTATGAAATATTAATAAGTACTACGGGAGGCTAAGCCATTCCGCTCTCAAAACGCGTTCAACGAATCTTGGCTGTAGTGCATTCCACGGCGATCACTCTTGGGACCGACAAACTGATTTCTATGATTTCAAGAAGCGAAGCAAGGAAACAATGGATCTATAGTAGCGCCACACCTACTCTTGGTATAACTGCGCCTTGAAAGTAAAATGGGAGAAAGGTAATATTCCTTAACACGAACACTGTACTCACGAGAATCTAGATTACAATGAACTTAGAACACTAAGTCTTATTCATTCACGAAGAATCTGCCAATATGGCACGAAAAAGAACACCCAGCCTCATGCTTCACACAAGAACTAACCCAACTAGGCCATGGAACCTATCCTGGTTGATAAGCTAACCAATAACGCTCAGATAACAACTGTCACGACCCGACCAGGGTCCGACGTGGAACCGCGGGTCGGACCGCCCAAATAGTGGGGAAAAAGTAAACACATAAACATACAAAGCCCAATTTAAGAAAACGACGCGACGCAACATTGGAGACGTAACGCGCCTCGGCACCAAAAGGACGGAATTTTAAAAACATTTCCTGATATAACAATTAAGCAATTAAACAAGTCATCGGTGACACTACATGTCGGAACCCAAGCTAGCAGTTAATGGACAAGAATTAAATAAAAGCTAATAGGATGCTCAGCGGAAGATTTATACGTAGTGAACTAATCAACAAGATAACCAAAGCTCGGCTTACACATTGCTCGGCATCAAAAGGGATTACAAGTACTACAAGTGTTAAAACTACTAGTAGCTAATAAAAGTAACAAGCATAGTTTAATTAACTTGCTTTAAACCCATCGTCCTTGCAAAATACAAAAGGAAGGAAGAGGACATCCAAACCACCTCTTCAACTGCAACGTCGGACCAAAAGAGGAATAGAGGAAACACTAACACTGCAAGCCTCAACGAGAAGGACCTGCTTTGCTAGGATCTAAAGCGGTGAAGGGGAATGGGTAAGTCATAAAGACTTGTAAGCTATCAATCATGCATGTCATGACAATATGCAACATACAAGGCAAGATATCATCACATAAGCATATAGATCATATATCCAAGATGCACATTGTTTCACATAGGTGCTCGTATTTAAATCACATAGGATAAGGATATATGGAGAGCCGGTGCCGCTACGTAGTTCCTGCATACATGCGTTATCTGGAATGTGAGGTGTCAGATGGTTGTGAGTACATCGACCTTCCGAGGAGATGCCCGGGATAGACACACCAATACACTCTAATAGTTACAACAAAGGGGCTACATCCCCACTGTGGCCACAGTGGAGGCGTGTGAGTACAAGGACATGTATGCCAGCTGGACTCATGCAAATGCCAAGTAGTGTTTACTTAACAAATTCTCAAGTAGAGAACGAGGTCGACAAGAGCGATCTCGTTCATGACAAGTAATTATTCTCATCAATAATCAAGTATGATTGAGTTCGACAAGAGGGAACTCAACATGTCAAATAGGCATTCTATTATATGACATTTAAATCAAGCATGGTAATCAATCCAATTCAAGAGTCTAGATTTTATATTCTTAGTGACACGCATTTAGAACGTCATAGGGATTGATCATTGAGCCGGTATTGTTCAATGGCTCACTAAAATAGACTCCGTTGAGTCGTCTCTATAAATTAATCCAATAGAGTTTAAACGCTAAATGTATTCTAAATTCTTTTCCAAGTTCTCATATAGGATAGAATAGGTCATTAATTCAAAATAGTAAAGAATTATCATCAATTCATAATTTATAGAACCTTAGAATTATAATTTCTAAAAGTTATTAAAAGTCGATAGTCCAAGAACAATAGTTATTCCAAATGAAGCATAAAACACATTTATACTCTAGGCTTAGGACCAAAACAATAAGATGAGCAATTCATAATTTATGGAACCCTAGAATCATAATTCTAAAGGTTGTCAAAAGTCAATAGTCCAAGAACAATAATTATTCCAAATGGGGCATTAAACACATTTTATTCTAGCCTTTGGACCAAAACAACAAGATGAACAATTCATATTTTATGGAACCCTAGAATCATAATCTTCTAAAGGTTGTCAAAAGTCAATAGTCCAAGAACAATAATTAATCCAAATGAAGCATAGAGCACATTTAATTCTTGGCTTAGGACCAAAACAACAAGATGAACAATTCATAATTTATGCAACCCTAGAATCATAATCTCTAAAGGTTGTCAAAAGTCAATAGTCCAAAAACAATAATTATTCCAAATGAAACATAAAACACATTTAATTCTAGGCTTAAGACCAAAACAACAAGATGAGCAATTCATAATTTATGGAACCCTAGAATCATAATCTCTAAATGTTGTCAAAATACAATAGTCGAAAAACAATAATTATTCCAAATAGGGCATAGAACACATTTAATTCTAGGCTTTGGACCAAAACAGCAGGATGAGCAATTCATAATTTATGGAACACTAGAATCATAATCTTTAAAGGTTGTCAAAAGTTAATAGTCCAAGAACAATAATTATTCCAAATGAAGCATAGAACACATTTAATTCTAGGCTTAGGACCAATACAACAAGAAGAACAATTCATAATTTATGGAACCCTAGAATCATAATCTCTAAAGGTTGTCAAAAGTTAATAGTCTAAGAGCAATAATTATTCGAAATGAAGCATAGAACACATTTAATTATAGGCTTATGACCAAAACAACAAGATGAACAATTCATAATTTATGGAACCCTAGAATCATAACCTCTAAAGGTTGTCAAAAGTCAATAGTCCAAGAACACTAATTATTCCAAATGAAACATAAATCACATTTAATTTTAGGCTTAGGACCAAAACAACAAGATGAGCAATTCATAATTTATGGAACTTTAGAATTATAATCTCTAAAAGTTGTCAAAAGTCAATAGTCGAAGAACAATTATTATTCCAAATGGGGCATATAACACATTTAATTCTAGGCTTATGACCAAAACAACAAGATGAGCAATTCATAATTTATGGAACCCTAGAATCATAATCTCTAAAGATTGTCAAAAGTCAATAGTCCAAGAATAATAATTATTCCAAATGAAGCATAAAACACATTTAATTATAGGCTTAGGGCCAAAACAACAAGATGAGCAATTCATAATTTATGGAACCCTAGAATCATAATCTCTAAAGGTTGTCAAAAGTTAATAGTCCGAGAACAATAATTATTCCTAATGAAACATAGAACACATTTAATTGTAGGCTTAGGACCAAAACAACAAGGTGAACAATTCATAATTTATGGAACCCTAGAATCATAATCTCTAAAGATTGTCAAAAGTCAATGGTCCAAAAACAATAGTTATTCCAAATGAGGCATACGTTAAACATGTTATAATGATGTTATACAAGTAATGCGTTTGGGTTCTCACAGTGGGTCTATGAATGGTGAGGTTGATGGAAGAAAGGGAAGGATACAAAATAAATTAAAGAAATTAAAATTTTCATTTGGGGAGTAATGCATTTTTTTAGCTTTAAATTTAAATACTAGAAAAAATATAATTATTTTGGCTCATTGAAAAATTATTTATTATTTTTAGTTAACATATATTTTTAATATCAAATGGTTAACTAAATAACAAAGTTATAACATAATCTCAATTTGCACCCCAATGGAGATGGCCAAAATAATCCTCATGTGCGTGTCACATGCCATTTTCCATTACTATTTTAAGGCCAAAATATAATTACCCCCCCCCCCAAGAGTATCCACTCAATCCCAAAGTGCACCACAACCTAATTTTTGTCTTAGAATGTCATCTAATGTTACCATTTGTCTCAATTTCCACCCTAGCCGTGATAGTCATTAGAAAGATAACGAAAAGTTACCTTTTAAACTTTAAAATGTTAGAAATTATACGACAGAAAAAAAGTAGATCAAACTAATATATACAAATAATATAATTTACATTAAAAAGATTATACATATATATTAATAAATTAATATTATGAAATTTATAATTTCTAACCATAACCCTTAGTATAAATAGTAAACTTATTTTTTTCGGCAATCAGCACCATGTTGGATGACCAAAATTGAAAAAAATTAAATAAAAACCCCAAAAATAAAAATAAGCGCACAAAAAAAATTCAAAAATGACTGGGTTATTGAAATTTTATTTAAAAGGTTGTGCTAGCATGTATAATAAGTAGTGTCCTAATTTGTTAATGGACCTATGAATTATTGAATTATGTATTGTAAATTTGTAATTTGTTAATGGACCTATGAAGTACTATTCAGCTATTAACTATTGTTTTGTTCTTTTGAACTGTTGAATAATATTAAATTGTTGGTTTTACTTTTAAAATTTAACTTTATATTGTAATCATTATTTTTAAATAATTTTGTGATATTTGCTATTAATAAATTTGAAATTTTAATATTTGTTAATTATGTTATATTAAGAAAAATATTCAAAACAGGGTAATTATGTTAATTATGCTATCTACTAATTTTTTTTTTTTGCCGTATAATTTCTTTTGAACCGTGGAATTGAATGATATTAAATTGTTGGTTTTACTTTTAAAATTTAACCTTATATTGTAATCATTATTTTTAAATAATTTGGTGATATTTGCTATTAATAAATTTAAAATTTTAATGCTTTTTAGTTATGTTATATTAAGAAAAATATTCAAAACAGGATAATCATGCTAATTATGCTATCTACTAAATATTTTGTTGTTGTCGTATAATTTCTACTATTATAAAGTTTAAACAGTAACTTTTCGTTATCTTTCTAACGGCTATTAATATTAGGGTGCCAATTGGGACAAATGGTAACGTTAAATGGCATTCTAGTTCAATAATTAGGTTGAGATGCACTTTGGGATTGAGTGAATAGTTTGAGGCGGTAATTATATTTTGGCCCTTAATCCTATATAGACCCACCACCACTACCAATAATACCGTTAACCCAAAAATTAAAATTGTATTTTATTATATTTTTTAGTTTTATTCCTTACTCTTTCGTTCAAATGAACCTATATGCAAAACTCGTCATTTATAGACTCACTATGTGACTACCCGACCTGGATCCCAATGCGGAATCCCAAGTCGTGTCGTCCAAGTAGACAAGATACAAGCATGCGCAAGTAGGAATATAAAATTTTCACATGACACAATATCACATACGAATAACAACTCGGCTACAATTGGCCTGAAAGAACGTAAAATAAACAAGTCTTCGGCGACGTTACAGCCGGAACCCAACAACTACTCCTACAATTATAACACATGCATATAATAACCTCAACGGCCACAACATGCTAGAGACAACAACAACAATAATACTTTAAAAGAGTAATAAGCGGAATAAGCTGTAGTGAACCATAACATATAAACAAGCTCCACATGAAAATCGGCGTACAAAAGATTATAAGTCTAGAATATTCATGAGTTATACAACAAAACAAAAACCTAAGTCAAGTCTAAGTGACTTGCTTCCCATCGTCCTTGCCAAAATAAAAGACTAGCTATACAAGTCTCAAAAGTACAACCTCCAAGCTTACGGCTATCTAGCTCGGACACGACGAAACTAACGAGGACCTTCTCCTTGGTTCGGATCTAAGGAAAACAAAACAAACAAATATGGTATGTCATAAAGACTTAGTAAGCTACTAAAAATGCATGATCATGTCATAGCATAGCAATTTATCTCAATTATGGTACATGCTCATCATATAGCATATAACACATTAATAACATAAGTGTGGGAAATAAATCATACAAGTAGGATATGATATAGGCTCGGCCGCTACGTAGCTCCTGCAATAAATTGTGTTAACTGATTCGTGCCATCGATGTTTTGTGAATTCATCGACTCATCTCGAGAACCGCCTCGATTTAAATAGCAAGCCAATGCGACACGTATTGATACGAAAAAGGGGCTATTTCCCCACTGCGGCCCACAGTGGAGGCGTGTGTGAGGTCGCAGGTGCGGTGATCCATAGCAAACACGATTCTCACAATTCGTGTAGGCGATGCATCGTCCCACCCTGACGTATAAACAAACCAAATAATGCCAGCTGGACTCAATATGATGCACAAGTAGATATTTACTAGTCATAAACAAATAAGGATCGAATTCGACAAGAGCGAACTCATCCGATCAACTACGCTATTAATCTCTACCATAAATCATGTCAAGGCAATTAACTGCTCAAAACCCAACGATCACAACAAACTTGATTGCACATTAATGGGCTCAACTTATAACAAAGTAAACCCAATCAAATGGTGTCCAAACTTCGTAGGGATTGAAAGTGGTGTTCAACGTGTTCAAAACTTCCCTAGAGTCGACTCCATTGAGTCTTTACTACACATTACCAATTTTGGGAATTTGAAGCTATGTGCTTCTCAAACCATCCTAAGGGCATTACTAAGTCCAACTAGGTTATAAGTGTACCAAAATACTACAATGTAGTTTACATTCAACATATAGTCCAATCAAAGGATAGAAAACATAGCAACATACCAACATATCATGTAGGCTATAATTAGGATACTTTCATATGGCACCATTTCAAGCAACACATATAAATAATGCTTCTAGCATGTTCATAATCCTAAATATACAAGATGAAAGGGGTATAACATTCCCTCATAATCATAAAATCATCCTACACATGCTCCTACTAAGTTCACAAATTAAGATCACAAGATGAAGGCATATAAAGCAATCATGTGTACTCATTGACCTCAAAAATCATAGGTTTTGTTTCCTTAGGGTCAATGAGAACTAAAACAAAGAAGAAGAAGATTAACTTACTTGTAAACTACACAAGAAATCAAATGTAGGAACTATTTGGTTAGAATTGCTCCACTCTTCAAGCTCTTCACTTCTATGGAGTTTGTTTGAGCAATGGAGGAAGGAACCATGGAGGACCAAGGGAGAAGCTTCAAGAACCCATGGAGGAACTTTGGAGAAGAAGAATCCCGTTTTTGTTGAGTGAGGGAGGGAAATGAAGTCAAAACATCTGATTTGTGGTGTTTATGGGTTAGAAAAGTGAGTGGGACAAGTGTCACTATCATGTGGTCACTTAAAAATCTGATTTGGGCTTAATAATCCAACTAATGCACTCACTTAATCACACTTAAAATTAGTTAATAAGTTTAGGTTAGTAGTAAGGAGGGTTAGGGAGGTTTAGGTGATGGTTAGGAGGGGTTTGTATAGGGGTTTGAGTGCACAATTCAACAAACAGCCAAAACAAAGCAACCAGCCTCGGGGAACCATGCGGTCGCATGGCCCCATAAGCATGCGACCGCATGCTAGCAGACTACCCAACATCATATTTTCTGGTTACCTTGCGAAGGCAAGGCCATTTCACCTTGCGACCGCAAGCTTGACAGAACCAAAATGGCTTGAAAAACAACCTAAAAGACCCCCAAACACTTAGCCAAATCAATGAGGCTTTAAACCTCAATAAAAATGAGTCTAAAACTCACCACAAACACCCTCAAACAACACCCGAACAATCCGAACGAAGGAGGGAATGAAGGAGAACTAAACGAGCGATTCAACCGACGATTCAACAAGCATGCAAATAAGTTTCTAAGCATATTAAGAGCTTTATAAATGACTTATAAATGATTCTAAAACATATATAAACTAAGTAAACATGCTCATGAACATCAAGAATGCATGAAGGCAAGCACACAATGCTCATACAAGAATCCGGGGAGTTACACACCACCACCATAACCCTAAAGTTTATTATTTACAAACTCAAATTCAATTTTTTTAATTTTCAAATTTGAAGATTGAAACCCAAATCCAGATGAAGATTTGAAAAATTGATGATTTGAAAATATAACAATGTCTTAATCTACCTAAACCGCCACTATCATGCTTACAATCGCCCCCCCCTACCACTACCAGCATCTCTACAATCGCCGCCACCGCTATCACCAAAACCAAGAAACGCGTTCACTTTGTCTTGCTAAAACCGAAAAATAAAACATCTTTAGATTCCGTTAAGTCGGACTACTTTCTTCAAACGCCTCTACTATAGATTCTAGTTTTTTTCTTTCACAAAGTGCACAGATTCGTCAACTAAGTGCTCCATTTTTCTTTGTCTTCTTGACATTATAGCACTTTTCCTTAACGCATTTCTTTTAGCTTATTCACTGGTAATTACTAAGCACACTACAGAAGTGCTTTATATCTCGATACTCACCAACAAATATATTATTATAGTTACAATTTTTCATATACTTCTAATAATGTCTTTCCCAACCTATGATGCCTCACTTTCATACACAATTTTTCTATTTGTCTCCCTTTATCCTCTCTCATTCATGGGCGTTAAAAATAGTAACGGAAAATCATGCACATAAGGATTATTTTGGTCATTTTTCTTGTGGCGCAAAGTGGGATTTTTTTATAATTTCATCATTTAGTTTGTCATTTGGTATTTAAAATATATTTTTTAATTAAAACAATAAATAATTATTTCGATAATCCAAAAATAGTTCTACTTTGTCTCATATGTAAATTTAAAGGTAAAAATTAATGTATTACTCCAAAAAATGAAATTTAGATTTTATTAAATTTATTTTTCATTCATTCACTTTCTTTTGTCAACCCCATCATTCATAAACTCACCATCACCACCACTACAACCTCAAATTTCACCATTAGCCCATACGTTAATTTTTTATTATATTATATTTTATTTTATAATTCCTTACCCCTTCCTTCAAAGTAACCCATTTGTAAAACTTATCATTTATAGACACATCACCACGCCACCACTACAACTTTAAATTTCTCTTTTTACCAATCCAAATTCAATTTTTTAAATTTTCAAATTGAAATTGAAACTCATATTGATTTGAGATTTTTGGGTTCCTTACAATTCAATTTTAGTCTCTCGACTGAGTAAGAGTATTTGTGTCCTTTTTGGAAAATATTGGATGACATTTGTAACGATAATGGTAGGAGGGGGAAACTGATAAAAAAATAAAAATACAAGATGAAATTAATAGAATTCAAAAATGTAGGGCCTATCTTTAAAATAGGTTCAAGTCAAGAGATGAATTTATTATTTAATTATTTATAGCATTAATTAGCATATGAAGTTCAAATATTCAAATTTCAAATATATTTTCTGGATTCCAAGTGAAGGATAAAGATACAACAAACGACTCGAGTAATCTAATTGTCACCAACCGTTCCATACCAGGTGGCGACAACGGATGACTCACAGAAATATTTAGGATTTCAAATGAAAGATAGTAATGCAAAAGACGACTCGAGTAGTCCAAATGTCACCAAACGTCCCATACCAAAGGACAACGGACGACTCACATATACCTGTCAGCAATTGGGCTTGAGGCCCGATTATTTACTTTCGCTAACATGGAATATATTTATATTATTAAAGGTTAATTAGTTTTCTAATCCGAAGGGGTTCGGGATTGACTTAACTTAACCTACAAGAAATAGAGTTTCTTGGTAATAATATAAATAGGGCAACTAAAGGGGTAAAACCCTAGGCATCCGCTACCACGTGAACCTCGGGGTAAAACCCTTGGAAATAATATAAATAGAGTTTCTGGATGTGAACCTCGGATCTCTATCGGACACAATGCTCACTGGTACACCATGAAGTCTCACGATCTCTTGAACATATAAGGCTGCCAACAGAGTCAATTAATAGGTGATCGCAATCAGTATGAAGTGTGCAGACTTAGTCAATCTGTCAACTATGACCCATACTGCATTGAACCCTCTACGCGTGCGCGGTAACCCTGTCACAAAATCCATAGTAATAAACCCCCATTTCCATTCAGGAATCTCAAGTGGTTGTAGAAATCCCACAGGCCTTTGATGTTCAGCCTTAACTTGTTGACAAGTCAAACATCTCGATATGTACTCCACAATTTCCATCTTCCTGCCTTTCCACCAAAACTGCTGTTTCAAGTCTAAATACATCTTTGTGCTCCCCGGGTGAATGGTGTACCTCGCTTTATGAGTCTCATCAAGAACTTGCCTCTTCAATTCATCACTAGCAGGAATGCAAATTCTTCCTTGAAATGTAAAAGTACCCTCATTATTAATCGCCAAATCAGGTGATACATTCTCAGCCAATACATCAATTATTTTCTTCAACTCCGGATCATTCCCTTGTGCTTCTTTAATCTTCCCAAATAAATCTGGCGTAGCACGAACATTCGCAAAAATCACGCCTCTATCATAATCACTAGGACCCCAATCTCTCAAGTCTTCAAGCATTTTCCATTCTCTAACCATCAAACAAGACATGTGCACTTTCCTACTCAAGGCATCCGCTAC
Organism: Codonopsis lanceolata; assembly: GCA_013146195.2. Taxonomy (NCBI): domain Eukaryota; kingdom Viridiplantae; phylum Streptophyta; class Magnoliopsida; order Asterales; family Campanulaceae; genus Codonopsis; species Codonopsis lanceolata. The sequence goes on from CM028383.1 coordinate 63,900,738, forward strand.
CACGTTTGCTTTCCCCGGATGATACAAGATAGTACAATCATGGTTTTTTAATTTCTCCATCCATCTCCTTTGTCTCATATTCAATTCTTTTTGAGAAAATAAATACTTCAAGCTTTTGTGGTCGGTGAAGATCTCAAACTTAGCCCTATACAAGTAATGCTTCCATTTATGTAATGCAAAAATAATCGCAGCCAACTCTAAATCGTGCGTTAGGTAATTTTGTTCATGAGTAGACAACTTCCTCGATGCATAAGCGATAAATCTACCATTTTGTATCAGCACACATCCCAAACCTTTCTTAGAAGCATCGCTATAATTACAAAATTATCTCCCCCACTAGGCAAGGCCAAAATAGGTGTCATCGTTTACCGCTTCTTAAGCTCTTGAAAACTAGCCTCGCATTTCTCGCTCCAGACAAATGGTGAATTCTTTTATGTCAATCTAGTCATAGGAGTCACAATCCGCGAAAAACCTTCAATAAATCTCCGGTAGTAACCCGCTAGACCCAAGAAACTCCAAACCTCGATAACTGAACTAGGTCTCCTCCAATTCATCACCGCTTCAACCTTAGAAGGATCAACAGCTATCCCGGCACTAGAAACGATGTGCCCTAGAAATGGTACTTCCTCTAGCCAAAAGGCACATTTACTAAATTTAGTGTAAAGTTGTTTCTCCTGAAGAGTAGACAAGACAATCCTCAAGTGTTTCTCATGTTCCTCCCGAGATTTCGAATACACTAATATATCATCAATAAAGACTACCACGAAACAATCAAGATAGCTATGAAAGACACGATTCATCAAATCCATAAATACCGCCGGTGCATTCGTCAACCCAAACGGCATCACTACAAACTCAAAGTGCCCATATCTAATGCGAAAAGCCGTCTTTGGAATGTCTTCCTCTCTAACCTTCAATTGAGAATAGCCCCATCTCAAGTCAAGCTTAGAGTAGACAATCGACCCTTACAATTGGTCAAAGAGGTCATCAATATGGGGTAGTGGATATTTATTCTTAATGGTCACCTTATTCAATTCCCGATAATCTATGCACAACCGCAAACTCCCATCTTTCTTCCTCACAAATAAGACCGGTGTGCCCCAAGGCAACACACTCGGTTTAATAAAGCCAATCTCTAGAAGTTCTTGCAATTGAATTCTCAACTCTTTAAGCTCCATGGGTGCCATCCTATACGGTGCCTTAGAAATCGGTGAAGTCCCCGGAATGATCTCAATACAAAATTCTAATTCCCTATCGGATGGCATAGCATGGTCGGTAGAAAATACATCGGGAAACTCACAAACTACCAGAACCTCTTCTAATTTCGGTGAAGACTTGCTCTTATCGACAACACATGCAAGATAACCCATACACCCATGTGATAATAACTTTCTAGCCCTTAGAGCAGAAATAAAATGCAACCCACTCAATGCATGATCACCCACAAATGTAAATTCAGGCACACCCAGCATAGAAAAAGTAACCCGCTTTTTATAGCAGTCTATTAAAGCATGATATGCACATAACCAATCAATGCCAAGAATAACATCAAAGTCACGTATAGGCAAAACTACCAAATTCGCATGCAAAGTGTGGTCACCTACCAATATATCACAAGCTTTAAACACTTCAGACGCCAACATATATTCCCCAAGAAGGGTAGACACTTCAAGCAAATAAGGCAAAGGTTGAGGTAGCACACATAAATTCTCAACAAAGTGCGAAGCAACATAAGAATGTGAAGACCCTTAATCTATGAGAACTCGAGCCTTATGATCAAATATAGAAAAAGTACCTCCTATCACTGCCGTAGACCCCTGATCCTCACGCTAATCAAGCACAGACACACGGCCCTAGAACCTTAGGTCTACCATCCTCATCTCTCTTAGCCCCAGACTGCTGGCCGGCGCTACCCAACTGATTGGCCCTAAGCTTTGGGAAGTCTTTCCTCAAATGAGTCCCATCACCACAGTAGTAACATTTCCCACTCTTTCCCCAACACCTATCAATTGTGTGTCAAGGCTTCTGACAGAATGAACAAATCATAGTCTCATTACACGATCCCTGCTAGCCCTTAGAAGAAGAAGTGTTGTGACTCTACTTTCCCAACTCTGGCCTACCTTGGTCTCCACCTCTCCTATCTCGGTTGCCTTGGTATCCTCTCCTGTTACCTGAATTATTACCTTGATTAGTATTCTGTGTAGACTAACATGCATTACTTGAATTATTCTTGCTTCGGTGCTCCTCGATATCCTGCTCCACTTCATAAGCTCGGTCAACTGCACTCCGGTAATCCGTAAGCTTAAGTGCTAGAATCTACTTCCTAAACTCAATTCTCAACCCCTTAACAAACTTATGTGTTCTCTGTGCTTCGGTAGGAATCAATTACGTACAATAACGGCTCAACTCAGTGAACTTCGCTGAATACTCCACTATAGTCATACTACCCTGCTCAAGATCATAAAATTCTCGCTCCCTCTTGTTACGGACCACATCCGACACATACTCATTTTTGAACTCCCTTTGAAAATTAGCCCAAGGGATTAGAACTTGTTGCATCTCCCAGCTTTCCTTCAACACATTCCACCAATGCTCGGCGGCTCCCTTGAACTTGAATGTTGCCAACATAACTCTCTCCTCATTGGTACAAGCCAACATAGACAATATCTCGATCATCTCTTACATCCATAACTCGACCTCCCTAGGGTTCGGCTTCCCAAGAAACATGCTTGGTTTCAGCTTAAGAAATCTCTTTAGAAGGGTTGTGTCATTCCTCGGTCTCGGTGGTGGTACTACCTCCTCCTGTCGAGGTGGTGGGGGTGGTGGTGCTCCCTCAGCTTGACCTCCCTAGCCTGCCCCTGCCAGAAAATCCATCATTCTATGGTATAGTTCTGCCATCTGAGCATCCGGACCCACCGGATTCTTTGACGGCGGTACCTCAGCCTCAGGCTCGACCGGACCTCTCCTGGGTCTACCTCTACCACGGCCATTACCATCCCTAGGATTCTCCATCGAACACCTATAATAATTCACTCGACGTTAGAATCAACACACAAATAACCAACCCACCTAGGCCATGGAACCTATCCTGGCCGACAGCTAACCTATAAGCTCTGATACCAAGTGTGACGACCCGACCTGGATCCCAATGCGGAATCCCAAGTCGTGCCGTCCAAGTAGACAAGATACAAGCATGCGCAAGTAGGAATATAAAATTTTCGCATGACGCAACATCGCATACAAATAACAACTCGGCTACACTTGGCCTGAAAGAACGTAAAATAAACAAGTCTTCGGCGATGTTACATCCGGAACCCAACAACTACGTACTCCTACAATTATAACACATGCGTATAATAACACTACAACAAAAAGGAGCATTTACAACATTTGTTTTACAACGTTTTTTAGAAAAACGTTGTTGAAAGTTGGTTTTAGACAACATTTTTTTGTTAAATGTTGTTATTAGTCTTTGTGCAACGATTTTTGAAATAAACCTTGTGTTAACAATTTATTTAACAACGTTTCTTTTTAAAACGTTGTGAATTTTGAGTTTTTTTACAACATTTCTACATAAAACGTTGTTCCTACAAACAGGTTAACAACGTTTATGAATATAAACGTTGTGTAATTGTGAAAATAAAAAATTTCCCCTCTCGCTTCCAGCCCTTTTGCACGGTAAATAATGGTAGAAATCCCTTCCAATAGTCAAAATCCCCAAACCCCCAAAACCCACTCTCAGCCCTTGTCGTCTTTTTGGCTTCAATCCCTTCCATCCTTTCTTCACTCGAAACCTTTACCAGATCATAGATTTCTCGCATCGATTTTGCATTGGCCATAACACCGGTGTTCCTCTCCATTTGAAGGTCCTTTCTCTCTCTCTCTCTCTCTCTCTCTCTTTCTCACACACAACGATCCTTTCTTCTCTCGAAACCTTTACCAGATAGATTTCTCGCATCGATTTTGCATTGGCCCTAACACCGGCGTTCCTCTCCATTTGAAGGTCTTTTCTCTCTCTCTCTCTCTCTCTCTCGCTCTCCCTCTCTCTCACACACACAACGAGATACGAACATGCGTATGCATGTGTGGTTGTCTGTTTATACGTGTATTACTATTGTTTATGCTTATCACTCTTCTGCTTCGTGTTTTGTTCTGATAATCAAAGAGTTATTGATTCAATTAGGCACTCTAGTTTTTTTCAAAATTTGTGTTTTCATTTTTTATGTATGTTAAATTATCTAGCTATGTACATTCTGCCCTGAAGGTGGGAATTGCCCCATGTGAGATAATGTCAGCATCACAAAATATATCAGTGTTGGGCAAATAGAGTATTATAAGGAACAAAATTGTATGTCTGTTACCGGACTGCTTTGTGCTGGGGGTTGTATATAAAATGTAACAGTAGTCGGGGAGTAATGATGTTGGTATTTTTTGATTTTAAGGGCTTCTAGTTCATGTCCATGACCTGTTTGATTTGAAAATTTGGCATAACAGCAATAGGGGTCGGGCCTGATTAGTTGCTCTCAACTGAGCCTGAATTTTCTATAATTTGAGTCTGGTGAGTGGTGATTGCCTCAAGTAGCTGAAGTGCGTTTCAGATGAAGAGGGCGGCAACTGAGATGCTCTAGTACACTGCTTCTAAGAGCAGCGTGTAATTGATTCATTTGCTATCGACATTTGAACTAAAACAATATTCCCTTCCTTCCCGCCTCTTCTAAGAGCACTGCTTGAACAATAATTCTATTTCAGCCTTTATATTCAGTCCCTTGGTCGAGTTTTACTTCCCAAAACAGCTCTAAACCCGTGTCTAATCTCGCCGACAACAGTTTGTTTTAAAGAGAATTTTTCCTTACAAATATTCCAAGCACTCCAATCCCTGCATCTCTCATTCTTTCTCGTTCAATCTCGTACGTATAGGTTGAATCTCCGTTGTTGGTCCCACCATGCTCTCCACATTCTCTGTCAATGCTGGCAAGTAATTATTCCCTGTATTTCTTGGTTCATTTGCCAAGTACTACTTTCAGAGTTCAATTCTATCGGTTCTTGAAAAAACTCCGCTTGTGATACATTAATGTCATGACCGTTTAGTCCTTCAAGTGAATTCCCACTTGTGTCAAACAAGAATACGGGACTAGAGGTAGAGAATAGGGTGCATGTATCTTGATGTACTGGTGGCTTGGTTTCTAAATCTTGATTCAAGAAATTTAATTGGATAGCGCTGTAACCAAATTGAGAAATTTGATCTATTGTAGCAGCAGCAGCCGTAGTCATAGTAGTGGTGGTATTTGTGGGTGCCGGAGGTTTTCGAATCTTCTTCTTGATCCATGAATTTCAGTAGTTCTTTATGTCATTATTTGTTCGTCCCGGTAAATGACTTGCTATATGAGCCCATCTACAATTCCCCTCTTATATGTTAGAAGTAATTTAAGTTTGTACATCCACATCTATGTTTTTATGTATGCATGTCTTTCTACAAACTTATAGAGATAGAGACACACACATAAAGAGACCTACATGACTTGTATTGGACATTAGAATGATACTCTATGTAGACTAATTAAGGTAAACATATTAACTAAGCAAGAAAAGGAGAATGTTGAAAATATGGGAATAGAATTAAGGAAGGGAACTTGTGAAGAAATTTCAACCCTCAAATAGCCTTTCTAACAACTTCCAACTATAATGAGTTGAGAACTTGAGATCCTGTAGAAACTACTTTGAAAGTGAAATTGCTTTAATTGGCTACTTAATTAACTACTACTACAACTACTATACTCTCTCTCTCTCTCTCCAAACCTTAATTCTTCAATCATAAGAGCAACATTAATTTTTCGTTAGGAGGGCCAACTTTGATTTCAAAGAAAATTAAGGGTGTCTACTGTCTACTACATGTATCTTTGTAAGCAATGTATTAGGTTTTAGTCAAAGAGAAAATCTTAGGTACTAGGAGGCTAAGCTAGATGTTACATATAATTGTGATAAAAAGTAATCATTTTATCCATGTAATTGGAGGTCGGGATTGTTTTGGTAACTCCAATTGCTGTACGTAAGAGAAATAAGGAAAAAATGAATAATGTGGCAATTAGTCTATTAGTGACCTGTTGCCAACAGCATCATGAAGGTTGATAATCAACTTTTCTTCCTCAGCACTAAACCTTCCCCTTCTTATATCAGGTCTCAAGTAGTTGATCCATCTGAACCTACAACTTTTCCCACATCTTTGTAGGCCTGCAAAACTAAAACAACATTTTATCACACATAAACAAGCTCAAATGGCTAAATCACTCTCTCAAATGGCTAAATCACTGTCCATCCAACTGGAATAAGTCTGCTGATTTTTCTGTCAGAGATAAGAACGAGATTCAGGATTTGAAGGACAGTCTGATGGTTGAACAGGAAGAGAAAAAAGGGTTGACGAAGAATCTCCAAAATTTGGAAAAGGAAAGTGAGTACATATGCCTCATATAATAGTTGCAGAAGACTGATTTGATCTCTAAATTTCCTTCATTCCGAAGAAATAGTATGTACTATGTACAAAGTCAAACTCATGTTTTGCACAAATCATAACTGACTCAATTGACTGTAAGCATTTGGCCATAGCTGAGCTCCACTTCCTTTACCAAGTGTGAATTTGAAAAATCATCAAATTTTTTAAACTATTTTTTAAAAGAAAAGTTTTATTAGGATGTTGCAGAAAGGAATGGTGACACTACTTTTTTGGGATCAGGGGAAGTACTATTGTCTTTCCCTCCATACTCAAAGCTTTGCAATGGCCATTATTGAAGAAATCAGTCACTCTTACAGAAGGACTTTTCATTCGTCATCTGAGCTAATTAATACCTTGATTTGAGGCAAGTAACCATTTGATTGCATGTTTCAGTGCTGATTAACAGTGCAAAGTTAGTGGAAAACCAACAAGATTTTACTTCAAATCGATATGTTGAAACACTCAAGCAGAAGATAATGAAGCTGAGGAAGGACAGTGAGGTTCTTAAAAGGCAGCTACTTGAATCGAAGGAGGATTGAATTGTTTCCAGATATTATCGTCTCTCATGCCAATGCCCATAACTGACCCTGTGAGTTTGATTCTGTTCTGTTGTAAACAGAATACCTCTTTTAACTGTTAGTTTGTTTCAGAATTCGCTGCTGCCCATTTGGTAGTTGGGTTTACCCTCCATGCCATGCCATCTTTAAGCCTGCAAATCGTAGCTACTAAATCTTGTTGACTGGCCCATGAGATGGACTGATCTTTTTATGGGCATCATGTTTTATCCAGTAATTATATTGTTCTTTACTTGATTTTGTTGGATTTGATGATATTTCTCCTAATGTGATTAATTAAGGAAAGCGCTCGATATCAGACCACATGTACCAGGCAGTGAATTACATAAAACACATGCAGGAAAATATCAAACACCTCAATGGAAAGAGAGATGAGCTCGAGAACATGTCTAATACAAGTGTTGTTCTTGGTGAAAAGAACATTTTTATGGGAAGATCAAATAATCAGGTTCCTAATACAATCACGGTTAGCTCGTGCCAAGGTGGTGTTGAGATTTTGATTAATAGTTGCTACATAGAGTTTCTACTTTCAAGATTGCTAAAAGTGCTTGTTCATGAAGGGGTTAGCCTTGTAAGCTACAGTTTAACCAATGTAAATGAGAGGTTACTCCAAACAATCCAATGTGAGGTATACCAGTTGAACCAACTAGCTAGATTACAGTACACCTTAATCAAACCTTCCATTACTAATACCTATTTTTAATTTTCTTGTGAATTATTCATGCAGGTTAGTGATTTGACATGCATTAATCTATCTGTGCTGCAACAAAAACTGAGTGAGGTAGTTCAAACCTAACTGAATCTCAGATGAATTTAACATGTGCTAGGGGGTCCTGTTAATAAGTGTTTTATAACAATATATGTTTATCTTTGAGAATTAATCAACACAAATGTATTGGTGGGACAACGTGCTTCAACAAGGCAATGTGTTGGCTTTTCTGTACTCTGTTGGTTGAGTTGGTTGTGTGTCATGATGACCCTGCTACAACTATCACAAATGGGCCGGGGATTATTATTCTATCATTATATGCAACAAACAATCATTCAAATCTCCCCATGCATAATGCTGCACTTCATTGTTGATCTCTCTATAACATATTTTCCTTTGAAACTCTAGCTGTACTTGCTGCAGGCTGGACGTTCAGGAAGAAGAAATAGTTAGTTTGCTTTGAAATAAGTCTCTATAATGTAGCTAGACAAATTAAGGATAGCCAAATACTTACTTCAAAATTCCACTTTTACTCCTCGTCTTGTTGAAACCTGGATCATTTTTACGGTTGCGAGTTGATCTAAGTATGATGCGTGCTGCTATTTCAGTTTAAGATGATAGCTGGTGTTTTATCATGTATGTTATCACTTATAGAGATAATTTTTGATATTCAATTGCTATTATATGGTTTTCAAATAAAGGATTGTAATGCAGTGTATAGTTAGTCATAATGACATAGCTTCATATGAAATACTTGTAATGGTTTGATTGTGATGCGAGAGCATGGGTCCAAGATTCAATATTCCTTTCTATTTCTTTTTCTGTTTATTGGTTCCGTGGCAGCCTATTCTTCATCAAGGTGGGCAGCTTTTGGGTAGCATAAAACTTCAAGCATGTGTGAACTGTTTTGGACAGCCTAGGTCCAAAACGTGGGCTGTTTTAGGAGCAGGTTAGGCGTGGGTTTTGGCAAGTATTTTGGGCAGGTTCTAGGCGTATGAGTTGCTGGAATTAACAGGTAGTTATTGGGTTATATTTGTAAGGGAAAAATTATGTTAAAACCAAACTGTTTTGGGCTGTTTTTATGTAATGTGTTGGAGCAGTTTTAAAGGTTGTAAACTGCCAAATTAAACTAAGGGTTTGGGGTTGTAGTTTACAAAGAAGCTTAATAATTTTGGGCAGTTTTTGAGGGTTTTGTGGCGGGTTTGAGGTTGTTAGGTGGGCAGCACGGCCAAGGGCTGATTACAAGGGCTGGAATGATTTGTTGAATTCAAGCTTCCGCATACGCATCAGATTGATATAATCATTAAGTTTTTATGGCTTGTTCCCTGTGCAATAACCTAAAGCTCTAGCCTTTCTTGATCACCGACTCACCTATCACAGAGAATGTTGATCATATTTATTTATGCATATATTTTGTTAATTGGATTTATCGCAATCTTAACCAATGTGTTCCATATTACATTATGCATTCTTTCTATATCTCGATGTTGCATTATGCATTTGAATTATTCTTTTGTACTATTAATAGAGATTTACTATGTTTCCACCATCAGAAGGCCGAGCCGCCGCTGCAAGCAAAGATCGCTTGCACTTAGAGGAAGGTCCTACTTAGCTCCATATGACAGATATAATATTCTCGAAATACATCAATGGGGTGGATTTATGGAGCCCTAGCCCTTCCCGCCGCAGTTTGAACCTTTTCTTCAATCTCCATACCATTTTCGCATCTTTAATATTCCATGTTGGTTGTGTATGTCTATCTACTATATTCGCCTCTCAAAGACGCTCACGCACTCATAAATAGTTGACATTTCATAAAGTTTTATTGGTTGTTTCATTTTGATTCGACGAGAATTATTTGTTGTCCTAAAGCAATGTAATTTCCTTGTTACTAACTATTATTTGTATAAGCTTGAAAGAA
>CM028383.1:63910529-63984080 GCA_013146195.2 Codonopsis lanceolata
CCATATAACTCTTCACATGTACTTTCATTACCGATACCAACTCCTTGGATTACGCTTGTCAATAATTTCCATGAGCATCCGACGATGTCGCCTTCAACAAATGTCCAAAATAAATAACTGAGGGCCAAAAATCTGAAGTCATATCTGCAATATAAAACATAATAAATAAGTACATTCAAATACTCAATGTATTCCAATTTTAAAGGAATGAGTTGTCGGCTGATAAACCACGCACTGCTTAACACTATTAATAGACAATGACATGGTTTATCTATGGTTTATTAATAAACCAGTTGATAAACCAAGAGACACGTACTGATAACCCTCGGGGCAAACCTGCCTGCTGGGAAACCAGTTGTCGCTAATATTCACCCGGTTTATCATCAAAACCGCTTGGTGTAAACTCATCGTTACAACTGCTGTCAATAAACATACACTACCTAAGTATTCATGGTTTATCAATAAACCACTTGATAAACCAATTTGCAAAACTGCGTCCAAACTCCTGCCGCTTAGTAACCAAGGTCGCTAATGTACCACTCACCTGGTTTATCTATGGTTTATCAATAAACCAGTTGATAAGCTAAGGGGTAAACCTCACTTGGAAACCAAGGTCGGCACGTACCACTCACTGGGTTTATCTATGGTTTATCAATAAACCAGCTTGATAAACTGCGGGTAACCTCGCCGCTTGGAAACCAAACACAATTAACCCACTCACCGGTTTATCTATGGTTTATCAATAAACCGCTTGATAAGCTATCAATAAAACCTCGCTGCTGGGAAACTGGTCGCTAACAGCCACCACTGGTTTATCTATGGTTTATCAATAAACCAAATGGATAAGCTGCGGGTAAATAAGCTAAGTGGGTAAACCCGCTTGGAAACCAAAGTCGCTAACACCACTCACCGGTTTATCTACGGTTTATCATAAACCACTTGAAGCCAAGTGCAAACCTCGCCGCTTGAAACCAGTTGTCGCCATCACCACTCACCTGGTTTATCTACGGTTTATCAATAAACCGCTGATAAGCCAAGGGGTAAACCTCCGCCGCTTGGAAAACCGTGTCAGCAACAACACCACCTGTTTATTCTATGGTTTATCAATAAACCAGCTTGATAAGCTGCGGGTAAACCTCGCCGCTTGGAAACCAGGTTGTCGCTAATCACCACTCACCTAGTTTATCTATGGTTTATCAATAAACCAGTTGATAAACCAAGGGGTAAACCTGCTGTTTGGAAACCAGTGTCAATTAACAGCCACTCACCTGGTTTATCTATGGTTTATCAATACACCAGTTGATAAACCAGTTTGCAAACTCCGCCAAGTTTAGTAACCAAAGTGTCGCTTAATCCGACACTCACTCGTTTTATCTATGGTTTATCAATAAACCAGCTTGATAAACCAAGTGGGTACACTGCCGCTTGAAACCAGCCTCTCACTAACAAAGAACTCACCTCGTTTATTCTATGGTTTATCAATAAACCGCTTGATAAACCAAGTGGGTAAACTCAAGCTTTTGAAACCAAAGATTCAAGTGCTATCAGACACTCACTGTTATCAATGGTTTATCAATAAACCAGCTCATAACCCGCTTGCAAACCCGCTGTCAATTCAAGCCGGAAACCATGTAAGTTAACAGACACTCACCGGGTTTATCAATAAACCGCTTGATAAATCGCTGCAAACCTGCGCTTACTAACAGCTGTCGGCTATCAGACACTCACCTGGTTTATCTATGGTTTATCAATAAACCACTTGATAAACGACTTGATAAACCAATTAGCAAACCAAGGCAAACTCATCGCTTATTAACCGCTGTCAATAATCGACACTCACTAATGGTTTATCTATGGTTTATCAATAAACCGCTGATAAACCAAGGGTAAACTCCGCGCTTCGAAACCGTAGTCAATTAATGCACTCACTGGGTTTATCTATGGTTTATCAATAAACCAGCTTGATAAACCAAGGTAAACCTCGTTTTGCTTAAAACCTGTCGCTTAATGACACTCTCACCTGGTTTATCAATGGTTTATCAATAAACCAGCTTGATAAACCGCTTGCAAACCTCGCTCGCTTACTAACCGTTGTCAATTAACGACACTCACCGGTTTATCTATGGTTTATCAATAAACCACTTGATAAACCAAGGGGTAAACCTGCTGCTTGGAAACCAGTGTCAGTTAACAGACACTCACCTGGTTTATCAATAAACCAGTTGATAAACCAGTTTGCAAACCAAGGTGCAAACTCGCTGCTTGTTTAGTAACCGCCTCGATGCATGTTAGGTGCCAATGTATAAGGTACCAGTTCAAAATGCACATGATTGTTGAATAGTTGTGCATTTTGCAAAGAAAGACCAGTTTTGAGCCATGGTTGAATTTGCAGAAAAATCAAATGGATTCAGATGAATGTTTATGGAAACGAACCTGAATACTAAGCATACTAAGCACAAAATTGATGTGCTTGCTCTCGAATTTGGAAGAAAACTTTTCTCGAACTCCACGACGCCGACCGAGGGTGGGAGTATTCGACAAGGGGAACGAACCTGATTACTTAGCAGTTAGCACACACTTGATGGGCTTCGAAACCCCTTCGAATTTGGAAGAGAACACTGGATTTCGAATATTACAAATTTGAGTAACGATCCTAACGAACTTTGTCGAACTCGCTCGCGGCTGAGGGCCGAGGACTGAATATTCGATAGTGAGCATTCGTATACTTAGGTATAATCCCACATACGTATAATGTATAAAATCGAGCCCTACAAACCAATACCAAAAAAAAAAAAAGGATAAATGAAGGGTAGTTTAGACATTTTACACCCTACAAACCAATACCAAAAAAAAGAAAAGGATAAATGAAGGGTAGTTTAGACATTTTACAGCTTAAAATGGCCATATAAGAACCTTTTTTTTGGTGTGGCAAAAAGACCAAGTCTTGTTTGACTTGGCCCTTTTTTGTAAATGCCAAAAAAAAGGGATTCCGATTAGAGTTTGTTAGACACAATTTGGAGACTCGACGATAGACACATGGTCGAGGTCTCGAGGTCTGGATGTTAGACAAAATAAGTAAGCACGCGTGACTATTTTGGGCTGTGAAGAAGTGTGGTACTTTGTGGGATCGTGTTAATCCCCTGTAACCCTAGCCTAGGTAGAGGCGTAGTACATTGAAAACTCTTTATTGTAATTCCTCATCGATTTATAGTGAAGTTGAAGTTGTTGTTTGCCTTGGAGTGGATTAAACCACGTAAAATCATTTGTTACCTTTTGCTTTATTTCGTTATATTTTCTATTATCTTTTTTTTTTATTTTTTTTGATGAAACAGGGACGGTACCCTACAGGATTTTATTTATATAAAAGAAATGATACAAGCTAGAGGGGGACAACCAGCCTGGCCCTATTATTTTCTATTATCTTGCCATTATTCGTCCAAATACTTGGTACTATTATTTTCGACCGATTCGCTTCCGCATTGAAGATATAAACTTGGAATTCTTGAGACACGAATTTCCCCGTTTTTATAACAAACTGGTATTAGAGCTTTGGGCTAGTCGAAATTTTGAGATCACGAGATTGGAGTTTTGCTTTAAGATGGCAGAATTTGGAAATTCTACGCAATTCCAATTGGAGAAATTTAATGGAAGTAAACTGATCCAAGTATGCCAGCTGGACTTAATGGGGGACATGTAGTGATTTACCTATCAATCATGAACATGTAGAGGTTCGAGTTTGACAAGAGCAAATTGATCCAGGTCAAGTAGATGTTTACTCACTTAAGAAATTAGGTAAGGACGAGCTCGACAAGAGCGATCTCATCCAAGTCAAGTAGGCATATTATACTCTATGACTAACAATCAATCAGGAATATAAGTCCAATCAAGAACATCGGAACAAGTATTTTAGTTACGTTGCAAGCATGAACATCAATTCAAATCAATATCTCGAAACTAGTATTCTAGTTAAACGAATGTCAAAGGTCATAGGGATTGATCGTTGAGCCGATATTGTTCAATGACTCACTAGTATCGACTCCGTCGAGTCATCTTTATTATTTCAACCAAATAGAGTTTGAACACTATATGTGTTCAGAGACTCTTTTCTATGTTCTCGTTTGAAGCATAACTAGGTTTTTGTTCCATTTGGGAACACTAGTTCAAAAATCACTAAGTCAAGTATAAAAAGGGAAGCCTAAGTCGATTATTGTTAAATCAAGCTTAGTTCAATTTCAATTCATAATTCCACTTAATAATAGAATCCAAGTTCAACACAAATCAATGATTGCAGAACAAATCACACATGAAGGCAAGAACATTCAATATGCTCAAAAGTCATATTATAAAAACACGTAGAAGAATTAATTCTTGTCAAGGTAAAAATCATGCTTTTAGTCATAATATCAAATATACATAGTATTCCAAATTCAATTATGAAACCAAGATAAGTCATAATTTAACCATCAGTCCATTATATACCATCCAGGACTACTCCGTTAGTCTAGGATCAAGAAGTCATATACTTTTAAACATAAATCTCTTCCTAGAATAATAATTCATTCTATAACCCAAAAGTCCATAGTAGTCCAAGACTTAGGTAAACACTAGCGGTGATAATTTGTAAGGTCAAACCATACCGGCGAGTCTTAGATAACAACTTAGTTATCCTAACGACTTATACAAGTAGAGTCCATGTATAGAGTACTAAAGAAAGTCTCAATCCAACTCATCTCATAGAATAGTTCTCAAATTCATTATCTTGGGTTCTCCAAAACATTTACAAGGCGACTCTAGTGAGTCGGTATTCCAACAACAACAATCACGATTCCTTAAGTTTCATACATGCGTAACTTTGTAAGCCTGGCGAAAGACCATGATAAAATTGAAGTACTAAGACATGTTGATCCAAATTATGATGAGGGCACATAATGAGCAGATTTTTAAATCTATCTCAAGACTAGTGAAATGTTTCACCTGGTTCATTTTGGAATGACATGATTTGTTTTCTATATTCAGTGAGAGATGCATGCTTGTAATATTTACTCATAAACAAATCATATAATTGAGCCCAAGTATAAACACTACTAGGTGTTAGATTCATAAACCATCATTTTGCTAGATCTTTTAACGCACTGGGAAAGTATTTCATTTTAACTTGATCTTCAGTCAACCCTCCTAAAGGAAAAGTACTCATCATGTATTCATAATCTCTTAAGAAACTGACAGGATCTTCGTGAGGCATTCCATGAAAGGAAGGTATAACATTAAAATAATGGCCTTTTAGTTCGAAATTCCTTACAGCATCTGGTAAGACTAGACATGATGTTACTACATTTAATGAAGGTCTATTGAAATCATTAATAGTTCTTTGATTTACCACTACTTCCATATTTCTTCTAGCGGGTTCTTCTTCTCTTTGATTCACATTAACTGGATGAACTGGATTTTTAGGATTTTGATTAATATCTTCCATTGTAGGATCGACCGGAGGATCCTCTTGATTCAATTGTTCTTGATTATCAGGCAGAGGAGCTAGATTTTCAAGATCTTCTTGATTCCTTCTAATATTTTTTATATCTTGATTCAGTTCTACCAATTTGGGATTCAAAGATCTACGACCGTGCATAAAATAAATTAAAGCAATTTAAAAACAACTAACTATTAAAAACAAATAAAATAAAATCTTTTTGTATTTTTATTTTTTATTAAAACTGAAAATTAAACTAAACTAAAAATTACGTTACCAACAAACTAACTACGTGAACTAGCTTCTCCCCGGCAACGGCGCCAAAAACTTGATCGATATCTTATTTTAATTATTTCCTTGCAAGTGGACAAGACTATTATATAATAGTTTTGGAAGCAAGGGTCGAACCTACAGAGACAAGAGATTATAGTGCAATTTATCGATAGCAAATTATTAATCTAAGAGGGGTTTTTATAATTATTTTATTCTAATCTACTATTATTATTTAGGTGTTTAACTAATTAGCAGCAATTACAGGTTATGAAGATCTTATGGTGGATGGCAATCTAGGATTCGGGTTTCACTTGTATCTCATCTATGTTTAATTCAAAATAATTATCATTCAATTTCTTGGGTTCGTTCACAAAAGATAGATATAGTCTGTTGAATTATTGGTTCAGCCTCCATCCCCGAATCATTCATCCATTCTATATCCTAAGCATAAGAACATATGATCTATCTGTCACCTAGGTCATGTATGAACCTGACCCTAACTTATCACTCTCGTACATCGATAGGTCCAATTTATTGTGATGGTGAGTCAGTGTACGACATATGCACATTGGTCATGCAGTTATCCGCACCTCTAGGCCTTTATCATTTGCGATTACATTCATTTGTTCAAAGCGAAATAATAGAAGGATCGATAAACACCACAATCAACAAGAATTGAATGAACATAAATATGAATTAAAACATAAATTCGATACAAGTTACCGCCCACCTCCTAGATTAGTGATGATTTAGTTCATCATAGACAATGAACAGCACATGAAGATAAATGGAAACATGATTTTGATCTTCAATACTTGTAATTACACAATCTAAATATGTTATACAACCTAAAATCTATCCTAAAGCTATACAAAACTGTTTCCAGCCGTTTCTAGATTGCTTAGGCTTTGGCTACCGACTCCTATTTATACCGAAGAGTTGTATTGCAATCGAATCTGCAGTGAAAACACGACTTTTACGCGTTCTGACCACCTTTCGGTCGCAAGGTATGGAGCACCTTGCGTCCGCAAGGTCCTTTGAATTCCGGGCTTTGATTTCTTCAAGTTACTGTTCACCTTGCGACTGCAAGGTCTCCAGCCTATTATTTCTTCTTTTCTTCTTCAAATTTCATCTCGGACCCTTCTTGGAATTTACATATAAAAGCCTTGTGCTTTGCATATTTTCACTAAAAACCCTGAAACTCACAAAACTCATTGAAAACACATATCAGTAGCCAAAAGCCTCGTGAATTAGCATAATTTAAGTCTTAGAAGCATATAAAATCGACGTATAAAATACATCGATCAGTAACATAGTCATTTCCCGGCAAAAACTAGCAGTTACACTATTGAAGAAATCGCGGTGCAAAAAATAATACAATAAAATTGAAGAATCGCGATGCAAAACTAATGACCTCCATAGTGCGTCTACGGTTCATTAAGGGTATCGTAGTCATTTTACCACCAAAAGTAACTTTTTCCGGTTGAAAATAAAAATTGTGTACTTTAGCGATTAAAAGTTTCAAAAAGTGGACCGACCCATAATTTAAAAAAAAAACATAAATGGAGAAATATAATACCTTTTTCTTCCGCTTAGTCAAACTTCTTTCTTCGAACGTATCTCTCTTCTTAGTTTTTATTTAGGGTGTAAATGGTTTGACTTGATTCGACGTGAAACAAAATACGAGCTGAACCGTGTGTCATCAGTTTGTAAAAAATCAAACTGAGCTGAATTGTTTAACATATTGATCCAAACTGAACCAAACCGCGATGGTTCGACTTGGTTTGGCTCAGTTTCGTGGTTCGGTTTCATAGTTCGACCCGCTTTCAAAAAAAAATTATTTGATTTTAATATTTAAGTAAACCAAAAAAATAAAATTAAAACAAATTGAAAAAATATCAAAAATTCAAATATAATGCAAATACATAATGTTTAGATGTTTTCATACAATCTCCCAAATTAAAAATTTTTTTTTTGAATAAAGGAATTCACACATGAACTCATGAAACACATAATAGTCAATACATTCAATCCAAAAAATATAACCAAAATACTACAAAGTACTTGATATCAAGTTAAAACATTTATCTAAACTTCAAAATACTAGAATGAAAATGTGCTTCATAAGGGCTTTCCACATGATGATTAGAAGATGACGAGAGAGTAGACAACACCGGAGAGGAAGGCAAGGATGGGAGTCTAAAGGTCAGAATGCCAAATGTCAGGATTCTAAAAGATTGCTAATTTGCTAGCTCAATTCGATGATTTAGCTTCATGGTTCGGCTCGAAACGGTTTTGTTTTGTTCAGTTTGACTCGACTTGACATGTCAAACCATGAGCCGAACCGAACCATTCGGTTTCTCAAAAACACAAACCGAACTGAACCATATAAGCTATGAAACTGAACTAAACCACTCGGTTTGACTTGGTTCGACTTGGCGTGGTATGGCTTGGTGGATCAGATTGACACCTCTAGTAGTATCATCTTCCGATGTTAGATTACTAAGAAAGGAGAGAATCTGATTTTCATATTGGACTTCTTGAAATGATGGTGTTAGGTGACAACCTATCTGAATTAAATGACACTTACAGTAGAAAAATAAAGTCGATAGCCAGAAGGAAGGTAATTGTAAGGGTAAAATAGGCATGGCCTATTTTGGTTTTGTTTTTCCTTTCTTGGTCCCTAAGTTTATGCATTTTTGGAAACAAAATCTTTAATTAGATTTTGGTTTTTCTTGGTCCTAAAGTCTATGAGACATTTTTGGTAACAAAATATTTAATTAGATTTTGGTTTTCTTGGACCTAAATCTTAGGAGTTGTTTTTGGAAACAAAATCTTGGTGAAATTCCTTCATGAATCCGTGCCATAGAATCCTAGTCCATACGGTAATAAAATCTAAGATTTATGGTAAGTGTATTTAGTTCTTAACTCTAATCATTTTCCTTGTTGGAGTTTGCTTCCTTTTTTGTAGGACTTCTCCTCATTATAAATAAGAGTCATGGGCAACGGCTGGAGTACGCATCGTGAGAGAAAAGAGAGCTGATTCAGAAGCAAAACTTCAGATTCCTGAAGCTATCCAGTTTCCAGATGTGCAACAGTTTTTGAATGTAGCTTCGGATGTTATAACATTAGAAGCGACATTGGGCATTGATGTTATTTTGACTTCCTAGCTGATTTTAGGAAGCTATTTGTTTCTTCCCACGTTTTCTATACCTGTTTTTCTGTGGGTGTTTTGCTCTTCAAGACTTGTTGTCTTGTGAGAGTGTTTTGTTTTGTGAAATACTCTTTTTGTAAAACAATTAATCTTTTTAGTGAAATCTTTTTGGCCATGAGGCTAGATCTACAAGCGTAGGCTTGTAGATTGTTTGGTAAACATTTGTGTTTAAATTAGTGCTTTATTTTAAAGTCTTCCGCTGTTTTACTTTTTCTGGCCATTGTGACTTCCATTGTAGCTACATCGGCAGCTACATTGGAAACAACATTGGCTGTTTTTGGAGAATCCTAGCTATTTGTGTTCTTTCAGTAATAGAGAGATTCTCGCATGTAATTACCTCAGGTCTTATGGAAAAGAGTAAGCAAGTGAAAACCAGAAAAGGTTAGGGGTTTGGAACCCATGAAATGAAGTAAAATATTCTGATAGGTTTGAGTATAGAACCAATATGTTAGTTTTTAAGGCTACTTACAATAATCCAAAAATTCAAAGGAATAAGCGGTAGATTTTAACTTTCTTATCTAGTAAAACACACAGATTTATCAACTGGTTTCTCCTTTTTTATCTTCGTCTTCTTGACATTATAGCACTTCTCTTTAACTCAATTATTTTAGTTTATTCACGAGTAATTACTACATACACACAAATTTTCTTAACATTTCAATATCTCTAATAATATCTTTCCCAAACATAATAAAAAAAGTAAAATCATATTATTTTCTAAATTAAAATAAAGTTTGAGTCTCTCGACTTAGTAAGAGTATTTTTGTCATATTAAAAAATAGGCTTAAATCGTAATTTTGTCATCCTACTTTGACGAGTTTTTCATTAAGATAACTCTACTTTTTTTCTCGCTTTAATCACCATATTTGGCATTTGTTTCACATTCATCACTCTATCCAATTTTTCTGATGAAAATTTTATAACATTTTTTAAAACCCAAAAATTCCCTTAACTTACCTCCACCTCAAACTTCATCTTCAACCTTAAGAAATGCTCATCTCCCCACCCCCCCCCCCCAACTACTACTGAACTTCACTATCATCGACCCTTTCTCACCACCACAACCGAATACCATCACAGCCTATTTCTCATCAAATTATCATTCCCCTTCCTTCCCACCGTCTCCACAATCTCTCTCTCCTACTACCGCAACAGCTACTGGAGTTTCGATCGGCGCATTTGAAGACTTGTTGGCCAACTTGTGTATAAGATCTGGGTCTAGTACTCTACTCCTAATCTTATGACCGACATGTAAGAGAAAATAGATATGGGTTTGAGGGTTGAGGAGAAAATATAGATTTACCCCTGAAAAGAGATTTACCCCTAAGAAGAGACTCTGCAAGTATTATAATAATTTTGGAAATATACAAGTTGCAATATCGATTTTTGTAAGCACACCCATCAAAATCCAAAGTTCTTCAGGAAAGTGGCTTAATTACACTACATTAGAAGTTCCAATGTTTTAACCGTGATTAAATAATTCAAATGTCTCTATCCATTTTTTCTCACATATGTTACATGCTTATACCGAAATTTTCGACACATTAACTATAAATAACTTATAACAAGTTAAATAAGAAATTGAAATAAATAATTAAATAACTAAATTTTAGACACGTTAAATTTATAAATAACAATTGCGTGGGCTTAGTAATTTGTTTTCTATACTTTGTGATGTGGAAAAATCTCAGCTTGGGCCGTCCGTATGATAGGTTGGATATCTGGGCTTAAATCTACTTCCTTAAACCTATTTAAGAACACATAAAATCTTAGTGGAAATGCAAGACTTGGCCTCGCGAAACCACTCCGACGTGAGAGTAAGTATCAGATGTGAATGTCAAAAGGGAATTTGACAGAGTTTCTAGGCTCAAGGAAGAGTGTGTACCTTGTTTAGGGCTTATGGATGGGTATTTTTAGGCCCTCAATGTCATTGAATCCGTCTAGGATTCAGTTCCTTAGATACACAGTCAATCAAGGAGAGAATCCCTTGAGTTTAGGCATGATATGCAGCTGGTCGCGTGAATGTAGGAACAGATAAGGTAAATGCCCTGCTCGGCTATGGAAGCCTTTGACTTATCTTAGAGAGCAAGCTTCCAGAGTTTCCTGCTCGACGCGTGCTCGGACGAGCATGGCTCTACCCGGCTATTTGATGCGTACTGTTTTGAGGTAAGTGTAGATCCCGGGCGTGGCCCCTGGTCGGGCAGGCAAGGCCGGTGCTCGACCCGGTTTAGACGGGAGTTGCACTACTCGTTACTTGGTATATCAGTTACTTTGTCAGCTAGTCTGGCGGGCCTGACATTAATTATGCTCATGACTGGCACGTGGTGTTAGCTCGTGCCTTGCTCGTGACCCGACTTGGGCCGGGCACATCAGTGGCCCCTAGTTCCTTATCTGGCGAGTATTTATGCTCGGAGCGGGGAGCGTACGTGCTGGGTGGTGTTGCTCTGACTCCGGGCTTCAACACTTGTGAATTTTTTGAGAAAATATTAACTACGCCGAGTGCATTTGTGGAAGGTTCTGGAACCTTGGCTGGTGGACAGTTAGAGCGTACTGAGGCAGCTTGCTGCTGAGGGTGCACCGGGCGAGTGGACGAAGGGGCGCGTGAGCCATAAGAGATTAAGGCGATTGGATGGGGGTGCGGACCATGAAGCGACGCATTTAATGCGGCGTGTTTCTGATGATGTGACCCAACCCTCCAGACGCCGTTTCAGCCTCCTCCTTTCCCCCCAAAAACGCCAACCCTGCCCTATAAAAGGCCCCTCCTCCCTCCTTCCAACCTTTTTACCGTTTCTTGATTTTCTAGAGAAAGAAAATTCTGGTGAGCCTCTATTGTTGTTGCCCTGAACGTGCCCAGACTCCGGTAACCTTGCACTCTGATTTCTAGCTTTCGTTCCTTTGCGGCATTTCAAGCTTTACCTTGGCTTTGTATTTCCCCCCTGATTGCTCACAGAAGACACATTCAACCAGGACTAACAGTAAGTTTCTGACCCTCTTCTTCCTACTATGTTCTTGGTCTTGCTTGGTTTAATGAGGGTTTTCTGGTTTTTTCCCTTCATCTTCATCTTCATCTGCTTCTAGGTAGGAGGTTAAGATTAAGAACGACCCTTTAGGTAGAGATCGAGGAAAAGACCATGTGGTCTTACTCGCTAGGCGGGCATGGCCCCTTTGGTGTACCTAGACTTGGGAATTTTCCCCATTTTGCTTTATCGGTTATCCGGGCAGAACCTTGATTCTCCTTCCTCGATCTCTTTGTAGATGTTTGATATTTCGGAGAATGGCCACGAGGCCTTCAGCTACGGTGGAAAGAATGACTCTTTGAGCAGCGAGAAGACTCCTCCCGTTGACTATGAGTCGGATGAGGGAGCGAGATTCGTAGTGGGTCCGGCTATCCGTGGGCACGTGGTCCCCCCCCCCAATAGTTGATCTAGTTGATTCCTCTAGTGGGCAAGACTCTGGAGAAGAGAGTGTTACTGGAGGCTTTATTGGCGGGCAGGGCCCCGAGCAGCAGGGAGCTGACGTTGAGCGTGTGGTCAAACCAGTAAGGGCCGAGCAGGGAGAGGCGGCTGGAGAGGCCTCAGATTCTGATGAGGCAGACAACATGCCCCTTGCCCGGCGCCTAAAGAAGACAAGTCACACTCAAGTGGAAGCCACACTTCGGGATGAAGTAGATGGCCGAGATAACATTCCCCTTGCTCAATGCTACATAATGGTCGGCGGCTCTCAAGTGGAGGTCGCACTTGATGGAATTGCTGATGAAGATAAAGAGCCCGACTGGCATGTGAATACAGATGAGAGCCGGTATGCTGCTCACTAGGCTACTCTGGATACGGCGGATAAGGTGACTGCATGGCTCTCCTCCCTTGGCGTTGACTCCGCTAATTACCGGGCAAGCAAGATGGACGTGCCCATCAGAGTAGCACTGTCCCGCAAGCAAGGGAACAAGCTCCTATTCTTTGCCGACTTCTTCTGGGTTGGACTGCGCCTCCCGCTAGAGCCTTTCTTAGTGGACTTTCTGCACAAGACCAAAGCCGTGCCCTGTGACTAGATGCTGAATATTGTCCGGGCAGTCACAGCCTTCACGGTGGCGTGCCGTCTGCTGGGTTTCGAGCCTTTCTTAGGAGATAGTTTTATTTCTTTTGGTTGTTGTAGAGGTAAGGCTCCTTTGTCCCCCCCCCCCCTCTTTGTCGGGGTAAGGCTGGTTGTCCCCCTCCTAAGTTTTTTGTGTTCCAATAAATTTGTGCAGGTGCCGTCCTGCTTTAAAAAAAAAAAAGAAGATTAGAGTGAGGTCCAACTCCAACTTTCTGAGGTTGCTGTCCGATGTACCTGGGAAAGTGGAGGCCTGGGATAGGAGGGTTTTATTTATTGAATCTCGGGATGGGTGGCCACTCGCGCCCACTGCGACCAACGAAATAAAAATTCCCAAGGCCTCCAAACAAGACTTCAGCTTGGGTGAGATAGCTCAACTGACGTCTTTGAAGGCTGCCGTGGGAGTCAATGAGGAAAACGAAAGAAGGGTCGGCCAACATTTTTTGCTTGTTTGGAAAGAGATCGTGTGCAATCCACGCAATATGTGCTTGGCCGGCGTGATGTGAACAGAAGTCCTGGGGGTGGAGCCCCATTTAGTCCACGTCCCTGAGAGCCCTCAACCGTACTGGGGTGATTGCCATGGGCAAATGTTTAAGCCCGAGTGCATAGAGTGCCAACGCTTGGGCCCCGGCCCAGTTGCCCGCTCCCCGCGAATATTCTAGTTCCTGTTTTGATTAACCTTTATTTTTCAATAGTGCTGACTGTGTCTTGTCTGATTTTAGGGATGAAGAACTTGGTGTTGCTTAAAATGATGAAGAAGCAGGCTGATCAGCGGGCAGCCGATCTAAAGGCCAATGAGCCCGTGGCCTTGCCCAAGGTTCCATTCTGTCCGACCGCAAAGAAAACACCGGCCTCGAGCAGGGCCGCGAGTCCGATCAAGAAGATAACTGCGCCAAAAGTCATCATTAATGCGTAGAAAGAGGTCGTTGTGGCATTACTAATAAAGCCGCCAAGCCCCCGGTTGCCAACATCTTCGTGGTCCCCGTCGCCAAGGATGCCAAGGCCACGAGGAAGAGAAAAAAGAGTCCCACTCCTCCCCCTTCTAGGTCCGTCCACCCCCGGGGCTTGAGCTCTAATCCTGCCCTATCTGTCCTTGTCCAAGGGGAGGCCACCTGGAAACAGGCCGGCTTTGTGATGCCCTCCACCACTAGCGCTACCCGGGCACTGGTGAAAGAGATATCTGGGGATGCCCCCATGCTAGGGGGCTTGGATCTACATGCACGCGGGAGCTTGAGAGGCCTGGTGTGCAAAGGCATTATAGAGAGGGTCATGCATGATGACCTACTTTACTTCTTTGCTTGTTGTCCGCAGATTGCCTCAACTTGTACCAATTTATATGACTGGTACAATGAAGAGAAGGAGGCTCGCAAAAAGGTGGAGGCGAACTACAAGGCTCTCGAGAGCCTGCTGAAGGAAAAGGTCGAGCATGTGGCCACTATGGCCGACCAACTGGAGACCAACAGTGCCGCTGCCAAGAAAAAGGAAACCGAGTTACTCGAACGAAACTTGCAGCTGGTTGCCAAGAACAGCACTCTGGCTGCTGAGAAAACTGAGTTGGTTGGCCAGATGAAGAAGAACCAGGCTGATCTGGAGAAGGGGAAGAATGCCCTTGAAGCGGCCACCCTCCAAAGGGAGCATTTGCAGGTGGAGCGGGATGCTCTCAAAATACAGGTTGTCAAGGATAAAGACCGCATGGCCGAGATGTTGGGGAAGCTGATGAATGCTAAGGAAACTGCTGATATGATTCCTAGACGCGTACTCGCGATGGAGGAATCAAAGAGCATGCAGCACGGCAAGCGAAGAACGTCAATGAATTAATGGATTGTGACACCTTGACCCAATGCTACGATCCGTTATTGAACGTGGTACTCCGCGATCCAATTACGAGACGAACACGAACCTTGTTATAAGGAAGAACGCCACAATAGGGATGAATATCCTATTGATAAGTTTAGGTTTCAATTACTTAGTCTCTCACCAAATAATCACAAGTTCAATGAAGAACAAGGAGGTTTTGAAAAACACTCCAAAACTATATTAATCAATAATCAGAAAGTTGTCTACAAAACAATAAACCACAACCATTATTTATATGGGTTGTGAATCCTAAACCTAAAAGTAAAAGGAAAAGTCTAAGTAGAATCAACTTAGGAAACTACTTAAAATTCACTTAGGAAACTACTTAAAATTCACTTAGGAAACTACTCAACTTACCTAATCTATGTAGGCAATAATTAGGTAAGTTACCTAATCTATTTAAGAAACATAAATCCTCCAAAATAAGGAAAATCTACAAATCCCGTTTTTTGTAAAGGCCTAATTTTCAAAGTTGCATTTTGACCCCCTAAAGTCTTCCTTTAGGCGTTAAAAGCTTCCAAAGTCATTGTATGACATTAACGAACATTTCTTGAGTCTTCAAGTCATCATCCATGAAATCTAAGGCTTCACAACGCATGTTTGAATTTGTAGAGTAGCCATTGTAATAGCCTGAATCTCCAATAAATCCACGAATTAAATTTGTATGGAACTCTTGAATCTTCCAATTATACTCTATGTATTTTAGAACCCTTGAACCTCGATCCATGCTCATATGAACCCTCGAACTTTGATCTACATGCTTCAAATGCCTCTCCCTTGCTTGTGACAATCTTGGTTCTTGGTTGGTATAGACACCCCAATTTCGTACCCCTGGTATGTGACATGACATAAAATATCAAGACCTGTTAAAACATTAACAAATGTCAAGTTACAGGGTCAAAAGTGCAAAAGGACAAAGCAGGATGCGCAAAAGAATGAAATGCAGGGTTCAAAGTGCAAAAAATAAAAAATGTGAATAGTAGTAGCACCACCCATGCCAAATCTTGGCATGGCGACAAGATTGGCTTGGTGGCGCCCAAAAGTTGCTTCCCGGCTCCCAGAATTTGCTACAGTGGACGCAATGTCCAGTTCTGTCTGCGCTGTGTACATCTGATTGAATGCACAAAGAAGGAAATTAAATTCCTTCTGTGTCCTTTATCCAGCCTATAAATAAAGGCCTCTGGGTCGACCTTCAGCATAGAATTTCAGCGATAAAAATCCTCCGTGTTCTCGTTACGCTGGAGAAATAGAGAGCGAAGTGAGATAGTGAGCGATCACCTCAAAAAGCCTCGAAACCCTGCCAAACCTCCTCCAAACACAAAACCAACCGGTAGAAGTGAGTCTTAGCCCCCCAGCTAGGTATCCACCCTATTTCCCCGGTCCAAAAATCATGGAAAGAGCAGTTGCTCTGCCCGATTTAAAAGACCAAATCAGCTAGAAATAAGTCGTTATTCTGCCAGATTTCAGCCTATTTCAAGCAAACACAACAACCAAAATAAACAGTTACTCTGCCCAAATCCCAAGTCCAAAAGTAACTTTCAGAAGCAGTCACTCTGCCCGAATCCACACAACAACAACAACAACAACAACAACAACAAAGACTTCCTCTCCCTGAAGGACGGAGCGAGCACACCCTAGGCCGTCAGTAAGTTTTATTTTAAAGTTTTTATTTGTAAAAGTATTATTTTCAATTCGGCCCAATGTAGATATATAAGCAGTTGTGCTGCCCGGATTTAGTTAGGAAATCGTATTAAAAAGAGCCGTTATTACAACATATGGATTTTTGTTAAAGCATGCTTTTCTTGCTCATTTATTTCTGAAACTGATCAGTTTATTTCCATAAAATTACAACATTTCTCTTGGCCTATTCATGTGATGTTTACTTGTGTATATGCATGATGTGATTTAAGGGATCGTAGAGACCTATGGGATGACCTTATAACTTCTTGCTCAAGCTTTCCTGATTCTCCTTGGATTATTGGTGGAGATTTCAATATCATCCTCCATCCACATGAAAAATCTGGCGGAGTTGGATGGGATCGAAATGGGGCTCTAGAATTTCATGCGTGTATTGCTGCCTCGGGCCTTATTGATATGGGTTATTCAGGAAGTCCTTTCACCTGGTGGAACAAGAGAGAGGGTTCAGCAACCATTCATGAGCGCATTGATCGGGTCCTTTGTAATCCGAAGTGGCTGGACCATTTTCCTTCAACATTTGTTCAACATCTCAACAGGACCTGCTCAGACCACTCTCCTCTTCTTGTTTCTTTCAAGCAACGATCTTCTCATCAGCCGGCTGCTTTTCGTTTTATCAACGCATGGACATGCCATACGTCCTTTAAAGACACGGTTTTGCATGTATAGGCTAAGCCTGAAGTTGGGAGACCTCTGATTCTTTTTTCCCGAAAGCTTCATAATGTTAACAATGCCCTCAAAATCTGGAACAAGTCGACTTATGGTAATATATTTGATAATTTAAAGGCTGCGGAGGATGATGTTTTGGAAAAGGAGTTGTTATTTGAGCTCAATAATTCAGATTCTAACAGGGAACAACTTATGGCAGCTCAGGCTAACCTCAAACAATTTTTAAATCGAGAAGAGCACTATTGGCGTCAAAAGGCTAAAGTAAAGTGGCTTAAGGAAGGTCAAGGGAATACTCGTCTCTTCCATTCATCGGTTCGGCAGACCCAACGTCGTCTCCATATCCATTCTATATCTGATATTGATGGTACGGTCCTTACCTCGGAGGTTGATATTAAAAACGTTGCAGTTCGTCATTTTCAGTCTCTCCTTCAAGCGAAGCCTGTTAGTTTCTCTGATCTAGAGATGATCCCTACAATTGTTACAGATGAATGGAATGTCTCTCTAACTTCCCCCCCCCCCCTCTTCTACTGAAATTAAAGAGGCTATTCATAATCTTAATGGAGATAGTGCAGCTGGCCCAGATGGATTTATTGGCTGTTTTTATAAGGATTGTTGGGACATTATTGGTGATGATTTCCATCGGGCCATTCTTGAGTTCTTTTCGGGATTTAGCCTTCCTAAGGCTTGGACTAGAACCCTTATTTCTTTGATTCCCAAAGTGGAAAGGCCGAATTCTTTCAAGGATCTTCGTCCTATAAGCTTATGCAATTTTTGTTCGAAGGTTATATCTAAAATCCTCTCTACCCGGCTTGCTCCCATCTTGCCTCACATAATATCGGAAAATCAAAGTGCTTTCACTAAAGGTCATACCATCCAGGATAATATCCTTTTGGCCCAAGAAATGATGAGCCATCTTAATAAAAAGGTGCTTGGCTCTAATGTGGTCTTGAAATTGGACATGGCGAAGGCTTTTGATAGAGTTTCCTGGATTTTTCTTACTTGGGTTCTTCGCAAATTTGGATTTCATGAAATATTTATTGATCTTATTTGGAGGTTAATATCAGACAACTGGTTTTCGGTTCTGATTAATGGTGGCGCTGAAGGT
Organism: Codonopsis lanceolata; assembly: GCA_013146195.2. Classification (NCBI taxonomy): domain Eukaryota; kingdom Viridiplantae; phylum Streptophyta; class Magnoliopsida; order Asterales; family Campanulaceae; genus Codonopsis; species Codonopsis lanceolata. Next base: position 63,928,896 of record CM028383.1, read on the forward strand.
TTCTTCCGCTCTTCTCGTGGCCTTCGCCAAGGAGATCCCTTATCTCCTAGCCTTTTTATTATAGCAGCTGAAGTTTTAAGTAGAAGTCTTAACAACCTCCATAATCAAGTGACTTCCTCTATTTTCTCGACTTCAAGTGGTTGCCCGGTGGTCTCCCATCTAGCTTTTGCTGATGACATAATCATTTTTTGTAATGGGAGCAAAAAATATATCCTTCTTCATAAGGATACGATCAGAAATTATGAAGCTGTTTCGGGTCAACTTGTTAATACTTCTAAGAGTTCTTTTTTCTTGGGGCTGAATTCAGATGCCAATCGCTCTGCTCTCACTTCTGCTTCTTTGGGCTATAGTAGGGGCGATCTTCCTATTATTTATCTTGGATGCCGTCTTTATATTGGTCGGAAAAAAAAGGCTTATTTTGATTCTTTAGTGTTGAAGATTCAGAACCGTATTAACTCTTGGATGGGCTCTTTCATGGATTCAGCTGGGCGCATAACTCTTATTAAGCATGTTCTCTCCTCTATTTCTAGCTATCTCCTGGCGGCTATTGATCCTCCTTCCTCGGTCACATCTCTTATTGATCGTATGTTCTCAAAAAAAATTTGGGGTCAGATTGAAGGCAAGAAGAAAAGTCATTGGATCAATTGGAACTCTTGCTGCAGTCCCATTGAAGAGGGTGGAATTGGGGTCATCTCAATGGCAGATCTTTCTAAAGCTTATGGCATTAAGCTATGGTGGAGATTTCGATCTGTCCCAAATATTTGGTCCAATTTTCTGGCTGCTCCTTACTGTTCTAGAATTCATCCAACTCGTGCTACATCGAAGGGTTCTCATGTCTGGAAGCGTCTGATTAAAGCAAGGTCTCTTGCCAAACCAAACATCTTTTGGGTCATCGGAAAAGGAGATTGTTCTCCTTGGTTTGATAACTGGCTTCACCATCTTTCTGTTGACAAACCACCTGACTGTACTGCATCTACTGTACGTGAAGTTCTCACAGAAATATCCAGTAATTCTGCTGGAGCTGCTCTTCCGTCTCACTTGCTTTCTCACATACACGAGCAGCACATCTCTTTAGATGATTCTCCTGACCGAGCTTTCTGGATTGCTACGTTGAGAGGCTCTTTCTCTCTCTCTTTAGCTCTCACTTTAATCAGGCGGCCATGTTCCTTGCTTCTCTCAGCAAAATACATTTGGCACAAGCTATTGCCTAGAAAAATTAGTGTCTTTCTTTGGAGACTTTTCAAGCACAAACTTACATTTGATGAAGGCCTTTGGAGTAAAGGTTTCTCCTCAGCCTCTAAATGTTATTGTTGTGAAGGGGGGGCATATGGAAACTTTTGAGCATGTCTTCATATCTAGTTTATCTGCCTCCCATGTTTGGCAGTTTTTTCATGGTAAGTTTGAGCTTTCATTCCAGACTTGTTCCATCCAACAGAGAAGTTTTTCTTGGTGGTTGAATTATAAATCGCTGATTTTTACCTTGATTCCCTCGTTTATTCTGTGGCATTTATGGAAGGCTAGGAATCGGGCTCTTTTGAGGATACCCGAACTCCTACGCATGTGATTATCCAAAATATTTCGGCTGATATTATGGATGTTCTTCAGGCAGCAAACTATTTTGTCTCTGATTTGTTTGGTCCTTCTCGTATCTCTTTTGGCGCTCGCTAGCAAGTTGTTATTCAGTCAGTGACTTGGTCTAAACCTCCTAGCGGTTTCTACAAGCTCAATACTGATGGTGCAAGTCGAGGTAACCCGGGCAGTAGTGGTGGTGGAGGTATTATTCGGGATTCTCTGGGGAATTTTGTTTATGCTTTCACTTCTTTCTATGGCGAAAGTACTAATATGGTTGCTGAACTTCGGGCTCTTCATTCTGGTCTTCTGTGGATTCAAAATCATAACTTGGATAATGTCATTGTGGAGGTGGATTCAAAGGTTATTTTTGACTGTATCACCAAAGGTCATAACTTTCCTTGGGCTCTTTATTATTTATTTCGTGACATTTTTCGCATTCGAGACCGAGGGCATATCTCTTTTAAGCATTGTTTCAGAGAGGCTAATTCTGTGGCAGACAAATTAGCAAATTTGGCTTGTGATTCTTTTTCTCAGTTTGAATTTCGCCAACTTTCTGATATCCCTTCCCATATTCGTGGTCTTATTCATTTGGATGCTGTTAGTACCCCTTATGTTCGTATTTCTTAATTTCTAGTTGCTTTGTACTCTCTTTTTCGAGGTAAGGCTCCTCTGTCCCCCCCCCCATTTATAAGGGTAAGGCTAGTTGTCCCCCTCAAGTTTGTACCTTTATTTCTTTTTAATAAAATCCTGCAGGGTACCGTCCCTGTTTCCTAAAAAAAAAAAACCGTTATTATGGCCAAATATTTTCAAGTATATTTGTAATTATTTGTAAAAGAGACAGTTGCAAGTCTGTAAATAATGTAGAAAAATAGATATATTTGTAGGCAGTTAATGCTTTATTTATATGTTAAATAAATATAACAAAAAACATACTTTAGCCAAAAACTGTTTTGAGACCGAAAGGGTGAGTTGGGTAGCACCTTCCCAACTCGTAACTTAGCCTCTGGACCCGCTTTTATTATCTCTGGTTTTCTTTTTGGTTTTTCTTTATTTATTCCTTAAAATAAAGATGACGACTCTAAAACATTTTGGATCCAGTGGGGTCACGCAAAATCTTTCTTTGCACTTTTCCATTTTTCCCTAAAAAAGGGAAAATGAGAATGGAAAGGTGATGTATTCCTATGTCCTGGTATCCCCTAAACAAGGGATAACTTGACGTAGAAAACCCAAAGCACCCATAGTGATCCGAGATAGGCCATAAGGCTATTTTCATAAAATCCATAGTGGGGGCGCCGCAACATTCCTTCCTTGCATTTTCCCGCTTTCCCCTAAAAAAGGGAAAATGGGAATGGAAGAGTGATGCATTCCTATATCTGGTATTCCCTAAAAAAGGGATAACTTGACATAGAAAACCCAAAGCTCCCATATTGGATCAAAAATCCACTAAAGGCAACCGAGGCGCATTCCAACGCGCTATTCCGACAGCACTCCTCTCGCACTTTTGATTTCGTCCTCCCTAGAAAGGGAGGGTGGAGCAGCGTGGATGTCACCGCATCTGCGTCTGCGCACCCTATCCGGCGCGGGCGCGGGAGCAATTTTCCCGGGAACCCACAGTTGGTGGTCAGAATCATATCATTCCCTCTCTCTTGAAAAGGATTTGTCCTCAAATCAAGACCTATATCAAATAGACACGATTTAGTAAACAAGACATAGTCTCTAAAATTATGCTTACCATATGATTTCATGTCGTCGATTTGCTCAAACTCTCCATGTTTGCAATCCATTCCATGCAAGTTCATGTATCTCCAATCATCGGGATTAAAGACCATTCTCGCTTGACTTTCCATCGGTACACCTTGGCACTCCATCAAGATTTCCTCCTTTAAATGTAGAAGAAACACAACAAAACTATGCACTACCACATGAACAACATTATTAGCACACAATTGATTATGTAACAATTTAGCACAAACATCTCTTGGTGTAGGAACATTTCCCACCATTAAACACATCCAAACCCTATCACCGGGTTCAAATACCAATCTAACATATGTCACTTTCATTACTCGGTGACTTTCCATGAATGACATCACATATGCAACATTAAACACAACAAGATCATCAAAAGGAATGTCAATGAAAGATATTAATAAGTATAATAAGATAATATGCAATACGGCATACCAACTCATGTATCCAAATCCGTCATGACAAGTAAATCCATCAATGTTTATAATCTCACTCATCAAGTTATCACAAACTTGATGTTCCCTCATGAAAATCCTTTATAAAACCACAATCACCAGGTTTAAACATTAACCTAGTAAATCCTCTTTTTAGCACAACCATACTCAACATCGCAACTTTATGCAATCCAAAGCATATACCATAAATCATGCAAATCAATAAAATGATTATATAAGGCAAGATACTACCATAATCAAATCTTTCGCTCATCAATTTACTTAATTCTTCGATTTGAAACAAACAATTGATTTCACCAAGTTTAAAGATCAACCTAAAAATTTTCATCTTTGGCATATCCATATTTATCAATAATGAATCATGCAACGATAAGAGATTAAAACTAGAGTGCAATCTCAAAGATAAACATCCTTTATGCTAAAAAATCAGATCATGTGTTAAAACATGCTTATAATCATCAGCAATATGAATCTCATCACCTTTCCAAAGTTTAACATTCTTATGAAGAATTGGATCTAACAAAGAAGATAAAGCTTTATATATATCATGCAATCCATAAATTTTATGAAACATCAACGCATCATGGGAAACTTCAACAATCTTATGACATGCAACAAAATAATTTATCATAGAAACATTGATCGATGTTTTATTTAATATTTTTCCTTGCACGTGGACAAGACTATTATAGAATAGTATTGGAAGCAAGGGTCGAACCCACAGAGACGAGTGATCACGAACAGTGCAATTTATTGATAGCAAATTATTAATCTAAGGTGTCGTTTGGTAGCCAAGATTAAGGCTAGATAGGATTAATAAGCCGAGTTGTCTAATGTTTGGTACACAATAGGTGATCGGGACTAATAGCACGAATTATCCGGATAAAGTTATTATCCCCTCACTATTAATACCAAGGGGGAGGGCGGTATTATTATTAGCGCCCTCACTAAAAAAAATTGGGATTAACATTTGTAATCTCAAAACTACCCCCGATATACAAGTGATGATTAATAGCAAGGGCACTAATAGTACTGAGATTAATAATACTGCTTATTCTTGTCCGACTACCAAACAAGCCCTAAAGGGGGTTTTTATATTTATTTCTATTCTAAACTACTATTTATATTTAGATGTTTAACTAATTAGCAGTAATTACAGATATGAAGATCTTATGGTGGGTGGCAATCTAGGATTCTGGGTTTCACTTGTATCTCCTTTATGTTCAATTCATAATAATTATCATTCAATTTCTTGGGTTCGTTCACTAAAGATAGATATAGTCTGTTGAACTATTGGTTCAGCCTCCATCCTCGCAATATTCATCTATTCTATATCCTAAGCACAAGAACTTTTCAATCTATCTGTCACCTAGATTTATGATCTATCTGTCACCTAGATCATATATGAACCTAGTCCTAACTTATCACTCTCGTGCATCGATAGGTCCAATTTATTGTGATGGTGGGCCAGTGTACGACATATGCACATTGGTCATGCAGTTATCCGCACCTCTAGGCATTTATTATTTGTGATTACATTCATTTGTTCAAAGCAAAATAATATAGGGATTAATAAACACCACAATCAACAAGAATTGAATGAACATATATATGAATCAAAACATAAATTCGATACAAGTTACCTCCCACCTCCTAGATTATGGATGATTTAGTTCATCATAGACAATGAACAGCACATGGAGATGAACGGAAACATTATTTGATCTTCAATACTTGTAATTACACAATCTAACTATGTTATACAATCTAAAAGCTATCTAAAATCTACCTAAGACTGTCTCCAGCTGTTTTTCTCTATCTGGCTCTTGGCATCCGACTTCAATATATACCCGGGAGTTGTAATCCTATCGAATCTCTATGTGAAAACACGAAAATATTGCGTTCTGACCACCTTGCGGTCGCAAGGTGTTGAGTATCTTGCGTCCGCAAGGTCTCCAGTTCTTTTGGCCTTGGATTTCTGACTTCTGTAATGTTGCTGTCCACCTTGCGACCGCAAGGTCTCCAGATTTGGCTTCCTTCGTTTTTCTTCATTTTTCATCCTTGGCCCTTTTTGGAATTTGCACATAAAACTTTGGAGTTTTGCTTATTTTCACTAACAACCCTGAAACTTACAAAACTCACTGAAAACATATATCAGTAGCCAAAAGCCTCGTAAAATAGCATAATTTAAGTCATAGAAGCCTATAAAATCGACGTATAAAATACATCGATCAAATACCCCCAAACTTAAACTTTGGTTGTCCACGAGTAAACAATACATATAAATACAAAAGCATAAAAATAGCAATTAACAAAAATGAAAATCTTTTTGGAGGGTGACACTATTTACACTCCTCTATAAACCCACAAACTCAAGGAGACTCTTTCGAGTGACTCGACTAAGCAGATTAATACAAAAACAGATAAATACAAAAGCAGATAAAAACTAACTAAAACAAAACAAAAATCTTTTTGGCTTCACCTCAAGTTATAAATTATGGCATGCAAAGCAGTCTCAGTTCGATGCTTGCCACATATATGCAAGCTTAGTCATATAAAACCAACTGATCTTTTCTTAAAACTGCTACTACTTTTTAATTCCTCCGTGTGTGTGTGATCACCAGTCTTAGAGAATATTTTAACTAATACAATTTTATTAAGCTAAACACCACATTCATATGAAAATCAAAGTTTAATAGAAAATCATGCATTAAGAATTATGAGATCTACCATCAAAACCTGGTCAGTTACAGACAGAAAGGTCCCAAGGATTTCAAAGACTTATACATCTATCTCATGCACTTCTATGTATGACATACAATGCTCTCCTATCCCAATGACTTGTAATAGCTAAGATTATACTAACACAGTGAGCTTTAGGGCAAATAATAATGAACATGAAGAGTTTGATCAATTTCATATGACTCACTTCACAGTTAAAACAACATAAGCATTGGCAAGAAGATCATTAGGTCTTTATTTAGCTTGTAATGTAAGGCCAAGGTGATGGGGGATTTGATGGAAATGGATTGGAATTCAAAGTGAGAGAGTAAGACTACCCGTTATCCCTCATACTTCCAAGCAAAAGGAAGTTTTCCCTATTTAGGCTAGGACCTGCAAAGGCTACAAGTTAAGGGGTGCTTTTCGTTACTTTTCACTTTTCTTCTTTCTCCCCCCCCCCCCTAAACTTGTTTTGGGCAATATATACTTCTAAAAATATCACATCATTCTTATCAGCAGAATTTTTCTAACATATTTTCTCTTGAAAGCTATGCTTTCATTTGAATCTTTGTTACACTCTTCTTCTTCCGTTTCATTTTTCGTCGTCACATATATTTTTTTTTCTTTTTTTTTTCGACGACGGAAAGAAGAAGTCTTCCGAAAAATAGCCTAACTGAAAAGAACTGGTCCTCAAAAATCAATTTTCCACCCACATCCTACTCTCTCAAAGGGTAGGCTAAAAGTGTATAGGCTTTTAGGGTTAAGTTAATGTGGGTAATAGAAACGATGGCGAATGGGGGTTTAAATAGTGTGCTTAGCGCACTCCATTCTTTTTCATTAGGCTCAACGGGGACACTAGGGATATTTTTAATATAGGTCAGGGAATATTTAGGCTCTAACGATCCAAAAATGGCCTAAGTCATTTCTTAATGTCAAATGCTCATGTAGTTTTTAAAGCAAGTAAGACACACAAAATATCATATCAACTATGGGAATTGTGGGATTGAATGTTTAGTATCACTGGATTTCACATAAGCATTCGCTAATTCAGATGATAGGGACAATTAAGACTAACATGCAGACACGGTTCGAAAGTGTGCTTGAGATATATAAATGAGAAAAATCCAAGGGATCTAACTAACATGCAATTGACCCTAAGTCACAATTTAATGCAAAAATTATGTTCGAATGGCTATGCATCATATTCTTGTGCATATCTTGTTGTAATAAAATAGGTATTATAAGCTTTATAAAACTATTCTAATCAATCCATAATTATGACTGGTGTAGGTGCATGGAGAATTTGGAGAAAAGTAAAAGTTTCACAAAATCAAGTAAATTCCAGAGGGATCTACGGACTAGTTATGCGGTTCATTGCATAAACTCCTCATCGACTACGACTAGCATTACCACACCTAAACTTGAGAATAAAAATTTTGAAATATTTTATTTATTTATTTTTTAAAAAAAAATTGGAGATGGTGACGATGACTCAATTGATGATAGGTCCCTACAAGAGGAACCCACGAGCATCCAATGTGAGTGTATTCTGGTCAAGGCAACACCTCCGAAAATAAGAAAAAATTAAAAACAGGAAAATTGGGTGAAGAGTTAAATGGTCATCAAGAAAAGAAAATTTTCTTCACCCTAAAAACATAGCCCAACTCCATTCCTCCTTAGGCTAGGACCTGCTAGGACTCTAAGCTGAGAATCCCCCCCCCCCAAACTTAATTTCTATTTTGTCCTCAAAATGGAGGAACATATGAGGGATTGATGGGGACGGACAAATATCAAAAGGAAATAGCAAGTCCACCTAACGAAAGAGGATGGAACTTGGGCCTCGACTCACGGTGAGTCGGGCGAAAATAACGAATGAGGACGAAACTCGGGGATCATGCCAGGAGGCAACCCATAATAAGTGGAGACATTTTGTCCCACTGTGTTAAACCACCCAAATAGCCGCTCTTGGTCGGCACGAATTTGTGCCAACTGTTGAGTTGCCATTTGGGCTTCAAGGGAAACCTCTTCTAGCCTATTGGAGATCCCTACGAGTGGGTCCTCCTCCTCCTCTTCACCCTCACTCTCGGCTGCTGGTGGTGCTCAAACAAAATGGCCCTAGTAATGGCCGGACCAGCCTTAAGCCTCTCCGCGTGTCTGGGCCATCTCACGCACTACAACAAATTATGTCTTTCGAGGCCCTTAAAAATGCCTCGATAGGTACCCTATTGAGGCCTTTTGAACCTAGGGGCACTTGGTCCAAGTGTCGCTTGTTTTGAAGCCCCAATAGACTATTGAGGCTTTTTCAAATGCTTTAACATGATAACACTTTATAAGACCCATATAAGTGCCTCAATAATTTTTTTTCGTGTCACTTACAAGTACCCTGTAAGACTATTTAAAATATTGAAATTTAGCTATTATGACTCTTTCAAGTGTCCCAATAGAAAATTCTAACTATTTTAACTACCTTAAAATGCCTCAATAAAACTATTGAAACAACACTTGCAAGTGTCTCAATAGCTAATCTATGAACTTGCTATTAGGACACTTCGAAAAGCCATATGTAGTAATATTAAGGCAATCAAAAAATCTCTTCAAATGGCAATTACATCTTGCTATTGTAGTATTTTCTACAAACAACATATGAAAAAAACAATAGAAGGTATAATAACAAACACACGTAATCATCGAAAAAACTATCATAAAATTAAGCACCAAACACTTCGGTTACATTGTTCGAGTCAAGTCTTTCGATAATTTAAGCATATCAAACTAAAACTAACCATGCATAGTCATTGTATCACACGAGCAAAAATATTGGAAAGCACTAATAAACCATAGTCATTCATCCTAACTAATCTATGAAATTCCCCATGCTCCGTATTTTGAGGATGCAACTAGCTTGAGTCAAAATCCAACAGTGTTACCTACAAAATATATAAATTCAAATTAGTAGACATAAAACAATGACACGACTTGCTTTATTCTTATCGTTTTGAAAATTAAATACCTCATCCTCTAAAACCTTTGCAAAACTTTTTTTTGCCTGTTCTGTGAATCATTGTTTGTTTTGCACGATTTACTTTATTCTTCTTGGCAACATCCTACACATTTACGCGTATAGGAGAGTGCTTAAACAAAAAACAAAAACATCCATATGCCATACCTGATGCTCTTGAGAGTGCCACATATTAAGGAGTTCTTTCCATTGCTCATCATTTATTCTTCCACATGGTGGTGTATTAGAAATTTGCTCTTGAACTGACTTTGTTGGGCGGTAATAGTTGCTTTTGTTAGTAGATTTCCAATTCTTCCATTTCTTGCCAAGTGATCTCAAGATCCAAGGCTCATGACCACATGGAAAGTCAAACTTATCCTGTAAGCACACCAAAAAGAAAGAAAAATTATCTATCAACAATCTGCATAAAAAACAAGCACAATACTGCTTAATTATATAATCAACTACAACCAGTTTTTGTTGCAAGGCTATTAAAATCTGTTTAGGAGATGTCTATTGCTTCTTCAGACTATGGTGTATATGTATAGAAAAGCCATCTAACTTACCCAAAAACAAACAAGTACATTCAAGTTTGAGCATTATATTAATACCAATAGTGGGACTTAACATTCAGAAGTTAATAAGATGACAACAACTAGTTTCGATAAGGTATGCCATGGTACTTTCAATATCCTGTTACAAACTACAAATGCTCGAGTTTAAGCAAGCAAGATTAGACAAGATCTATAAGTTGTAAAAAGAAAGAAGACAGTCTAGCAAGATTAGACAAGTTGTTTTTAACAAAGCGTAATAATGTCACATCACTTGAATAGGAGAAAAAGAGTAGCATTTGGGAGACTATGGAGGAATAAAAGGAAAAGGGGGAGGATCAATATCTCACCAGGTCTGCATAATTTTATGCACGAAACCCTTCATACCGCAAATCAAAATCCCATAAAATATGATACACTACAAACTATAAACAGAAAAACACATGCATAAGCATTTTCTCCAGTTTAAAAGTAGCCAGTTGCTTGCACATGAAACTTTAAAGAATAATACAATTTCATTTGTTCACCAACTTCTGTGAACAGGTCGAGAACCAAAAACCATCAAATTATCTACCATTTTACCAATGGAAGGAATTTGTGACAAACAACGAAACCATAACAGCATTGTAATTCAGAAGAAAGAGGACAGATTTCTGCAACATTCAAAACCCCAAAGGGATGCCAATGTACAGTAATTCAAATACAGAATAAGCAAGAGCTGAAGAGCATGCCCATGAAGGTAGATGTCATGATATGGGGTACATTGTTGGCAGCATCTAGAACACATGGTAATGTGGAAGTAGGTGAAAGGGCGAGAGTTTGGCAAGAACGTAACCATCTCATGGTCCTAGTAGAATTCTTCTATTCAATATATATGCGTAAGGTGAAAGTGGGATGATGCAAGCCAAGAAGGCAAGCAATGAAAAGCCAAAACCCAGATTCAGTCATTACTCTTAGTTATTGAAAGATGATTCTCAAAACCCAGATTCAGTCACCTGCCTGCAAAAAGAGCTTCAAGTTGATGGTGTTTCATACAAAAATGTGTACTTATCAAATAACTTGAATGTCATTGTAATTCAAATGACATTAAAGACAATTTTTAAAAACGGAAAGTACTAGTAAGCAAGTGAAATAAATTAAACAAATCCAGTTGATAACTAAGGTGGCAGATACAATGGATGAAATGACAAAGATTACCTCTGAGGAAAAAGTCTCAAAGGGATGAGGTAGAGGGATGAGTCGTAGTATCGAGGCCGGATGAGTCAGAGGGAAGTAAGAACTGTTGCCTAAGTTCATAAGCCAAAACAGCAACAACAAAAAAACATCAGAACAATTAAACCAAAAGCTGAATTAGGAGATTACTAAAAGTATAACTAAAAGAAAGTAAGGACAACTGAAAGAAAGCAAATCTGACTCAATCAATTTATTTTGAATAGACATCTCTTCTTTTTTCAATTAAATTAATTGCAGTGGCAGAATTCTGCATATTCAAACCAAAAGCTAGCAATGTTGTGTTCAAGAAATCCCACTCCACCGAATAAAAAAAGCTTGGCCTTGCCCCTTGCCACCGCGGAGGGTGAACTGGATAGCCTAGGTTGACTGTAGTTTGAGAATGACATGACCAGGCTTAGGAAAGATTATTCTGTTAATGATTGCATTCTCTTTGTTGAATCCAGAGATAGACTTCATAGAAGCTGGAAGCATCAAAGAAAAACCTGCAAAAGCACCAACCCCACCAACAAGATCGAAGTAAATAGGAGTAAAGTGCTATCAACAACACCGCTACAGGGACTACAATGACAGTTGACTCCACCTCCACCACCGCCACCTCCATTAAAGCTGGTTGGATCGAAAGCAGTCCGTCATGTTCAAGCAGTAAAAGAGTTCTACCATTGACTAATGAAAAGAGATGGTCACAAGGAGAACAAAAACAATGCAATGGGTAGTCTTGCAGCTACAAATTCTCGTGACATGATCGAAGAGATTGAGAATTGCTCGACTTATCTTTCAGCTGTAAGTACTGAAACAAACCTAAATTCACATAAATCTTTGTCTAAATTACTTTTTTTGATAAGTACATAAATTCTTGTCTAAATTACTTGGTTAACCAACACCCTTTATCCCTTGGCTGATAAAATCAGATGTTGAAAGACATGGGCTGATTCTGTGATTTTCTAACAAAGGAAGTCTAGACCTGCAAAGATTTGCGGATATTGCGATGTGGAGTCATTTGTGATGTGGCTGGATGGAGAACCGGCTCCGCCTAGTTGATGGAAGATCGACGCACTTCCCACAATGGCCATAAAGAAAAGCTGATACATTGCGAGAAGTTGCTTTCAGCTACCAAGACCTCAAGAGCCTTGAATCTGAGGTTTCCATATTCAAAACCAACCCAAAACAGTCGTTGACACAGTCAATAAGGTGAATGCAAGCATTACAGGACAGGCAAGAACATACACACTAAGAGATTTTTTGCTCAATAGAAATTAATGCAAACATACACCAGAGAACAATGATATCATATATATCCTGTAATTTTTTTGCTACCCTAGAGTGAATGAAAAATCAATTTCAATATTTTATTTAACCTCAAAAAAACTGTATCAAAGTCAAAAAATGTATTTTAAGAAAATAATTCAGGAATATGCTAAAAAAAAGACTCGCAAACTAACACTAACCTTTAAGAGGTACTCCAACACTGAATTTCAAATGCCTGATATTCATATTTTGATTTTATATGAGATGGATACAAACAATAGGTTGATTTCAATCTTTTTTTTTTTTGGGTATTTAAAGAATTTTGAAAAGAAATTTGAAGAAAGCCCAATTTTCAGTCTCTCACCAATTTTCCGCAAAGCCCTACAATTTAAATTGTTGGAGTTCCTTGTTTTCCTGATATTGACACCAATCTACGAATATAAAAATGTTGATGTGTCTTATATAACATCAAACTACTAATATTAATTATGTAGCTGCTTGATTTAAGGCTACCAGAACAAAATGACAAAGTATCTTCGATCAACATTGCGAAGGTGCTAGCAAGTAGATTGAGAAATGTTATGGGAAAAGTATTTTCAGATTCCCAGCACGCCTTTGTGGGAGGGATGCAGATTCTCGACGCAGTTCTTATTGCAAACGAGACGGTTGATGCAAGAATTAGAAGTGGAGATCCAGGGCTGATTTGATGTCAAGAATATGTTTTGGAGGCAAGTGGATAGGCTGGATTTTCTCTTGTATTTCTAGAGTGAAATTTGCAGTATTAGTTAATGGGAACGTGCTGGATTATTCTCTAGCACGAGATGGCTTCGTCAAGGTGATCCGTTATCGCCGTTCCTTTTTTCATTTTGGTTATGGAGGCCTGAGCAGGCTGTTGATGGTCTCTGAGGCAGGTGGGTTTATTATGGACACTAAACGTTGTTTTCCACTTTATACACACACACACTTACACAAACAAAGATACAGACATATGTGTGTGTATATGATTATATCTACCCATATTTGATATATCCATTATACACGATTACCATTATTAATTTATTAACTTATAGTTATTGAAACATATTGGGGCGCCATTATTTCCAAGGAAGGAACCAAGACAAAGGGGGCAATCGGGCAGTGTTCTACAAGTCAAAAAAGAGTTGTTTGGGAGGATGTTATGGGGCTAAGTATAAGTTATTCATTAACAAGGGATCATGTTGAACTAGAATGGATAAACCAGTTAAGTCAAGGCCGCCTTGGATTTGTTAACACAGACAAAGACGAGGGCACGGACTGGTCCTTTAAATACAAAAGGGATCAACACAAGGGTGCCTGCTGGATTGACAAGACAAGGCAGGCTCAAAGAAGACTAAGGGAAATAAAGGAAGACACGGTCATATGGTTCAAGGCTAAAGGGGTCGGGCTCCTCCGATACATTTGTTGGGGCTGTTTTATGAAAGGGGGATTCAACATGGGTTGTGCTTGGCAAAGGCTAGGAAACATGGTTGGGGCAACTCACGGTTGGCAAGGAAAACAAAGGGGCCGCTCCTACAAGACCTAAAAGATCCTTAAGTTAAAAAGAATCATGTTTTTCTAATATTAGGGGCTGTTAGTTTTAGTTTCCTGTTTTAATTAGATTTATCATGTTATTAGTTAATTAGGATTATATTAGTAGGTTAGGGTTAACTTCTTGTGTAGCCTATTTAAGGCACCTTTGTAATCTTAGAAAACCAATTTTGACGTTGAATAAAACACCCCAAAGAACATGGCTTGTTCTTCTTTGAAAATCGGTTTCTTCTTCTTCAACGTGAGTGAAGTCTAGAGAGATTGAATCGTCGGGATTCTTCACGTTAGGTGAGTGAAGCCTAGCCGGTGAACCCGTAATCTATCCTTTTTATTTTCTAGTTGGTTCGTGGCAGCCTTGATCAAATTAAGGCGTGGACTGTTTTGCAAGTCATTGGGGAATTCAGCCAAGGCAAGTAGACAGATTAGGGAGTATTTTGCTTGGAGTATTCCGGGCAGATTAAGGGCAGCATGAACAATAAAATGTGGGCTGATTCTGTGACTGTTTGGGCATTTTCTAAAGGAGGAGATAGTTGGCAGCATGTGTTCTTAAAAGCGTAGGGGCTGTTGGCTGTTCCTAGGGGTATTCGGCCTAGGTGAGTTTTACAAGTGGTATCAAGTTTAGTGTTCTTGTTTGGGGCAGAATATAACCTTTTTTTTATCTTTAAAAAGTTAAGGTTTGGGGTTTAAATTGTAAGGGAAACTCTATTGACTATTGAGCAGATTTTTCAAGGGTTTTGGGAGTTTTTGTGGGCTGTTTTGGTAAGGTTGGTACAGCCATAGGGCTGTCCAAAAAAGCAAGAACATATTTGTTGAAACCAAGCTTCCGCATACGCATCAGTTATTTACTTGCATATTTATTTATTTTCTGTTGGGGTGGGTGGGGGAGGGGAGGGGAGATCACTAGATGTCATGGTTTGACCTCCCAATGTCCTACATTCTCATGGAAAATTAGCACATGATTGAAACACAGTTCAAATACACACAACTGCCTCCACAAAGAACTTGAGCAGCAAATTTAGAAGACTTATAGAGGAAGTATACAAAAGGAATTAATCTACAGAAATGTTATTGACAAAGTCTACAAAAGAGTGACTACAAGGAGAATCGGTATCATCAGTCTTTGAGCACCAAGAGAATAATAAACGAATCAAAATCTCTCAGTTGAGCCGTAGCACCAAGAAAATTATACAATTTGCTGAGTGGCAACATAAAAACAACAATAACACTGCCAAAGTGGCACTTTAAAAAACAGTAAAGAGCTTGTACAAATAAATTTCAAGACAAAACTTAACTTTGAAACTTAAATAAAACTGGCAGCACTACATTAACATATGCAGTGACAAGGTGGAAACATATAAAAGAAGACATAAAATTGCCAAGTTAATTTAAGCTTATCAACTTAACTTAACTTGGCCTTTTTCCCAATAACTTGGGTTTGGCTACATATCAACTCAGTTCCACCCAATCCAAGGTTATCAGTCAAGCCCACCCTCTTGTGTCCTCTTTTATCCTTCTAAGACAGTTTATTAGATGAGCCAGCATGCAAGAAAGGCTTTTTCAAGGATATGTGTGTTCTGCATTTAACTTTCAGTATCATTCTCTAGAGTGTTCACTAATTCAAGAGTATATATTAAAGACTTATTTGATCCATTTTGCATCTATGAGTATTTTTTTTCTTCTTTTCCATACATATTCATATCCTTTCTAAATTCTAATATTTAAAAAAAAATTATATCCTTTTGGACCAAAACTTTCATCCGACTATGTTTTCTTATTACAGTGTAAAAGAAAATCATATCTTCATTATGTCATGCTTTTATGCAAATCCATCGTCATTATCAAAAGGGGGTCGATATCAATGTGGCATCCATTTTTTGCAGCAGTTTCTGTCTAAAAGAAAATTCATCCTAGCTTGAGTTGTGGGATTGCTAGTTTAGACTAGATACTCTAGCTTATGGAAGTGTTTATGTTGGTGTAACAACTAAATGTTTACTATTGAATAAGCATATTAGAAGGATATTTAAGAAGTCCAAAATTTATGAATCTGGGACATTGAATTACTTAATGATGAATTCCCTACTTTATGAATTACTTCAATAGCCCTTTTCTCTTTTCCCAAACTTTATAAGATCCAAACAGGTTAGTTCTCTCTTTCTCTTACACACACACAGACACACACACACACAATTATCAGGAATGAACGGGTAGGTAGCAAAATGAAAACCCCAATTTTTTAATTGATAAAGGAAAAAAATCAGAGATGAAGAGCGAGACTTACCAGGTTATCACTGTTAATAAATTGAAAGGGCGGCATAATGGCAGCGGATAGAGAGAAAGGGAATGAACTGGTGGCTAGCAGCTACGAAATCAAATCATTGAAGAATGAAAACCCCAATTTTTGAATTGATGGAGGAAAAAAAAAGAGATATATAGATGAAGAGAGAGACTTACGCGGCTAGCACTACGGCTAATTCAGAATTACCAGGAATGAATGCGTGGGTAGCACCTGCAAAAGCAAAACCCCATTTTTCTAATTGATAAAGGGAAAAAAATCAAATTGAGAGATGAAGTGAGAAAATGTAAAATTATAGATAGAGAGATGAAGAGTGCGGGGCTAGCACCTGCAAAATCAAAACCCCAATTTTTCAATTGATGAAGAAAGATGAAGAGAGAAGTTGTTGCTGGCAGCGGTGGAAACCTGAAAGGGCAAGGAGAATAGAAGAATGCGGTTGGGAATTGGGGGAAAATAACCAGCGTGGGAAAGGGAAGAAAAAAAAAAGAAGTGCGGGAAAGGTTTGTGCGCCATTGTAAAAAAAAATCCCGCGTTTGTGAAATTTTAGGGCGGCAACAAATATGGGGCTAACTATGGAGTGCCTCAACACTATACTAAATTAAACAGCATTTAAAAATGCCATAATAGACCATTTTATGAGGCTTTTCAAAAAATTATGTGTTACTTGGTAAAATGATACTTATAAAAACCCCAAGAAATAACTTTACAAGGCTTTTAAAAAAAACTGACAATTTGTAAAATGACACTTTTAAAAGCCCCGATAGACAGTTTTATGAGGCATTTCAAAAAAAGCCTCTTATAAAGTGTCACAATAGTTCATTTTTGTTGTAGTGACGCATGCCCTCCTACACAACTCGGTGATCAAATGCGGGAACGCGAACCCCGCATTCGTGGCACCTCTAATAAGGGTCTTGATGTGGTCGTTGATCAGACGGCCAACATCAACAGACCCACCGGACATAATGGTGTAGGTCAAGACAGCCCTCTCCCAAGTCACCGTATGTTGGTGACTGGAGGGCATGAGACGACCACAAACAAATTTGAACACGGGCTTGGCCGTGTTCAGAAGGAAGGACTCCTCCATGGTGCGTGGACCGAAGGATGGATTACGGTTGTAGGTCCACACAACACCAGGGAGGGCGATGGTCGCATTGACCACCTCGACAGGGACATGGGTGCGGAGGTGTGTGCTAAAATGATCGGCACCAACCGCAAAGTTGGAGGTGTCGAAATATTCGTTAATGCTTTGGGACGAAAAGTCTACTACAACGTCCCTAACATTAACGGTGTCTAATGTTGCCATTGGCATAGAACTCTCGGACAATAGGCACCACGGCTGCCTTTTCCGGAGAGTCGATCAAACGCTTACACCTACGGGCCGTAAAATTTGGACGGACGCCAAATTCTTCAACCTTGAATCCCCTCTCGGGAACCAAGGACTTGGAGAGTTTGGCCGCATATTTTTTAGAGGCCTCGTAGGACACGAATCGGGTGTGGTCAAAATTAGGTTCCTCCTCCTGAACAGGGCGGGAGGACGAAACACCGGTATTTCTACGCTTACGGAACATTTTGTTTGAAAAATTAAAAACTAAGTATTTAAAAATAAATTTTTAAAATTTTAAAATTAAAAATTATTCCTTAAGCATATAAAATTATATCTACGTTAAAACTATCTAACACCCTATCATGCAAAGATTTGACGTAAAAATTAAAGAGAGGGGTTAGGATTACTTGTTTGTTGCAGCTTTAGAGTTGAGTAGCCGGAGTTTGAGTTTGATCGGCGTCGGCAACAATAGTGTCTCCTTTCTTCAAAACCTCTTCAAGCTTCTATGGAGTGCAATGGGGTTGGTGGGAGAGGTAGAAGATGAAGATTTGATGAAGGAGGGAGAATATATTTGGGAGTAGGAGCCGAAATTGATGGAAGATTTAAGGATCTCGCCGGATTCTTGGAGAGGGAATTGGGCGGCTGCTGCATTGCTTGGAAGAGGGAGTGAGAATTCTGTGATTTCTGCAAATGGCCCGGCGTTGTCTTATATAACGGTACCTTGCGGTCACAAGGTCTGCCACACCTTGCGACCGCAAGGTGGGCAGTCAAACCGTTTTGAATTCCGTTGATTCCCCAGTCTGAAAGTACGTATTCACGAGGCTTGCATTTACTGAGGGCCTTCCGGTCGCAAGGTCCTCCACACCTTGCGTCCGCAAGGTGTCCAGAATTGATCCCACTTGATTTCCTTTCCTTCTTTTCAACAGTTTTGCACTTTAGCCCTTTTCTGTTAACTTCCGTTATGTTTCTTAACTTTCCTGTATTGCAAAAACTTTAACAAAAACTCTAAACTAAAAATATTAGTAATATATAAATACAACACTAAGATGTTTTTCTCCCCCAAACTTGAATTTTGACATATTTAATTTAAAAAATTAAATGTCCCAAAAATACATTTAACGGAGAATAGCATATTTAAATTAACTACAAAAGAAATAACATTCAAAATAGTGGGTTGCCTCCCACTTAGCGCCTTTGTTTAACGTCTTTGGCTCGACCAAACTGCAAGCCTAATCCCGGGGTGGTTCGTTGTCAGGCAAACGAATTAACTCAATTGTTCGTTCAACTGACATCGGCTCTAGATATGGCTTGAGTCGGTGTCCATTAACTTTGAAAATTTCATTATTTTTAGGATTTTGAATATCAACAGCTCCATGAGGATAGATTCGTACGATTATAAAGGGACCAGACCATTTAGATTTTAACTTTCCTGGGAATAGCCTAAGTCTAGAATTAAAAAAGTAACACTTTCATTCCTGGATGAAACATCTTGTTGGCTAACCCCATGTCATGATATTTCTTGGTCTTTTCTTTATATATTTTAGCATTTTCATACGAATTCAACCTATGTTCTTCTAATTCATTTAATTGAAATAATCTTTCCTCTCCGGCCAAAGTTAAATCTAAGTTTAATTCTTTAACAGTCCAATAGGCTTTATGCTCAATTTCAACTGGTAAATGGCAGGCTTTGTCATATACCATTCTATATGGACTCATTCCTATGGGGGTTTTAAAAGCAGTTCGGTATGCCCATAAAGCATCCTTAAGTTTAGATTCTCAATCTTTACGATTAGGCCTAACATTCTTTTCTAATACTGCTTTAATTTGTCTATTGTTAACTTCTACTTGGCCAGATGTTTGAGGATGATAAGGTGTAGCTAGCTTGTGAGTTACACCGTGTTTCTTAAGAACATTATTCGACAACTTATTGGTAAAGTGAGTTCCTTGGTCACTTATTATGGCCTTAGGTACTCCATATCTAACAAACAAATCTTCTACGAATTTAACCACTGTTTTGCCATCATTTGTCTTGGTTGCTACTGCTTCAATCCATTTAGATACATAATCAACCGCTACCAAAATATACTCACAATTATTTGACACTGGAAAAGGACCCATGAAATTAATACCCCAAACATCAAAGATTTCAACAACCAAATTAATATGTAAGGGCATTTCATTTCTCTTTCTTATTCCACCTGTTCTTTGACACTTATCACATGTTCTATAAAACATTTCACAATCTCTAAAAACAGTGGGCCAATATAAACCCGATTGCAAAAATTTTCTAGCAGTTTTGTTTCCACTAAAATGACCTCCACAAGAATATCCATGACAGAATTCCATAATACATTATTGGTCTTTTTCTGGAATACATCTCCTTATTAAAGAATATGAACAAATTTTATATAAATGAGGTGCTTCCCAAAAATAATTTTTAGTTTTAGCCAAAAATTTCTTCTTTTCATAATGATCAAAATCAGGATTAATGATATCAGACACATAGTAATTAACAAAATCAGCATACCAGGGGTCTGAATCTTTAATTGCTAAAAGTTGCTCATCAGGAAAATCATCATTTATGGGAACATGATCATCAAGAAATTGACGTTCAAGCAAGGGTGAAAATTCCAATCTAGACAAATGGTCGGCTACGACATTCTCGGTTCCCTTTTTATCTTTGGTTGTAATGTCAAATTCTTGTAACAATAACATCCATCTAATTAATCTTGGTTTATCATCTTTCTTACTTAACAGATATTTTAATGCAGAGTGATCCGAAAATATTATCACCTTTGATCCTAACATATATGATCTAAATTTTTCTAAAGCATATACTACTGCTAAAAACTCTTTTTATGTAGTTGTGTAATTCAATTGAGCATCATTTGGAGTTCTACTAGTATAATAGATCACATGAGGCTTTCTATCTACCCTTTGTCCTAACACGGCTCCAATTGCAAAATCTGATGCATCACACATGATTTCAAAAGGAAGTGACCAATCAGGGCCGGATAAAATAGAGGCAGTAGTTAATTTTTCTTTCAATAAATTAAAAGCTTCTAGACATTCTTTATCAAAAATAAATTATGTATCTTTTGCTAACAAATTGCATAGAGGTTTATAGATTTTGGAAAAATCTTTTATAAATCTTCGATAAGACAATTCCATGTTTGACCATAAAGTGACTTTTCTCCCAACTTAAAGTTAAATTTGTTTCACAGCATCTTTTCAGGACTGATGTCAGATTTTCTAAACAGTGAACAAAAGAATTTCCAAAAACTGAGAAATCGTCCATGAAAACTTCAACGCATCTTTCAACTAAGTCTGAAAATATAGAAATCATGCATCTTTTAAAAGTAGCTGGTGCATTACATAATCCAAATGACATTCGCCTAAAAGCAAAAGTACCAAATGGACATGTAAAAGTTGTTTTATCTTGGTCTTCGGGTGCAACAGGGATCTGATTGTAACAAAAAAAACCATCAAGAAAGCAATAATATTCATGACCGGCTAGTCTTTCAAGGATTTGATCAATAAATGGCAAAGGAAAGTGGTCCTTTGCCCACTATTTCATTTTTCAAGATAGCCTATGGCTTGTAATAATGTATTTAAATTGTTTATTTTTTAATGTAATTAAATGCAAGCTAGTTACTAAATAAGGGAAGCCGAGTTTTGGCGGATCTCTCTAATTTTATAATTTTTCCTTTTATTATAATTATAATTATAATTATAACTATATATATATATATATATATATATATATATATATATATAGGGCCAAAACTAAACAGGCTCGTAGAAAGATGGGGCTATATGCACTCCATAATGTATTCTATGCACCCTATTTTGTGCATACATGAGGAATGACTTATGAAAAAAATGGGGTGCATGGAGTATATTTTAGGGTCCATATAGCCTCACCTAAGTTTTTCAATGAATCAGATTTTAGTTTGAATTTGATGCAAAATTTCAGATGATGATTTATATAATGGTGTAATGTCATGTAGAACAAGCAAGGAGAAACACGTTCGCTAACGTGCGAACGGACGGATGATTGATTTCGTACAATCGAATGAATCGAACGAGAGAAATAACTCACACGCGTAAGTCAAAGAAATATAATTGAATTATATTAAGCTCCTCCAAAACCTTATGTCGACTCCTTTATATAGGGAGGTGAAAGAAACCTATGCTATAAGGAAAAGATAAATCCTAAACCAAAGCTAATACGGAAAAGTAACTATCCTAAAATAACTAAGAGTTGTTTGTTGCTTCTGCTTATGTTCCGCATCATTCCCTTCCACTTGTGTGACAACTCGACTCTGAGTTGTTGTCTGGATAGTAGAGGTAAAGATCAGCTACATTGAACGTCTTGGAAATACTCATGTGCGTGGGTAAATCTAAGACGTAGGCATTATCATTAATCTTCTTGATAATCTTGAATGGACCAATCTTACGCGGATCAAGCTTATTTTTCCTTCCACCGCGTTCCTTGCATAAATAAACCATGACAGAATCACCCACTTGAAAGACTTTATGCCGGCGATGTTTTTCAGCATTTTCCTTGTACTTGGTAGTAGACTCCTCCATTTTTTTTTACCATAGTAATGGTGTCAACATGCCGGTGAGCGAGCAGGTATGCAGCGACACTCTGTTTGACATGTGTAGGAAGCTAGATTAGATCAACAGTAGTAGAGGGAACCTTCCGATAGACGATCGAAAAAGGCGACATGCCCGTGGAACTGTGTTGTACGCTGTTGTATGCAAATGCTGAGCCAATGCCAAGTCCCACTATTTTTGTTTCTCGATGCAAAGACACCTTAGTAAATTTCCCAAAGTTTTATTGACAACTTCTGTCTGACCATCGGTTTGAGGGTGAGCCGAGCTATTAAATTTCAGTTCGGTTCCAAATCGTTTCCAGAGTGTAGACCAAAATATAGCCAAAAATTTAGGATCTCGATCAGAAGTGATAGTTCGAGGAATACCATGAAGTCGAATGATCTCTTGAAAGAACAACTTAACTACATGTGGTGTATTACATGTGTTTTTACACGAAATAAAATGTGTCATTTTTGAAAAGCGGTCCACCACAACATAGATAGAATCAGATCCTCTTTGTGTTCTTGGAAACCCAAGAACGGAGTCCATGGATAAGTCTTCCCACGGTTGCGCCGGAATAGGTAAAGGCGTATATAACCCAGTGTTTTGACTCTGTCTTTTCTGCCTTTGACAAATAACACATTTTTGAACCAGTCGTCCTGCGTCTCTCTTCATTTGTGGCCAGAAATAACGTTCCTCAAGCCTGTTAACTGTTTTGTCCCGACCCAAATGGCCACTAAGTCCTCCGGTGTGTAACTCGCAGACAAGCTTCTCGCGAAGTGAAGTGCGTGGGAAACATAGACGAGTTCTTTTAAAAAGGTAGCCATCGTGTACTAAGAAATCTCCCATAGGTTGATTGGCAAGGTGTTTAGCCCACAAAGTTACAAAATATGCATCATCTGTGTATAGTTCAGGGAGGAAATCAAAGCCAATAACTTCATTACTTGTAGTGACAAGAAGTGCTGCTCGTCGACTTAAGGCGTCTGCCACTTTATTAGTTTTTCCTGACTGATGTTGAATCACATAGTTGAACTGTCCAAAATAGGCCGCCCATCGAACATGCATTTTATTTTTGAGATTTCGTTGGGTTTTGAAGTGTATAAGTGACTCATGGTCAGAATACAAGATGAATTCTTTAGGTAACAAGTAGTGTTCCCAAGTCTTGAATGCTCGAAAGACTGCATAGAGCTCTTGTTCATACGTGGACCATCCTTGTTGAGCCTCATTTAGCTTCTCACTAAAGTACACTATCGGTCGACTTTCTTGTGATAATACACCCCCAATTCCCATGCCACAAGCATCACATTCAACTGTGAACAATTTATCAAAATCTGGTAAAGCGAGAACTGGTGCCGAAGTGAGTTTACTTTTAATCTCCTCGAAACTCCTAGCAGCAGATGGAGTCCACTCAAATGGTCTGGATTTCTTCAGGCAATCCGTAATAGGAGACATAATACTACTAAAATTCCGAATAATTGTCTATAAAAAGTAGCGAGACCATGAAAGCTTCGTACCTCGGAAATAGTTGTAGGAGTGGGCCAATCAACAATCGCCTTAATTTTCTATTCGTTGACTTGTATGCCCTCTTTGCTGATGACGTAGCCTAGAAATAACACCTTCTTTACCATAAAATGGCATTTCTTCTGGTTAATATAGAGTTCACTTGACTGAAGCACCTCTAACACCTGTCTCAAATGCCCCTTGTGCTCCTCTACACTTTTACTATAAATAAGAATGTCATCGAAATATACCACTACAAACTTATTTAGAAATGGTTTCAGAATATGGTTCATCATTCTCATAAACGTGCTAGGTGCATTTGACAAGCCAAAGGGAATTACCAACCACTCGTATAAACCTTGTTTGGTCTTGAAAGCAGTCTTCCACTCGTCGCCCGGTCGGATGCGAATTTGATGGTACCCACTTGTTAAATCAATTTTGGAGTAGATGATAGAGCCTGAGAGTTGGTCTAGCATATCTTCTAGTCGAGGGATAGGGAATCTATACTGGATAGTAATTATGTTTATAGCTCTACTGTCTATACACATCCTCCATGATTTGTCTTTTTTTGGTACTAACAAGGCAGGGACTGCACAAGGACTTAGGCTTTCTTGTACGTGACACATCTTTAGTAGAGCTTCTACCTTCTTTTGCAAAATTCGAGCTTCTTCAGGATTCAGACGATAATGTGGTAGATTTGGTAGATGCGATCCAGGAATAAAATCAATTTGATGTTGTATATCACGCAGAGGAGGAGGTTTATTGGGCTCGGATGTGATCGGTGGAAACTCCTCTAAAAGTTGTTTGACGACTTCAGGAACCTCCACTGTACCATAATCAGGTTTGATCACTAAAGCATATACTCCTCCATTTTGTTTGATGTCAGACATAAAAGTTCCACAAGAATCTGCAAGGGTGAGATAGGCTTGCCCTTCCACTTTAGATTTGTGCCCTTCCAATTTGGAACCCAGTGGTTTACTGCCAAGGGGTGTTACAATAATTCTTTTGTCCTTCCATTGGAACATGTAGATGTTGTCTTGCCCCTTATGAATGGCGTCGACATCAAATTGCCATGGACGACCCAATAGGATGTGACACGCATCCATTTCTACGACGTCACAAAGAATATTGTCATAATAAAATTTTCCCATAGTTAACGGTACCTTGCAAACTCATGTAACTTGAAGCTTCGGCCCCTTTTGAATCCATCCAATTTGATATGGAGTTGGGTGTGGCTCTGTTGACAATTGAAGCTGATTAACTAATTCTGTGAGATCAAATTCTCACAACTGCAACTATCTATTATCAAACTACAAACTGTTCCCCTCACTCGACAATTGGCCTGAAATATGTGTCGTCGCTGACTCGAATCTTCGTGTTTGGGTGAACAAAAAGTGCGTTGCACAACACAAGTCAGATCATCAAACTCTTTTCCACAAATTTCGTCTGCGTCATATTCTTGTTCTTCATTACCTACGACATCATCATCTTTGTTTATGGTGTCTACTACATGTACTGGTTTGCGTTGTGGGCATTCATTAGATCTATGACCAAGTTGTTGACATCGGAAGCACTTGCCTGGGTTTGGACGTGTGTAAGGATTATTAGTGTTTGTGCGAACTGGTGGCTTTACTTGCACTTGGGTTTGCTGAATTTCCCTAGTAGTGGTTGTGTTAGCAGTTGGTTGAGCAGCTTCATTTGTTCGCCACTGGTCACCCATGTTGGCACGCTGAAAAGGTTGAGTGCGCTGGGGTTGTGGAGTAAATCTAGTCTCGGCACGAGCTGCCATCTCCCGTGCATCTGTCAACGACAATATTGCTTGGACTCCCATCTTGTCTTGTATCTCTTGTTTCAGCCCTCGTACATACCGTGCTACCTGTAAATCATCGTCTTCTTTGATGCCCAACGGGATGTGAGCCTCAAAAATTCTTCCGTATAGACTGCTACAGTGTGGTTGCCTTGTTGACAATCGAGAAGCTGACGATAGAGATTTTGGGTAAAATCTCGAGGCAAAAACCGTTGCTGCAATAATTCTTTCATTAGAGGCTAGTCCTGAATAGAAGGAAGTCGTTATTGATAGCGCTCTTCACGTAATCTCTGCTACCATGCTCCGGCATCACGTTGTAATTTATAAGCGACTATAGACACCTTCCGTTCTTTGCTTACAGCCATAATCTTAAAAAACCTCTCGACTTCATTGATCCAATCGAGAAGGGACTCAATCTCCAAGCTTCCGTTGAAAGTGGGAATCTCTGCTTTAATCATGTAGCCATCAAAATCCTCGCCTCGATAGCTTCGCTTGGGCGGTGGGGTGGGGCCACGACTCGCTGCATCTCTGGCAACTTGTTGTGCACCTCCGCCACCAATTCTAAGCGGCCAAGACCTCACGCAGTGCGTATCTCTTATCTTGCATCTTCAAGGCCAATAACGCGTTGTTCGTGTCTCGGCCGAGCCATTGTGGCTCTGATACCAACTGATGTAGAACAGGCAAGGAGAAACAAGTTCGCTAACGTGCGAACGGACGAATGATTTATTTCGTACAATCGAATGAATCGAACGAGAGAAATAACTCACACGCGTAAGTCAAAGAAATAGAACTGAATTATATTAAGCTCCTCCAAAACCTTATGTCGACTCCTTTATATAGGGAGGTGAAAGAAACCTATGCTATAAGGAAAAGATAAATCCTAAACCAAAGCTAATACGAAAAAGTAACTGTATAAAAAAAAAACTATCTTAAAATAACTAAGAGCTGCTACTAAAATAAAGTAACTATCCTAAAATAACTAAGAGTGTTTATATTCCGCATCATAATGCGTAGTTTTCTTTAATCTCTTTATGTATGTGGTCATAATTAAAGTATGTAGAAAAAATAAATATAAAATTATAAAAATGTTTTCCTAAAAAAGAAAATATTGAAAGAAGACAATTACTCCTTCCGTTTCATGCAAAAAGTCTACTATTCCATTTTGAAATATTTTACTTAAAGAGTTTACTTTAGAAAAATTAAGATTTGACTTTCAAATGTGGACTCTTTGTTCGGAATTGAGAGAATATTTTGAAATGAAAAAAAAAGAAAAGGAGAATAATTATTTGAAAAGAGAGGGAAACCGGATAATTGACTATATAAAATTTGAGGTATGATATTACAAGCTAAAGCTTGTGGTATTATTACAAACTTTAGTGTTAGTATCGTTTGATTAAATCTATTTAGATTTTTACATTGTTAAATCAAATATATTTTTTTAAGTAATGACACAGATTTTTCAAATCATCACCAACTTAATCATCTAACGAATCTAACGCTAAAAGTTGTAATAATATTACAAGCCTTCGATGTGACTGGCTCGGTGGAAACGTGACCCTGGCCCTTCCTAATCCTGCGTAACCTGACGCATTCAGCCACGTGCCGGTGTCCTAGCGTCCGATTGCAAAAAAGGCAATGGCATTTTGGAGAATCTCCGAAAAGGTAACCCCTTCATGAAAAATATCCAAACAACGTATATAAATTCACAGAAAAATCAAAATCTCACTTCAGTCTTCACCGCTACACTCGTTTCTCTCTCTCTCTCTCTCTCTCTCTCTCTCTCTATCCTCAGATTCGTTCGTACTCGCATTTCAAGATGAACTGCCTTAAAAATCTTCCAAGGTCAGCTCAATTTCAATGGCGCTCTTGCACTCCCATTTCCAACTGTATGAACATGAATTTCCGTACAAATTCATTTCCGGATTGAATTTCTCTTTTAGGTCTTCAGCTTTGCCTGTACTAAACTTCAAAGGTCAAACTGGAATGCTTCCTCGCTCCGTCAATATACTGGTAATTATTTCTCGCCGGAAATTATTTATATTTATTGATGTATAAAGGTAATGTATAGTTTATGTGTATGTGCATACATATATATATGTGTTTTATTTCAAACATTGGTTTTATGTTTATGCAGGGGATGATGAATGCTGGTCGAAGTTTTGTTCTTAAGGTAGTATTTAACTGTTTTTTACTTTTTACTGTTGAAAATATCGTTGCTTACTTATAAATGTGAAAGTGCTTAATTAATATCGAATTACAGTGCTAATTTTTGTTATTTGACCGTTTAATATTGAACAAATTGCGGAAATGTACAATATCTATGGTAATTCTTCCCGGCGTATTTCTATTAACAAACTCTACTTGATTCAGCAAATTGTGCGTTTCTTTCATTATTTTATATGTATGATTGTGTACTTGTGTGTATGGAGGTGAATGAACTTGAAAATATCAATTGTTCTTCAAGTTTATACAAAAAGAGAATATGATTTTGAGAGAGAATCATGGAGATTGAGAATCTCTATGTTATCGTATTCAGTTATATCATCATCATCAAGGAGAGAGATTGTATTAATACAGAGAATTACTCAGTTAGATCTAACTGTCTAACTGAATATGACATCATTGTGATATCACATATACATCACAAGAATAACTGCTTCTAACCAATTATCTC
This sequence comes from Codonopsis lanceolata, assembly GCA_013146195.2. NCBI lineage: Eukaryota > Viridiplantae > Streptophyta > Magnoliopsida > Asterales > Campanulaceae > Codonopsis > Codonopsis lanceolata. The sequence goes on from CM028383.1 coordinate 63,957,186, forward strand.
AACTTTGTCACTTGTGCACTCGACACCCTTCTCCTTTCCAGCTGCCTTGACCTTTGTGATTTGCTCTGGGGAGACGTCCATATTAGGAGGTTTGTGTGTATTGTGTGAATGTAGGTATGAATCTCTGTGCTATTGCTTACTTGGCTTTTGCAGTACCCTGGCATCATATGTAGGATGCACCAGATTTCATTCTGTTTTCGAGTTCATTCAATATGCCATTCAGTCTAAATTCGACCTGAATCTGTCGTAGCTGAATGATAATATTAAAACAGTGTGCGCATATCTAGATTCTGTATATTCTTCATTTGATTGCCTGAATTTTATAATTAACATATTCTGATTCAGTTTTGGTATTATTAGAATGTTAGTAGTTCTGTTGTGAGTAATCACAAACCAAGCATTAGATTTTTATTATTGTAGATGGTGGACATGTACTCCAAATAATACTTCACATTGTAATTCCACAATCTACTTGTCTTTCTATAGGCGGCATCTAGTTCTACGTCCAATACCAATATCGAAGGTGCTAAGGAAGAGGAAGAGAAATCGGAGATTTATAGTACTAACATGACTGAAGCGATGGGAGCCGGTAAGTAAATTCATGCTTTGAAATCATGTTCTGCAAGGGAAAGATTTGGTGGGCACTTTGTGGAAAAAAATATAGTACAATATGACGTTTACATGTTGGAGGAGTAAATTTTGAGAAAATTATCAGTCATTCAGTTAAAGTGAAAAAGATACCTAAGCTTTAGAGCTAGTGACAGACTTGGCTGTTGTTATTGCTGTTGTTGGGGTCCACTTAGCTCATAAAGACATAAACCATATTGCTCTGTGATGATATATTCTTCTTTCAAAGGCTACTATTTCTGATTTATATGCAAAATGATACTTGTTATGTAAGCTCAATTATCAATAACTCTCATAATCCTCGAAGTGTTCTCAGGTTTACTATTTTCATTTCGGCTCTCTATGTGCCGAAAAACTCGTCTTGCTAATATATCTTTTTTTTATCACAGTTTTGACGTATAGGCATGAACTTGGAATGAATTACAACTTCATTTCTCCAGATTTAATTGTGGGGTCATGCCTGCAGGTGATATCAATTTCTTCTCTCAAAATATAAACAGAGTCCGCCTCTTCCTAAATCACCTTCTAACTTTGGTTTTTCTCACAGGACAGACTCCAGAGGATGTTGACAAGCTTCGCAGTATTGGAGTGAAAACTATCTACTGCCTGCAACAAGATTCAGATCTTGAGTATCCAGAACAAATCTAAAATTAAAATTATCACTTTATTGCATATAAGAAATAATTGAATTGCCTTCTGTTACTTTGTTAAGGATATTATGTAATCCTGAGAGTGAGACAATCTCTTTGCAAGTTTATGTTGAGTGGAGGGAGAGACATATCCTTTAAGACCTTAACTTGTTTACCAGGTATTTTAGCGTTGATATCACTGCTATCCGTGAATATGCTAGCACATTTGATGATATTCAGCACTTGCGTGCTGAAATACGGTTGGTTTTTACAGAACTTAAGTCTTGTCTGCCTTGTTGATTTATTTTATTTTCAATCTTTTTTGTTATTCTTCCCTTCAAAAATTATTTAGAACTCAACTCTCGACTGCTTTGTACCTAAAATTTCATGTATTATCAAACCTTTTTCCTTGCACAAACACACCCACCCACCCACCCACATATATCAATTGTTTTACAAACAGAAATTTACAACTTAATATAGGTTTATTCTAAAATGGAGCTATATTGAAGAGGTTTTTATGTCTACCACATGTAGTGTTTCTCTTTAAGAATGCAAGTAGTTATTTTCATAAAACTTCTGGTTGACCAATGTTTCGTAGAAGAGAAATGGTACATCCTGCTTTTGCAATTGGAGTCAGGGCAGCGTTTGAGTCCTAGTACAATGATATGATTTAAAAGAAGTGGAGCACTTGGGTGAAATGGGGAAGAAGGATAGTCCTTAGTTACGTGTTGTGTAATGATCGCAAAGCATGAAACAATATTTGGTAGGTGATTTTCTTTTGTTCAGTAGCAAGTTGCCAATATGGCTGCCCTGTAATAGAAAAGGCTCTTATACATGCCTAGATACCACAATCCTGGGCCTCGTGGCACTTGGTGTAACTATGAATAATTATGCAACAGGGACTTTGATGCTTTTGATTTGAGAATCCGGCTCCCAGCTGTGGTGAGCAAATTACACAAGGCCGTTAACCAAAACGGTGGTGTAACTTATATACATTGCACAGCTGGGCTGGGAAGAGCTCCTGCAACTGCGGTATGCTAATTTTTGGAGTCAGATACCATCAATTTGATGATTTATTGCTGTATAGCTCTATTGTCGCTGCAAACTTTTGCTTGTTTATTGTAATTTGACTTGTATTGCATCAAATCTAGTAGCTCTGTTTTATGATCATCATCTTACATGTCTTATCCAGTTGCTGCATCATCTCACTATCGTGAATGTTTCAGATTAGATTTCTTGTTGATTATGGTAGGAAAGTTTCCACCAGACTTGATGGAAAATAGGCATGTGTTAACGAAATTGTTGGATGAAAATTTTGTTGTGCATTATAGCTTGAAATCTCATTGAGAATATGTTTTTGCACTTTGTTTTCTCCAATGTAAGGCATCACCAGTAGTCATTCTTTTATAAGAGTCAAAAGTTTAATCATCTCTCAATGTGACCAAGTGGTAGTTAGGATTGAGAAACAGCATATTATCTTTTTCATTTTCCCTCCTTTTGTTATAAAGAGAGACAGGGTGGAATATTGCCTTGGTTGATGAGATATGTAGTCCCGAGTTCTGATAAACTGAATTGAACCAAATAAGCCTTGTGCTAACTACTTGGGATTGCTACATGAATCCTTTCTGGCGTTAAGCCCCACCCAGAGAAACATTCTTTGTTAGACCACTAGCTATCATATGCATGTTAAACCTTAATCACCTCAATGGCTCAATCCTTATTAATCTTGGCCTTCCTCTACCTCAAGAATTTCTGTTGATGTTGCTAAATTGTCTTTCCTAGTGTCACACTTATTGGTCTACGTTGTATGTGCCCTTACCATCTTCAGGGAGTTTTCTTACTTTATCTCTTATTACTGCGACCATACCATCTTGCGTTTGTGTTTTATTGAAGTTTTATCAGTTCTATGATTCTCATCTCAACTACACTAATTTTCTGCTTCACAGTTGTTCAGCATTCTCTGCTAATAGTCTAGCTGGTGTGGTAGCCATTATGCAGAACTTACCCTTTTAAGGGTATATTTGTATCACATAGTACTCCAAAAATACTTCTCAGTTTCGTCCAACCTGATTTAGATATATGACGAGCGTCATCCATAACCACTTCCGCACTATGTATAACAGAGCTAAATAACGGAATTGATCACTCTATGACATCTTTTGGTGATCAAGGTTAGCTATTATTTCGCTCGTTTTCTTCTGCCCTGGAAGTGCATTATATATACTTGAGCTTTATTCCATCTAATGTCAAATCGTCCCAGTTCTAATCTTTTCTCCTTACTTTGGTTTAGCATGAACCCAAAACTTAGTCTTCCAGAGTCGTCAACAAATAACTTGTATCATGGTATCTCTTAGTCAAAAGCCAAAAGATAAGGTCATAAAAGACATCCTTGCAGGTCTAGGGTAAATTGAATCTCTCAACTTCGTCCAAGTGTAACTCGTAAATTTTGTCTTGGTTCCATTACAATGTCTTTAAGCAACTTACAGTTTTGATGCGGAAATAGTATAACTTCTCTACTGGTTCTACCTTGGCTTTTCTGCTGCACCTAATTAGTGATGAATGAGGTTTTGAAACAAGTATGTTAAAGATGATGAATTGGTGAAGCATTTAAATAGCTTATTCTCTCTGAGCATATGCTTGTATCAATTGTTAATCACTAATTGGTTTAAGGCTTATGCTGATCTTGCTGTTTTCCTTTTGCATGTTATAGATGCATGATAATTTTTCTTGACCAGCTGCAAACCCTCTCTTTATGTGTTAGTGTTAAGGTCCATGATGGCTTTGTTTTACTGATACATGATACTTTGTAGTGCCACCTTATGAAAACCCCAATTAGCTTGATTGATGAGTTCGCAAAGTCCAAATAGGGATGGGTTTGACGAACTGTAACGACCCGAACCCGAAAGTCTGGTCCATTACGTGTAGCCCACACGAACACAGCAGGTCATCGGGCACACAAGCACCCAAAAGTCCATGGATGATGTTGGTGCCCAGAGGTAGTGTATGACCACCTTATAAATCAAACACAATTCTCACACCTACCCGATGTGGGATGGGGTATTACATGAACCCTCATCCTAATAGGAACCACTTGCCTTCTGATACACATCTCGTTCTTTGCTGACTCTAAAAATCCAATCTCTATTGAACAATTAATGGGTGATTAGGCTGGTGCGAACCGGGCATGGGGCCAGCACCTATGCCAAGAAGCTACCAAAAGATGGGTAATTCAGCCACGTATTGAGTTAACCACATCTGTCAGGCATGCAGTAAGCAAGAATTTACAGGTATACTAAAAATTTTTAGAAATTTTTTGTGAAGCATTGAGATCACCAAAAATAAAGTCTGTTGGCATTTCGGCTCCAAGCTAGTCTATCTAGAAGAATGAAGCTAATTAGGCCTTACATATATATATATATATATATATATATATATATCTTTTGTTATATGAACCATATATTCCAACTTCCAAGAATAAAGATTTTTGGAGTTCCTACGCTAAGCTAGTCAACCTAGAATTTTAAAAGTTCATTATTTTTTGCTATGTAAATCATGTATTTCAAGAGTGAACAGCAGAAATTGTTTAGTGCTCTCTTAAAAATGGATTGAAGCTTTGAGCTTTCCTGTATAGTTTTGTATGTCCTAATGAATCCTGGAGAGGTGAAATTTCTTTCTTTTGGTCCGGTATTCCTTGATAGATTCAATGGAGTAACGAGCTTTACTATATGATTTTCGATATTGCTTTGTTGAAAGCCACACAGAACCTATGATGGAAGCAAAGAGTTGCATGGTTATGCCTTCTACCAAACTCGGATCATTCTGGGTGAAGTTCAGTTTGGCAGTTCTTTTTAGGACTGCCTGGCTATGGACCAAAAAGAAAAAAGTGAACTTCGAATATGAAGTTTGCACAAAGGATTCTAAGTTGGACTTTCTATGCTTAAGCACAAGTGATAAAGTTGTTTAAAATCAAGGAAATGCCCTATTGCATCTATCAGAAACATGGAATGAATTAGCAAGGGAAAAAAGAACAGACCACCCAGCTTTAAATTCTAAGACCTGAATGTCTTTTTATCCTAGTAGCGTAACTGCTAAGACCTATTCATCCTTTTATCTATAGAGCATACTGTCATTTGATATCTTGGCTTGAAGTACATAATATTTGCTATCGTTTATCTTTAATCATCTGATAAATATTGTACTAAAGGGAGTTTATGTTGATTCCAGTTAGCATACATGTTTTGGGTACAAGGTTATAAGCTTAGCGATGCCCTCAATTTACTCCTGGTAATCTTTTTGAATACTGAACACGGCACTTTTTACTCCAGTATTTCCTGCACAATTAGACTAACTTTCGATTTGAGTGTGTATATAAAGCTTTTCTCTGCACGTATATTATATGGATATTTGAAATATGACCTCGAAATCTGTGCATTTGAGTTCACTTGGGAGGGATGAATTTCTTTTTGCTTTTGAAGTCTTTCTAGGACTCATAATGACCTATACCTTTGTCAATAATGGATAGAAGGATTTCATAAGAAATCAACCTTTATATTTTCAATTAAACTCCTTCAGTTTTCCTTAACCTGTATTAGAGATTCATGTCATTATTTAGAGCAGTTATTCTTAAGAAAGTTCATTGGAAAATTATATGAAAACGTGCCACCTCTTTCAGTGAATAACAGACTATATTGCTACTCCTTGCAGAGCAAGCGTTCTTGTTTTCCCAAAGTGGATGCTATAAAAAGTGCAACCGCTGACATCGTGAGTCTTCTTTATTGTACCATTTTTATTTTATTATGTCATGTATCATATATTTTACGAAAGATATATGCACAGACATCTGAGTGCTCAAACGGTCAAATAAGATTGCAACACAAGGAATTTATGTTAGTCAATTTTAATTGCTAAGTACCGTGCAAAAGCTGAGCCATATGCCAGTGTTAAATTAGTTGTTTCACGGTTAAACTTTGCAATATGCGTAAAAATTTGTGTTGGTTTAGCTATTCGTAACACTGCCTTATTGAATGAAATCAACCTAGAAGAAGGCCATGTTAAGCCAGTCATCCCTGATTCAGGAAATCCTGTTTTGGATGTTTCCGTCTAAAGATTACCATGTCCTATTGCAAGACATTATAAATGATACGTGGAATTGAGACAAAGGCTGAGTGCAATTGAGCTTTTTAGAAACAAATTAAAGGGTCAAAGAAAGTCGATATGAATTAAAGAAGATTTCTGAAAATTTGTGTACCCAATTGATCGTGGCTGTGCTTAGTCAAGTATTTCATAGTTTAATACTCCCTCATCCCAATAAACAATTCCTATTCGACAAGTCAAACTTTTTAAGATTGCTTTACTTCTTGTACCTTGTTGTGCATAGCGAAAGACTTTGCAAACAAACACAGAGTAATAGCAAGATCGATCAAAGAGAAGAGAGAGACTGGGGCCAACGGACTAACGAAATTTTATTAAGCCGACCTTAAAACTGTTCTAGGGTTACAATTATATATAGAGATACAATACCAAATCCTAAGAGCCTAATTAAGAAAACCGGACCAGCGCAATTACCACTACAATGCGGTCGCCTTCCACATCATGATGTGACCGCGTCATTGTCAGACGCGGGCACCTTCCCTGTTTACCCGACCGCCTATTTGGCAGTAACATGGTCCGTAATTCTTCCTTGGAGATGTGCCCGCCTTGCAACGCAATCGCCTTATCCAAAACCCAATAGTCCGTACCGTGGGGGCCTACGCCCCCGCATCCCCTTTGAGGTCTAACAAAGTCCTACAACCTGCCCGGCCAGTTTCCTGGAACTGGCTGTTTTCCTAGGTATCTAGACATCCCATTCTCAACATACCTTCTTTAAATTGCACTAAAATTTTACCCTTTTTCGAAAATGAGACTATTTTTCAGGAAAAACTAAAGAGTAAAGAGGACGATTTGTGGGGACGGAGGGAGTATATGTGTATACATAGGTTATCATGCCGATGCTATATGCTGTTAAAATAGAGCTTAAGCTTTTAGGAATTCTTAAGCTTTTATGAGTTGGTAAATTGATGCGATAAAGCAAGATATGCATTGTTAGAAATCTTTCTCTAACAGCTTAAGCTTTAGATGGTCTGAAGGTGTAACATGGTATGAGAGCTATGGCTAAGCAAGGTCTTGGTTTCAAGTCATCTTGCTTGCATTTGTCTCGTGTCTCCTCCAGAACTATTAGTACACAAGTTGGGACTCTGTTTGGTTTGTGCCCTCTCTCTAACAGCTAAGCTATTAGAGTATTTACGTGTTTCCAAATCCCAAGTGATTAGTACGAGGCTTACTAATTTTTTTCTTTTCTTATTGTCAAATTTGAATATGATGGACCCCAAGGGGTGAGAGAGATAGCAAGGGCACTTAGGCAAACATCTTGAGGTCCTTGGTTCCAATCCCCATACCAACAAGAGGTATCACTTACCTATCAATTTTTTTTTTGAATATGATGAAGTGAAATGAAGAAAGGAAGAAATGAAGAAAATACATTTCTCCAAAAAAAAAAAAAGAAATGAAGAAAATGAAACAGCCCTATAAAATCTAAAAGTTAATATTCTGGAGTGTGCAAATTGAACCACTAGTACAAACTGGAAGGAGTTTAGCAGTGTGCGGCAACACGGAAAGAAATATGATGCCGAGAGCATGATGTATACTCATGGCATGGGTGTATTACTGTCTGTTTTTACATTCCTGCATCTCCTTTAACTGCAACCTTAAGAACTTAATTTTTTGATTGGCACGCTTAAGATCTTGTTCTTTTATCAAACTGATTGATAGAAACCTGTGATGAATTTCTTTCCTTTAGTTGTTGTCCCTTTTTATTTCTTGAAAAGTTTTACCTACTGGATCATATGTATTGATTTTAAGTATCTTCTGAAGCTTACAGGACTAAAAAAGAAGCCTGTCACATTAACATGGACTGGTGATAAATGTTCCACCGTGGAAATATCTGGACTTGATATTGGATGGGGTCAGGTAAATTTAACCTTTTCCTGTTTCAAGGATTACCTTTGAGATTTAGTCTAGCAATCTCTCTATACGAAGACAACCTGTTAAGTACTGAAGATGGGCTAATTTTTTATGTTGCATGTATAGGGGTTCTTTTAAAAGTCTTAAAGTTGCAATTACTCGGTGAGACTAAGAGCAAGATCTTACCTAAGCCCCTTATCTTGAGATTTCTAAACATATATTGGGTGGCTGCTATTTGAATTTTTCCCTTATTCTCATGCTTGGGCTTCACAGATCTACTTGTGCACTAGATGCCTTAGAGTCACATGTAAAGTGAAACAGAAAGCTGAAACCAGGTTTAGAAGCATTCTTTCAGAAACCAACTTAGGCATCAAATACAATTTTCTTTAAGTTGCAAATTTCTGAGTCTGAGTTCCAGTTGGTTGATATACGTATTTCTGCGATCTTGATGTTTCTCATTCCTCATTTACCATGACTCTTTTTCTGTAGATTGATGTTCCTTTTAAAATGAGATTGTAGCTGTACTTGTCTGTCATATAAAGACGATCATTTCTCATACTAGCCCCCCCCCCCTCTTTTAGTTTGAGTAGGACTATAAAAGGCTAACTTTATCATTGGGGCTGGCACATTTTGGAGTTCAATTTTTTTGTTTTGGACCATAGATGGGACAGTATCTAGCGGTTGATTGCTGAATTAAATTATTACCAGTTCTAGATGAACTACATATCTTTCTTGGATTGGTTCGATAGGAATGCAACTGTAAATTTTCTTCATATCCCTATAACATGCTTAAATGGTGAAAAGGGATTAGAGTAGACAATCCCAAGTGATTTGGACAAGCACTTGGTTGAATTTAGTTGGTTTTCATTGAAAAAAAGTTGCACTTCAATTTTTGTGTTTGAAAAATCAATAAAAGCAACTGCTTGGGTTGAGCTGGGTTCATTTATCACATCACAAACGAGGCGAGTGGAGCTTTTCCAAGCGGAACTGCTTGGGTTGAGCTCGGTTCATTTATCAAACGAGCGAGCTCAAGCTCGGCTTGTTTACTTAATGAACGAGCTCAAGCCGGGCAACGTTCGGGAACCTGCACATGATAAAGTACTAGAGATAATGCTGAGCATAAATACAGTTAGCAGGAAGGGAAAACATGGTAGAAGTGCTTCCAGACTAACGCCTCTTTCCCATTTTAGGTCTTACTTTTGACAATTAACTGGGCTCTACTACTTGTCTTACACCACAAAATTGTCTTAAGTTCTATAAACCGAAAAATAACATACTGGAGATCTTTTAGATAAAAAATGAACTTCAGGAACACACAAATTGGCATTCTAGTAAAGTTTAGACACAGGCTATCTGCATGGTAAATCTTTTCTTCAAATATAATATTCATAAACAATGACGCATCTCAAATACCTTCTCATTGCTTCCTCGTTGACATATTATCTTTTATTTTGAACCGTCTCCTTTCGAGCGAAGCAAGATTCATTGCTAATATAGATCCATGTTATGAAAGAATGAAATAGAGTTTATTAGACTTGATCATTCTATCAGCAATCATTTAACATCTCACATGTTAAAACTCTTAAGGCGTGATGGTTCATAACTAACATTGATGACTCATTTCAGAGGATCCCTTTGAAATATGATGAGAAGAAAGCATCATGGATTCTCCACAGGAATTTGCCAGTAAGTGTTCTCTTTTATCTCAGATTATTCGAGGCTGCCTTAGTCATGGGGTACCTGGAAATATTTAAATAGTTACAAATCAATTTGGGCGAGAGTACTTCAATCCGTGGGGAACAAAGATTCATATGCAACTTTTAAGCACTTTGAAATATCAGGACACGTTACTGTGAGTCACTATGCAATTACTCTACCACAACCAGCTATCTCTCTACGTCTAGTTACTTGTTCCCTATATTCACACAAAAATATATTCCCTCTATTCCCAAAAAAGAAAAAACCCTATGACTTGGCACACAAATAAAAAAAAAACTAAGTGATTATATTATTAATATAGGTCTGTGTTGTATTTTTCAAGGATGCCCGTGCGGATAGTGAGATAAATCAATTAAAGTAGCAGCCAAATCAAGGATAAAATGGTGAAAGTGACATCCCAAATAGGAAAGATTAGAAAATATTGAAGAACGACCTAAAAAGGAAGAACGAATTTTTGTTTAGGAACGGAGGGAGTATATTTTCTTGGATAGCTTGCTGCAATGTGGAGCCTCAAGCAGCAGACCTGACTCCTGACTCCTATCACTGGGTTGAACTATCAGCTTTGAAACGGATTTCAGAATCACAACAATATAGGAACTAAAGTTTCTAAAACCAGATATCTGTGTTCTTGTTGGTCCAATAAATTATCAATTGAAACATGTCTTTGAGGTTTATTCATACCTCCTCAGTCCTCACTAGGTCCACATTGGGAAATATAGTAACAACTAGAACTAAAACTCATTCCACTGTTAGCAAGCTGTTTTGTTTCTGTAATGATGCAATGTCATTCCATGTCCGACATCTATACAGCTACCTAAATGTTCAGTGAATGGTTTAGTTTTTGAAAGTGAAAATTATCATATAGTGATAGTTAAGTAGTGCTCTTGTTCGTAACAGGAAGGAAGCTATGAGTACAAGTACGTTGTGGATGGTGTATGGTTAACTAATGAATATGAACTCGTTACTCCAGCCAACAAGGATGGCCACATCAACAACTACGTTCAAGTAAGACTAAATGTTCTTTCCTATTTGGTTATCCAAGCTTACAAATAATGAACATTTTCAAGGCTGTTTAGAGTTACTTGCCCCTTTAGAAGTACTAGACATAGTAGTTAGAGCTGCTTTCACTTGGGACCATTATTCTGGCAGAAGAAATGTGGACGTAAAATTAGATGTAAATTGATTGACATATAGTAATCTAAAAGAAGAATGCAATCTTTACTGATAGTTCTTTAGTCCTGATAACAGGGTCGTGAGATTATTGGTGATGACTTAATCCTTTACCATTTACAGGTTTGGGATAAGGATCCAGAGAGCATTAGTGCGGCATTGTGGCAGAGGTTAACTTCCGATGATTTTGATCTAACAGCAGATGAGCGAGTCACAGTAAGACAGTTTCTTGAAGCATGTCCAGACGATGATGAGTAATATTACAACTATAACGCTAGCTATATCCATGTAGAACTAACTGTATATTTCAACTAATAGTTGCCAATGTAGTTACTTGTAACAGTCTACTAAAATATACCTCAAAACTTAAGCCAAAAAAACCGACAAACATCAGTACACTAGAATACTAGTCGAAATAAAAAATTGTGAAGCTACAACCTTCACGAGGATATATTTAGAATGTCTGTAATAATCGACGCCCAACATTTCCAGTTCGAGGCTCTGAGTTCATTTCTTCGCGTTTAAGGTTTACTAGCTCTGCTCTTGCTGCTGAAACTGTATATTGCAGTATCTTGACTTTTTCGGACCACGGGGTTCTATAGAGGTCAAACTTTGTGCTGATGGTGGTGGGTTTAATATCCTTTTCTCGCCAGGTAATCCACGTTTAATTATGTTAAATTGATACCTTACAAGTCAAACACTTGGATGTTACCAAACGAAGACTTTGAACAGGGGATTGAATGATGCAGACTGCCGTCCGGCCGGCCAGCCGGCCGGCCAAATTAATTGAAAGAATAGAGAAGTTCGCAAATTGATTGAAAAGATATAGAGAGAAGTTGGCGTTGCTTGTTCCTGTAAATGGAAGAGTTGCTTAAGTTATGCTTTCAGTCTTTTTCTTGCTAAAATTATTATAGTACTCCAAAGACGTACCCAAAATAAAAATAATATTAAAAAAAAGGGAAAGTCATAACATCCCTCTTCTATAGATTGGGTTTGAATTACTTTCCTTAACTACCAATTGAAGCAATGCGTCATCTTCATTCTTCAACTATCACGAGGTGGGCTGAATTGTGAGAGTGAAGACTTACTTTATTATGGAGCATCACTAATGTTACTGTGAATATGAAAGAAATTAGATAGGATTTATATCCTTTTTAAAAGAAAAAAACTTCTTCAATGCAAATGTAGATGAGGGGGTGTGAATATGACGTGTCAACCAGTGACGGATCTAGGAACGTTGTTCAGTGGTGTCACAATTCATTTCTAATGCTACTAGTGGCATATCTCATATTTTTTCTCCGTGGGGGCAAAGCATATCGAGGAATTTTTCTTCGTGGGGGCAAAGGTAAAGAAAGACCGATAATAAAAATGGTCGCATAAATAAATAAAAACGTCTTTTAGGAATAAAAATATATATTTTCAACTACAATGAGATTTGATCCCACTTCCTTTAGCAAGGAATCTAAACATTACATGCTAAACCAACTCAACCAAGACAACTTTACATACATGTGATAAATAATAGTAATAATAATAAATAAATAAATATATATATATATATATATATATATATATATATATATAAATAAATAAATAAATAAATAAATATATATATATATATATATATATATATATATATATATATATATATATATATATATATATATATATATATATATTTGAGTGGTGTCACGTGACACCACAAAGGATGTATAGATCTGCTCTTGGTGTCAACTAAATTTGTTTACATTGTAGATAACAATGTTAAATTTTACATTCTACTTGAGGGTGATGATACCATGGTCATTCCTAGTATTTAATTGGTCTAGAGCGAAACTTAAGAAAGGACTCTTATTTAGTAACCAAAATTAATATTTAGAAAAAATTGCGGACCGTTCCACTTTTTGAAACTTTTAATCGCTAAAGTACACCTTTTTTTTATTTTCAATCGGAAAAAGTCACTTTTAATGTTAAAATGATTAAGATACCCTTAATGAACCGTAAGCACGCTATGGAGGTCATTAGTTTTGCACCGCGATTCATCAATTTTATCGCATTATTTTTTACACCGCGATTTAATAGTGTAATTGTTAGTCTATTTTTAAATCGGGATTCACCATTTTTTATTAAATTAGTTTTGCACCGCGGTTCAATAGTGTAACTACTAGTCTATTTTTGTACCGTGATTCATCAATTTTAGTGCATTAATTTTTGCATCGCGGTTCAATAATGTAATTGCTAGTCTATTTTTGAACCGTGATTCATCAATTTTAGTGCATTAATATTTTCCCCTAATATTTATATATATGTGACCCAAGTTATAACATACTCAAGAAATATTAAGGCTGATCACGCAAAATGTGTGGTGATCTTGTCTTGACGTCCACGTGTGAGCGAGGATGAGGTGTCAGCTTCTTGTTCGTCCAGCGGTTAACCTGCACAATATAAACAATGAACACCGTTAAGGTGTCGGGTTGGCCCGACTATAACCCTCCGGTGTATGAATCAGTTTTCCGGTAGAGTTTTGGTAATAAATGAGCCGTGATAATTGTTTTGATAGGGAGCTGTGATAAGAGAGCTATAATATCGCTGAAATTACTTCCCTTGCCCTGCATGGGGGTTCTCATATTTATACCGTTGCGACGTGGCAACAAGAATTGGGGAGCACAAAGCGGCTGTTATTAAATGCGCTGAGGGCATTCGTCAGAATGAGTGAACTGCGTGCGTGTGTCGGAGGTTGGTATTGGCGTGCGCGGTTTTCTGCCTAAGGAAATGGTTTGTCTGGGTGAATGATTGGTCCGAGGCCGGCCGAGTGGTTTCTCGTGACGAAAGCTTTTGTTATTTGTCGAGGTTGAGGATTTATGAAGATCGATTTGGTGGCGGGGCCGAGGGAGTCTGTGATCTGTTAGGCCAGTCGTGGCTGGGCTTGTCGTAGTGCCGAGGGTCATGATGCCGAGGCTGGAGTGATTTATCTTGGGGGTGAGTGGTCCTGTCCTCGCAACGTATGGTCTCAGTCAGGGACCCTCTTTATGCCGAGGGCTCGGGTCCTTTTCATGCCGAGGGTTAATCCTTCGATTTCAATCCCTTCAGTGGCCCCCTACTTTTTGGCTGCTTGACGCCAAGAGGGCAAAAAGTAACTGTTACCTGATGGTAGGAGGTCGGCGTCGCGTATATTTTTCGAGGATGATTATGGGTTTTTTGGCCGAGGTTTTTATGCGAGGCTTAAGTCGAGGTTGGAAGGTTATGGGACGCTCGTAGGTCCTGCTCAGACATTACGCCTTTTTCAGCCGCCGCTTCATTAAATGCGGTTCTCGTGGTTTCTTGGTTTTCGTTGGGCGGTTGAATTTCGAAAATTATTATCGCCGCCTTTTTCCGTGTCTCAAACTGGGAAAATGATGACGTGGCCAAATTTTGGGTGCGTTAAGAAAAAATATGTGGGCCGACCCGATGGATTTCCGGGGCCCCAGTTAGAAACGACGTCGTAGCAGGAGGGGTATAAAAACTTTCTTTCTCGTCTTTTACTGTTTTACCTTTCTCATTTTCTTTCTCTAGCGTATCTCTTTACTGATATTAGGCGATTCCGATCGCATTCCTAAGAGCAAGCTCCCATCCCATTACATCGCCGCTTATCCGCATGTAAGTGTTTTTTGTATTTCTTCCACGCCATCCCATTTGGGTTATTTATACGGTGATTTCCGTGTTTTTTCCGACTTTGTTTACGTGGATTTGGGGTCTTCATTTTCCGGTTTTGACTTTTCCTGGCCATTCTTCTTTTTTCAGCGTATTTTCTACTTTAACGGTAGATTTCTCCTACGATCTTCCAGCTTTGTCTTCGCTTGGTACGGTTTCTTTTCCTTTGCTTTTTTCTTTCTAGAGTAATATGTCCCGTAGGACTCGCTTTCCGTTTTTTCGCCTTCATCTTCTCTTAGCTCCTCCATGGAACCGATAGATTACTGGAACATGGTTATTAGAATACCTGTTTCGGTTAGGAGTCCTCTTCTCTTTCTTCCTAGCAACGTGGCCGAGGCTTCTGCCTCGGCCGAGAACGTTCCGAGTGAGTCTCCAGTGGCCGAGGATCTTTCTCGTGCCCTGGTGCCCTTTCAGGGTGTAGTCCATCCTTTAGTCGAGGATCCACTCGAGGTTTCGGCCGAGAATAATGTCGATGATGTAGACCTCGGCGGTTTTGAGGGTGGCGACCTACCTGATGACGAGGCTGAATCTATTCCTCGCGGTCCTGCTTGGAGAGGTGTAGAGGTGAGGGTTTGCTTGGCCGAGGAGATTGTGGTGGATACCGTGATCTATAAGGAGACTCCACCATGGGCCCTCTTAGCTCTCGGAGAGTTCGGGTCTTGCTCGATTTCTTCGTTAGACTCCTGATGGTGAGGGCCCCTTTGTTGAGTCGGCCTTGGGAAGTCTCCCCGCGGCGGTCCCATGATATAGCAAATGCGAGGATAGATGGGCGGCGGTTACTCCTCGGCAAGCGAGGTTTCTCCTCATGCGAGTTACTTGGTGAAGGTTAGCCCGACCGAAGTTCGGCGACAAAGTTTTTCTACCCTGACTATCCATCGATGCCCCCATAGAGTGTTTTCGTCGAGTTCGTATTGGCTTAAGTCTGATTGCTCAATTTTTTACCAGGGAGCGAGTCTTGCACTTTCGGCAGATTGAAAGAAGTTTGCGGCAACGACAACTCGATAGGATGGCTAGTGGAGCGGATGTTTCTGTTTCAGGAAGAGATGGGGATGAGGGCGAGAGGGTGCCTCGTCCTTTGAGAATAAGATAGGCTTGGCAGATGTGGAGGCTTGGTCGCGGTTGTATGGTTCTGATTTTTTCCGAGGCTCGCTCGATTCGAGGTTTGGGGTTTCCGAGGTGCGAGCCTTCGAGTCATGTTGCTTTTCTATTCCAGCCTCTTCGACTCTCGTGGCGCTTGCCTCTTGATCCGCTTATTTGCGAAGTTTTTACTCGTGACGAGCTCGTGTCACTGACCTCTCGCCCAATCGACCCGATCACCGGTGAGCTTTTGCCATCCCCGAGCCGAAGGGATTCGAGCCTTCACGGACCTCTTTTGTTACTACTATAAGGTTAGCATTTCCATGAACCGACCGACCGTTTAGGCATCCTCGAGGGTTCCCCTTGGCCGCCTTTGGGAATAAGGACCATAGGTGGTCCGACAATTGTGGAATCGAGTCGCGGGTGGAATTTCGAGATTCCCCGATGGAAACCCCACCTGCCCGTCGAGGCGAAGACTTTGAATGATGCCGACGAAGCTGCAAGGATTGCTATCGAGGCCCCCTTGCTCGACGATGAAGGGGTGCAGGTTCGGTCCTATAATTGGAAGGCCATTGTGGAGAATGAGGCCTTTATCAAGGTTTTGGTTTCGCGCTTGAGGTTGAAGGAGTGAGAGGCGATTCAGTTTCGAATACATGAGTCGAGAGAAATTTCGGGCCCGCATCGTGGTTGGACATTTGGCTCGGCGTGTCCGAGATGTGAGGGTATAGATGGGCTCGAGTGCCCAACATCAGGTTAATTTTGTTTATTCCTATTTGTTTGTTTCCTTCGGTTTTTTGCTAAATTCGTCTCTTTTGAGTACTGATGCGACCTTCCTATTTTTTGTAGATATGGCTGTCTCTCGAGATGCTGTTTTGGCCAAACTGAAGGCCGAGGAGGAGCGAAGAAATGCCGAGCTTAGAGCTTCGGCGGCTAAGGATGGTATAGGAGCAGCGCTGCCTACTGTCGGTGTCTTGGAGGATCATGCCGAAGGTTAATCCATCGATTTCAATCCCTTCAAAGGCTATAACTATTATTAATTGGGCTGTTTGAGAATTGTCAAATTAGAATATATGAAGTGAGTCAGGACCGTGTTAAGTTTGAGAATTGTCTAATTGGACTGTTTTCTTTGAATTTTGGGCCTCTTTAGCTAGCTGCATAAAAAAAAACACTAACTTAATATAATACTATTACTAATACCCACAAAATTTTAGGCCCTTAATTAGCTTGGGCCCTGGGTTGGTGCCCAGCCTGCCCTTGCCCAGGGCTGGCCCTGGATGAAACATCCTAGTTAGCGTTTTTTTTAATTTTTATTTAAAAAACTCTTTTTATAGGTTGTTTCCTTTCTTTTCTTTTCTGTTTTATTTTTTTGTCAAATTTCATTTTAGTGGTGAGATGCATGTCACATAAGATCAAATCAACATTTGCATTTGAGATGACCATTTCAATTGAATGTGAATGAAAAGAGAAAAAATTGTCGTATATGATTGAGTGTGTTAATTACCCACAACCACATAAAATTAAATCTATGGTTATATTGGTGATGCTTTAACGTGTTCTTATCAATATTATATTTAAATTCTAATGTTGATGCAAGTGACATAAATAAATTAGAAAACAAAAGCCTAACCATCTTTGAGGTAAACCATTAAACGGCCATTGTGATGGAAACCATTGTCATTAATCTGTTTAGGTGGTGAAGATTTTCAGTCGTTCGGTTAGTGAACGGTCGAAAATCGCAACGGGCAAGAATACCTGGTCGTCCACAAGTAATATAGTGCGTAAGCACAAGTATCGATCCCACAAAGACAATTATGGCGTATATTTTCCTAATTACTAAAATTATGGATTTAATGACTTTATCTAAACAATCGATTTTTAGCGATGCAATTAAAACTAAAGCAATTAAAATAAACAGGAAATAAAAATTATCAACTACGCGCGATTGATGACGAGTTTTCTCAAGGATGAAAATGTTAGGATTGTACTTTCACTCCAATTATCCACATGCTCAATTTATCGACTCTCTCAATTTTCTATAATTCATCTAGGGTAGTCGAGAACACAAATTTAGTCGCTACGGGCTCTCGCATCTTATAGCAACCCTAAGTTACACATCTACCTACGAGCTCTCGCATCTTATAGATAAATGTGTAAATTGCAATAAGAATAAGTTCTCTAACATGACTATTGGATTTTGTGCTATATCTCTATGCTACAAAATACCAACAATTAAATTGCTAAGTCCGAAGGTAGCTCTCGCGGATCCAAAACAATTCTAAAATCATCTAACTATTGATCAAATAATTAGAAGCATCAAACACAACAAAATAATAACCCTAAAATAAATTAAAGTGATATTGAGAGAGAAAAAAAAATATTAGAGTATGCTTCAATTTTAGAGATTCATCACAATCCTAACAATAAATATTTAGCTCATAGTGTAAAAGGAATCACACATTAATACTCCAAGAAATTATTTCATGATGATATTAAAAATAAAGAGTGAGTGATACAATACTTTAATGGAGATTGGAAGAAAAATCCCTTTGCATTCCTTGACAAAATCTAGCCTTTGAAGATGATGAAAAACTAAGAAGAGAAAACAAATCCTTCTTCCTTTCTTCCTTGTTCTATTCCCGCCGTGTCTTCTCCCAAAAACTGTCTGAATAATTCCCTTTTGTTCCACCAAAAATGCCAAGAGTGAAGCCCAAGCTAAGGAGGGGCAAAAACGGGAGAACAAGGAGTTTTTTAGGGCAAAAATGGGAGAAAAGGAGAGGCTGGGTCGCGGCTGGCTAAAGTGTCAACCAAGGAAATTTCGCAGGTCGCTCCAGGGGCTGAAATGGGCTGGAGTGAGAGGGAGCTGGGCCAAGACGCGGGTGAGAGGATCAGGATGGTCGCGGGTTTGGGCCGGGCGGCTTGGATCCATATGGAGAACCACGGGTCAGGCACTAGTGGATGGAGCGACGTGGCAGCTTCCTGGGCCGACAACGCAAAGATTACAAACTTCCAGGAAAGGCGCCGCCTCCTGCAATTATAAACTTTACTCGGTGCCCCGAACTTCTGAGATTAGCGCCGCCGGCGGACTCCTTCCAGGTTTGCATTTAAGTCCTCAGTTAGCTTTTTTCAGCCTCCGTTAGTTCTTCTAGCCCTTCCTTTAACGCCCGTTAGAACCCATTAGCCCTTTTCTTCTTTCAATTCAGTCCTTTGCTTTACAAATGCTTAATGGAAAACTAACGGACCTTGATTAATTGACTTCA
This sequence comes from Codonopsis lanceolata, assembly GCA_013146195.2. Lineage (NCBI taxonomy): Eukaryota > Viridiplantae > Streptophyta > Magnoliopsida > Asterales > Campanulaceae > Codonopsis > Codonopsis lanceolata. The sequence continues at coordinate 63,976,357 of CM028383.1, forward strand.
AGCTTCAAGAATTGATTTGAATCTTCCCAATTTGATATGAATTAATCCTTTAAAGCTTGAATTCATGCCCAAGTACCTTAAACACAATAAAATCACAATAAATACAATTCTTTGGGCAAAATAAATACGAAAATCATAAAAATTGGGAATAAAACATGGGGAAAAATATGTAAAAATATGAACTCATCAGTCAGTTACCCAGACTAATATAACAACATAAATTTATAGTTTATTTATCATAATTAGAGTAATATTTAATTGATATTTTTGAATTTATAATAAATTGTAAAGACCCGAGCTCGAAAGTCTGAATCGTTACGTGTAGTCCACGTGTTGGCTCACTAAGCACGCAGCACCTTGGGTTACCATGTCTATTACAAATTTACCCAAAAATCTATGGATGATATTTGTGACCATCTTATAAAATACATACAAGTCGCATATATATCCGATGTTGAATGAGGGTTTTATAATAATTTAAGCCTATTTTTGTAAGATACTATTAGGTTCAAAGACATCATAATAGATACAAATTGGTAACCTTGATTCCCAAACATAAAAATGTCAATTTTTATTCAAAAAGAAAGTATTCGAGAAATATTAAAACTTTAGAAAATAAATAATTAACCCACAAACAAAATATACTAAACATAGTGTTAGAAAGAATACAATGAAATAATGTACAAATACTGAATCAGAAAGAAAACAAAATGATTTTGCTACTGATTTGATGTGTACTACTGAAGCTTTGGAAGTCTGCTGGAGTACAAAGTCTGTTGCAGTATACGAAGTCTGCAGCTGGTATGGTAAGCCTTGCCGCCTTGGGAAGTCTACTGGTGTACAAGGCTTTGTGAAGTGTGCTGGTGCCTGGTGGACAGGGATGTTGTTATAGAACTGAAGTGTGTTCAACACAGTTTCATTAAAACAATCTCGTCCCTTCCCAGTAAGTGCTTGGAAGCTTCTATGGACGTCTGTCTCCCATAATACAATGGAAACACCGGAGATACCTGCACTTGGGTTTCCGACGAACTGATTTCGTGTTTAGACTCCATCACCAACATGAAAGCTGGAGGCCAAACGAAGACGATAGCAAAATGCAATGCAGCAAGTGTTTGTGGTGATTGTTCAAAATCGTGTCTCTAACTTGTGGAAATGACTGTTTATATAGGTCTGAGTCAGAAACACTTTGAATAAAGGAAGTCGTTTTGATTTACGTATTCAACACAAAGTAAAGGGAAAATTACTTTTTTAACCAACGTACTACATGGTAGTGATACAATTGACCACATACTTTATATAAGACAAATTTAACAAATGTACTAAAATTTGAAACTAACAAACAATTTATACAAAATGTGACAAAATTTGTTATGGTGCCGTCTAACTTTGTTAACAACTCTCTGACGTGGCTATCAAGAGTTGGATTTGTTGGTGAGTAGATATCTTAGACCCTTTGTGCGTTTTTAACATTTTAGGAGATATATAAGGGATTTTGGAGGGAAATGTTAGTCAACTGTCAAGGTGAGAGAAAGAACGAAGAGAAAAACACTGAGGTCGAGGGTTTATTCGCATGAGGGTTTGTCGGATACTTTGTTGGAGGGTGTGTTCAAGGGTTTGTTCTTCTTGGGTTCGTGGAAAGCATCGAATTTGGAGAAGCTTGAATCTCGCAAAAAGCCAAGGTGGGTTTGTTCTGCTTGGGTTCGTTGTTCTGCAAAAAATCAGGTATGCATATATTATTTTGCTAAATTTGTACACTTTCTGCTGGAAATTGTCTGTGTATACATGTTGTGTGGTCCACTAAGCAGGCTTGTGTTCCCCATTTGGAAATAAAATGATATAAAGAATTGATTTAAAATTTAGGGCTTTATGATTTTATTTTTTTTGATTTCTACATATAATCTATAGATATATAATGGCAAAGGTAGATTTCTCCCTCCAAAATTTCACTTTTGAATTATTAACTTTTCAATTACCATTTAACTCTTTCTCTCTCGAGTTTTCATTATTTGTTGTTCTTATTTTATGAAAATTATAGCATATTTTTATGAAATTACAACATATTTTTATGAAAATTACAGCATATATTTTACAAGTCTTTACTAGTCCAAGTGAACACTAGGACTGAATTTGTTGACTGTTGTTAAAAAATTTAGTAAGTGATGAAACCAATATGAATTGATTCTTAGCAGCATTATAGTTGGATATCCTTGTATATGACATAAACTTTTTCCATTAAATGATTTCAATTTTTCTTTTCTGTTTTGTAGGTTTTTTAATAATATTTCTTGGTGCTTGCTTGGACGTCGAGTTGCCGACTTTGCTTTCAAGGAAATTATGTGTGGAAGACTGAAATGTTAATCTTTTTATTGCTGATTAGTATTTATTTGAGATTTTTAATTTGCAAGAGAATTGTGAGAAACATGTTTGTTTAATCTTTGTTCATTTGGTTTGAAAATCTTAGCCTTGTAGTAGATTGTGAAGAAAGCTCTTCAACAGACATCGGTCAATTATGAAATGTTTGATGTTAATTAGCCAAACATTTATTTTTATTTTTATTTTTCTATTTGAACCACCAAACCGAACCTAACCATTCGATTCGGTTTGGTTTGGTTCCACACATCATGCGATTCGATTCGGTTTGGAAAAAATGGAACCGTTAGAAGTCGGTTCGATTTGTGGTTTTGGTCCCAAACCGAACCAGATCGAATCGTTACACCCCTAGAATGGATCACCATTCTAAGATATTATGAAGAGTGTGTCCTCGATCTGCGACACATAGAAACTATTTAGATACTCTCGTAGCATAGTGGATTGTAACTATGATACGATCCCATTATTTTGAACTTGTTAAGGTTGTGTTATGAATATCATGTGATTTGTGATGGTTTGGGGTTATGGAATAGACTACCACTCTTACGAGACTTTGATAAGTGTACTCTTGTCACTCGACGATCCTAGACCATTGAAAAGGCCTCGGGTAATATGTGATTTGTTACTTGCTATTTATGAATTCAGCTTAGTTACTTGTTAGAGATGAATTTTCTACACCTATTGATAGTATGACTTGAAAGCATTCGTTAGAATTGTAATTCTCTATGCTTATTTATTTATATGGTTTATGAGAGCATATGACGTGGAATTGCTTGAAGTTTGATTTGTTCTTGAATGCCTTAAGGTTTCAATGATATTGTTTTTGTTAGCTTGGACCGAGCTAGGGTTTATTGAGACTCTTATAGCCTTCACTCTGCTATGCTCCTTCTAAATCAAGAACCTAGTTATTATTGGATGGGAACATAGAAGGGGGTTAGAATTGCATATAACAATTATACCCTAATTGGATGAAATTGTAGTAAAGACTCGACGGACTCGAGTTTAAGGAACTATTGAACATTGAGTATCATATTCATTCCCTACCACCTTTAGAGTTCGATTGGACTCGTTGAGAGCTCCTTACGCGATTTCGTGATTATAACAATGATATGAAAATCATGTAAACTTTAGTAGAGTTATATACCTATTTGACATCAGACGAGTTCGCTTTTGTCGAGTTCGATCCTTATTTGATTTAATGGCGAGTAAACAACTACTTGTGCATTTCATATACGTCCAACTGGCATAATTTGAGTTTTTTTGTTGATGGTGGGACGATGCATCATCTTAACGAATTATGGGATTCGTGATGGATATGGATCGTTGTACTGGATACTGCACACACCCCTCCACTGTGAGCTGCATTGGAAAGTAGCCTATTTGACGTAATCAATACAAGCGCATTTGGTTGCTATTTGCCTGAGAAAGTTTTTGGTACTTTGATTCACCTATTGCTGGTATGCACGATATGGTTTAACACTCGTGATTGCATGAGCAACACAGTGGCACAGATATGGTATCTTCTACAACTATTATGTGGCTTACTACGAGCACTTATGTGACATCAAAGTTCTATTCAGAACATGAGATCTACGTGACCGTGTTTATGTTGATTGGTTATTACTTGGAAAATTTTATATATGTTTGATATACTTGATATTCTAGTTGATATCTTGTGATAATATGATTGTCCATTTTACCATATCATATTGTTGCATGTAGTAGTTTACTGAGTCTTTATGACTCACCCCACGCCTTTGTTTACTTAGTGTACAGGTTCTGTTATATCACTGTGAGATCGGCTAGTTCGCGTCTGTCACAGTTAATCCTCTTCTCGTTAGGACGTGTTCAGATTTTGTGTTGGCAAGGACGTTGTATAGGATTATATAAATCCTATGATTTGTTGGGTTATAGCATGTCATGTAGACTTTGCTTTGGAATTTGTCAGGTCTTTGTACTTGGATATTTGGTCTATACTTGTAGTAAAACATGTATTCTATTTTAAGTGCCGACGCTTATACGTCGAGCCTTGTTGATGTCTAGTTCGGTTCACTTAGTTTTTACTTCCGCTGAGCACCCTATTAGCTCTTGTTTACTTTATGTTGTTCCTTCGGCACGTTTAGCTGTCGAGGTGTGCTAGATTGTATTGAGCTTGTGTAGTTGTTGGGTTCTGGTTGTAAAGTCGTCGAAGATTTAATTTAACTGTTTATCTGGTTTTAAAAGTTTTAAGTTTTTCAGCCTTTCGGTGTCGAGTTGGTTTACGTGTAATGTTGCATCACGCCTGTTTTATAAATGGTTTGTATTACATGCTTGTAGTCCTTATTTGGACGGTCCTGCTCGGGATCCCGTATTGGGGTCAGGGTCAGGTCGTCACATAAACCACAAAATCCTTCCATTTATAGCTTACTCGATACAAACCCAAATATCTCAAGCATGTATATTATCTTTACCATTGTAATCATAACTCGAGACTATCTCCTTAGTCTCTAATCATAGAGTGTCTAAGAGTACACTCATACAATGTAACGACCCGACCTGGATTCCAACACGAAATCCCAAGGTCGTGCCACTGGAACTAACATAAGAAAAGGACAAGCACTTGCTAAACAGTAGTGCAAGTCGAACAGTCGAGCTAACACACTCTAAACGTGAACATAAAGCCGCACTAAAATACGGTATTTCAAAAATTGAATCAGCGGAAGCAATAAGGAAAGAAGTCCCAAGCATGAAGCTCGAAACCAACGCCAATGAAACCAAGTGAGACATTATCTCTCAAAGGAGGAGAAACAAAACTCGAGTCGCAAATAACATTGCGGACGAACAAACCATCGGCAGCCAGGTGGCGTTTTCAACAAAGAACCAACCCGATATAACAAATACCCAACGGCTAAAGCATACAGAATTGTCAACCAACAACTATAAAAAATTAGAATAAGGAAATTCCCCAAAGCCACGCTGCGTCCGTGGAGACAACCGAAATAAATACGAAATCCACGGACTAGGCACGACAAAATACGTCGGCCCAAGAAAGAACCAATACAAATACTCAGAGTATTCTACTACCGTAAAGTCTAAATAACTTTACAAAAGTCGATCTCACAAGAATAACAAAGCACGTACATCAATGACAATGCTACAAAGGAATAGGACTCCAAAAGCTTTCGGAAAGTGGAAAGCTGAAACACGAACCACGCTCAATCTCGACCTATCGACCATTTGCTGACATCTAGCATACCACGATCTACTGACCTCGGTGCGGCTATCGATTATCACTAGAAACAAGTGCGGGATGAGTCATAATGACTGACATCGATACTACGATATATATGCAACATATAAATATGTAACATAAACATAACCATGGTGTCATTTTATAAATGATAGAAAAACCCGTGAGGAGGCGTCGTATTGTTTCGATACTCCACAAGATATCCATTTCTTCTTACTTACTAAACCATCCAAATGAACCAGGGTGTAATTCCCTGTTCAAACACAAATCAAACGAATTAGAAGGTAGTTCCCACAAACATCATATGCAAGTATACATATCATTATATATACAAATCAATCTATTCACATAATTACCACGTGTAAGGGGGCATATTTATATATATACACCTATATCAGTATGTATATCTATATATATACAATCAAATCTCCCATATAATCATCATGCATAAGTGTTCATATCTATATATATATACACATCAAGTCTTTCATATATATATATAAGGATGTATATCTCTATATATGCATATCAATTCTCTCATATATTAGTCATGTATAAGTATGCATATGTATATACACATTTCAAGTCTTCCATATAACACCAACCAACACAAACATGGTCAATAAGATCTCTTGTTCACTAACACTTTGTTATCACATAAGTGCCCATAGTAAGCCATATAAAGGATATTAGGATAGAGAAGATACCAAATCACTTTCGCCGTATTGCTCCCCCGCAATCACAAATCGTTAATCATATCGCGCTGATACCTCGTGTTCGTGTATCAAAGTACCGAGCTTCTTTCTCGGTCCAGCTCTCTACTGGAAAATAGCACTAGCCAATGTGCTCAATTGGTTACGACAAAGGGGCTACTTCCCCACCGTAGCTAGCAAATGAGTGGGTGTGAAAACCTGGCCAGAATCCCATTGATGCGGCGATACATTTCAACCACGAATCCCATAATTCGTGAAGACAATGCATCGTCCCACCTTCAACATGAAAACTCAAGTAATGTTAGCTGGACTTATATGCAATGCACAAGTAGATGTTTACTTGCTAATTCTCAAGTAGATATAATGATCTACTAAACTCATACGATTATACACATTGTTACAATAATCACAAACCACAATAGAGCTCATTTGAGTCCTCCTAAATCATAAGTGTCAAGTTGTTCACTCTATTCGATTCAAGTCCCAAAAGCTAGTAATCTAGTCAAATGAATATGATTATCATAGATCTCACCACGATCCTCGTAGTGATATGATTCCTGGGGACGCACTGCGATGGAGGAATCAAAGAGCACGCAAAGACGCAGTTTCAAGAACGCCAATGAATTGATGGATTGTGAAACCTTGACCAATGCTACGATCCGTTATTGAACGTGGTACTCCCGATCCATTACGAGACGAACACAAACCTTGTATAAGGAAGAACGCCACAATAGGATGAACAAGGAGGTTTTGAAAAACACTCAAAAACTATATTAATCAATAATCATAAAGTTGTGATGAGTCCCAAGTCATCAAGGAACCCGACGAAGAGGCCCAAGTCACCAGAACCAAATGATGAGGCCCAAATCATCAAGGAGCCGCCTACAATGTATGGGACCAATAACAAGTGGCTCAAAGTAGGAAAATTCAAAATGAAGTCCTCTTAATTTTATCCCGAGAGACATTTGACTTAAGCCCAAATTACGCACGCAAAGGAGAGTCAAAAATGTCAAGATAAATGGGTGAACACCCTAATTTACGCGATGAAGGAGGCTACAATGGGCGTAATTTGGCCCACCAAAACAGCTCCAACCACTTAACACATGGCAAGACACATGGCAAGAATTTCGCCAAAGAGGAAGGATCTAGAAGGCATCTAAAAGGTTTATGGCACGGGCCATTCATTCTTTGTTTTCTAGCTAGATGCCGCCCTTAGAGTAGAAACAACAAGGAGAATATTCTCCAAGTAGGCGCTAGTCATAGTTGTTGTGATCTATCTATTAGTTTGTTAGATCTTATCCTTTTTAGCTAGATCTTATCCTTTTGTAACCAATGGCAAACTTAGGACTCTAGCTATATATAGGCTGCCCCTATCTATTGAATCGATTTTGATGAATGAAAATATGTTAGTT
>CM028383.1:63984180-64019851 GCA_013146195.2 Codonopsis lanceolata
CCCAATGTCCCACGTTTTCCAAGGCCTAATGGCCTGAGGGGTTTTGAAACCTATGGAAAACTACGCCTCCACCAAAGCTATGAGACACATGGGACCACTCTCGGTGATTAGAGTATCATCGTAGCGTGGCCATCCAACGATAAGTGTTATAAGCTCGAAGTGCCATCCAAGATCTTATTGATGGCCAAATCATTGAAAAGCCACACCCATGATTGTCTCTAGTAAAAAGTAGAAAATACCCTAGAATACCCTTGTATATACACCTCCAAAGACTCTTTCCACCTTTGAATGTTCTTTTGTCGAATAAAATATCCGAAACAACTCTTTTCAACACATTTCAATTTTGGAACCCTTGTTGCTTTTTGGTACCATTAACAATTTTGGGGGCTAAAAGTTGATCATCGCTATTTACTCTCTCGGAGAGGATCATTCCAGGGTATCGAATCATTACATCTCATGAAAAATGATTATTTAAAAAAACAAAAGAAAAAAAAGGGGAGATTTCAGCCTCCCAAGAAAAAAAAGGAGAGAAAATCTTTTTTTCTATATGTTGCCTTTCCTGCTTCCCAAAACATGTAAAGACGAAATTCCCCTCACCATTATTTTCAATCGCCATCACTAGTTGATAAGTGCACGTACCATTCTTGACTCAAAAAAAAATATATAGCAAGTCCTACTTGAGATGTCAACTACCACAAAATAAAAAAGAGAAAAAAAAGCAAAAAAAAAAGAAGAAAAAAGAGAAAAATGATGAAAAAAGAAATGAGAAAAAAGGAAGAGGAATCGATAGGGCCAAAAAGAAAAGAAAGTTGGAAAACGGATAGCTGAAAGCGTAAAAGCCCGGAAAGCTGGAAGTCCGTAAAGCCAAGCAACTCAGGGATCATATACAACAATTCGTGACTAGGGGCTTTCAAACCGAGGTATTTTCTTAGCCCATATCTCATGAGTATGCTCATTTGGCTCAAGTATTTTGAAAGCCCAACCAAGTCTTCAAACCGAGCCTTCCAAAAGTATATTCAAGCCCGATAAAATTCTTGTTTTCCTATATTAGCTTGTCGAGTCTTCTTCTCTCGATCTCTCCAGCACCACATATCAATGAAATATCTGTAAAAAAAAAAAAAGAGATGAAGATGACGAGTCACCATGAAAAACATGATAAATCTACACGAGTTGATGATGAGTCATCAAGAAGATATGGACCAAAACTTTTAAGAACACAAGAAATCCAGTAGGAAAGTCGCCTTGACTTAATCACCTTCGATCCATCGCGATCGAGCTATTAAACGATACACTGGGCTTTCAACCATTCACCCAACCTCTTCCAAATGTCCGAACAAATCCACCAATTGCCAAAGCCTAACCATCTCTAAAAACCCCAAATTCTTTCAAACCGGGGTTGCTCCACCCTTATATATATCCACCAAGAGTGACAATCTTCTTTTATCCCAAGAGAGAAAATCTCTTCAAGCACTCTCCCAAATTTCTCCGAGAGGTCAAAAAAAAAAAAGAGAAGAAATTTCCCTCTCGCAACAAAAAGAAAAAAAAAAAGAGAGAAAAGGGAAGAAAAAAAAAGGAAAAAAGAGAAAAGCCTCTCCTGAGCAATTTCTTCAAAATATTTCTCTCGTAACCAAAAGAAAAACATCAATCACTCTTGGACCACCCCATAACCCACAACCAAAGCCAAAAGCCGACCTCCCAACCATATCCACAACCAGGTCCAAAAAACCAACTTTCTATCCAAACCCACAGCCTAAAAGGCCACCCAATAATCGTCCTGCGATCGCCTTTCCTAAAATAACCAAACCCATGGCCGAAAATACCTTTGAGCAAGAGGCCGATCAGATCCTCAATCCTAAAGCTAAACCATCTTAAATGCTTGAACACTATACCCTAACCTAGTCACCACCTATAGCTTTGTTTCAATCGGATGCAACATGATTTGGATCCAGGACAGAACTCCTTGCTAAAGACACATAAAATTATCAAAAGATAAATGTTAAGTAGGGTCCATAAAACCTGTGATACTCGGCGATAAACTCTGGATCATTACTCTTCTTTTTGTCCATTAGAGTCATCCACTTTCTGTGAGCATACTCATTCCTGTCTCCCACAAAAGTCTTCCTCAATCGAGTTTTTCTGGGGCTGTCTCCAGTTAATCTCTTCAGAAACTTGCCCATCCCATCTTACAAAATTTGGTTGATTAAATTCATCCTGGGACTTCTCTCGCCAAACTCATTAAATACATAAAGGCTCATTATCTCCAGAAGCAGCTATCATTTCCATCTCTGCAGGAAGGAACAAAGAAGCTACAAAATCGTGATCCCTCAAGAATAAGCGGCTCATCCTCGCATGCATCGAAAGACTGGCTCCCTACAAGGTAAACAACTCGCTAGGTTGAAAACCCGAAAGGGCGGCCTAGGCAAAAGTTAGAGCGCGAAAAAAAAACAAGAAAAGAAAAAAAAGGAAAAGGAAAGAAAAGAAAAATGGTTCCTCCGAGGCATTGATTAGTAGGACTCATTAGTCCCGGTTGAATTCCTTTTTTTGAATGATGCACTGGTCAAAGGACTGAAAACTGACCCAACACATCATCCGCCTCCATTTCAAATATCAACTCCTATACACATAACCCTCCAAAGCCAACAAAAGTCACATCTCAAGCTCTTATATTGCATTTCCATCACCTTGCCTTATCTTGTCTTAACATGTTTAAGAAACAGATGGTACACATACACATGCAAAAGTTTTTTTTTTAAAAAAAAGAAAGGGAAAATTTCATTCGCATGCTTGCATCCTTTGCTTGCATCTTTCTATCAGATCTTATCGTCTTCCACCGCATCGGCCTATGAATGTTCTAAAGATCTCGCCAAGGATCACCTCCCAAAGATCCTCCACAAAGATCATCAAAAGTTACAAAAAGTGAAGTCCATATCCCAAGTAGATCACTAAGAATGGGGCAAGTAAAAGCCGAAAAATCTAAACAAGAGCAAAAGAAGAAATTTCCAAATTAAGACGGAAATTGGCGCAAAGAAAAAATTTTCCAAAGAAAAGTCGAACCGCAACAAAAATCCCAAAGAAAAGTGCAAGAAAAACAAGTACAAAGAAAAACAAAGAGACGAAGTCGCAAAGGCAAAGCCAAGGTAAGAAAAGGTAAGTATTTTACCCATTTTCTGCGGCATCAATAGTCAGTGTTGGAAAACTTTCCTTTTAAGGGGGCGCATAACCCCTGATCGAGGGAAAGGTTTTGTTCTCCGACGAAGGCGCTGCCTCGAGGAGACGCCTCATGCATCACAACACTTGATAAACTACCTTTACAAAGACATACATCGCGACATACCGTTTTTTTAGAAATGCGATGGATATCGCATTCGCCAAGGCGATGCAATGGATATTGCATCCGCTCTTCCGTGTCAATGCGATGGATATCGCATTCGGGGCGATGCAATGGATATTGCATCCGCTTTCCGTGTCAATGCGATGGATATCGCATTCCGCCGCTGCGATGCAATGGATATTGCATCCGTCTTCCGTGTCAATGCGATGGATATCGCATTCGGCCGGCTGCGATGCAATGGATATTGCATCCGTCTTCCGTGTCAATGCGATGGATATCGCATTTAGCGCTATGCGATGCAATGGATATTGCATCCGTCCCCAGTCAACGCGATGGATATCACATTCGCTGCGATGCAATGGATATTGCATCCGCCGCTCGGTCAATGCGATGGATATCGCATTCAATGGATATCGATGCAATGGATATTGCATTGTTTTGTCGACGCAATGGATATTGCGCTTTGTGTTATGCGATGCAATGGATATTGCATCCGCTTTTCTCCGTGTTAATGCAATGGATATTGCATTAAGTTTGTGTCTACGCAATGGATATTGCGTTTGTGTTATGCATGCAATGGATATTGCATCCGTTTTCCGTGTTAATGCAATGGATATTGCATATTTGCATTAAGTTTTGTGTCGACGCAATGGATATTGCGTTCTGTGTTACGATGCAATGGATATTGCATCCATTTTCTGTGTTAATGCAATGGATATTGCATTAAGTTTTGTGTCGACGCAATGGATATTGCGTTTAGTGTCGTGATGCAATGAATATTGCATCTGTTTTATGCAATGGATATTGTATTCAGTTTTGTGTCAACGCAATGGATATTGCGTTTAGTGTTGCGATGCAATGGGTTTTACATTTTGATATGCGCTATTTTCACTAGGTTGTAATGGATATTACGACTATCTTTCCGCATAACACTTGTCTGCATTACAACACTTGATCCCCAGCAGGGGTGAACTACGTTTGGTCTGATTCCTTGGATAAGGATACGTAGGCAAATTCTATTTCTCGTAGGCACGACCATCACAACAAAAAAAAAATAAAATAAAAAAACAAAAAAAAAACACAAAAATACAAACAAAAAAAAAGAGAGGAATATTTCAAAAACACAAAAAAAAAAGAGAAGGAATATTTCAAAAACAAAAAAAAAGAGGAATATTTCAAAAAACACACAAAAAAAAAGAAGAATATTTGAAAAAAAAAACAACACAGAGAGAGCGAGAAAAAAAGGAAAGGAAAAAAGAATGTTTTCCACTTCACAATTTTCGAAAATACTTGAAGAAAGTTTTCTTTGTCGTGCTCAACGACGGATCTTTATCTGGCCGAGTGCGCTCGAAATTTGAAAGTTTTCTGGTTATGTTTGGAAACAAGGCATCGACCAGCCAGACACAACTTTGAAAATTCTTCTTAACATGTTTCAATGACAAGGTATTGACCGGTTGAAATGTGGTTCCGAAAAAACATTCAAATCTTCATACCGTATTTGGCACCTGCTCGACTATTGATACGACTTTTTCGAAAAAACACAAAAATCTTTTTTCCTCGTAGGTTCTCGATCGGGCTTGACCCGACGAACATGACATCCTCATTTGGTTGTAGTTTAGGTTTTTGGCCTGAACTACATTTAGTCTGATTTCCTTCAATAGGGAATACGTAGGCAGCCTACATTAGTAGGTCTGACCATCAGAGCACTTTAAATTCATATCTGCTTAAAAACTACGATAACCTTTTATAACCGACTAAAAATGTCTAGGTTATGGAGTTTGATAGCATGATAAATCGGCATTATAATCAAGTACCAATTGCATTACTCTCCCGTTTTTAAATGAACGAAATTGGAGAGTCTATTGTTTATCAACGATGTTCGCCTACTCGCAAGCCTTGGGTTACCCAGACTCCATCATTGAGGGGCCTCAGACACCCCACTTCGCACTCGATATGTGACTCGACATAAAATATCAAGAACTCCAAAACTTAACAAATGTCAAGTTACGTGAGTTAAAATGCGAAAGGCAAAGCATGATGCGCGAAACAAGAACCGCAGGGGTGAAAGTGTGAAAATCAAACTTGAATAGTGCCATGGGTGCCGCACCAAGGGCCTTCGTGCCACCACAAGCAGCTGCTGGTGCCGCACCAAGGGAAGCAATTGGCCGCACCATGTGTTTTACTGTAGCTTGTCTCAGTAAACACAAGGTGCAAGTTTTGAAGCTCGGCGTACAACTGATCAATGCGGCTGGAACAAACTGAAGAATTCCCACCGAGTCCCTCGCCTCGACTATAAATAGAAGACCTCGACTTCTCATTTCGCTTGCTCAATGTTCGCGATAAAAATCGCAACGAAACTCTCTCCGTTATTCTGTCAAAATATTAGTACGAGAGGTGTGAGATAGGTGAGCGAAGCCCCTAAAAATCTCCAAACCCCGTCCAAACTCCGCCAAAATAAATATCCATAGGTTATAAGTGATCCCTAGCCTAGTTGTTAGGTATCCACCTCACTTCCCTGGCCCAAAAATCCCAAAGTAAGCCGTTACTCTGCCCGAGTAACGAGCTGAAAAACCAAAAAACTAAGTCGTTATTCCGCCCAACCAAAAAGGCCAAAACCTACCAAAATAAGCTCACTCTGCCCGAGTTGACAAGCCAAAAGTCTCTGAAATAAGCAATCACTCTGCCCAAATCAAAACAACAACCACACAACAAACAACAAAAAAGACTCCTCTCCCTCAAGGACGTAGCGAAAGCACACCACCGCTTAAAAGGTAAAGCCTTTAAGGGCATTATTTATTGTATTTATTTACTTTTCTGTCTATTTATTATTTTAAAGTTGTTATTTAAATCCGGCACAATGTAGCCAATATAAGCCGTTGTGCTGCCCGGATTAGAATAATGGCCAAATATTCTTAAATATGTCTGTAATTATTGTAAGGAAATGGTCATCAAGTCCAGAATAATGTAGCCACGGATGTATCTGTTTTAATTTCCTGTCTTTTTAATACTTCATTTATTTGCTAAATAAATATAACAATAAGCATACTTCAGCCAAAAACCACTTTTGAGACCGAAGGGCGAGTTGGGTGCCTAGCACCTTCCCAACTCGTAACTTAGCCTCCGAACCCGCTTTTTCTCCGGTTTACTTTTTTTTCTTTTCTTTGGTTTTGCTTTTATTTGCCTTAAAATAAAGATGGCGACTCTAAAACTTTCAGATCCAAGTGGGGCCTCGCAACACTTCTTTTGCACTTTTCCGTTCTCCCTAAAAAAGGGAGAATGAGAATGGAAGGGTGATGTATTCCCATATCCCGGTATCCCCTAAAAAAGGGATAACTTGATGCGGAAACCCAAAGCTCCCATAGTAATCAAACGGGCCATAAGGCTATTTTTAATAAAATCCATAGTGGGGGCGCGCAATATCATTTTTGCACTTTTCCGCTTTTCCCTTAAAAAAGGGAAAATGGGAATGAAAGGGTAATGCATTCCCATATCCTGGTATCCCCTAAAAAAGGGATAACTTGATGCGGGAAACCATAAGTTCCCATATTGGATACAAAATCCACTAAAGGCAACTGAGGCACATTCCAACGTTCTAACATAGACAGCACTCCTCTCGCACTTTTGATTTCGTCTTCCCCTAAACAAGGGAGGGTGGAACGAGAGTGCAAGTGGATGTCCCGCATTCACATACGCCGCACCCCTATCCAAGGGCGCGCGAGCTGGTCGCACCCCTCGAACCTCACAAGACTATTGAGCACGCTTGAAACCGATTGCAGATTCGATGGTGCGACATTGCGACAAATGCCAATTTTGCAAATTGCAAAGACGTGCCCCCCCGCACATCCTATACAACTCCACGCCCCTCGACTTCTCGACGTGGGGAATCGACGTTATAGGACAAATTCACCCGAAGGGATCCAATGACCATGACTACGTCCTCGTAGCTGTCGACTACTTTACAAAGTGGGTGGAAGCCTCTTCCTACAAAATCATGAATGCCCGAAAGGTGTCTGAATTCATCCGGACCAACATTATATATCGCTACGGAGTGCCTTTCGAGATAATCTCTGACAACGGCACACATTTTGAAAGGGACGTGAATCGTCTACTCGACGAGTTCAAAATCCAAAGACATAAATCCTCCCCTACCGGCCGCAAGCAATGGTGCCGTTGAAGCGTACCCAACAAGACACCGGAAAACATTATCGTGAAAAATGGTCGACACAGAAGATATCGGCCGTAAAGTTGCCACTAGCTCTCTAGGGCTATCGCACCTCAATCCGCACCCACCGGGTTACCCCTATTCTCTAGCATACGGCATGGAAGCAGTGCTGCCTATTGAAGTTGAAGTACCATCATTAAGAGTAATGATGGAATCTGACATAACAGAGATTGATTGGGTCAAAGGGCGATTTGAAGAATTGGCCCTGATCGATGAGCGACGTCTACTAGCCCTAGAGCATACCCGAGCCTATCAAAGCCGCATAGCCCGGGCATTCAACAAAAAGTCAAAGGCCGCGACATCTAGGTCGGAGATCTCGTGAAAAAAAACCCCAGTTATGTTGATGCTTCCTCTCCACTAGGGGAAAATGTCAAAGAAATCCCATGGATGGGACCATATCTTGTCAAAGAAGTGTCGTACTTCTTTCTTAAACCAAGAAGGAGAAGACCTTGTTCAGCCCCTTCAATCTTGACAAGCTCAAAAGATACTATGCTTGAGCCAATCTATCCAAGGCAAAACCCGAAAGGCGGCCTAGGCAAAAGTTAGAGCATAAAAAAATGAAAATAAAGGAGAAATAAGGGCACGCTAGGTTGAAAAGAAAGGGCGGCCTAAAAAATTTGAGCAAATAAAAAAAGAAAACAAAAAAGAGAAATAAGGGCTCGCTAGGTTGAAAACCCGAAAGGGCGGCCTAGGCAAAAGTCAGAGCATATAAAAAAATGAATAAATGAAAAATCAGGAGAAAAAGGAGAGGGAAGGCACTCTTTGAATCCTCATCATCCTACCTTCGGTCTTCAGCATACAAATGGGCTTGACTGGCAAAAGAAAGAGAAAAACCCAAGTCACATCATATTGATGTGAAGTTGGCATCACTCTCGCACATATAAACTTATAAATTCCACTCGCCTAATAGGTCAAGTGGGCCTCTTTCAATGAACGAGGTCGGTTGGGGGTATCATGCACCACGGCCCAAAGTCCACTTAGTACATGGTAAAGTTATACTTTCGTTCATCGTGGACATGGAAATATTGTAGGGCAGTTAGGACTAAAAGTCATCACGATGCACCACTGGCATATTGTAATAATCTAAAATTGCATGTGGGCTAAAATCCACACGAATGCCCCTCACCCAAGACAAATTGGGGTCCTCCCCCACCACTTTACCACTGTGAGCATAGTACTCACGGACAATGGGAATCACAACCTCACCAGGCGGAGCACACAAATTCTCCCACCCCCATAGCCTAAATTAAGATCTAAACCCAAATGGGTGGTCGCCTTGTACAATGTACAAATTGGTCGCCTTCTTCTATTTTCATTCAGGCTTCCAAAATGTTGATTCATCTCCAGATTCGTCCTAAATTAACATCCTTGTTGAATGTAATCTCAACTCATGCACTAAAAATGCTATAAAAATAAAAACTAATTTTTTTTACATTAAGAAAAATAAATACAATATTAGAATTTTTTCTCCCCCAAACTTGATATATATATATATATAATTCAACATCAACATATTCAACCATAAATCAATTTAAAGAGAAAACAATTAACTAAACTACAAAGCAATTAAAAATTATCTAAATGGGTTACCTCCCAACGAGCGCTATTGCTTAACGTTGTTCACTCGATGTCAGGGTTAAGACTTACTCCATGGGTTCCCAAAGATCCATTAATTCAATTATCTCTATAATGGAGACTCCCTTGTAGTATGGCTTAACACGGTGTCCGTTTACCTTGAATTTCTCGTTTGATTTGTAATCTTTCAATTACATTGCACCGTGAGGAAACACGTGCACAACTTTAAATGGGCCAGGCAATTTGGACTTTAGTTTACTTGGAAATAATCTTAACCGTGAAATGAAGAGTTAAACTTTCATACCACAATGGATATATTTAGGAGAGATACGAATGTCATGAAATAGTTTGGTTTTTTCCTTATAAAGTTTAGCACTCTCATAACAATTAAGCATATGTTCTTCCAACTCATTAAGTTGAATCATTCTCTTCACACCAGTTAATTTTAAATCCATGTTGAGAGCTTTTATAGCCCAAAAAGCTTTATGTTCTAACTCGACAGGTAAATGACAAGCTTTACCATAAACTATTCTATAAGGACTCATACTGATTGGAGTTTTGTACACTATTCGCCCATAATGGGTTATTTAGCTTCAAAGCCCAATCCTTTCTATTGGGTTACACAACCTTTTCTAGAACTCATTTAATTTGGCAATTACTTACCTTTACTTGACCAGATGTCTGGATGATAAGAAGTTTCCATTTTGTGTACTACTTTGTACTTCCTCAAATAAGCATTCACCAAGTGATTGGTGAAGTGCGTACCTTGATCACTTATAATGGCTCGAGGCATCTCATACCTGCTAAAAATCACATCACACAAAAACTTGACCACATTTTAGCATCGTTATTACGGGTAGCAATAGCTTCCACCCATTTTGAAACATAATCGACTGCGACAAGTATATATTCACAGGAAATGGGCCCATAAAATCAATACCCTAAACATAAAAAACCTCAACAACTAGATTGTCTACTAAGGGAATTTCATTTCTTTTACTGATTCCTCCCGATCTTTGACATTTATCACAAGTTTTACTAAATTGATAAGCATCCTTAAAAAGTGTCGGCCAAAGAAATCCAGATTGGGTCACTTTTTGCGTAGTTTTCTCTCCATTAAAATGACCACCACAAGCAAAACCATGGAAAAATTCTAACACACTTTGGTGCTCGAATACATCTCCTAATTATTGAATCAGGGCAACATTTAAACAAATATGGTTCATCCCAAAAATAATGTTTTACTTCTGAAAAGAATTTCTTTCTCTCATGATAACCAAAATCGTGGTTGATGATTTTTGCAACAATAAAATTCACATAATCTACATACTAGGGTTCATGTCTTTGAATAGAAAATAATTGTTCATCCGATAATCTTCATTAAGAGGAATAGCATTTTCAAACGCTTGTCTTTCTAGTAAAGGAAATAATTATAATCTAGATAAGTGATTAGCTATCACATTTTCTGCCCTTTTATCTTTAATTGTTAGATTAAATTCTTGCAACAAAAGCATCCACCTAATTAGCCTAGGGTTAGCATCTTTCTTTGTTAAAAGATATTTTAATGCAAAGATAGTCGAAAATATAATAACTTTTGAACCTAGTAGATAAGGATGAAATTTTTTAAGTGCAAACACAACTGCTAAAAATTCCTTTTCAGTAGTGGTATAGTTGAGTAGTGAATCATTTAATGTCTTACTAGCATAACGAATAACATGAGGTAACTTATCTACTCGTTGCCCTAGCACAGTCCCAAATGCAAAGTCAGAAGCATCACACATTATCTCAAAAGGATAGACAAATTGGGACTGGCTAAAATGGGAGCTGTGGTTAATTGCTCTTTCAAAAGGTTGAAAGCATCTAAACATTCTTTATCAAAAATAAACTCAGTATCTTCAGCTAATAGGTTACATAAAAGCTTACAAATTTTTGAAAAATCCTTTATAAATCGCTTATAAAATCCTGCATGTCTAAGAAAACTTCGCACACCTTTTACTGACGTGGGTGGATATAATTGAGCAATCACTTCAATTTTTGCTTTGTCAACTTCTATCCCCCTATTCGACACAATGTGACCTAACACAATGCCTTGTTTAACCATAAAGTGACATTTTTTTTCCCAACTAAGGGTTAAATTGGCTTCACAATAACGTTTAAGTACTAACGTCAAATTCTGAAGACAATTGTCGAATGAATCCCCAAAGACTAAAAAGTCCTCCATGAATACCTCAACACACCTTTCCACTAAATTAGAAAGTATTGAAATCATACATCTCTGAAAGGTGGCTGGGGCATTGCATAAACCGAAAGGCATTCGGTGATACGCAAAAGTACCAAAAGGACATGTAAATGTAGTCTTTTCTTGGTCCTCAAGTGCAATGGGAATTTGATTATAACCTGAGAAACCATCTAGAAAACAGTAGAACTTATGGCCTGCTAATCTTTCTAAAATTTGATCAATAAAGGGAAAAGGAAAATGATATTTCCTAGTCGATGCATTGAGTTTCCTCAAATCAATGCACATCCTATATCATGTAATTGTTCTTGTGGGAACTAGCTCCTCTTTGCCATTTTTCACTACAGTGATTCCAGATTTCTTAGGAACCACTTGAACTGGGATTACCCATTTACTATCAGAGATCGGGTAAATAATTCCTACATCGAGAAGTTTGAGAACTTCTTTTCTCACTCCTTCTTCTATGTGAGGATTCAGTTTCCTATGATGTTCTCAAGAAGGTTTAACTCCTTCTAGATGAATTTTATGCGTACATATTCAAGGAATTATTCCTTTTAAATCAACCAAGGTCCAACCTATGGCTTCTTTATGTTTACATAACACCCTTAACAAACTTGCCTCTTGTACACTTGTCAAATCTGATGATATGATTATAGGCAAGGTTTCACCCTTCCCCCAAAAAGCATATTTCAAATAGGCAGGTAAAGGTTTTAACTCAAATTTAGGTGGTGACTGAATTAAGGGAACTAACTTAGTGTTAAAATGGCCTAGAAGGTCTCGAGGAGCTTACCTAGGAATTACTTCTTCAGTTTCTACAAATAAGGAGTTTAATTCAAATATTTCCTAATTGTCACTATCACCTTCACCGTTTAACATTACTTTTAATTTATCAGAAGTATGTCCTTGAGTCAATGTTTTAGTAGCTAATGTATCTAACTCATCAATTGAAAAACACGCATTCATGTCACTAGGAAATTTTATGGCATCAAATACTGATATTTCCACAGTTTCACCCATCACTGTCATAGCTAGCTTACCATTTTTCACATTGATAACTGTATTAGCAGTAGCCATAAAAGGGCGCCCAAGAAGAAAGGGCACTTCATGATTACTACTAATCCGATTTTCCATTTCAAGAAACACGAAATCTATAGGGATAATTAACTTATCAACTTGAACTAATATGTCCTCTACAATGCCCATGAGATGTTTGACCGAATGGTCTGCTAATTGTAAGGACATTGTAGTGGGCTTTAGTTCACCCAAATCTAATTGCTCATATACTGAGTATGGCGTTAAATTAATACTAGCGCCTAAATCCAACATTGCCTTCACCTTCTTTGAATCCCCTAAAGTGATTTGAATGTTAAAGCTTCCAGGATCTTTCAATTTAGGTGGAAGGTTTTGTTGGAATACAACACTCACATTTTCAGACACAATATGTTTTTCATTTTTCTCAAGTCGATGTTTCCTTGTGTTGAGATCTTTGAAGAATTTTGTATAAGATGGAATGTTTTTAATGACATTTAGCTAAGGCAAGTTTATATTTACTTTAGAAAGCATGTTGTATATTTCAAAAAAATTGTTTATCCATCTTATTCTTCATCAATCTGCCAGGAAAAGGTATAAGAGGAGCATATGGTTTAGGAGAAACATAAGGTGTTTCTTCTTTTTGATTTTCCCCTAAATCATTTGTTTCTTCATTTTTCTCATTATTATTTTTCAAACTCTTTTCAGCGGAGGTAGAGGGAATAGAAAATACTTACCTCTTCACCGAACGTCTTACCACTATGTAGTGTAGTAATGGTCTTCGCTTGCTCATTTTGACTAGGGAACTTAGCTACTTCACGCCCTTTGAGTAGACCGATGTCTTCTGCCAATTGTCCCATTTGAACGATTAGCTTCCCGGATGCATCAAGCGAATTAGTTTGCTCTACACATTTTTCAATTCACATCTTGAAAAGTTCTCCCTTCAATTTAAGTTTGTACTTGAAGTGGAGGTTCTTCTTCTTCAAATGTTTATTTCCTCCCCATGAAAAGTTTGGATGACTTCTCCATCCAGATTGTATGTACTGGAATAAGGATCATTCCTTGGTCTTGGTGGGTATGAGTTCATAGAGTTTACCTGTTCAGGAAATTGTGTACTAGAAGGACAAAAATTAGTAGCATGATTATTTAATCCACAAATAGCACATACTTCATACACGTAGGCTCTGTTGGCATTTGCCACTTGGGCTTCAAAAACTTATATTTGGGCTCTTGTGGCAACTAATTCAGTAGATTCACTGTAATTATTTTGTATTTAATATAAATTTTTAGGTTTTCCCCTAACACTTTTTTGTTGTGAATTAGATACTAGCATCTCAAATAATTCTTCAACTTCTGCTGGTGTTTTTCTTCTTATTGAACCACCAGCTGCACTATCTACCATAATCTGAAGGTATGGAGGGAGCGAGTCATAGAATTGTATGATAAGAACAGGCTGAGAAATATTATGTTGTGGGCACGCAACTTGTAAGTTTTTAAATCTATCACATGCTTCATGAAATGACTCTCCTTGGTCAGGCTGAAAGTTCATGATTTGTTTTCTAAGGTTAGACAGAGTCGAATGCTAATAGAATTTAACTATAAACAAATCATACAATTGATTCCATGTTTGAATACTTCTAGGAGCTAAATTCATATACCATTTTTTAGCTGCATCTTTCAGAGCACACTGAAAGTAGCGCATTTTTAACTAGTCCTCAGTTAGTCCTCCTAAAGGGAAATTTTGAGTCATGTGAGCGTACTCATGAACAAATGAAACATGATTTTCAGTAGCCATACCATGAAAAGTAGGTAACATTTTGTAGAAGTGTCCTTTCAATTCAAAATTTCTAACTGCGACAGGTAAGACAAGACATGATGGCGTAGCATCTAACATAGGACAATCATAGTCATTCATAGTTCTTTGGCCCTCTGCAATAGCCATGTTTGGAACAATTTCTTCTACTACTTGATGATTTACTGGAGGTGGATTAACCATTGGAGGATCAACCAGAGGATCATCAACGTTTACTGGATCTGGATTAACAGGATCATTAGGAGATCTTCCGAATTTATTTATATTATCGTTTAAATTCACCAGCACAGGTTTCAAGGATCTTCGACCGTGCATACAATGCACAATTAAAGAAATATATTTTTTTATTTTACTAATAAACTAACCTAATTATTAGCTTGTCCCTGGCAACGATGCCAAAAACTTGATCTATAAATAATTTACCTTGCACGTGCACGAGTCAACTATTGTATAATGATGCAAATAGAACCACATAGATAAGTAATAATTTTGAGAATGAAATTGGTAAAAGCAAATATTAAACTAAGGGGGGGTTTCTTTAATTATTCTAAATTAAATTAAACCAACTGGCAATGTAATTAATTAGCAAGCAATTACGAAAATCAGAATAACTTGAAGAGCAGGCAAATATCGAAGATTAATATATGGGAAAGTCTAGGAATTATGATTCAGTTGTATCTAATCTTATATTCTTTGGATATGGTATCAATCAATAATCAAGGGTTTCTTCACGAGTGTAAAGATTGAGACATTTGGTCACGATTTGCAATTCTTAGTATCCCAAATTGGTTATGCTTTCCACTAAGTTCACATAACTTCTTGAGGATCCATTAAGCACACAAAGAACTCAAGAACCTAGATCTCACCTTAGCCTGATCGGGAAATCACTAAGATCTAATTATCACAAAGGTTGGCCATCATATGACATATACATTCGATCGTGCAGCTATTCATACCAAAATGTCTAAACATCCATAGACACCAATCTTTAGTATGAATTTCAAGAGAAGACACAATATATGCTTTATGATAAACAAGATATTGATTGACTATAATTATTGTTTAGAACATAAGTTTCGATGCAAGTTACCTCCAATTCCTAGATTGATGAGTTTAGGTCATCACGATTAATGAAATAACCAGAAGGATTGATGAAGCCATGAATCAATCTTCTAAAAACTGAAATAAAACTAAGAAGAAAGTTGTTCCAGACCAAAGGCAGGCAGAATTTCGGATCCCTAAATCTAAACTACTAGGGTTATATTTATACTTGGTTTGCAAATTAAGACAATTACAAATTTGGACATTCTGAAAAAATGGGACTAGGCGGTCGCCTTGTACGCTTAGGATGTGATCGCCTTTTTGAAGTTCCTCCAGATGCTCAGCACTAGAAAATGGGCGGTCGCCTAGCAAACGGGGGAAGGCGAGCGCCTTCTATTTTTTAGCCTTTAGCCTTGAACTTCTTCTAGAATTTGTACATTGGTCCTCCAAATGATTGAAAAAGGCCTCAAACTCTGCAATTATCTCAATCTAATCATGAAACTTAAAATAAAACTAAAAACCCATATTAGTAGCATAGAATAGCAAATTCTAAGTCGTATAAATATCCAATAGATGCGTATAAAACACATCTATCAAATATTATGGGTTGATCAATTAGCAAGTAATTGAACAACTGAGTGCTCCACTGCAACAACTCAACATCACACAACCAACAACCTTTGCAACGTAGTATATGAATGTGATTAAGATTAGCAACATATGAGCTTCCTTTGGACCTCTTCAAACAGCTTGTCTTCAACATCGTTATTGAGTGTTTAATATCTCGCGATAGATAAAGAGTCTTATGTACAGAAGATATTGAGTTCTTTGAAGGAAGAAATAACTCAAATCAAGAAAGAAGTTTTTTTTGACTAAGTACTGTTTCATTGCCTTGTGAATTTCTTCTTTCTCTTTCTCACACAAGTGTGTTCTTTTGAAATTTGCTTGAAGTCTTGAGGAAATCAAGTACTTAGCATATGATGTTTGTTATGCAGGCACACACACTTGTAAGAAGTGATGAGAGGTTTCTTTTATAGGTTGAGGAAGTAATAGATCTGTTGAGATTCTTGATAATCTTCTAACCTTTGGAATGTCTAATCTTGAATGCATTCGGATGAATTGCTTGAACCATTGGTTAAAAGATTGCATGAATATCCATTATGTTGATTATGTCCAAGGGTCTTGTTGTTTGAATTGACATGATGTACTACACACCTGATGTTTGTAAGAAGTGATCTGTGGATGATCTTGTTCAAAAAAATCTTAAAGACCGTGATTAATCACTGAAGAAGAAATGTCTGGTGGATAATCGTGAAAGCACTGGCATCGTTGAGAATCTCTACTGAGAATCTTCATAACTTTGAATTCTTAGAGATCTACTATTTTCCTCTTTTGAACTCAGCATCATAGGAGCAGTAGGTATTTGCAGTGGAGCAAATATTGATGATCTGCTTGATAGTTCTACTAGAGTTACACTAGTCACACTAATATGTTGATAGAGCATTTATGTCATCAGTAGATAGGAATAAGACTTGGTATATGTACAAAGACACTAACCTAATCGAAGACCTATAGCAGTTTCATTGAGTTGCCACACTAACCGGTACATAGTTCGTTTAGCCACTCTTGATGTGACGATCTACCCGGATTCAAGCATGGAATCCCGAGGTCGTGCCGCTATGATAAGGCAAGAAGAGGACAAACACTTGTAAAACAGTAGTGCAAGTCGAACAGTTGAGCTAACAAGCTTTAATTACGATAGTGAAGCCGTACTAAAATACGACTTTACAAAAATCGAATCTGCGGAAGCGATAAGGAAAAGAAGTCCCGAACTATGAAGCTCGAAACCAAAGCCAAAGAAATCAAGAGAGACATCATCTCATAAAGGGGAAAAACAAAACTCACGTGCTGCAACAATGCAGACGCTGAACAAACCATCGACACTTCAGGCCAGCGTTTCAACAAAGAACCAACCTAATATAACAATTACTCCATGGCTAAAGCATACCGGGGTTAACCAACAACCATAACAACTAGAATAAAGAAAAGCACAAAAGCTACTGTGTGCCCGAGAGACAACTAAAATAAATACTAGAACCACGAACAACGACACGACATAACACTTCGGCCCAAGAAAGAACCAATACAAATACCCAACTATCTACCCGATCGTAAAGTCTAAATAACTTTACAAGATATCGATCTCACAAGAATAGCAAGGTACATATACAAATGACGATGCTAAAAGAAATGGGACTCCACAAGCTACAACTCGGGGAAGTCGACTGCTACTAGCATGAATCACACGATCTAATCTCGAACTATCTCTGCTATAGTCACGATCTACTCGGCCTCAACGCGGCTACCAATAACTGCACACTAGAAGGTAAAGTACGGAGTGAGTCAAAAGACTCAATACGCTACTACTAAACAATATAACATAAATGAAACATTGTCATAAGTGAAAACAAAATCATGTTACTACGACAAAGACCCAGTAAGTTGAGTCGTACTATACAGAAACCGTTCCTTTACCTGACAACCAAGATGAACCAGGGTGAATCACCTGTTCACAAACAACCAAGCATGTCAGAAGGCAAGTCACAAGAATCATCATATAATTACGGACATATATCTTAACACAAAACATCCCAAGTCTCCCATAGAATAATTAAATAGAAGTATGCATATTTATATATAGACACATATCAAGTCTCTCATAGGATCATCAGGTGTAGGTGTATAAACTCATTTATATACCTAATAATTCATTCATGGAATTTATCATGTAAGAGTATGCATATCTACATATATACATATCAAGCAGTTCTTAGGATCATCATTAATGTCAAACAATCAAGAACAAGTACATGTAAGCATTTAACTCACATATTCGTGGTAGCACTTTGATTTCATATAAGTACTAGAAAGTAAACCTTGTATAAGAGGATATGATATAAGACCGGTGTCGCATCGTAGTTTCTGCAATACAAAGTGTTAACAGGAACGTGCTGTTGGATGTACGTGATTGATACATCGACCATGAATAGTATTATTCCAATTGCCCTAATGGTTACACAAGGTAATCTTGTCCAAAGTGATCAAGAGAGGATGGTTCGTGCATGAATCTGGTTCGACAATGCATCACTATCACAAATCTCACGACTCGTAACGGTGATGTATCATCAACCAGGGAAGACAAGAACAAGTATGCCAGCTGGACTTATAGGGGGGACAAGTAAATGTTTACTTATCAATCATGAACAAGTAGAGGGTCAAGTTCGACAAGAGTGAACTGATCCAAGTCAAGTAGATGTGTTGATTCCTATAGTTCTAGATTTGGTTGAGTCATCTTCTGATTCTATTGTATAGTGGCTAAAAGGTCTGCGTACCGATTAGTGTGGCAACTGTCTTAGAATCAAAGTTGTTTAGAACCGTTTAGTGTTAGTTTAGGCGTGGTTTTGCAAGCTTCTTCTGACCTTGGAAGAACAAAACTTTGAAGTTCGCTCGAAAGAAAAATCAAAAATAGCCAAATCATGAAATTATGACACGTATACACCTATCCAAATATTTTCGAAAATATCTAGTCATCATGTCTTCATCAGATTTCACTTTAAAGAAGTCAACTCTACATGCTGACAACTGTCCAGACTGTCTCTGAAACCTGAAGTCTGAAGACATTACCCTTTTTGGCTAAGAAGACTTTCTAAGCCGTGCACTGTCGAAACCTTACTCTATTTGGGAATGTCTTCTCGCACACACTGTATCTCTGATGACTGTGGCTCTTACATCTCCCAAAGCGCCGAATTGCATTCAATGCAATAGAATGTTGGACACAGTTCACTCTGCCTCAGTCCAACGGTCCAAAAGATCTCTTCCTGGTATTTATTCAAGTTTTGAAGATCGAAGAAATAACTCTTAGCATTAAAACTCTCAAGCTTCATCTTCAACACACAAGCATTCAAGAGATCAAAGGACAGGAGCTAACACTTCACCAAACTTTCTGAAGCTGCAGATCTGCCCATCTTAAATTTGCTTCAGCTTCATTTAGTTTGTTTCTTTTAAACTGTTCTTTACTTTAGCACGTATGAGAACAATTAATCCTTGATTGTTCCTCTCGCCTTTATACACTTGGTTAAAATTTTATTTTGTACACGATCCATTAGAGATCTTACTCATAAACCTAGTGGATAAACAAGTGCACTTTAAAATCCAAAGCTAACCACTTTGGTAGTGGATGTAGTACTATTCACGCATGCGAACCACATCAAATCTTTGTGTTACTGTTTGCATCTGTTCTTATAATTTCTAAAGCGCTCATCTTGATTAAGAACACGTTACGAATACGTACTACTTAAGCATATCTCTATTTCAGTACATAATCTCCTATGTTTCCGCTGCTTTAACACTTCTAGTTTAATCCTTTAAAAGTTCATTAAGAAGTGTTTACGAAAAGTTTTTTTTTATAAAAACATAACTAGGCTATTCAACCCCCCCCCCTTCTAGCCTAGATTGAGACTATTTTGGGACCAACAAGATGTTTACTCACTTAAGAAATCAAGTAAGGACGAGCCCGACAAGAGTGATCTCATCCAAGTCAAGTAGGCATGTTATACTCTACGACTAAAAATCAAGTACGAACATCAATCAAATCAAGAATATCAGAACCAGTATTCTAGTTAAACGAATTTCAAATGTCGTAGGGATTAATCGTTGAGCCGATCTTGTTCAATGGCTTACTAGTATCGACACCGTCGAGTCATCTCTATAATTCCAACCAAATAGAGTATGAACACTATATGTGTTCCCAAGACTCTTTTCTATGTTCTCATTTTAGGCATAGCTAGGTTCTCGTTCTATTTAGGAACCCTAGTTCACAAATCACTAAGTCAAGTATGAGTTGGAAGCTTAAGTTGATTAACGTCAATTCAAGCCTTAGTTCAATTCAAGTTAATAATTCCACCTGTTAATGGAATCCATAAATCAATGCACGTAGATAATCCAAGAGGATGATATTCATGAAGGCAAGAAATACAATATGCTTCCAAAGTCATATTATTAAATCACATAGAAGAACCAATTCTTGACAAGGTAAAAATCGTGCTTTTAGTCTTTTTTTTTTTTTTTTGAAACAGGGGCGGTACCCTGTGGAGTTTTATTAGAATAAAATAA
The DNA here is from genome assembly GCA_013146195.2 of Codonopsis lanceolata. Classification (NCBI taxonomy): domain Eukaryota; kingdom Viridiplantae; phylum Streptophyta; class Magnoliopsida; order Asterales; family Campanulaceae; genus Codonopsis; species Codonopsis lanceolata. Next base: position 64,004,600 of record CM028383.1, read on the forward strand.
AGGTACAAACTTGAGGGGGACAACCAGCCTTGCCCTTATAAATGGGAGGACAGAGGAGCCTGACCTCGAAAAAGTGAGTACAATGCAAGAAATTAAGAAATTCGGAGATAAGGGGTTTGGGAAGCATCTAGATGAATAAGACCCCGAGTCAAAGGACTGACAGAAGAAACAGATGTGAAGAAAGAATCCGAGCTGGTATCACAAGCCAAATTAGCCAGGCTGTCTGCTACCTTGTTTGCTTCTCTGTAACAATGGCTGAAAGAAATCTGCCCAATATCCCGAAGGTGAAAAATATCACGAAAAGTGTAAATATGTTCCCAAGGAGGGGAGTGACCAGAACTTAGGCAGTCAAAGAGAACCTTCGAATCAGTCTCAATTGTGACGTCTAAAAAACCATTATTAGACAGCCAGGTAATACCATAGTGGAGAGAATTCAGCTCAGCAACCAAATTTGAACAGTGACCATAGAAACGAGAGAAGGCAAAAACAAGATTACCAACAGAATCACGAACAATGCCTCCTCCACCCCCAGATCCTGGGTTACCCCGACTAGCCCCATCAACATTAAGTTTATAACATCCGGAACGAGGGGGAAGCCAACTAACAGCTTTAATAGTAACCTGTTTGCTACGCTAAGATGCCGATCTTGAGCTATCAAAACCAGAATTGGTACCCAAAGAAGACGAAAATAGTCTTCAGTCGGTTATGTTGTAAATGATCACAGAAGGGGGAATCCGGGTGTTGTCAAAAACTGATTTATTTCGGAATTTCCACAAATGCCAAAGGATTAAGGAAGGAAGAATGAGAAATATGAGGGATTTTCCATGCAACCACCAAGCAAAACAAGATTGCTGAAGAGGGTAGGACTGATAAGGGATACCAACCAAGTTATGGAAATGACGCCATATATGAGAAGCAGTGCTGCTGCGAAGAAAAACATGATCGAAAGTTTCTTCATTACCCGAAAGACAGCAGTGACATTTGGAAGCAAGATTAAAACCCTTGTGCCGAAGGCCTTCATCCAAAGGGAGACGTTTTCGGAAGAGCCTCCAATGAAAAATGCTGATATACCGAGGCAGGAGTTTATGCCAAATAAATTCTGAAGACATCATAGAAGGCCTCGGGGAAGATATGAGGGAAATTGCCGAAGAGAGAGTAAATATGCCTTTAGAATGGAGCTTCCAGCAAGGCCGATCAGTCTCATCATGTAATGAAATATCTTTGGGAGCGAATAGAGTCCAAAAGCGTGGCGGGAGAAACATTGAGCTGAGGCGATTGAGAGAGAGGAGTCTTGGAATAAGTCTTTAACACGATCCATAGGACATTCAGCGGCGACTAGACAAGAGCGTGAAGCCATATGTCATTCCATAAAGAACAATCACCGCTACCCACGATCCATTTAATTTGAGGTTCAGCAAAAGAACGGGCTTGTAACATACGCTTCCATATATGAGACCCCTTAGAAGTAGCAATAGATGGGTGAAGCCGAGAGCAATATTTTGCCCGTAAAAAAGAGGACCACAAATTGGAAACTGATCTGAATCGCCACCAAAGTTTAACACCGAAAGCTTTGATGTAGTTGGACAAAGATGAGATCCCCAATCCGCCATCAGAAATGGGACGGCAACATTCTTGCCAAGAAACCCAATGACTTTTGTTGCGTCCCTCAATTTGGCCCCAAAAGAAGTTGGATAGCATGCTGTTAATGAGTTTAATAACCGAGGTAGGAGGATCAATAGAAGCAATTTGATACATAGAGATTGATTGAAGCACATGATTAATGAGGATGATTCTGTCCGCCTTATTGAGGAAAGGCCCAACCCAAGTATTTATCTTGTTCTGAAGCTTCAAAATAAGAGGGTCAAACAACTGCTTTTTCTTTCTACCAAAATAAATGGGGCATCCAAGGTATGTAAAAGGTAAACTGCCAGCTTGGAATCCAAGGGTGTTAGAGATGAGGCTGGAGCAACTAGGGTCAATAGAAGGAGCAAGGATGAAGGAGCCTTTGGAGCGATTAATAAGCTGACCAGACATAGCTTCATAATTAGAAATAAATTCTTTATGATGAAGGAGCGAAGATTTACCACCATTGCAAAAAATGATAATGTCGTCCGCAAAAGCTAAGTGGGAAACTATGGGACAACCACTCATCGAGGAGTAAACCACGTATGAACCGAGCCATGGGCCGATTAATGCTTCTACCGAGAACTTCAAAGAAGAATAATAAACAAGCTGGGAGAGCGGATCACCCTGGCGAAGCCCACGAGAAGATGGGAAGTAGCCTGTAGACTCCCCATTAAGAAGCACTGAAAACCAATTATCCGATAAGAGGCGCCAAACCAAATCAATAAAAACCTCATGAAATCCAAATTTACGCAGAACTTGGATTAAGAAGAGCCAAGAGATTCTGTCAAAAGCCTTGGCCATGTCAAGTTTCAGGATGACATTAGAACCATCAACTTTTTTCCCAAGGTGGCTCATTAATTCTTGAGCAAGCAAAATGTTATCTTGGATGACCCGACCTTTTGTGAAGGCGCTCTGGTTTTCTGAAATGATATGGGGAAGAATATGAGATAGCCGAGAGGATAGGATTTTGGAAATAACCTTTGAACAGAAATTGCAGAGGCTAATAGGGCGAAGATCCTTAAAAGAAGCCGGAGAAGAGACCTTGGGAATCAAGGCTAATAAAGTGCTAGACCACGTCTTAGGAAGAGAAAAACCAGCAAAGAATTCCAGAATGGCATCACAAAAATCCTCTTTAATTATGTCCCAGTAGGAGGAATAAAATTTGCCTGTAAATCCATCCGGACCCGCTGCACTATCACCATCCAAGTCAATCACTGCATGTCTGATTTCCTGAGCATCAGGAGGAGCAATTAGAGAGGAGTTCCAATCATCAGTGATTAGATGAGGAATCATATCAAGATTAATATCCAGTCTTTGACCCACGGTTGGAGAGGAAAGTTGGTCACAAAAGTAGCGGATTGCTGCTTCTTTGATTTCCCGCTCCGTAGACAAAAGAGTGCCATCAACATCTTGGATACTGTGAATGAAAAGGCGCCGACGAGATTGCTTAACTGAAGCATGAAAAAGTTTGGTGTTGCCTTGACCCTCCTTTAACCATTTAATCCGAGATTTCTGGCGCCAATAAGATTCCTCTCTAGAAAGATGAAGACGAAGACGAGCCTGAGCCTCCATAAGATTGGATCTATTAACATTAGAATTATTAAGCTCATAAAGCAATTCTTGTTCAGTAACATCCTCCTCGGCTTTTTGAATCTGCTCAAAAATATTGCCAAAAATAGACTTATTCCAAGCTTTAAGAGCTATCTTAGTAGCACGTAGCTTCTGAGCAAAACGAACCATCGAAGAACCATAAACGGGAAGGAGCCAAGAAGATCTAACAGTATCCATAAAAGTAGAGTGAGAGGTCCATACATTAAGGAACCTAAAACTGGATGGATGAACAGAAGCCCCCTGTCTGATATTAGTGAGAATAGGAGAATGGTCCGAGCACGTTTTGTTAAGATGTTGAATAACTGTTGCATGGAAGCAATCCAACCATTTAGTGTTACAAAGCATGCGGTCAATTCGTTCAAATATGGTTGCCGAGCCTTCTCGTTTATTCCACCAGGTATAGTCACTCCCAGCGTAACCCAAGTCTATAAGGCCGGAAGCAGAAATACAAGCTTGGAACTCTAAACCTCCAGTACGATCCCATCCCCTACCACCAGCTTTTTCATCGGGGTTGAGAATAATATTAAAGTCACCTCCAATCAGCCACGGGGCGTTATCAACTTGAGAACTGATCCGAATTATATCCTCCCACAAATCTTGACGCTCCCTAGAATCACACCTTGCATAAACACAAGTGACAAAGGCATGGAAGGGCCAAGAGTAATCTTGAATTTTAAGAGAAAATTGTTGAGAGGTTTCACAAAGAAAGCTACATGAGAAGCAAGATTTAACAAAAATCCAAATGGAGCTAGAGGAATTAGAGAAAGAATGTCGAACCGAAGTTTCCGAGTAATAAGAGTAACCTTTTCAACAAAGAAGTTTAGGTTCGAACACGGCAATAAGAGAGATTTTATGCGCCTTGACTAAACTTTTCAGCGGCTAACCTGTTGGGTCATTGCCCGCACTACCTAACATTCCGTAATAAAGTTTTAATATCCATGAGGATTATTGGTGTTGCAATTATCTCGAGGGCTTAGCAGCCTTGGACCGAGTCATACGATCGCTTGGAGGCACAACAAGTTTGTGTTTCTTAGGGATTTCCAAAGTTAAGGGCATCGATTGTTGGTCGCTTCATCTTCATCTTCATCTTCCAAAATTTGAAGCGTAGCAAATCTATTAGAGAGCATGAGATTCCAAAGAATGTGATCCGTAGCTTGATCAGAAGGTCTAGCAAGGGGATCTGGAATTGTAGTTTGCATGGGAGCATTGGAGGAGTCGGTAGCTTGGTGCTCATTTAATGTGGGAGATGCAGTAGCATTAATTATAGGGGGGTCGGCTGCATGCATTATGGGATCGGGAGATCTATTATTTATGTCTTCAGCCTGAGTCATTGTCTCGTTGGAATTTGGGGTTGCAATAATTTTAGGACTCCGAATGCACTATCGAAGGACCTCTCGAGGAGGGGCTTTGACCGAACAACTTAAGGAATCGAAGGTACCTACCGGCGGGGCCTCGGTGATCGAAGAAATTTTCTTTGGGGTCCGCCGTTGTTCCGAAGTCGATGGTTTTGAAGGGTTAATCTTGGCAGGCAAATCGGGGTGCTTTATGCGGCAAGTTAATTCATGATGCCCTTGACGCAAGCAATGCGAACAGTAACTAGGCATATTCTCAGCCTCTACAGATTGCCAAAAGCTAGGATATGTTTGTCCACAATCTATCCAAACCCGGCTGGGACAAGGCTTCATGAGATCTATTTCAACACAAACTCGCGCGACACTAGGGCGGGTTAAATTGATTGTAGGCTGATCAAGCATTAGAGGCCTGCCAAAAAGAGAAACAAGAGAGAAAAGAGCAGATTTATTAAATAAGTGAATTGGTAAACCAGGGAGAGCGAACCATACAGGAACAATTGAGCTTTCCACATCCGGGCGAAAATTGGGAGACCATTTAAAGACCCTCATAGGAAATCGACCAAGGTACCATTGGTCCTTAATCCATAAGCGTTGATAATCTTCTTCATGGTGCACTTGGATTAAAATGTGTTTGGAGTCTAGATGACCGATCGAGAAGCCGGCTTTCAAGCCGAATGTGTTAAAGAGTTTTCGTGTAGATTCCATTGAAGGTCTCCCATGAGAAAACTTCCCAATCAGAGCTAATCGAAAAGGCTGAGCAAGGGAGTGAATGATTTCTGGAGAGAGTTTTAAAGAAGGTTCTCCCTTGTAAGTTGAAGGAGGAATAACAAAGGAGGATGCCGAGGGGGGGGGAGGTATGGTTGTTGAGAGCTTCCGCGAATGATTTGGCGGGATTAAGAGAGGGAGAAGGGTCTGGAGGAGTGGGCAGGGGGGCTGTTTCGGCAGCCATGGCCAAGGCCAAACCCTAGAAGGGTCGCCAAAACCGAGGAAAATTCTAAGGAGGAGATCGCACCTTTACTGTGTGACTTTGTGTGTTTTAAGGTTTTCCTAATCCCTTCTCTATGTAATTGACTTATTTACTTTTAGTCATAATATCACATATGCATGGTATTTCACATTCAATTATGAAACCAAGCCAAGTCATAACTTAACCATCAATCATCATATACTATCGAAGACCACTCCGTTAGTATAAGATCAAGAAGCCATATACTTATAAACATAAATCTCTTCCTAGAATAATAATTCATTCTATAACCCAAAAGTTAGTAATCCAAGACATAAACAAACACAAGAGTAAAGATAATTCGTAAGGTCAAACCATACCGACGAGTCTTAGATAACAACTTAGTTATCCTAGCAACTTATACAACTAGACTCCATGTATAAAGTACTAAAGAAAGTTCCAATCCAAATCATCCCATAGAAGGGTTCTCAAATTCATTTTCTTGGGTTCCCCAAAATATTCAAAAGGCGACTCTAGTGAGTCGATATTCCAACAACAACAATCACGATTCCCTAAATTTCATACAGGCGTAGATTACATTCTTACAAGTCTTGGGACTTCATTTGAAGTCCGACAAACATCAATAGTTCTAATTCATAATTGAACCAATTCAAATGTCTTTCATTCGAGTCATGCATTTATGACCCATACATAACCAATCCAAAGACTAGCGATAATCTCGTACTTAATATCACTCAAGGACCTCCATTAGAGTCCTAAGCAACAAATCAACCTTAACACCAATTCGGTCTCACCTGATCAAATCCCAAAATTATGTGATTGAGATTCGACGAACACAAGCACTTAAAGAATTTATCCTAAGGCTCAAAGAACAACTTCTATAATTAATTGACTCCATTTGGATCAAATAACAAATTCCCCATTTCTAGGTCAAGGCATAAATTCAGGATTCACAATTTATCCGGGTTTCTAAACCCAATAACGATCAATCTTAAACGATAACAATTCTAATATACCCAGTAAAATCATTTGGGTTCAAACCCTAACTAACATATATTGATATCCATCAAAATATATCATTTTGATATGTATAACCACGACAAATTACGTGGAACGAGTCTCTATCAACTTAACATCGAAATTGACTAAGAGATAGAAACTAGGGTTTAAGTCACGTACCTTTTCCGTCAAATAAACTCGAAAAGAAACGAAATAAACCAATGGGGAAGACTCTACTCAGTGAGGGCTTCGAAATAAACCATAGATCGTAATACTTAACCTTCATATTTATCGAGTGTATCCTACTCGCATAATAATCATATACAATATTATAGGTGTATATTATTCATCGCCTTAAACATATCCCCATAGGATATACAAATATCATATCAAACCAATAAATATCATCATACAATTCATGCTTCATATATATATACATATATATACGAATATTCATACCCCGACTCTTAATATAGGCCGACAAAACCGTAACCCCATAAAACCATTGGTTACTATCATCGTAACACAAATTCATCCTCAATGCTCTTTATATATAGTATAGTCCTATAAATATATAGACTACACAAGAATCCACAAATCATGTGTGATTACTAGGCAATTCACAAATCAAACAATACCACAAACCAGCATCTCATTGGGGCTTTATCCCCAATCAAACAATAAACCAACAATATGCAATACACCATGTAATGTATGTATGAATGCACATGAGCTACCGATAAGACGTGTACTCATAATAACAATAATCGTAGTAGCGGTACAATATATATACGAGAACGCATACCTTCCTATTCGGATAGGTTTCAAGACTCGCAATGGCCAACCGCCACGCACGCGACCTCAAACTCTGGAGTCGACCATCACCATCTCTCTGGAGCCACCTGGATTGCCGACTAGTACTCCCAAACCGATTAACCCTCATCCTTGGGCAATCCTTACGAACATGATCACCACCACAAACAAAGCACTTTCCCCGCTTGCTGAACATCGTTCTCGGCATGTCACGTCCTCGAACAAAAATTACATATCAACTCACCGCCTCGTCGTCTCAGACTAGAGGTAGGAATATCACTACGTCTACCGATACATGATTCCTTGATTAACTTTACGAGGTGCTAATTGCCTCCCGATATTATCATCACTCTTAATAGCTCTCGAGGTTCTCTTTGAGCATATTCCTCGAAGTCTAACTCCATCGCTTAAGCACGATCCACAACATCTCGGCTCATGCGAGCCAAGGGAATAAGGCGCCTCACGATACTTCATCTTTAGGCCTTTTCAAACCCGGTGGGTTTTCTTAGCCTCATCTCGGTACTAAGTAACCCAGAACGAGCCAACTCTGTGAAGTTCGCTGAATCTTGAGCCACAGTCATATCTCCTTGTTCAAGCGCAATAAATTCCATTTCTCTTCTTTCCCGAACTACTGCCGAATAAATCGTGCCCCTAAACTTCATTATGAAGTTTTCCACACTGGGGTACTCAGAAGTGTCTCCAATTATCTCGTAACACATGCCACCAATGGTCGGCCGCACTACTCAGCGTAAACATGCTAGGGTCACCATCTCCTTTGGCCACGTTACAACCCATAACTTCAAAGATCTTCTCCATGCTTTCTAACCAGCTCGGCTTTAGAAGCATCGGGCTCTCCATCGAAGCCCTCGGGTTCCTTCAACTTCAGAATCTCCCAAGTATAGTGGAATCATTTCTCTAAACATTTGTTGAGGAGTCACACGAGGATCATTAACATTTTCTCCTCTCTCATAACCACGAGCGGGTACTCGAGCGAGGTGCTAGAACTAGCTCCCGCCAAGCCCCCGGCATGATACCTACAAGGAACACTGGCGTTAAAAATCTCAACAATAAACCCAACCCAACTAGGCCAAGGGAACCTATCTGTGAAATAGCTAACCAATAGCTCGATGCCAGCTGTGGCGACCCGACAGGATCTGTCAGATCCCAGGTCGTGCCATCGGGACAACTAAAGAGACAGAGACAAGCACCCGCTAAGCATAATGGTGCGAGTCAAAAAGATGAGCCTGACAAGCTCAGGACATGAATATAAAGCCATAACGGCAACAGGAAAATCAAAACCCTAAAACACAACGGGAAGCAAAACCATAAAGGGACGAGCTCTGGCAAGAGATGAGTAAATCTCTCGGCCCAAAAAATTCGGCCAGCGTGCATAGCATTAGACACGCACAACAACCCATCGGCAGACCCAGTGGCCAGACAAGGCCCAGACGATAAACAACACTCAGCGGCTATAACGTCTTGGGAGGCAATTCTATAACCATATAATCAATGCCACCCCAAAAACCTCACGACTAAAACTATCGAGGTAGGAACAACAATATACCACAACTAGAATGGCCATGCTAAGCATTGAAATAAATACTAAGAGGTACAAATGCTCGGTAATACAAGCGGCTCCCAAATACACAACCATAATATAACATTATAATCTACCCAAGTAAAGTCTACATAACTTTACATTCGAGCCTCAAATAATACAACATAAATAATAAATAATTCCAAGCTTTTGACTTGAAGACCACTAAAAGTCGCTATCCGAAGCCGGCTGCTTGGCGGACTAAGCATCTTTTGGGAAAACAATCTTGCAGGTGAGTCATAATGACCCGATAAGTTTCTAAATCAAACATTATGTCATGGCATGGCATAAATGCTTGATCATATAAAATCATGGTATCATGCTAGTATACCATCATAAAACATGTACTTAATTTTTAAAGCACATAAACTCACATAAATCAAGTAGCATTTTATCTTTCATATAAATGCTCATAAATAATTATCTTTATTAACGATAGCGTATTCGAACAGTTACAATCAAATCGGGTTCCAAACCCAACCAACTTACCTTGATATCAAATCTCGAGCCATGATTCGGACTCAATTCCCAATCAATAATACCCAGGGGTTTCCTCCCCAAATAATCTCAACTCATCGGTTTCCCTTAATGAGTACTCGTTACATTCATCCGATCTCAGGATGAGAAATGAGAGCTTCGATGTCGAGCTAGATGGCATAACTCGAGATCACATCCAGCGTGGCGAAATAGTGAGGAGAAAAAGGACCCGATGCGACGATTCGTAGCGATTGTTCCCAAGGCTATGAATCGTCCCATTCTTAGCCTAACACAAAACCAGCAATTTGGACTTTAAACCAAACCATCAAGTAGCTATTTACTTGCAATGAGACCAAATTCATAATTATCGGACTCATTAAATCATGTAGGACATAATGCTCTCAACAAACTCATAAACCATACATAATTGCACATAAACAAATAGGGCATAACGCTCACAAAATCCCATAATCCATGCACATATTTGCATATAACCCACGTGAGACATAATGCTCTGCAATCTCATAAACCATGCATATAATTGCATATAAACAAGTAGGGCATAATGCTCACCAAACATCTGAACAATGCATATATTTGCATATAACCATTGTGTTCAACTAACTTACAAGTTTAGTTTAAAAACAACATAAGGTATTCATTATTCCTCAGTCATCAACCTGATCAAGTATAGCTTACAAGCTTAATAAAATGTAATGTGAGGTCTTCCTAATCCTCACTCAAACCAAACCAAGACTACTACGCTAGTCTCAAAATATCCACCATTGAGACTTATTATTTTAGTCTTTATTTTAAGTGCAGACTCAATCATAGCAATAATTCATACATGATCGATAACACCAACACCATACTTAAAACATCATGACTACTCAGTAGTCACTTCGCATAAGTGTTTCATATGTACGCACAAAAATCCTTGAGAAGATGATTCTCTCTTAATCTTCTCTTAAATAATCTCATGACCTTATGTGGGTCTCTATGGTCCCATATACAACAAGCATGCTTAAAATGTATTCTAGTCAGTCTCCAAACATAAGTGTCGCCGTAGGACCCGACCAAAACCGTGTGCCCAGAGCACCAAGCAAGCAAACATTGTAGGGTTCCAACCGAGAGCTCTTTATCATTTTATTGGCCTTATTACGACTCCGTTGAGTCTTACTAACACATTTCATTCTTGTTCTATAAATTCACACAAGTAAGAATTTCTTAAGGTTTATAACAGAATCTCAATAGTCATTCGGGCTTAATTCCCAAGACTAAAAATCCACAAAACACATCTCGATCACTAATCATTAAAGTTTGGAAGTTATGTTCTTCCCTTCATTAACCAAACGAAATCCAATCATCGTAGGATTTCAACCCAGAGTTTGCTTAACATATTATCAAGCCTATAATGAATCCGTTGAGTCTAATCTACCCTTTCTAAAATTTCGAGGCATAGAAGCTATGGTTCTCAATTCTCCCTATATTAACTATCAACTGATAGCCATCATCCGGGTTCGTTTAACTTCATAAACTTGAAAAACCTTACTAATATAACATAGAATAAATTCATCATTTTGAGCACAATTTCATTTAGCTCATCTTACCCATTATAATTCCAAATTCATGATTAAATCATACTTCTAGTTTAATATACTCTACTAAGCATATAAAACATAGTAATCAAGCTCGCTTCATTAATTTAGCAAGCTAAACCAAATTTGGGCAAAACACCCTCCAAGTATCTCAACCAAACCAACATCAAAACTCATGGATAATCAACATGATTCAATAGACTAATTAGAACATGAATTTCACATATTTCATGGTCTCATGTAGGTCGATCAAGCTCTATCGTCAATTTGTAAACCTAGGGTTCATGCTTCTTCTATAAACCCTAACAATGGCTTCCATTGACCTCACATGCTTGAAATGATTGTTTCCCAGAGATTGATGGAGCCCAAAAGAAGGAGGAAGAGGGTAGAAACTTACCTCAAATCTTCCCTTCAAGTTCAATTTCGAAATTCAAGTGATGGGTCTTGTTCTCCTCAACCTCCTCTTGAATCTATGGTGTTGATTGTTGAATGGAGGCTCTCAAGCCATGGAACCCATGAAGAACACTCAAGAAACCTAGAAGACTCCCCTTTCGCTCTCGAGGTTCTCTCCGTTTTTTAGAAGTGATAGGCTGAAAATGAGGGGTTAAGTGGGGTGTTAGGGCTTCAAATAGATTAGGAAGTAAGTGGGTTATGTGTTTAGATGATAGGTTTGTTACCCTTATTACTCACACTAATCCACCTCAAAACTCAATTAGATGGTTTAGGACATGTCTTAAGGTAGTTAGGAGGGTTTAGGATTAGTTTAGGTTGGGTTTTGGTTGGGTATAGTTTGGAACAACATTGCAAACTTCCCAAAATTCGTAACGAGGGATGAAGAGCGTGCGGTCGCATCACACCCAAGACGTCTTGGCCGTGGTCACTCCGACACTTGGCAAGTTTCGCAATCTATCGCGCATCCGGTCCTTCAGCATGCAATCCGAGCCTGCAAGCCTCGAAGCGACACATAATTCAACCATGAAGTCACAATACTCTTAACTAATCAATCCAAGTCTCAAACCAATTTTTTTAAAGTAGGTCTAGACTCCATTAAACAACACCAGAAACAACCTGGGCAAGCAGAGCGCCAGGCGTAACAGCTAATCTAAAAGCGTCGAATGAAGCATAAGCAAAGGTAACCCATGATTGTAAACATATATTAGGGCTCTGAAAATAGGCCTGAATGCCTCTCGAGATGATGCTGCAGAGATAGGGGAAATAGGCTCAGAAGAGCGAGGCGTTCGCCAGGCTCAATCTCAAACTTCTGGCGATAAGGATTGCTTGCTATTCTCGGGCGTCAAAACTTCGCGAGACTTATAGAATACATCCAATTAGAAGTCTAACACATCTAAACATGTTATTTAATCATCATGTAAAGATGCGGGACCAAATCGAAGTCAGAAACAAACACCATAAGCCTCAATCGTGGCATTTCGACTATCATGTCGGGTTACGACTTTGACTTTAACAAGTCAACCACTATATGAGATCTCTTAAAAGTGTTTTAGTCTTAATGTGGTCTCTCATACACATCTAGACTCTCTCGCGAGTCAAGCGAGCAATCAACAGATGAAATGCGGCGTTACAGCATGTTAGCAACCGAATCGTGGTCTTACATCCTCTCCCCTTAAAAGAATCGTCCCGAGATTCTAAACCAGTATCTCAAACCATGCTAGAGTCATAATCCCACATGAAATACCCGGACACCCTTCAAGGTGTCTCACAATCAGAGTAAACACTCGATCTTCAAAAGCAATAAACTGGGCTCGCCTCCGAGTCTACCATCACGATAACCAAGCCAAGTATATGAGGATCAAACTACCGTGATCCAAACTCAGGGTTCAAAACCTCTCAATGGGCACAACAACGTTAAACTCTCTTTAGATTGAAAATATTATGACTCGTATTCGAATTCGGCGAAAACACATATGAACAACACTAACCAACGAAATAAAGATGAGCCCAGCGTTTAACATGAAACAAGTTCAAGCACATCATAACCTTCAACTACGGAAACTATTTGTTAGGGGCACATCATAAAATTAGATGCATGCGGACCTTAAGTCACGAGGTAATAATTGCCTATAGAGCAATTTTCAACCAAATCGAGAACAATGGTAAGCCAAAATAATACTCGCGATCTCACTATCGCTGGTAAACACAATAAGTCTGAACAATGAAATGTTTTGAAAATTCTTTTCATTTAGGTCCATTCCTTTTGGTAATGGGTATAGTCAATTCTACCCGTAATTCATACCAATCCTAGTTGGCAATCGATCACTTTTGATCACCCAATTCGAGATACCGGCTAAATTGGACTCAGCTTTCGTTGCGAAAGGATGCGAAGGTTCATGATAAAAGGTTTTAAGCATCCTTTTAATAGTCTCTCTATGCTAAGGAAATGAATGAGCGGGGAGATAACAATTTTTATGAAATGAGAATTTGATATACCCTGATAAAATGCGTCAAGTAGGTGTTCCCTATGACTAATGCACATAATCGAATAAAATCAAGTCAAGTAACAAGGTCTATTACCTTGACAAGCAACAACCATATTTTACCACAAAACTGCGTGCCTGCAAACCATGAAACTGCTAGAAGTCACCACGTATGGAAGCCAAATTTGCTAGTAGTCGTAAACGTCCCGCCGCTTCCGCAAAATCCACCTTTCTAAGCCCAGACCGAGGCTACAAAGGCGTATATTCTAGCGTCCCAAAACACCAAACTTCAACATTGCGGTGAAACATCATATTTGTTCACGCATTAAATCAACCCATAGATCGTAATACTTAACCTTCATATTTATCGAGTGTATCCTACTCGCATAATAATCGTATACAATATTATAGGTGTATATTATTAAATCGCCTTAAACATATCCCCTAGGATATACAAAATATATCAAACCAATAAATATCATCATACATTGTGCTTCGTATATATATACATATATATCTGAATATTCAATACCGAACTCTTAATATGAATACAAAACGTAACCCCATAAAACCATTGGTTACTATCATCGTAACACAAATTCATCCTCAATGCTCTTTATATAGTATAGTCCTATAAATATATAGACTACAAAGAATCCCTGGAATCATGTGATTATAGGCGATTCACAAATCCAAACAATACCACAGGCAATCTCATTGGGGCTTTATCCCCAATCAAACAATAAACCAACAATATGCGTCACCATGCCAATGTATGTATGAATACATGAGCTACGAGAATGAAGGCGTGTACTCATAATAACAATGTCGTAGTAGCGGTACAATATATATACGAGAACATACCTTCCTATTCGGATAGGTTTCAAGACTCCGATGGCTTGCCACGCCAGCGACCTCAAACTCAGGTGAGCCATGCCATCTCTCTTGGAGCCACCAGATTGCCGACTAGTACTCCCCAATGATTAACCTCGTCCTTGGGCAATCCTTACGAACATGATCGCCACCACAAACAAAGCTTTCTGCCCTTGCTGGCATTCTCGTATCGTCTCGAACAAAAATTACATATCAACTCTCACGCCTAGTTCTCTCCAGGCTAGAGGTAGGAATATCACTGCTGCCAAGACATGTGATTCCTTGATTAACTTTCGAGGTGCTAATTGCCTCCCAATATTATCATCACTCTTAATAGCTCTCGAGGTTCTCTTTTGAGCATATTCTCGAAGTCTAACTCCATCGCTAAGCACGATCCACACATCTCGGTACTCGCGAGCAAACAGGAATAAAGGCGCCTACGATACTTCATCTTTAGGCCTTTTTCAAACCGGTGGAGTTTTTCTTAGCCTCATCGGTACTAAGTAACCACGATAACCAGCCAACTACGTGAGATTCGCCGAATCTGAGCCACGATCATATCTCCTTGTTCAAGCGCAATAAATTCCATTTCTCTTCTTTCCCGAACTCTTTAGGAATAGCGGCCCTAAACTTCATTATGAAGTTTTCCGCACTTAAGGGTACTCAAGTGTCTCCATTATCTCGTAACACATGCCATGGTAATTGACACCACTTCAGCGTGCAACTGCTAGAATTACCATCTCCTTTGACGTACAACCCATAACTTCAAAGATCTTCTCCATGCTTTCTAACCAACGCCGGCTTTGAAGCATCGGGCTCTCATCGAAACCTAGGGTTCCAACTTCAAGTCTCCCAAGTATAGTGGAATCATTTTCCCTCTAAACATTTGTTGAGGAGTCACACG